>CM049106.1:0-1200000 GCA_026725115.1 Cercospora janseana
AACCCTAACCCTAACCTAACCCTAACCCTAACCCTAACCCTAACCCTAACCCTAACCCTAACCCTAACCCTAACCCTAACCCTAACCCTAACCCTAACCCTAACCCTAACCCTAACCCTAACCCTAACCCTAACCCTAGGCTTCTACGCCTTAATATTACGAAATACTAATAATATATTACTACTTCGGTCTAGTATAAGACTAACTTAAATAAGATTAGTATAGATAAGACAACTACCTAGGAAGATAATCGCATAGACCTATCTACTAGCTAAGGCGAGTTCTAAGCTACTCTAAATAATAGTAGACTTACGCCTAAGAAACGCTAACGCTATATCGATAGCTGTCTCTATCTATACTATACTAAGAGTAGTTATATCGCGCGTAAGTGTCCTCGCCGCGCAGCCGCCTATACTCCTCTTAGTAGTAAGACTATTACTATTATCGCTCTAAATACTCCCGGCTCTCCCTCTCCTATAAGTAGCTAGAAAAACGTCCTAGCCTTTTATATCGACGTATAAAAGATACTAGTATTATCCCTATCTTATAGGTTTCTTTAGTCTTAGTAGCTTTAGAAGCTATCTATAAGAAGGAACTCTCTAGTACTCCCTTTATAATAGCTTCCTAGTTAGGTTCTAAAATAAAATCCTCTTAGACTCTAGCTCTTATTAATAATAGCGTAATAGGCCTCGCTTTTATTAATAAAAGCTACGCCCGTTCTCTAAACCTCTCTTTTAAGCTCTTAAGTATTTATATACTTTAAAAATATTCGATAGTAGCGAAACTACTACTAGAAAAATTACGTATATTATTTATATATAGCTCGCTATCGGCTCGTATACTAAATCGATTACTTACTTTATAACGACTCTCTTTAGTCTTAGAAACTTGTCCTTAGACTCCTCTAGTTAAAGCGCTATAACCTACGTATTAACTAGGCCGAGGAAACTCTAACTTTCGACTTCTAGTTCTATAAAAACGCTACTTCTCGGAGGCTCCTATACTCGAGAAGTCCGCCGACTATTCTATCCGATATATCTCTATAGCTGCCTTCGATCGCCTTCGCTAGGATTAGAAAATATAAATCTTCGTAGCTACTCTTATAAATATAGAAAAGGCCCTATTATAGAAGGCCTCTACGGATCTAGCCTCTAGACTCCCGAAGCACTACTACTAGTTCTTACCTCTATTTAATCGAGAAGCGGCTAGTAAGCTACCTTTATACTAAGCTTCCGACTATAAGATCGAGCTCTATAAAGGAGCTATTCTACTATTTAGTCCTCTCTATTCGATATTCCGAGATAAGCTCCTCGTACTTCGAAAGTATCTTAATAATTATCGCCGAAACGGGTTTATTTATTCTAGTCGCTCTCTAGTAGCGAGCTTAGTTATATTCGCTTATAAGCTAGGAGGAGAGTTGTAGTTCTACGTCGATTATCGAGGATTAAATACTTTAACGAAAAAGAACTAGTATTCTATTCCTCTAATCTTAGAAACTCTTAAGCGCCTATCTAAGGCTAAGTATTATACGAAGCTCGATATTATTTTAGCGTTTAATAAGATCTAGATCGCGGAAGGATACGAGTAGATAACTGCCTTCCGTACTCGCTACGGACTATTTAAGTATACTATCCTTTCTTTTAGTCTTTATAATAGCTCGAGTATCTTCTAGAAGTATATTAACGAAGCACTCCGAGAATTTTTAAACTGCTTTGCAACGGCTTATATTAATAATATTCTAATCTATAGTTAGACGCTCGAAGAATACTAAGAGTATATCTATTAAGTACTCGTAAGGCTCGAAGAATTCGGCCTTTACCTCGATATCGATAAGTACGAATTCGAATATAAATAAGTTAAGTTCCTCGGATTAATTATCTCGATAAACGGCGTCTCGATAGATCTAGAAAAGATTATAGTAGTTCTTAACTAGCTATAGCCTCGCAACCTTAAGGAAGTATAGAGCTTTCTTAGGTTCGCGAATTTCTATTATTATTTTATCCGAGGATACTCCTTTACTATTCGCCCTCTTATAAGGTTAACTAGTAAGAATATACTCTTCGTATAGGATCGAGCCTATTAAAAGGCGTTTAACTACCTTCGAAGCTAGTTTACTTCCACTCCGCTCCTCTAGTATTTCGACTTCGATAAGGAATTCTAAATCGAGACAGACGCCTCTAATAGAGTTACGAGTATAGTTCTTTTATAGAGGGAATCCTCTAAGAGTTCTTAGCTTTCTATTACCTTCCTATCTTAGAAGATATTACCTACCGAATATAACTATAATATTTATAATAAGGAACTACTCGCTATTATAAAAGCTTTCGAGAAATAGCGACTAGAACTCGAGGGAGCCGCCTTTCCGATCGAAGTAAGTTTAAATTATAAGAATCTCTTATATTTTCTTAAGAGTAAGGTCCTTAACTACTAGTAGACGTAGTAGAGCAAGTTCCTATTAAGATTCGAGTTTAAAATCTAGTACACTCCTAAGTCCGCTAACTCCTAAGCTAACGCGCTTATCTAGTAGTAAGGCGATAAGCCTATAGATCGTAAAAGTCCGCGACCTAAGTAAGCTATTCTTAAGCTATCTAATCTTAGTCCGGAACTCGCGGAAGCGCTCTAGGTTTAGAGATCGGAGATGCCTCTACTAGTTGTCTACTTCGTATAAGCTCTTACTAATACGATATAGATCTCCGCTAGAACGAACTAGAAGGTAGGGTCCCTCTAGCTAAAGAATATAAGAAATAGGAGGGCTTCTTAGAAGATAAGCTAACTTCCGATTCCTTTAAATCTAAGTAAGAATCGAGCGATACGGACTCTAATAGCGACGATTCCTCGCAACCTAGCGACTCCGACTCTAAAGCTTTATTTAAAGGCTTCGAGGAAGAGGCTTTTTTACTAAAGATCTATTAAATACCGCGTATCTCTAGGACCCTAAGGCCCGCGGATTAGTCGCTATTCTATAGAATAGAGACCGTATCTTTCCTAAATAAACTCTCTCTAAGTATAAACTCGTAGAAGGAAGATACTATACTAAAACGCTCTATTTGTCTCTAATTTCGAAGAACTCTAAGATCGTATTATAAGAATATACTATAATATTCTAGCCGCTACTTATCTAGGACGAGAAAAGATATTAAGCCTAATCTAATAATTCTATTACTAGCCTAGAATATACTAGGATTATAGCTATTATAAAGACAACTACTCTATCTATAAGAGAGTAAAAGCAAATTAGCTTAAGCTAAGGAGGTTCCTAAAGCCTCTTAGTACTCCGCGTCTCCCTTAGAGATATATTTCGATAGACTAGATTACGAAGCTACTAAAGGCTTCTACCTATAGAGGTAGGAAAGTACGTAACATCCTTATAGTAGTCGATCGTTTAACTAAAGATCGGTACTTCCTCCTATATAATAGTACTACTACTTAAGCTATAGCCGAGTTATTCGTTAATAGAATCTTTAGGTACTATAGTCTCCTAAAGTCTATTACTTCTAATCGAGCTCTATAGATAATCGGTCCTTTTTAGCGACAATTATATAAGATCCTAGGTATCTTAGCCGAAGTCTCGACTATATACTATCCTTAAATAGACGGATAGACGGAAATCGCAAACGCTCTCTACGAATAGATGCTATAGTACTACGTTAATTACAAGTAAGATAACTAGCTAAAACACTTGGCTCTTATAGAGTTCGTAGCAAATAATTGGGACTTATTATCTACTAGAATATTACTCTTCTATACTCTCTATAGCTACTACCTCTATACGAGAATAGAGCTCCTCTAGGCCTACCTACTATAGAAGGCGAGCTCGAGAGAGACGCCGACGAATATACTTAGAAAATAAACGATCGATTAGAAGTCCTTCGCCGAGACCTCGACTACGTAAAAGAAGTCTACTAATATTACGCGAACCGTAGGCGAGAGGTAGCTCTAAACTATTAAGTCGAAGATAAGGTATTCCTCGACGCTCGGAATTTTAAGACAAAAAGACTAAGCCGCAAGCTCGACTAGAAGAAACTAGGCTCTTTTATTATCTCGGAAACTATAGGCTCGTATACGTACTAACTCGATCTACCTCTAGAGATAGGAATCTACTCTATCTAACTTATTATTCGCCTACGACCTATAGATATAGAACTACTACTATACTAGGAAGAAACCGATCTACTACTAATATCTATTAATAAAACTTCTAAAGCCGACTTAGAAAAGTATACTATAAAAAGAATCGTAGGTTAGAAGGAGGAATAGAAATAGAATATATTCCTTATTTAATAGGAAGGATATCTAGAAGAGAGAGACCGTACTTAGAAACCGCTACGCTATATAGTATTTAAGAATAAAAGATCCGTACCTATAGTAGACTTCGAACGTTCTTAATTCTAAAGAGGGAATAGTTAGAAGCGTATTAATAGAACATTTAAGAGGAGATCCGCCTAATAGCTAGAACGGAGTACGAGTACCCTTTTTACGTTTAACTACTAGACAGGAAAATAGTAGAGGAACTCCTATTAGAGGACAACGTATCCTCTATTAGTTTAACGCCTCCCTCCTCCCTACCTCTAGCTTAGAGGTCGAGCCTAAGGGGGAGTACTATTATAGAAGACACCCTAGTAGGATCTAAAAACCGCGTAGGTCCTTATTCTAACTCGAATTCGAACGCGCGAACTAACTCTACCGTTTAGCGTCCTAAACGAGAATCGAACGCGCGAACTAACTCTATTATTTAGCGTCCTAACCGAGGATCGAACCTCTAGGGATCCCTTACTAACGCTTAGGAATCCTATAGAATAGAAATAGACTGGCCGGACTATAGTCCGCTAGCGAGTATAAATGCGTAGGTTTGTTAAATATAGGCGCTAAAAGAGACAAAGAAGAATAAGATAAAAGTAAATAGAAAGAAGTAAACGTAGCTCTACCTACGTTTGCCTACGCTATATATATTTTAGTTAGAGATGCCTTCTATATCTCTTCTTCTTCCTTTATATTTCGTTCTATATACTAAATCTAGTTCTTAGTTTCTAGACTACTTCTTACCTCTCGCCTTCTAAGGCTCTTACTTCTTAACTTCGTCGTCTAGGCTTCTACGCCTTAATACTAATAGTATATACTTACCTTTTACTTCTATAGTTAAGTATATAACTTTATTAATATCTTTATCCTCTAATAGGAATAAGGATACATCTAAATTTACTAAAGACTTACTCTCTTTCTAGGCGGTATAAGCCTTCTTAGAGGTATACTTCCTTAGAATTAATTTAACCTTCTTTTTAAGGGATTATACTTCTAGGTTAAGCCTTTTTACTAGCTCTTTTAACTTGTCTTTACTAGGTAAGGAGCTCCTTCTATTTCTAGATAGTAAGGTTCTCTTCTAAACCTTATATATCTTAGTCTTAATAGCTTCCTTTACTTTACTTAGAAGAGAATAGTTACTAGTCCTATTCGGATACTTATCTTAATAGAGGTTATATAGGAATATACCTCTAACTTATATCCTTCCTTTAGTAAATATTACTATCTCTTAGAATAGAAGTCTATTCTATTTAGACTCTTCTACTTTAAAAAGCTAAAAAATGTATTTAGGTTCTAAGTTCCTTTATATCTAGATAGTCTACCTTATACTCTTATACTAATCTAGAAGTAAGTATAGTAGGAATTTAATCCTTATACTAGGGAGCTTAAAGTGTGCCTCTTTTATATTAATCTCTATAATTCTCCTCTCTAGATTCTAAAGGTAGATCTATAACTTCCTAATTATATCTTCTAGCTCTATCTTAAAGGTAATAAACTTCTAGATAATTATAATAGTATATACTTCTTAGACTTTACTATACTTAGTATATAGATTCGTCTAGATATTATATACCCTTATCTTATCTATTACCTTATCTTAGTTATTATCTCCTAAGCTTTTAAGTAGAAGGTATATTACCTTTATATTATCCTTCCTCTATACTAGGCTATATTTTAAGTACTCTAACCTAGGAAATCTAGCTCTTTCTTTTTTTAGATAATAAACCCTCTAATAGGTCTAATTCTAGTATTTGTATATCTATATCTCTTAGGTCTAAGATAATCTAGAATACTTCCTTACCTTTAAGAATATTCTCTTATAGTCTAAACTATAGTCTCTAGTTCTCTTTAAGAGGATTAGAGTCCTTCTCTTACTAAAGTTACTCTCTTAATCTATTTTGTAAATTAAAAGCAAAAACTTAAAACTAACTCTAAAAAATTAAAACTCTTTTAAAGTAACTAAGTAGTTTCTAAATTACTACCTTCCTTACTATATAAATTAGATCCTAGACCTAATTTATTTTCCTAAGACTCGTCTCTCTTAAATAAGGCTCTATAAGGTTTAACTCTTATAGCTTAGGCTCTTATAGGCTAGATAGTATTCTACTTATAGAGAGCTTCTAGTCTTCTACCTTTCTAGATTTAAGTATAATCTAAGGTATTAGTAGTACTTAGTACTTAGTATAGGCTTATCTAAAGTAGTACTAGATATAAGACTAATTCTTTCCTCTTTATACTTTTAATTAAATATACCTTACTAGGTTCTTTTCTATCTTACCTATATCTTTAGGAACTTCTAGAACTATACTAGAATCTTCTAAAGCTTTAGTATATACTATAGATAGGTATACCTTAGGTCTCCTAGTACTCTTTTCTACTTCCCTATCGCTATTAGTACTATAGTCCTCCTTAAGGATAAGAAGGCTAACTCTTTCTACCTAGAGCTCTACTCTATAAACCTAGGCTTATAACCTATTAAAATTAGGTATTTAGGTCGTCGCTCGATACGGCTTAAGTAGAAGAGGGCGGAGCAATAGATAGGAACTAACTATTATAATTATAGTTATTATATATAGGTTGCATCTTACTCCTAAGATAGAGTATTAGCTAAGTTATATAACCTAGTATTATATAACCTATATTACCTAATCTAGTATCCTAAAGTATCTCTTAGAATATCTAACTAGACTATACTTTCTAATAATCTAGTTAAATACTCTAAGAGATACTTTAGGATACTAGATTAGATAATATAGGTTATATAATACTAGGTTATATAACTTAGCTAATACTCTATCTTAGAAGTAAGATATAACCTATATATAAGAACTATAATTATAACGGTTAGTTCCTACCTATTACTCCGCCTCTCTCTCTACTTAAGCCGCATCGAGTAACGACCTAAATACCTAAATTTAATAACTTTCGTAATATATTCGAAGTCCTTACTATTAGGGAATAGAATACGCTAGCTATTAAATATCTTATTCTATACTTTTAGATCGATAGTAAGCTTATTTAAGCTAACTATAAAGCGACCTTTCTTCTCTTCTAGTAGTATAGTAACCTCGGGTATTTTTTACTACTTCTAGTACTTTTATTAGAGGTTTTCTTTAATTTCTCGAAGATATTTAGCTACGTTGTCGCTAGGTAAGACTACTACTACGACCTTCGCCTTTAATTCTATAGTTCTTTAAAGATTTTAAAAGATCTTTTAAACCTTTAGCTAATAGTTTTCTTATTTTATTAGCTAGTTCTGTTAAATTTAGGTGTTTAGGTCGTCGCTCGATGCAGCTTAAGTAGGAGAGGGGCGGAGCAATAGGTAGGAACCAACCGTTGTAATTGTAGTTGTTATGTACAGGTTGCATCTCACTCCTGAGATAGGGCATTAGCTAAGTCATGTAACCTAGTGTTATATGACCTATGTTACCTAATCTAGTATCCTAAAGTGTCTCTTAGAATGTCTAACTGGGCTGCACTTTCCAACACTACTACTTAGGCTAGATAGTCTTCTGCCTGCACTTTCCTATATTTAGATTTATCTCCAAATCCTAATAACTTATTAGGTGCTATAGCAACATAGTTAGAGCTATGTACCTAATCTATCTTAGTTCGATTCTAAGGTCTAGTGTCTCTAGAGGCAACCTCTTCCTAATTGTTTAAGTAGGGTTTGTCTTTAGACTTTTGCTTCCTTTAGGTCTATAGGTTAACTTATAGTTGGGGCATAAATCTTTTATATCCCTTATACAAGCTGGAGCTGCCTTACAAACTCCTAGAACTGTAGCCTATTCTTTGGTTTAGTAAGGCTATTAGCAACTATCTCTTTAGTTAGAATATACTCTACTGCAATCTTTCTCTGCTACTAGAGATGCCTAACATAGTTGTATATAATATTAATATGCTTTAACCTCTTATAGGTATAGGCATCCTTAACTAGAGTTAAGGCAGCTTAGTTGTCCCCTATAAGCTGGACTGGTCTCAGCTCCCTTATAGTATTAGGGTGTGCTTTTACGGTTGGTTGGAAGGAGCATTCTCCTACTAACCCTACACAATCCATCTCCCTAAGAAGTGCTACTAGGAACTAAGATTGCTTTGTATATACATTTATAGCTATATACTTAGCCTCTATTGTTAATGTCGCAATAGACTTTTGCTTCCTGCTTATCTAAGAAACTAGGGCTCCGTAGAGGAAGAAGATGCTTCTAAGGATTAAGACTCTATCTGCTTTGTCTATTGCATAGTTAGAGTCTAAGTATCTAATTAGCTTTCCTCCACCTCTCTTATATATTAATCTAAGGTCTAGGAATAATCTTAAGTATCTTGCTAATTTCTTTAGAGCTTATATATGTTTCCTAGTAGGATCTAAGACATAGGAACTTAGTCTTCCTAGAGGAAAAGCAATATCTAGTCTTGTTATTGTTATAGGCTACATCTAGGTACCTGTTTGGCTCTAGTACTCTGTCTTTAATCCTCTCTTATTATATAAGCCTAGTAGGCTTAAGCTCTTATAGCTATCTATAGGTAAGAGAGTTGGATGGGCCATCTCTTTGTATAGATGGAACTTTAAAAGATTCTCTTAGATATAATGTTCCTAATTAAGTTTTAGAGTTCCTATAACTCTGTCTCTTATTAGCCTTATTCCTAGGATTTTCTCTAGCTCTCTAAGATCCTTAATCTTAAAGATCTTTCTAAGTTCTTCCTTAAACTAAAGCATATCCTTTAACTTTGGTGCTGCAATAGGGATATTATCTACATAAGTAAGGACTATAATGCTCCTCCTATAGTAGATGAGTAGGCATAGGTCTACCTCTAATTAAATAAACCCAATCTATTCTAGCTTTGAGACACAGAGCTTGTTCCAGTCTCTTGCTACTTACTTTAGTCTATATAGGCTTTTTAGGATTTGTAGGACTATGTTAGGTAGTATATTAATACCTGGAGGTAGAATTATAAAGATTTCTTCTTATAGGGTACTTTTAGTAAATGTATTGTTCACATCCACTTAGTGCAGCTCCAGGTCCTTCTTATATATAACAGCTATAAACACTCTTAGTATATTATGCCTTACTATAGGTACAAAGGTCTCCTAGAAGTTAACTCTATACTTCTAAGAGAATCCTCTTGCAACTAGTCTTGCCTTAAACTTTTCGATAGCTCCACTAATTAGTCTCTTTACATTAAACACCTACTTAGAAGTAATAAGGTTTGCTCCTTAGGAGGGACAACCTCTTTCTAGGTGTTATTAGTCTAAAGAGTAGTAAGTTCTTTCTAGATTGCCTCCCTCCACATGTGTCCCTATTTGGGATCCTAAATTGCCTCTTTATAGGACTTTGGAATAGGCACCTCTTGTCTCTAAGAGATAGCTAGTGCTAATACTACAAATGCAACTTCTTTAACCTCTATAAGGGCTTCCCAAATCCACTGTCCCTTATTTTCTATATATAAGAGGAATGCCTTCTGTTGCTTAGCTGCTAGCAGTTCCTCTTTATCTCTCTGTCTCTTTTAAAGAACCTGCCTAGTAACTATGCTGTGGGTCCTTAGTTCTAGTCCTTGCCCCTTATCTAAGACAGATCTTCTTCTCTTTTAGGACTTTATAGATTGGATCCCCTTCTAACCCCTATGTCCTAGTAGATCTTATGCAACATTAAGCTTCTTTTCTATTGCCTCTCTACTAGCTGCAGTCCTTTCTTGTCTAATAGGCTGCTAGTTTAACTTAGGTGGTTAGGTAGTCCTATTTTTCTCCTACTAAGGCTATACTGCCTTAGGGTTTTCTTCTTCTAGATCCTCTACTCTCTAGTATTTATCCTTGTCCTTCGGTATAGGTGGAAGTTGTATAAAGAGGGTTTAATAGAACAGTTAGGCCCCGGGGCCCGACTATATTCCTGCGGCCTAGCTAGTTAGGCCCCGGGGGCCCGACTATGCTAATACGACCTAGCTAGGTTGTATTAGTATAGGCTGTAGGCTCCTGCTTCTTTAGTCTTCTAACTGGGTTCCTAACTAGTGCTCTGCTGTCTTAATTAAGCCTAAGAACATTTAACTCTATATCTCCTCCTTTCTTAGCCTTAAAAAATATAGTAGTGCTGTAGGCCTTTACAGCCCTTATATTAGGTTCCTAGAAAAGCCACATTTTAGTAGTATTAGGGACATATCTAATAAACACGGCTTCCTTGCCCCTGTTTATTAGCTTATTAGATCTTATCCTAGCTAGCTAAGACCTTAGGTCTATAGACACTACTACTTTGCAGCCCTAGACTCTAAAGTGTAAAACTAAGGGTTGAATACCTGAGAAGGCTTCCTTAGGTGACACCTTAAGGCTATTAATTTCTGGTCCATTTAGTAGTGCATTCCTAACAACGGTGCACGCGTCCAATGCCTTAAGCCAGAATTTAATTAGTATGTTTGAGTCCTTAATTATAGCTCTTACATAGTCTTTAGAGGTCTGGATTAACCTTTCTACAACTCTATTCTAAATGGAATTATAGGCTTTAGTAGTATAGAAGGTAATTCCTTTATCCTTCTCCTACTACTTTAGTAAAGCAAGAAGTTCTCTTGCCCCATTACTCCTTATAATTTGGACAGGATTTCTAGACTATAATTCTGCCTTCCTTCTCTAAATCCTTAAGGCTTCTAGTGCATCTTCTCTAGACCTTAACGGAACAGTCCATTTCTTTCTTAAGAAGTTGTTAACTATCTCAAGCTACTATCTAAAGCCAAGTCTTGAGATTAGCAAAGGTCCACAGATGTTAATTAATACAAGAGACAGCCTTTAGGGCTTTCTTAATAACCTTTCCTCTATGTTTCTTTATCTTTGCTAATGCACAGACCCTACAGCTATGCTACTCTTTTAGGATTTGGATCTAGGATTTTAGGTTTAATACCTAGTGCAAGTCTTTCAAAAGATCCTTTCCAAAGTATATACATCTTCTATGCTAGAGCTCCTACTATTCTTAGGAATTCTCTATTACTATAAAAAAAGCTCTATTTATCTCCTAGGTGTTGTATATAAAGGCAACCTCCTCTAGGGACTTGTTAATTTCTTTAATAAATGGAACTCCTCCTTTTAATTTTGTCTAGACAACGGGTTTTCTAGAAGGTGAAACAAGTGTAAATTTTGGTAGTTAAACACTAAACTGCTAGCTAAACTAACTCTAAGAGACAAGATTTACTCTAAGACTAGGGACAAACAAAACATCCTTTAGTACAATCTGCTTACCTTTCCTCCTACCTATTACTACCTTCCTAACATATGTAGCATATAGATAGCTACTACTAACCTTAATCCATTTTCTAACCTAAAGAGGCTTTAGTTCTCTAAAAGGATGCTTAGTTAGTTATGTGGGATAAAGCATAGGAATTAAGTAGCTATTCTAATAGTATGTACTTGCCTTTTGCTTCCATAGTTAAGTATGCAACTTTATTAACATCTTTATCCTCTAATAGGAATGGGGATGCATCTAAATTTGCTAAAGACTTGCTCTCTTCTTAGGCGGCATAAGCCTTCTTAGAGGTATGTTTCCTTAGGATTAACTTAGCCTTCTCTCTAAGGGATTGTACTTCTAGGTTAAGCCTCCTTACTAGCTCTTTTAACTCTTCTTTACTAGGTAAGGAGCTTCTCCTATTCCTAGATAGTGAGATTCTCTTCTAAACCTTGTATGTCTTAGTCTTAATAGCTTCCTTTGCTTTGCTTAGGAGGGGATAGTTGCTAGTCCCATTTAGGTACTTGTCCTAATAGAGATTATATAGGAATGTGCCTCTAACTTGTGTCCTTCCTTTAGCAAACATTGCTGTCTCTTAGGATAGGTTGAGTCTTGCTTTATGTAACTTAAGCAATTGTAGGGAGTTCTTATATATTAGGGATAGCTGGGCTAAGATAGTGTCCTTTATGCTTTAGTACACCTTAGGAAGTGCCTAGAGGAGGTGTTTAAGCCTCCTCTCTAGCTCTTTGTAGTAGGCTTCCTATAGGTTAATCTCTGCAATCCTTCTCGCTAGATTGCTAAGGTGGACCTAGGCCTTCCTTATTGTTATATCCTCTAGCATCTTAAAGTTAATAAACTCCTATATAATTAACATTATATATGCTACATATACCTTACTGTATTTGGCTTTTATTTTGTCCTACACAACCTTTGCACTTTTCTCTTTAAGAATTTCATCTTAGTTATCTTGTAATAGGTAGACAATAATCTTATATCTCGCCTTCGCATTTGCTTTCCTCTAGGTAGGGCTGTAAATTAAGTCCCGGATGCCTGGGAGATCTAAAAGTAATAACCTTCTTCCTAAGTTCTTAGAGGTTGGTGTGTATGCTTCTAGGGCTTTCTCTCTAGATACTATCTAAAATACATCTTATCCTTTAAGGTAGTCCTAAAGCAGACTAAACTATGTTCTCTAGTTCTCTCTTAAGAGAATTGGAGCAGCTCTTCTCTTACCAAATCTACTCTCTTAATCTATTTTATAAATCAAAAGCAAAAACTTAAAACTAACTCTAGAAAATTAAACTCTTCTAAAGTAACTAGGCAGTTTTTGGATTGCTGCCTTCCTTGCTATATAAATCAGATCCCAGACCTAACTTGTCTTCCTAAGACTCGTCTCTCTTAGATAAGGCCCTATAAGGTTTAACCCTATAGCCTAGGCTCTTATAGGCTAGATAGTGTCCTGCTTATAGAGAGCCTCTAGTCTTCTACCTTCCTGGATTTAAGTATAATCTAAGGTATTAGTAGTACTTAGTACTTAGTACAGGCTTATCTAAAGTAGTGCTAGACATAAGACTAATCCTTCCTCTTTATACTTTTAATTAAGTGTGCCTTACTAGGTTCTTTTCTGTCTTACCTATACCTTTAGGAACTTCTAGAACTATACTAGGATCTTCTAAAGCCTTAGTATATAGTGCAGATAGGTATACCTTAGGTCTCCTAGTGCTCTTTTCTGCTTCCCTGTCGCTATTAGTACTATAGTCCTCCTTTAAGGATAAGAAGGCTAACTCTTTCTACCTAGGGCTCTACTCTACAAACCCGGGCTTATAACCTGTTAAATTTGGGTGTTTAGGTCGTCGCTCGATGCGGCTTAAGTAGGAGAGAGGTAGAGCAATAGGTAGGAACCAACTGTTGTAATTGTAGTTGTTATGTACAGGTTGCATCTTACTCCTAAGATAGGGTATTAGCTAAGTTATGTAACCTAGTGTCATATAACCTATGTTACCTAATCTAGTGTCCTAAAGTGTCTCTTAGAATGTCTAACTAGGCTGCACTTTCCAACAAGTTCTAGTAAATAATATCTTCTTACGCTTTTATATTTAGAAGTAGAGTCGTAGACTATATAATAATACTTAGTCGTTAACTAAGTATAGGCTTCTCTTTAAGCTATAAAAAGATATAAGTTATAGAGTATATTTATATATTTTGTTTCGTAAGCTAGTTTTTGTTGGAAAGTGTAGCCCAGTTGGACATTCTAAGAGACACTTTAGGACACCAGATCAGGTGACATAGGTCATGTGACACTAGGTCACATGACTTAGCTGATGCCCTATCTTAGGAGTGAGATGCAACCTGTATATAACAACTACAATCATATCGGTTGGTTCCTACCTATTACTCCGCCCCTCTCCTACTTAAGCCGCATCGAGCGACGACCCAAACACCCAAATTCAACAGGTTATAAGCCCGGGTTTGCAGAGCAGAGCCCTAGGTAGAAAGAGTTAGCCTTCTTATCCTCAAAGGAGGACTATAGTACTAATAGCGACAGGGAAGTAGAAAAGAGCACTAGGAGACCTGAGGTATACCCATCTGCACTACACACTAAGGCTTTAGAAGATCCTAGCATAATTCTAGAAGTTCCTAAAGGTGTAGGTAAGACAGAAAAGAACCTGGTGAGCACACTCAACTAAGAGTGTAAAGAGGAAAGGATTAGTCTTGTGTCTAGCACTACTTTAGATAAGCCTGTACTAAGCACCAAGTACTGCTAATACCTTGGATTATACTTGAATCTAGGAAGGTGGAAGACTGGAGGCTCTCTACAAGCAGGACACCGTCTAGCCTATAAGAGCCTAGGCTGTAAGGGTCAAACCTTGCAGGGCCTCATCTAAGAGAGACGAGTCTTAGGAAGACAAGTTAGGTCTAGGATCTGATTTGCATAGCAAGGAAGGCAGCAATCCAGAAACTGCCTAGTCACTTTAGAAGAGTTTTGATTTTCTAGAGTTGGTTTTAAGTTTTTGCTTTTAATTTGCAAAATGGATTAAGAGAGTGACTTTGGCAAGAGAAGGACCCCAATCCTCTTAAGAGAGAACTAGAGACTGTGGTTCAGACTGCAAGAGAACATTCTTGAGGGCAAGGAAGTATTCTAGGTTATCTTAGATATAAGAGACTCAGATGCACAAACACTAGAATTAGACCTATCTGAGGGTTTATTATCTAAAGGAAAAGGAAAAGCTGGATTCCCTGGGTTGGAGCACTCAAAACACAGCCTAGTATAGAGGAAGGACAATATAAAGGCAATGCACCTCCTACTTAAAAGCTTAGGGGAAGATAACCAAGATAAGGTAATAGATAAGACAAGGGCATATAATATCTAGACGAAACTATATGCCAAATATAGCAAAGTCTAAGAAGCATATGCTGTTACAATTATCCAGGAGTTTGTTACCTTCAAGATAGAGCTAGAGGATACAATTAGAAAGTCATGGATCTACCTTCAGAATCTGGGGAGGAGAATTGCAGAGATTAATGCAAGGGAGGCACACTTTAAGCTCCCGAGTATAAGGATCAAATTCCTACTGCACTTACTCCTAGATTAGTATAAGAGCATAAGGCAGACCATCTAGGCACAGAGGAACCTGGAACCTAAACAAATCCTCTAGCTTCTTAAAGCAGAAGAGTCTAAATAGAACAGACTCCTATCCTAAGAGACAGCAATGTTTGCTAAAGGAAGGACACAAGTTAGAGGCACATTCCCATATAATCTCTATTAAGACAAGCACCCAAATAGGACTAGCAACTGTCCCCTCTTAAGCAAAGCAAAGGAAGCTATTAAGACTAAGACATATAAGGTTTAGAAGAGAACCTTACTATCTAGGAATAGGAGGAGCTCCTCACCTAGCAAAGAAGAATTAAAAGAGCTAGTAAAGAGACTCAACCTAGAAGTACAATCCCTTAGGAAGAATGTCAAATCAATCCCAAGGAAGCATACCTCCAAGAAGGCTTATGCCGCCCAGGAGGAGGGCAAGCCCTTAGCAAATTCAGATGCATCCCAATCCCTATTAGAAGATAAAGATGTTAATAAAGTTACACACTTAACTATAGAAGCGAAAGGCAAGTACCTGCCATTAGAATAGCTACTTAATTCCTGCGCTTCATCCTATATAACTAACTAAGCATCCCTTTTTAGAGAACTAAAGCCTCTTTAGATTAGAAAGTAGATTAAGGTTGGAGGTGGCTATCTATAGGCCACACATATTAGGAAGGCAGTAATAGGTGGAAGGAAAGGCAAGCAGATTGTGCTAAAGGATGTATTGTTTGTCCCTAGTCTTAGAGTAAATCTTGTTTCTTAGAATTAGTTCAGCTAGCAATTTAGTGTTTAACTACCAAAATTCACACTTGTTTCATCCTCTAGAAAACCCGTTGTCTAGACAAAATTAAAAGGAGGAGTTCCATTTATCGAAGAGATTAACAAGTCCCTAGAGGAGGTTGCCTTCCTATACAATACCTAGGAGAATAGAGCTTATGCCTTTATAGCAACAGAGAATTCCTAAGAATAGTAGGAGCTCTAGCATAGAAGATGTGCACACTTTAGAAAGGATCTTTTGAAAGACTTGCACTAGGTATCAAACCTAAAATCCCAGATCCAAATCCCAAAAGAGCAGCATAGCTACAGGGTCTATGCATTAGCAAAGATGAAGAAACATAGAGGCAAGGTTATTAAGAGAAAGCCTTAAAGGCTATCTCTTATATTAATTGATGTCTGTAGTCCTTTGCCAATCTCAAGACTTGGTTTCAAATAGTGGCTTGAGATAGTCGACAACTACTCGAGAAAGAAGTGGACTATCCCATTAAAGTCTAGAGAAGATGCACTAGAAGCCCTAAGGATTTGGAGAAGGAAGGCAGAATTGCAGTCTAGAAACCCTGTCTAAATTGTGAGGAGTGATGGGGCAAGAGAGCTTCTTGCCTTACTTAAATAGTAGGAGAAGGATGAGGGAATCACCTTCCATACTACTAAAGCCTACAATTCCATCCAAAATGGAGTTGTAGAAAGGTTAATCCAGACCTCTAAAGACCATGTAAGAGCCATAATTAAGGAATCAAACATGCTAATTAAATTCTAGCCTAAAGCATTAGATGCATGTACCGTTGTTAGGAATGCACTTCCAAATGGACCAGAAATTGATGGCCTTAAGGTATCGCCTAAGGAAGCCTTTTTAGGCATCCAGCCCTCGGTTTCACACTTTAGAGTCTGGGGCTGCAAGGCAGTAGTGTCTATAGACCCAAGATCTTAACTAGCTGGAATGAGATCTGACAAGCTAATAAACAGAGGCAAAGAGGCTGTGTTTATTAGATATGTCCCTAACACTACTAAAATGTGGCTTTTCTAGGAACCTAACATAAGGGCTATAAAGGCCCACAGTACTGCTGTATTTTTTAAGGCTAAGAAAGGAGGAGATATGGAGTTAAATGTTCTCAGACTTAATTAAGACAGCAGAGCACCAGTTAGGAACCCAGTTGGAAGACTAAAGAAGCAGGAGCCTGCAGCCTATGCTAATGCGACCCAACTAGGTCGCATTACTTAAAAGCCTGCAGCACCTATCAAACCCCTCTTTATGCAACTTCCACCTGCACCGAAGGACAAGGACGAATACTAGAGAGTGGAGGATCTAGGAGAAGAAAACCCTAAGGCTGTACTACCTTAGTGGGAGGAAAATGGGACCACCCTACTACCTGAGTCAAACCAGTAGCCTATTGGATAAGAAAGGACTGCAGCTAGTGGAAAGGCAATAGAAAAGAAGATTAATGTTGCACAAGATCTACTAGGACACAGGGGTCAGAAGGGGATCCAATCTACAAAGTCCTAAAAGAGAAGAAGATCTGTCTCAGATGAGGGCAAGGACCAGAACCAAGGACCTACAGCATAGTTACTAGGCAGGTTCTTTAGAAGAGACAGAGAGATGAAGAGGAACTGCTAGCAGCTAAGCAACAGAAGGCATTCCTCTTATATATAGAAAATGAGGGACAGTGGATTTGGGAAGCCCTTACAGAGGTTAAAGAAGTTGCATTTGCAGCATTGGCACTAGCTATCTCTTAGAGACAAGAGGTGCCCATTCCAAAGTCCTATAAAGAGGCAATTCAGGATCCCAAATAGGGACACATGTGGAGGGAGGCAATCCAGAAAGAACTTACTGCCCTCCAGACTAACAACACCTGGAAAGGGGTTGTCCCTCCTAAGGGAGCAAACCTTATTACTTCTAAGTGGGTGTTTGACGTAAAGAGGCTAATTAGTAGTGCTATTGAGAAGTTTAAGGCAAGACTAGTTGTAAGGGGATTCTCTTAGAAATACGGAGTGGACTTCTAAGAGACCTTTGCACCTATAGTAAGGCATAATACGCTAAGAGTATTTATAGCTGTTATATGTGAGAAGGACCTGGAGTTGCACTAGGTGGATGTAAACAACGCATTTACTAAGAGCACCCTATAAGAAGAAATCTTTATGCTTCCACCCCCAGGTGTTAATATACTACCTAACATAGTCCTGCAAATCCTAAGGAGCCTATATGGACTAAAGTAAGCAGTAAGAGACTAGAACAAGCTCTGTGTCTTAAAGCTGGAACAGATTAGGTTTATTTAATTAGAAGTAGACCCATACCTACTTATCCACCATAGGAGGAGCATTATGGTCCTTACTTATATAGATAATATCCCTATTGCAGCACCAAAGTTAAAGGATGTGCTTTGGTTTAAGGAAGAACTTGGAAAGATCTTTAAGATTAAGGATCTTAGAGAGCTAGAGAAAATCCTAGGAATGAGGCTAACAAGAGACAGAGTTGCAGGAACTCTGAAACTTGATTAGGAACATTACATCCAGGAGAATCTTTCAAAGTTCCATCTGCACAAAGAGATGGCCCATCCAACTCTCTCACCTATAGATAGCTATAAGAGCTTGAGCCCACCAGGCTTATATAATAAGAGAGGATCAAAGACAGAGTACTAGAGCCAAACAGGTACCTGGATGTGGCCTATAACAATAACAAGACCAGACATTGCTTTTCCCTTAGGAAGACTGAGTTCCTATGTCTCAGATCCTACTAAGAAACATATGCAAGCTCTAAAGAAATTGGCAAGATACCTAAGATTATTCCCAGACCTTGGATTAATATATAGGAGAGGTAGAGGAAAGCTAATCGGATACTCAGACTCTAACTATGCAATGGACAAAGCAGACAGAGTCTCAATCCTTGGAAGCATCTTCTTCCTCTGTGGAGCCCCAGTTTCTTAGATAAGTAGGAAGCAAAAGTCTGTTACGACATCGATAATAGAAGCTAAGTATATAGCTATAAATGCATGTGCAAAGCAATCTTAGTTCCTAGCAGCACTTCTTAGGGAGATGGATTGTGTAGGGTTAGTAGGAGAATGCTCCTTCCAACCAACTATAAAAGCACACCCTAACACTATAAGGGAGCTGAGACTAGTCCAGCTTATAGGAGACAACTAAGCTGCCTTAACCCTTGTTAAGGATGCCCATACCTATAAGAGGTCAAAACATATTAATGTTGCATATAACTATGTCAGGCATCTCTAGTAGCAGAGAAAGATTGCAGTGGAGTATGTTCCAACCAAAGAGATGGTTGCTAATAGCCTCACCAAACCAAAGAATGGGCCACAGTTCTAGGAGTTTGTAAGGCAGCTCCAGCTTGCATAAGGGATATAGGGAAGTGCAGGCAGAAGACCATCTAGCCTGAGTAGGAGTGTTAGAAAGTGCAGCCTAGTTGGATATTCTGAGAGACACTTTGGGACACCAGATCAGGTAACATAGGTCATGTGACACTAGGTCACATGACTCAGCTGATGCCCCATCTCAGGAGTGAGATGCAACCTATACATAACAACAACAATCACAACGGTTGGTTCCTACCTATTGCTCCGCCCCTCTCCTGCTTAAGCCGCATCGAGCGACGACCCAAACACCCAAATTCAACAGTTTTGTCTAATAAAGACTTTATTTGCTATTAGGATAATAATAAACTTCTACTTTAGAAATTTTCTGTTAGAAAGTGCAGCCTAGTTGGACATTCTAAGAGACACTTTGGGACACCAGATCAGGTGACATAGGTCATGTGACACTAGGTCACATAACTCAGCTAATACCCCATCTCAGGAGTGAGATGCAACCTGTACATAACAACAACAATTACAACGGTTGGTTCCTACCTATTGCTCCGCCCTCTCCTTAAGCCGCATCGAGCGACGACCCAAACACCCAAATTTAATAGGTTATGAGCCCGGGTTTGTAGAGCAGAGCCCTAGGTAGAAAGAGTTAGCCTTCTTATCCTTAAAGGAGGACTGCAGTACCAATAGCGACAGGGAAGCAGAAAAGAGCACTAGGAGACCTAAGGTATACCTATCTGCACTACACACTAAGGCTTTAGAAGATCCTAGCATAGTTCTAGAAGTTCCTAAAGGTGTAGGTAAGACAGAAAAGAACCTGGTGAGGCATACTTAATTAAGAGTGTAAAGAGGAAAGGATTAGTCTTGTGTCTAGCACCACTTTGGATAAGCCTGTACCAAGCACCAAGTACTGCTAATACCTTGGATTATACTTGAATCTAGGAAGGTAGAAGACTAGAGGCTCTCTATAAGTAGGACACTGTCTAGCCTATAAGAGCCTAGGCTGTGGGTTAAACCTTGTAGGGCCTTATCTAAGAGAGACGAGTCTTAGGAAGACAAGTTAGGTCTAGGATCTGATTTGCACAGCAAGGAAGGCAGCAATCCAGAAACTGCCTAGTTACTTTAGAAGAGTTTTGATTTTCTAGAGTTGGTTTTAAGTTTTTGCTTTTAATTTGCAAAATAGATTAAGAGAGTAACTTTAGTAAGAGAAGGACCCTAATCCTCTTAAGAGAGAACTAGAGACTATAGTTTAGACTGCAAGAGAACATTCTTAAAGGCAAGGAAGTATTCTAGGTTATCTTAGATATAAGAGACTTAGATGCACAAACACTAGAATCAGACCTATCTAAGGGTTCATTATCTAAAGGAAAAGGAAAAGCTAGATTCCCTGGGTTGGAGCACTCAAAACACAGCCTAGCATAGAGGAAGGACAATGCAAAGGCAATGCACCTCCTACTTAAAAGCTTAGGGGAAGATGACCAAGATGAGGTAATAGATAAGACAAGGGCATATAATATCTAGACGAAACTATATACCAAGTATAGCAAAGTCTAAGAAGCACATGCTGTTACAATTATCTAGGAGTTTGTTACCTTTAAGATGGAGCTAGAGGATACAATTAGGAAGTTATGGATCTACCTTCAGAATCTAGGGAGGAGAATTGCAGAGATTAATGCAAGGGAGGCACACTTCAAGCTCCCGAGTACAAGGATCAAATTCCTACTACACTTACTCCCAGATTAGTATAAGAGCATAAGGCAGACCATCTAGGCACAGAGGAACCTAGAACCTAAACAAATCCTCTAGCTTCTTAAAGCAGAAGAGTCTAAACAGAATAGACTCCCATCCCAAGAGACAGCAATATTTGCTAAAGGAAGGACACAAGTTAGAGGCACATTCCTATATAATCTCTATTAAGACAAGCACCTAAATGGGACTAGCAACTGTCCCCTCTTAAGCAAAGCAAAGGAAGCTGTTAAGACTAAGACATATAAGGTTTAGAAGAGAACCTCACCATCTAGGAACAGGAGGAGCTCCTCACCCAGCAAAGAAGAATTGAAAGAGCTAGTAAAGAGACTTAACCTAGAAGTACAATCCCTTAGGAAGAATGTTAAATTAATCCTAAGGAAGTATACCTCTAAGAAGGCTTATACCGCCTAGGAGGAGGGCAAGCCCTTAGCAAATTCAGATGCATCCCAATCCCTATTAGAAGATGAAGATATTAATGAAGTTGCATACTCAACTATAGAAGCGAAAGGCAAGTACCTGCTATTAGAATAGCTACTTAATTCCTACGCTTCATCCCACATAACTAACCAAGCATCCCTTTTTAGAGAACTAAAGCCTCTTTAGATTAGAAAGTGGATTAAGGTTAGAGGTGGCTATCTACAGGCCACACATGTTAGGAAGGCAGTAATAGGTAGAAGGAAAGGCAAGCAGATTGTGCTAAAGGATGTATTGTTTGTCCCTAGTCTTAGAGTAAATCTTGTTTCTTAGAATTAGTTCAGCTAGCAATTTAGTATTCAACCACCAAAATTTACACTTGTTTCATCCTCTGGAAAACCCGTTGTCTAGACAAAATTAAAAGGAGGAGTTCCATTTATCGAAGAGATTAACAAGTCCCTAGAGGAGGTTGCCTTCCTATACAATACCTAGGAGAATAGAGCTTATACCTTTACAGCAACAGAGAATTCCTAAGAACAGTAGGAGCTCTAGCATAGAAGATGTGCATACTTTGGAAAGGATCTTTTAAAAGACTTGCACTAGGTATCAAACCTAAAATCCCAGATCCAAATCCCAAAGAGTAGCATAGCTATAGGGTCTGTGCATTAGCAAAGATGAAGAAACATAGAGGTAAGGTTGTTAAGAAAGCCTTAAAGGCTATCTCTTATATTAATTAATATCTATAGTCCTTTGCTAATCTTAAGACTTGGTTTCAAATAGTGGCTTAAGATAGTCGACAACTACTCGAGAAAGAAGTGGACTATCCTATTAAAGTCCAGAGAAGATATACTAGAAGCCCTAAGGATTTAGAGAAGGAAGGCAGAATTGCAGTCTAGAAACCCTATCCAAATTGTAAGGAGTAATGGGGCAAGAGAGCTTCTTGCCTTACTTAAACAGTAGGAGAAGGATAAGGGAATCACCTTCCATACTACTAAAGCCTACAATTCTATCCAAAATGGAGTTGTAGAAAGGTCAATCCAGACCTCTAAAGACTATATAAGAGCCATGATTAAGGAATCAAACATGCTAATTGAATTCTGGCCTAAAGCATTAGATGCATGTACTGTTGTTAGGAATGCACTTCTAAATAGACCAGAAATTAATAGCCTCAAGGTATCGCCTAAGGAAGCCTTTTTAGGCATCCAGCCCTCGGTTTCACACTTCAGAGTCTGGGGCTGCAAGGCAGTAGTGTCTATAGACCCAAGATCTCAACCAGCTAGAATGAGATCTAATAAGCTAATAAACAGAGGCAAAGAGGCTGTGTTTATTGGATATATCCCTAACACTACTAAAATGTGGCTTTTCTAGGAACCTAACATAAGGGCTATAAAGGCCTATAGCACTACTGTATTTTTTAAGGCTAAGAAAGGAGGAGATATGGAGTTGAATGTTCTCAGACTCAATTAAGACAGCAGAGCACTAGTTAGGAACCTAGTTGGAAGACCAAAGAAGCAGGAGCCTACAGCCTATACTAATGCGACCCAACTAGGTCGCATTACCCAAAGCCTATAGCACCTATCAAACCCCTTTGTGCAACTTCCACCTACACCGAAGGACAAGGACGAATACTAGAGAGTAGAGGATCTAGGAGAAGAAAACCCTAAGGCAGTACTGCCTTAGTAGGAGGAAAATAGGACCACCCTACTACCTAAGTCAAACTAGCAGCCTATTAGACAAGAAAGGACTGCAGCTAGTGGAAAGGCAACAGAAAAGGAGCTCAATGTTGCACAAGATCTACTAGGACATAGGGGTTAGGAGGGGATCCAATCTACAAAGTCCTAAAAGAGAAGAAGATCTGTCTTAGATAAGGGGCAAGGACTAGAACTAAGGACCTACAGTATAGTTACTAGGCAGGTTCTTTAGAAGAGACAGAGAGATAAAGAGGAACTGCTAGCAGCTAAGCAACAGAAGGCATTCCTCTCGTATATGGAAAATAAGGGACAGTGGATTTGGGAAGCCCTTACAGAGGTTAAAGAAGTTGCATTTGCAGCATTGGCACCAGCTATCTCTTAGAGACAAGAGGTGCCTATTCCAAAGTCCTATAAAGAGGCAATTCAGGATCCCAAATAGGGACACATATAGAGGGAGGCAATCCAGAAAGAACTTACTACCCTCTAGACTAACAACACCTAGAAAGGGGTTGTCCCTCCTAAGGGAGTAAACCTTATTACTTCTAAGTAGGTGTTTAACGTAAAGAGGCTAATTAGTAGTGCTATTAAGAAGTTCAAGGCAAGACTAGTTGCAAGGGGATTCTCTTAGAAATACGGAGTAGACTTCTAAGAGACCTTTGCACCTATAGTAAGGCATAATACGCTAAGAGTATTTATAGCTGTTATATATAAGAAGGACCTAGAGTTGCACTAGGTAAATGTAAACAACGCATTCACTAAGAGCACCCTATAAGAAGAAATCTTTATACTTCCACCCCCAGGTGTTAATATACTACCTAACATAGTCCTGCAAATCCTAAGGAGCCTATATAGACTAAAGCAAGCAGTAAGAGACTGGAACAAGCTCTGTGTCTCAAAGCTGGAACAGATTGGGTTTATTTAATTAGAAGTAGACCTATGCCTACTTATCTACTATAGGAGGAGCATTATAGTCCTTACTTATATAGATAATATTCCTATTGCAGCACCAAAGTTAAAGGATGTGCTTTGGTTTAAGGAAGAACTTAGAAAGATCTTTAAGATTAAGGATCTTAGAGAGCTAGAGAAAATCCTAGGAATAAGGCTAACAAGAGACAGAGTTGTAGGAACTCTAAAACTTGATTAGGAACATTACATCTAGGAGAATCTCTCAAAGTTCCATCTGTATAAAGAGATGGCCTATCCAACTCTCTCACCTATAAATAGCTATAAGAGCTTGAGCCCACTAGGCTTATATAATAAGAGAGGATCAAAGACAGAGTACTAGAGCCAAACAGGTACCTAGATGTAGCCTATAACAATAACAAGACCAGACATTGCTTTTCCCTTAGGAAGACTAAGTTCTTATGTCTTAGATCCTACTAAGAAACATATACAAGCTCTAAAGAAATTGGCAAGATACCTAAGATTATTCCCAGACCTTAGATTAATGTATAGGAGAGGTAGAGGAAAGCTAATCGGATACTTAGACTCTAACTATGCAATAGACAAAGCAGACAGAGTCTCAATCCTTGGAAGCATCTTCTTCCTCTGTAGAGCCCCAGTTTCTTAGATAAGTAGGAAGCAAAGTCTGTTGCGACATCGATAATAGAAGCTAAGTATATAGCTATAAATGCATGTGCAAAGCAATCTCAGTTCCTAGCAGCACTTCTTAGGGAGATGGATTGTATAGGGTTAGTAGGAGAATGCTCCTTCCAACCAACTGTAAAAGCACACCCTAACACTATAAGGGAGCTAAGACTAGTCCAGCTTATAGGAGACAACTAAGCTGCCTTAACCCTTGTTAAGGATGCCTATACCTATAAGAGGTCAAAACATATTAATGTTGCATACAACTATGTTAGGCATCTCTAGTAGTAGAGAAAGATTGCAGTAGAGTATGTTCCAACTAAAGAGATGGTTGCTAATAGCCTTACCAAACCAAAGAATAGGCCACAGTTCCAGGAGTTTGTAAGGCAGCTCTAGCTTGCATAAGGGATGTAGGGAAGTGCAGGTAGAAGACCATCTGGCCTAAGTAGGAGTGTTGGAAAGTGCAGCCCAGTTGGACATTCTAAGAGACACTTTAGGACACCAGATTAGGTGACATAGGTTATGTAACACTAGGTTACATGACTTAGCTGATGCCCCATCTTAGGAGTGAGATGCAACCTGTATATAACAACAACAATTATAACGGTTAGTTCCTACCTATTGCTCCGCCCCTCTCCTACTTAAGCCGCATCGAGCGACGACCTAAACACCCAAATTCAACATTTTCTACTATTAATCTTAAGAGTCGCTTAGACTTAGTAGATAGCTTAAGTAGTAATAGTACTATTAAAATTACTAAGTATAAGCGGCTTAGGTAGTTATTTCTTCTTTATATTTAATTTCTTAATAAGTTTAGAAGCTATACTAGGTATTATTAATAGTAAAATATCTACTTTAGTATTATAGAGAGCGTAAGTTTATAAACTAATACTATTAATAGAAAGGTTAACTCTTCTTATAAAGATATTCGAGTTTTAAGATCTATTAACTATAGCGATCTATAGTACTTAGGCTATTATAGAGACTTCTAATAGCTATTTTAGTTTTCTATCTTAAATTCTAAAGATAAAGACAAATTAGTTAATAAGAAAGTTACGCTCTCGTTATTATCTAGCTTTACTAAGAGCTTTATAATAACCTTATAATCTAGATATTATTTTACGTAGTATCTAGCTCTCTTATAAATAAAGTATAGGTTAGTAGCCTTTAGTTAGGCTTTTTTTAATCCGAGCTAGCGTCGTTTATTCTATTCTTCTCTATAGTTCTCTTTTCTATAGCTAGTCTTTCTCTTTTATTCGATTAGTATTAAATTTGGGTGTTTGGGTCGTCGCTCGATGCGGCTTAAGTAGGAGAGGGGCGGAGTAATAGGTAGGAACCAACCGTTGTAATTGTTGTTATTATATATAGGTTGCATCTTACTCCTAAGATGGGGCATTAGCTAAGTTATGTAACCTAGTGTTACATAACCTATGTCACCTAATCTAGTGTCCCAAAGTGTCTCTTAGAATGTCCAACTAGGCTGCACTTTCCAACACTCCCACTTAGGCTAGATAGTCTTCTGCCTACACTTCCCTACATCCCTTATATAAGCTAGAGCTGCCTTACAAACTCCTAGAACTGTAGCCTATTCTTTGGTTTAGTAAGGCTATTAGCAACTATCTCTTTAGTTGGAATATACTCTACTACAATCTTTCTCTGCTACTAGAGATGCCTAATATAGTTGTATATAATATTAATATGTTTTAACCTCTTATAGGTATAGGCATCCTTAATAAGGGTTAAGGCAGCTTAGTTGTCTCCTATAAGCTAGACTAGTCTTAGCTCCCTTATAGTATTAGGGTATGCTTTTATAGTTAGTTAGAAGGAGCATTCTCCTACTAACTCTATATAATCTATCTCCCTAAGAAGTGCTACTAGGAACTAAGATTGCTTTACACATACATTTATAGCTATATACTTAGCTTCTATTATCGATGTCGTAACAGACTTTTGCTTCCTACTTATCTAAGAAACTAGGGCTCTATAGAGGAAGAAGATGCTTCTAAGGATTGAGACTCTGTCTGCTTTGTCTATTATATAGTTAGAGTCTAAGTATCCGATTAGCTTTCCTCTACCTCTCCTATATATTAATCTAAGGTCTAGGAATAATCTTAGGTATCTTACTAATTTCTTTAGAGCTTATATATGTTTCTTAGTAGGATCTAAGATATAAGAACTTAGTCTTCCTAAGGGAAAAGCAATGTCTGGTCTTATTATTGTTATAGGCCACATCTAGGTACCTGTTTGGCTCTAGTACTCTGTCTTTAATCCTCTCTTATTATATAAGCCTAGTAGGCTCAAGCTCTTATAGCTATCTATAGGTGAGAGAGTTGGATAGGCTATCTCTTTATATAGATGGAACTTTAAGAGATTCTCCTAGATATAATGTTCCTAATTAAGTTTTAGAGTTCCTGCAACTCTGTCTCTTATTAGCCTTATTCCTAGGATTTTCTCTAACTCTCTAAGATCCTTAATCTTAAAGATCTTTCTAAGTTCTTCCTTAAACTAAAGCACATCCTTTAACTTTAGTGCTATAATAGGAATATTATCTATATAAGTAAGGACTATAATGCTCCTCCTATAGTAGATAAGTAGGCATAGGTCTACTTCTAATTAAATAAACCTAATCTGTTCTAGCTTTGAGACATAGAGCTTGTTCTAGTCTCTTACTGCTTGCTTTAGTCTATATAGGCTTCTTAGGATTTATAGGACTATGTTAGGTAATATATTAATACCTAGGGTGGAAGTATAAAGATTTCTTCTTATAGGGTGCTCTTAGTAAATGCGTTGTTTACATCTACCTAGTGCAACTCTAGGTCCTTCTTACATATAACAGCTATAAATACTCTTAGCGTATTATACCTTACTATAGGTGCAAAGGTCTCTTAGAAGTCTACTCCGTATTTCTAAGAGAATCCCCTTACAACTAGTCTTGCCTTAAACTTCTTAATAGCACTACTAATTAGCCTCTTTACGTTAAACACCTACTTAGAAGTAATAAGGTTTGCTCCCTTAGGAGGGACAACCCCTTTCTAGGTGTTGTTAGTCTAGAGGGTAGTAAGTTCTTTCTAGATTGCCTCCCTCTATATGTATCCCTATTTAGGATCCTAAATTGCCTCTTTATAGGACTTTAGAATAGGCACCTCTTGTCTCTAAGAGATAGCTAGTACTAATGCTGCAAATGCAACTTCTTTAACCTCTATAAGGGCTTCCTAAATCTACTGTCCCTTATTTTCTATATACGAGAGGAATGCCTTCTATTACTTAGCTGCTAGCAGTTCCTCTTTATCTCTCTGTCTCTTCTAAAGAACCTGCCTAGTAACTATGCTATAGGTCCTTAGTTCTAGTCCTTGCCCCTTATCTAAGACAGATCTTCTTCTCTTTTAGGACTTTATAGATTGGATCCTCCTAACCCCTATATCCTAGTAGATCTTATGCAACATTAAGCTCCTTTTCTGTTGCCTTTCTACTAGCTGCAGTCCTTTCTTGTCCAATAGGCTACTAGTTTGACTTAGGTAGTAGGGTGGTCCTATTTTCCTCCTACTAAGGCAGTACAGCCTTAGGGTTTTCTTCTCCTAGATCCTCTACTCTCTAGTATTCGTCCTTGTCCTTCGGTGTAGGTAGAAGTTGTATAAAGAGGGGTTTAATAGGTGCTATAGGCTTTAGGTAATACGACCTAGTTAGGTCGCATTAGTATAGGCTGTAGGCTCCTGCTTCTTTAGTCTTCCAACTGGGTTCCTAACTGGTGCTCTACTGTCTTAATTGAGTCTAAGAACATTTAACTCCATATCTCCTCCTTTCTTAGCCTCAAAAAATATAGCAGTGCTATAGGCCTTTATAGCTCTTATGTTAGGTTCCTAGAAAAGCTATATTTTAGCAGTGTTAGGGACATATCTAATAAATACAGCCTCTTTGCCTCTGTTTATTAGCTTGTTAGATCTCATTCCAGCTAGTTAAGATCTTAGGTCTATAGACACTACTGCCTTATAGCCCTAGACTCTAAAGTGTAAAACCGAGGGCTAGATGCCTAAAAAGCTTCCTTAGGCGATACCTTGAGGCTATTAATTTCTAGTCCATTTAGAAGTGCATTCCTAACAACGGTATATGCATCTAATGCTTTAGGCCAGAATTTAATTAGCATGTTTGATTCCTTAATTATAGCTCTTATATAGTCTTTAGAGGTCTGGATTAACCTTTCTACAACTCTATTTTAGATGGAATTGTAGGCTTTAGTAGTATAGAAGGTAATTCCCTTATCCTTCTCCTACTGTTTAAGTAAGGCAAGAAGCTCTCTTGCCCTATTACTCCTCACAATTTAGACAGGGTTTCTAGACTATAATTCTACCTTCCTTCTCTAAATCCTTAGGGCTTCTAGTGCATCTTCTCTAGACTTTAATAGGATAGTCTACTTCTTTCTCGAGTAGTTGTCGACTATCTTAAGCTACTATTTGAAACCAAGTCTTAAGATTAGTAAAGGACTATAGATATTAATTAATATAAGAGATAGCCTTTAAGGCTTTCTCTTAACAACCTTGCCTCTATGTTTCTTTATCTTTGCTAATGCATAGACCCTATAGCTATGCTGCTCTTTTAGGATTTGGATCTAGGATTTTAGGTTTAATACTTGGTGTAAGTCTTTTAAAAGATCCTTTCTAAAGTGTGTACATCTTCTATATTAGAGCTCCTACTGTTCTTAGGAATTCTCTGTTGCTATAAAGGTATAAGCTCTATTCTCCTAGGTATTATATAGGAAGGCAACCTCCTCTAGAGACTTGTTAATCTCTTCGATAAATAGAACTCCTCCTTTTAATTTTGTCTAGATAACGGGTTTTCTAGAGGATAAAACAAGTGTGAATTTTAGTAGTTAAACACTAAATTACTAGCTAAACTAATTCTAAGAAACAAGATTTACTCTAAGACTAGGGACAAACAATACATCCTTTAGCACAATCTGCTTACCTTTCCTTTTACCTATTACTGCCTTCCTAACATATATAGCCTATAGATAGCTACCTCCAACCTTAATCTACTTTCTAATCTAAAGAGGCTTTAGTTCTCTAAAAAGGGATACTTAGTTAGTTATATAGGATAAAGCGCAGGAATTAAGTAGCTATTCTAATAGTAGGTACTTGCCTTTCGCTTCTATAGTTAAGTATACAACTTTATTAACATCTTTATCTTCTAATAGGGATTGGGATGCATCTGAATTTGCTAAGGGCTTGCCCTCCTCCTAGGCGGTATAAGCCTTCTTAGAGGTATGCTTCCTTAGGATTAATTTAACATTCTTCCTAAGGGATTGTACTTCTAGGTTAAGTCTCTTTACTAGCTCTTTCAATTCTTCTTTGCTAGGTAAGGAGCTCCTCCTGTTCCTAGATAGTAAGGTTCTCTTCTAAACCTTATATGTCTTAGTCTTAATAGCTTCCTTTGCTTTACTTAAGAGGGGACAGTTGCTAGTCCTATTTGGGTGCTTGTCTTAATAGAGATTATATAGGAATGTGCCTCTAACTTATATCCTTCCTTTAGTAAACATTGCTGTCTCTTAAGATAGGAGTCTATTCTATTTAGACTCTTCTGCTTTAAGAAGCTAGAGGATTTGTTTAGGTTCTAGGTTCCTCTATACCTAGATGGTCTGCCTTATGCTCTTATACTAATCTAGGAGTAAGTATAGTAGGAATTTGATCCTTATACTCGGGAGCTTAAAGTATGCCTCCCTTGTATTAATCTCTGCAATTCTCCTCTCTAGATTCTAAAGGTAGATCTATAACTTCCTAATTATATCCTCTAGCTCTATCTTAAAGGTAACAAACTCCTAGATAATTGTAACAGTATATGCTTCTTAGACTTTGCTATACTTAGCATATAGTTTCGTCTAGATATTATATGCCCTTGTCTTATCTATTACCTTATCTTAGTTATCTTCCCTAAGCTTTTAAGTAGGAGGTGCATTGCCTTTGCATTGTCCTTCCTCTATACTAGGCTGTGTTTTAAGTGCTCTAACCTAGGGAATCCAGCTTTTCCTTTTCCTTTAGATAATAAACCCTTAGATAGGTCTAATTCTAGTGTTTGTGCATCTAAGTCTCTTATGTCTAAGATAACTTAGAATACTTCCTTGCCCTTAAGAATGTTCTCTTATAGTCTAAACTATAGTCTCTAGTTCTCTCTTAAGAGGATTAGGGTCCTTCTCTTACTAAAGTTACTCTCTTAATCTATTTTGCAAATTAAAAGCAAAAACTCAAAACTAACTCTAGAAAATCAAAACTCTTCTAAAGTAACTAGGCAGTTTCTGGATTGCTGCCTTCCTTGCTATGCAAATCAGATCCTAGACCTAACTTGTCTTCCTAAGACTCGTCTCTCTTAGATAAGGCCCTATAAGGTTTAACCCTTATAGCCTAGGCTCTTATAGGCTAGACGGTGTCCTACTTGTAGAGAGCCTCTAGTCTTCTACCTTCCTAGATTTAAGTATAATCCAAGGTATTAGTAGTACTTAGTACTTAGTATAGGCTTATCTAAAGTAGTGCTAGACATAAGACTAATCCTTTCCTCTTTATACTCTTAGTTAAGTGTACCTTACTAGGTTCTTTTCTGTCTTACCTACACCTTTAGGAACTTCTAGAACTATACTAGGATCTTCTAAAGCCTTAGTATATAGTGTAGATAGGTATACCTTAGGTCTCCTAGTGCTCTTTTCTGCTTCCCTATCGCTATTAGTACTATAGTCCTCCTTTAAGGATAAGAAGGCTAACTCTTTCTACCTAGGGCTCTGCTCTACAAACCCGGGCTTATAACCTGTTAAATTTAGGTGTTTGGGTCGTCGCTCGATGTAGCTTAAGCAAGAGAGGGGCGGAGTAATAGGTAGGAACCAACCGTTGTAATTGTTGTTGTTATATATAGGTTGCATCTCACTCCTAAGATAGGGCATTAGCTAAGTTATGTGACCTAGTGTTACATGACCTATGTCACCTAATCTAGTGTCCCAAAGTGTCTCTTAGAATGTCCAACTAGGCTGCACTTTCTAACAATTAGTAGTATATAGGCTTATTAGCTCTTTTTATCGAGGCTACGTTTTATTTAATAAACTTATATTCCTAGTAAGCTTTTTATTAGTTTAGAGCGGCGTTAGCGACGTATATATAAAAGGTTTTATATAAAGTAGAAGGATCCTTAGACTTTAAAAGGAGCTTAGTTCCTAAGGTAGTAGGTACGTATTCCTATAGTACTTTCTTCTAATTATTTTAATATATATTAGCTTTATTTATAAGGCTATTTATCTTTCTAATAAACTAGTAAATATTAATACTATCTACTTCGCTTAGGTTATATATTATTTCTCGTAGCTCTTCTCTCGCTTTTAAGCTCTAGTTATTATTATAGAATATAGTAGATAGCGTAGCTATTATCTTAGCTATACTTAAAAATAAGATCTCTACTAATATATATTATCCTTCTAGTAGCTCGGTTAGGTAGCTATTAAGTAGGCTAAATAGGTAATCTATATAGTTCCTTTTAGTTTTAAAAGTCTCGTTATCGCGTCGGAATTTACTAGCGATTTTATATACTTAGTAGTTAAAGGTACTTTTATCTCTATTAAATCGACCTAGATCTTACTTTAATTCTCTTACTTTCCTATCGAATCTCGGGTTCTTAGTATCTTAGTTAGACCTATATAGTATAAACTCTTTTATTACTATAAGGCCGATAGGCTAGAAGCTATTACTATAAATACTATTTTATAGAGTAATTCTATAATTAGTATAGGCGTTAGTCGCTAGTTATAGAGTAGCCTACTAAATAGAGGCTAGAGTAGATTAAAGCTACGTAATTATTATAGCGAGCTCTACTATACTCGTCTATAGGTTAGGTATATTTTTAGATATTATAGTAGTACTCGAGTTATCGATTCTCTCTTTAGAATATATCTCGATACTAGTAACGATAGGTACTTCTAGCTCTATATCGTAGAGATATAGTATAATAGGCGTCTCTAGCTCTAGGTTATAGTAGGCTAAAACGGGCGTTATTAGCTCTATATTCGCGGGTCTAACGATAATAGTATCTTCGCTATTACTTGTTTCTTTAGGTGTCCTTCTCGTTAGTAGAAGTCTAGCGGACCTACGTATTAGTTAGATAGTACTATTCGTTAGTATTAACTACGTAATTAGGTTAGTTCTATAGCTTAGTTTATTATCGTATATAGCTAACGTAGTATTATATACTAAAGTATAGCGAGTAGTATTAGGTAGATATCTTTTTACTTCTATAGTAAAGAGGGTAAGTTTAGAGTAGTATTATAATCGCTAGTATAGGAATAAACCTATTATATTAGACGCTATAAACGAAGACTTTAAACTAAAGAAGAAAGAGAAAAGTAAGAAGAAATAGAAGTAAGCTAGGCTTTTATATAACGTAGCGAGAGCGCCTCTATCGAGTCTTAGTATATTAGAGCTACTTAAGATAGCGCTAGCGCTAGTCCTTATAGTAATATTACTTATAATAGAGGTAGCTCTTTTAAGAGCTAAGAACTAAGGCTTTCGTAAAGTATTATTTAAAGAAAAGAAGAAGTAGAAGCGTAGAAAGACTATTATAGAAGAGATACGCGCTAAAGATAGTAGAGGAGGTATTTTCTAGTTACTAGCTAAGCTTAAAAGAGCTAAGGCTCTTTAGAAGGCGCGTAATTAAGCTAAATATAATAAAAAGGTTAAGAAGGTATTAAAGAAGAAGGTATAATAACTAAAGATAGTATAGGTACGCCTTTTTAAGAAAGAGTATACTATAAAGCGTACTAAAAAGTAGCTAGAAAAAGCTAAAGAAAAGCGATAATCTTAAATATAAAAGGAGTTTAATAAATAGGTTAAATAGTATAACCTCTAGCTTTATAATAAACTATAAGCCTCTATAAAAGCTACGATACGTTTAAAAAGAGTGCCTTTATATTAGAAGCTATAATAGTTATCCTTTAAAGACAAGGAGTTAGAAAAGCTAGTAAGGAAGCTAAGATAGCTTAGTAGCTAAAAATACTACTAACCTAGCCGCGTAATAGTCCTTAAAGTTAACTATAGAAAGCTTAGAATAGCGTAAATCTAATATAGTTACAATCGTATTAATCTATTATCTACTCGTAAAGAAAGCGCGTATTAAAGTTAGTAGTAACACCTTCTAAATTAGTACGTTACGTAGGTTAGTACGTTATATAGGGAAGCCTTCTACTAAAGAACCCTCGCTATTAGCTCTAATCCGTATATTTTTATTAGGCCCTATTTACTTTACTAGATTATTAGGTTAGATTATCGCCTCTTAGTAATAATCTAACTTAATAATCTAGCTATTTACTTAATAATTTATAATTTAGGTATCTAATAATCTAGATTATACTAAGTCTTACTAGCTTCCTTAGATTAGAAGGTATATCTAAATAATCTAATAATCTTTATATTATAAAGATTATTAAAAGATTATATCCGTACGTTATACGCTATATAAGTGTCGCTCTTAACCCTTCTAGCGTAGTCGCGTTATACGTATCGTATAGCTATACTTTTCTAGTCGATCGCCTCTTTTTACCTCTATTATTATTAATAATTAATAGGTATTTCTCGCCTTCTAATTCGCTAGTATAGATGCTCTTAATTAGGCTAAGGAAGCAGTATTCGAGGCGTACGAGGCTATAGTAGTAGACGAGGTAGTGCGGTAGTTCGAAGTACTAGATTAGAGGTAGTAACGATAAGGGCTCGAACGAGACGAGAGATTACCTAGCTACCTTAGTAGTAATCTAATATAGATTATTATAGGATTATTATTAAGTAAATAGCATAGATTATTAGAGCACACGCTACTAGATTTTAGTAAAGGAAGTTACTAGATTAAAATAATCTAATAATTTAATAATCTATAATCCATAATCCAGCGAAGTAAATAGGGCCTTAAAGGAGTGTTGAACCTTGTCGTCGAGGTGTTGTTAGCAATCTCCCATTCCGGCTAATAGGGAACTTCGACAGGGATCGATGGTATTGTTGGTAGTCTCCCATTCCGGCCAACCTGTAGACCTCATCGTATATACCCAGCAGCCTTGACAGGGAACGTCCACAGGGATCGATGGTGCATTCGGAACGCATTCCCCTGCGCATCTATTTCATCCACGGCTCTTGCTACTTATGACTCCTCCCAATTTCTATTCCCTTCCATCTTTTCGTACCGCCCACATCACGCGATCATGCAGGTCTTTGGCTGGCTGATGCTCGTTGCAGCTGTACGTAGCCCGCATTCATTAGTTAAAAATGCTTAAGCCGCTGATTATCTCCTAGGTATCCGTGTCCGCTCAAGCACCGATTGATGGAGGCTGTACACTCTCCGCATGCGAAGACCTTTGCAAGAGCGCTGGTATGCATACAGCTGGAGAATACAGCTGGATTACTTTACCTCTTGCATTATACGATACCTAACATTGCTATAGCTTTGCCTTATGGCATACAGGGCTATCCCGACGACTTAGTTGATGTGCTTAACTACTGCAGCCAGCACTTTAGCAGCCCTGCATGCGTGCCAGACGGCTGCGTTTGCGATGTGCGTAATTATCTGCATATGTCGTATAGATAATCGATGCATGTCAAGCTAATCGCCTTATTTTCTAGGCCAGCGACGAGCAAACAGCTCACGGCCTCGCGCAGTGCATTCTTGAGAAAGCCCTAAAACCAGGAACTAAGCAGAGCTGGCAAGCAAATGGAGCGACGATTGGCAAATGTTGCAAAGCCGACGAAAGAGTTTGGTCGTGCGATTTTGGTTGTAACAATGGCGAAGCGCCGTGCGATTGGTGGGAGTCGGAGAACTTCACCTGGCAACAAAGCTGTAAGAAGTAATTGGTCTGGAGAATGGAACGCGGTTGTACATATTGAGTCAAGGCATGACACAGCAATCAGAAGAGAAGAAACCAGTTCGCTTCCATGAACAGCTCACTATGTTCTGTCTCTGGGCCTCCGGAACCATGAACACATCCTGCTTCGCAACTGGCTTCCTTCGCTGGGAATTTGGGCTATCCCTGAAACAGTCCCTCGTCATCATCATCTTTGCTTCACTCCTCGGATGCGCTCTCACGGGATTCGCAGCGACATTCGGCGCCGTTACGGGACTGACAAATTTCTGCTTCCCGGTATAGTTTCGGCTGGCGGCCAAACAAGATCATCGCCTTTCTCAACGCTGTTGTGCAGATAGGCTGGTCTGCTGTCGCTTGCATCACCGCAGGCCTAGCTCTGCAAGCAGTTGCAGATGGCCATCTCTCCCTCGTCGTGGGTATCATCATCCTGGCAGCCGTTGCTCTCATCATCTCCTTCGTCGGCCTTAGCGCGATTCTGATCTACGAGCGATACGCTTGGGTCGTTTTCTTCATCATCTTCATGATCTTCTTCTTCGGAGAGGCAGGCAAATATGCCGACAACACCACTCCTGCAAGTGTGTCTGGCATCAACCAATCCGGTGCTGTGTTGACCCTCATTGCCATCATCTATGGCAGCTCCTGCTCGTGGTGCACCATGGCTTCAGATTACTACGTGCACTACCCAGCCAGCATCTCACGAGTCAAGGTTTTCCTCATGACAACCTTCGGCATCGCGATTCCGACAAGCATTGGCATGTTCGCCGGCGCAGTTGTAGCATCAACGTTCAACAATCAGCCAGAGTGGAAGACCACATACGAAAACGATGGCATCGGCTTCTCGATCCAGGATTTTCTTTATCCACGAGGGTTCGCCAAATTCCTCCTCACCCTGCTCGTACTTTCAGGAATTAACACCAACGTGATCAGTATCTACAGCGCCGCCATCTCCTGTCAGCAATTTGCCCGCCCGTTTTCAAAGATCCCGCCATTCATCTGGACTCTTCTCGTCTTCGCCTGCATCCTCGGTCTCGCTCTTGGTGGACGCGAAAAGCTTAATGCATATTTGCAGAATTTCCTAGGCCTGCTTGGAGATTGGTGCACCTCATACTTCATCATCCTCTTCTCCAAACATTTCCTCTTCCGCGGCGGTAACTTTGACAACTACGACCTCGATGGTTGGAATGATCCAGACAGGTTACCGCTCAGCCTCGCGGCTGGTGCCTCATTCGGCCTGGGAATCATTGGCTGGGTCATAGGCATGGACCAAACATGGTTTCTCGGACCTGTCGCCAAATTGATTAGCAGCACTGGCGGTGATGTCGGCAATGAGCTGACCTTTGTAATCACTCTGATAACCTTTATTCCTTTCAGATTTCTTGAGAAGAGGTATATAGGCCGTTGAGCTCGATAGCTACGTCTAATGCCAAATTTTCTTCTCACTCCTCTCGACATTGACGTCTCGCACAACGCCGAAGCAGAAACAGGACAGCATGCATTGCATCAAATGCTGGTGCCTCATCTTCAGTAAAATGTCCTTGCCGGTTTCCCTGACCAGCTGCACTAAATTTCAATTGATCAACAGATATCGGAAACTATCCTGATCTTCAAAGACATCGGCAAAGACGAGAGACAATGTGCTCTGTTCGCACGGAAATGGTATGTGGAGCGGCATGCTCTGCGTCTCTGTGCCAGCTCCAGCTCGCCCACGCCCTCGAAACCTGACATGACGCATTTTGCGGAACGGAACTAGTTCGCTCGACACATTGTTTGCCGTTACCGCCGGCTCTACGTATCTATTCACTCCGAGTGCAGCATTCCCCTGAGGCATCCTGCAAGCATCTACAACTGATAGCGAAAGGCCTTATTCTGACGATCGGTCTTGTCCATGAACCCGACATCTTCGTCTGACACATCCATGTCACTCTCTTCCAACTTTCTGCGGCGCTTGTTTTCCAAGATGTAGTATGTCTGCAACAGCCCCACGAAGACACATGTCGCCGCGCAGGTAGCGATGATTGTGATCTTGGCAGGAATGTACTCTGGGGCACTACTTCCAGTGAATGATAGTGGGCCGAATATATTGCCCTACAGGGATATTAGCAGCCGCATCTTGCTTCGGAGACAGACGTCTTACCAAACAGAAAGATATCAGCAGCAAAGCATTCATCGTCACCTTGCAGAGTCAGCATATTCTGCGTCTCTTGCAAGTCCACTTTCCTGCTCACCTTTTTCGTATGCCCAGCATAGTTCGCAGCCACCAGAGAGTACAAAGATGGAAGGGACGTTCCGATGACATTGGTCAGATAGTTTCCAATCAGTCTTCCTGCGTTCATATTATCCGGCAGAAACGCCATCAATGCCCCGCCAAGCACACCACCTGCTAGGACAAGTGCGATGATTTGCACGCCCCGCTGATTGAATCTCCCGGCCAGCTGCGTCGATATGATGATCGCAATCATTGAGATAACTCCAGAAGGTATTTGCAAAAGAGCGGTCGTCTTGCTGTCGAAGCCGAAGCTCCTGATGATGGTTGCTTGGAAGCTCGAAACTGCTCCGTTCGGCACGTTCGATGAAATGGTGGCAAGGCACAGGAGCCATGTCTGGGGGTCCGTAAAACACTCAACCACTTGAGAGGACTTGAAGTGTGTGTTTTCGATACCGGTCTGGTTCTCTCGTAGGCGGCGGATCGACCATACTTTCTCCTCATGTGTCAAACGTGAAGACATTGGGCTGTCTGGCAACAAGCAGAAGGTCATGATACCTGCGGCGCAAGTGACGAGACCGACTGTCTGGAGCGGCATTAGACAACTGACAGATGGCTTGGTGCTGTTGCGTAATGTTCACATACCAGAAACATGATCTGCCATGAGTAGAAGGCCCTGCTCTCCACATGCTGGAAACCAAAGGAGATGAGGCTGCCAATAATCGTGCCGCTTCCAGTACCTGACGCCATCAGCAATGTTCCCAACTCCGCTACATATTTTCATACCCAAATACCAAATGCCAACACGAGGCGGCTGCTCATGTCTCTTGTACCACATACTAGTGATAAGAATCAGGCTCGGTGCAACAGCCGACTCGAACACACCCAGCAGCACTCTAGTCGCGACCAAAGCCCCATAGCTCTTGCAAGCAGCCGTGACAGTCACGATGACGCCCCAGAAAAATACCATGGTGCCCAGATACTTGGCAGTCGGCAGTTTCTGCATACCATACGCATGAGGAAACTCGCACGCCAGATACGAGACGTAGAAAATCAAAGCCAGATCACTGAACTGATCGCCCGACATGCCGGTATCTTCCTGGAGGCCCATGACATTGGCATAGTTGATCAGGGTCTTGTCCAGATACTGCAAGCAGTAGCACACCCACATGATCGGAACAATCATCCAGTCAATCTTGCGGATCAGACGTTTCTCGTCTTCCGCTGTCATCTCCCTGACATCGCCTTCTCTTTGCAAGAAGGCCAACGCAGCATCAGCTTCTGGGGAAATGAGATCCTGAACATGGCCGACTTCTGCTTCGTTTGGGGTGAGTGAAGACTCCGAGCCTTTCTTGGTTTCGTCCTTCTTCTCCATGGCGGTCTATGGCTTATGATTCGCAAATGCAGAATGAGAATTGCAGATGATATCAACAACATCCACGTGAGGTTCTCTGGGGCGTTACCCATGACGGCACCACAATTGGGTGGCATGGCTTGCTCCGTAGCCAAGAAATGTCGAGATAAGCGGCAGTTGTGGTCATGGTACCAGGTGCCAATCAATTCAATCAACTGCTTGGACTGGCGTGATAGATAAGAACATGTGCTGCGAACGTTTCTCCGTCATATGCAATACCGAGCATCGAGGTGATGTTCAGGTCACCGTGTAACGCCGCTTCAGTTGCTCGTCTAGCTGCCCGCTGCAGCGACAGGGATCCTTCGGCCAAGTCGAGATAGTGGCGATTAGCTATAGCCTCAGCATGAGCTATTGAGCATCTCCGCGAGTCTATTCAGTGTTGTCGGATTCCACGAAGTCATGAGTGAAGCGTCGCGGACACGGCATGGCATTTCGCAACCAGCCCATCTATTGACGCGATCCATATCCGAGTTGATGTAATGAGACACTATACTCCGAGAGCGCTGATTCTTAAGGCGAACCCGGCTCCAATCATGCTTTCCGTCGAGGGGAGCTGAGTCAGACCGCTTTTCGTTTACCCACGACACGGAACGTATTCCTGCTGAATAAAGCGATAGTCCGAGCATACTGTCAGATGGAATTGGAGCGATGATGCGGCCGCAGCGGTCGTGTGTGAGAGTATTTACCTTCGCATCTGAAGCTCTTTATCTATGCCGCCATCTCGCACTCCACTGAGTATGATCTCACGCTGGAAGGTTGCGGCATGTCGTGTGACATTGCTCACCCCTTGGGGGTGGCGTATCGTCTTAGCTCTGCTGTGATCCGAGAGTGTACGCTACATGACTCACACTCAGTTCATGGCCTCACTTCAAGTTTGAAAATCAAGACACCGACATGTAGTTGGGATTCCATCACTTCGACTATGCCCACTCTTCCTAGACTTTCGATACTAGTGCCAAGATCTTGGAGCTGGAGAATGACGGAATGTTGACATTCGCCAAAATACGCGCCACGCGTACTCCTGCACATGTTGGGAGCACAAGCTACTTTGAACAATGGCAGTGCACCTCACAGCTGACGTATCTGACGATAAGCAGCTTGCAAAGTTATGGCGCACGACCTAAATGTCCTCATAAGTGGCACAGGGATCGCTGGCATCGTGGCGGCATTCTTCTTGTCAGAGGCCGGTGCAAAAGCCACCGTTGTTGAGCGAGCAAGCAGTCTTCGAAGAGATGGGTAAGCTGTATGTCCGAGGGCATGGGCTGACGATACTTCAATACATGGGTCTCGAAGAAGCTGCTCGAGAGCAGGCCACGCATGAAGCCGGTCTGAAGCTTGTCCACTGTCAAGGAAGAAGCAGCGTAGAGTTTCCAGTAGGGGATGGTTCAGGGTTCACCAGCCGCATCCAGATCACGCGAGGAGACCTGGTCACTCTTCTTCACCAGGTAACCAGGTCTGACGTTGAGTACATCTTCAATGACAGCGTTGAAGAGCTTTTGAACATCGACGAAGAAATTGAGGTGAGCTTCCACAGCGATGAGCGGCCTCGAAAATTTGATGTTGTGATCGGCGCCGATGGATGAGCACGATGGAACCCTTCTTTTCGGCGAGAAAGCTTCACGGGATGCCGTGCAGCCGCTTTATCAATCAGTGGCGTGGTTCACCATCGCGAGACTACCAATAGATGACGGGTGGGCCCGGTGGTGCATCGCTCCTGGAAAGAACATGCTACTGATACGGCCAGAGACAAGGGCGGGGACTGCACTGTCGCTCTGGATGTGGAAACCTTCGCCACAGATATGCCGTCCGCGGCTCACCAGCGAAAAGAAGCAGAAGTCATCCTGGAAGGCACAGTTTCGTCAGAGCGGTTGGCAAAGTGAGAGGAGCATGGCCGGGCTGCGAGCGTGCACGACCTTTCACACGCAGGAGATCGCTCAGGTCAAGCTTAAAACTCTATGCCGAGGTCGAGTTGTGCTTGTGGGAGACGCTGCGGCATGTTCGTGTCCAATCTTAGGCATGGGCCACACTTGTCTTTTGTCGGGGCATATATCTTGGCTGGCGAAATCGTGACTTTCCGGCATAGTCTCTCTCGAGGACTTGAAGAATACGAGTAAAAGACGATACCGTTCATCAAGCGTGCTCAGTCATTGGCGCCGTGTGCACCCTGCAGACTCCAGCCGAGCTCGTCGATGGTCATCTGACTGCTTCATGTCCTAATCCGCCTGACGCAGTGGTGTGGCATCGTGCACGTATTGGCGCGGCACTTTAGCCCTCCCGCGTCTGCAATTCGACTTCCCGCCTATGCAATTCCCTCGTTTGGCCTACGCCGTGGGACCTGCACGCGGTCAGCGCTACGGATCGAAGACCGGTCGCAGATCTGACCACAGGTCCCCAAAAAGCGCCAACTTTGAAGGGAGAGGTCCGAGTACGCCGGGTGGCATGTGGGGAATGCAGCTCGTGCACGACAAGTCTAGACTGCCTGATCCCCGAGGATCGAGCTCTGACGAGGGCTGAATATGTGCACGCAGGCTAACGCAGTCATTGCATGTAGCGATGTAGCATGTGAAAGTCTGGAAAGCGTGCTCATACAGCCATGTTTGGCCGCCGGCCCGCCACGGCAACTGCCCGGGCAGCCAGGCTCGGGCTGAGGTCCGGGAGAGACTGGTGATGGGGGGAGAACAGCATTCGATAGCACCCGTTTCTCTGTAAGGTGCTCGCCCAGAGCGCCAGCACTAGCATCTCATGGGCTTCTACGGAGCCTCGGGAGCAAAGCCATAGAGCGGGCCAAGACCGGCACGACTGCACCGCTGGCAGGCCTGTCACGAGAGTCCACTCGCAGGTCCCGGCGGAGGTTCGGGGCATTCGCGCGAGCCTGAGCCCTATTGCGAGATTCTGACGACACTGTCAAATGGGCCTTGGAGGATGGGCTGGAAGGTTTGATGATGATCAGGCATGATTCCTTGATGTGCCTTTGCCACGTCCGCTTTGGGATTGCGCAGGATGCGGTTGTGGCCCCGATCTCTGGACGAAGTCGGGCGAAGGCCAATCACGCACTACTCCGCCAAGGCAGCTGTTATTTGAAGGGTTTGCACGTGTCTCGTGTCTGCGGGTTGATGTGAAGCTCAGCTAGCCGATGACTGCAGCTCTGAAGCTCAGGAGCTTGTTCGGCTAAAGTTCTTGACCCATCCTCCTTGCAGGCAGCGTGACGCCCAAGACCTTGCAAATGGTGACGACCATTCGGACCTGGCGTATCAGGCACTTCGTCGAACGCACTGCAGCGCACGAAATTGCGGCGATGCTCTCCCGGGCCGCATCTATATCGAACGTATTATAGCAGTCCTCCACCAAGTCGTCAGGCTCGGGCAGTGTAGTAGCCTCGAGACTTGCATTCAGCTCGTGATTGCACTAAGTCGCGCGAACTCTGGTTTCATTCGAACAGGCGCGCCGCGACAGTGCGAAGGCGCATCAGTAGTTTCGTATACATTCGACCTCACGTCTCCTCAAGTTGGCCGCATTCACCAACTCACCTTGGCCCCAGCCCCCACTCGAGCGAAAGAATCCACTGCGCAGCATCACCTTCCCACGCACGCAAGCATGTGTGTAGTGAACATGATAACGTGGGAACAATGCGGGCATTTTACAATACGACACGAACAGTGTGCTACGGCAATGAATCGAAACCCGCCAGCATTCTGCCGCCAAGCACACGAGCCCGTCGCGACGGACATTGCTGCTCAGAATGGTGTATGCCCGGATACCGACAAGCATCCGCGTCTTTCTGGAGACACGAAGGTCAACTTCTGGACCGCCAGCCTTGGGATCAAGAAGACCAGCGGGCCGGGTAACGCCTGGTATCGAGCGCAGCAGGGCCAGACCTGAGGAGACTGTTGAGTGATTGTGCCCTGTGCGCAGATTTCCATCGCCTCTCATTACCACCGCAATCTGCGAATTCTGATTCGTCCATCGAATACGAACGGATGTACCCAGGTACCGACAGCTGCATCCGGTCTCCGTCGACCTTTCACACAGCCATCATCAGTCTACCTGCCATTCGGCTGATGTATCGCTTGCCAGAGCATGAAGCGAATCACCCAGTTGTCCATCATCACGCCTCCGGTCGTCGAAGCACCACGATCGTAAACAGCCCTTGTTTCCGGACTCGCATTCTGATAAACGTCGAGGATTTGGGCGCGAAAAGCTTGCTCGCTCGGCTCTGCCCCACCACGGGTATACAAGTGCTGCAGGCCGCGGATTGCCTCGCGCTGTTCGGAGTCAGTCCCGAAAGACATCCATCGGTGCACGAAGATAAAGCCACAACGCACCTTCATGCAGCCATAGACTTGGAGATCGGCCTCGTTGGTCATGTCCAACCCCATCTGTTGCAAGAACTCTTCTTCTGATAGCGCACGCGACTGAACGCTGGCGTCCTGTGAAGACATTGTTCAATTGCCTCGCTCGAGCAGTGCAACAAGCAATGTTGGGTCTGGCGTTCCGCTCAGCCGAGTTTATGACGAGGATGATCGGACTTCGGCCAAGAACGCCGCGAGGAGTGTCGCTCGTTGGAATCTGGAGTCTTGCGCTCCTCGGTGCTGCAGGACCGTGAAGACGGTCTATATGTGCCCGTGAGCCGGCGTTGAATCATGGTGGCGCGACCTCGCGGCTGCTCTTATGCAGGCATAAATGTGGCCAGCCATGGCGAGCTGCGAGGAGTAACGTCCGGGGGCATAAAAAACTTCGAGTCAGTTCATGGTGCCCCGTCCCGCGCTCTTGAATATGAATACGAATCGTCCAATTTGGACATAACGCAGAAGTTTCCATGCCGGCTGCCTTCGAATTGCATGGCCTGCATCAAGCTAGAAGCAGTGGGGCCGATCCCTCAATGCGCCACCATCGACCGGCAAAAAGACCGGTGGGTTGACTTTTGGAGTGGATTCGCTACAGATTGGATGCGCTGCAGACAAGGAGGCCAGAAGGGATCGAGTATTGACTATTGCTTCAGGGACTTGGTATCCCTGAACAATACCAAACTCGTTGCCTCTGTCCTCGCTTGAAAGAGCACCGAGGATCTGGTCCATCGCACGCCACCGGGTCCGGAGGATTGCCATGCGCATCTGGGTGGCAACACACGGAACCTGATCAGCCAGATGTTTCCCACGATGATCCAGCCACCAGAGAAGGCAAGATTACGATCACATTGCAAAGTCCTCATTCGTGGATCTTGATTGCGGCCCGGAACCACGTGCCCAGCAAACGCACGAATAGTCAGCTCTACAACGATGTGCGACCAGTAGCCTGGTGAGGTCAAGGTCGATCGAGGCAAACCGACGTCCTTATGCAGTACATCTCCGGCGGTGCTGCATAATCACCACTCAATTTCACAGCTTGCAGCGTGGATTCTGGTGTCCACGGGTCGGCGCAGAGGTTACTGGAAGAAGCGCACGCGAGCTCCAAAGCAACCTTAATTTGAGCCGCTTGCATAAGAACAGTGACAGTAGCGGAGGTGATCGGGGGCTGATTGAGCCATAACTAGACCAATGACGACGAATTCATCGCAGAGCAACGATCGTGAAGCTGATTGCGACTAATCCATAGTGGGAGTTGCGAGCCGTATCGCCCATCTGGACGTCTCAACTATTCGAAAGGGACATTCTCGCAGCATTGCCCAGTCTCGGATGCCGTGGCGCTGGCGCTGTCCGGCATCACTACGGAATTTTGGGCCTCTGACCAGCAACCTGTTGCTCTAGACCAACATTGGGTGCAGGTGAGCATGAAGCTCCGAGGGTGTCACCGCCCTAGCCACCACTTCCCGCTTTGCTGGACAAGCTCCAACTCAAACAACATCTTCTGGCGCCCACGAGCCAATTGCTTGGCGGGGAGAAGCGACGCGCACATGCCAGACTTTCGTTATGCAGCCAGCTGTACAACCTTGCTCGAGACCGGTGTCGCGAGCTGGAGACACGCCGCTATGGCTTAGCTTAATGGCTCGACTGCGCTATCCATCCCCATCGGCCACATCGATTGAAAGAGTCAAGATTCACGCGCGCGACAAAGACCTCGAAATCCAGCCTACACCAAGACAGTAGCGAGCCAGCTAGCGTGGCATCCAATCTCTTGCTCTAGCAGAGAAAATGGACAGTCGTGCAGATCTGTGGAATTCCAGCCTTCCTCATTGCCCTGGCATGCAGGTCAAAGTCGAGTCACACTTTGCAGCGAGGCTCCATCTCCGTGAAGCGTCCTCTACCCCGCACCCACCTCAATAGCGGCACCGTAAAGACTAGTGCGCTATGGAGGCGACAGTAAGGATACATTTGCACTTTTCAGATTTTGCGCTCAAGGCACTTTGAACCCAATTCTGGTTGTCGCCGAAAACCCGTGGCAGAGATCGGATTGTACGTTTCACCCGCGTGTCCGCTTTGCGATCAGATTGGATTTGACGAGGAAACCTCGGCATGTGTTTCTGGTGCGCATGCTTCTCCAGACGTTGCCGGCGAAATTGAATATTGACGGGACTCCATCGTTCACCTTGCATGCTGCAGTCACCCATTAGTGCACCATCTTTCTGCATGAAATACTGTTCGCGAAACTATGAAATGTGGTTCGGTATGCGGAAGATGGCTGGCAAATGAAACTGCTGCAGACAGCCCTTAGCGTGGGAGGCGCAATGCATAAGCATGACCTATGGTTGATCAATTGTCGTGATAGAGGCAGGATCGCGGTACAGGGGCGGCAGCAATGTATTCATCCGCGGAGTGGGGATATCTGCCACAGCCATCGACATGGGTTGTCCCCCATGCGCATAATGTAGCGAATGTAGACTTACCCTCATAGACGTACGCATGAGTACACAAGTTGTAAAAACGGTTCTTCCAGGTGCTTAGTAGTAGCGATGGTTTTGATGCTTGGATGAAGACATAATCATGACCCAGGTGACATTCTTGATCGTGCGGATTTCCTTGACCATGCCTGCGATCTACGCCCCGCTATCTCGTGAATGTCAGTAATGCTGGCTTGCATGGCTGGGCAGAATATTCAGCCACATGCGTGCCACCAATACCAGGCATAATCAATTGTTCGTTCCAGCAAATGTCAAGGATATCTGCAACAGCCTGAGACTGCTGTAGCCATCCGTTAAAGCGCCGTCAACCACTGTCGAATGGAAGCGGTAACAGGATGGTCCTCATGGTACTCATGCCATGCTGACATCCCGGGAACAGACCTTCAGCCGCATGTTGCGTACCGGCACTACAAGATGGACTCCATGGCTGACTCCGGCGAATTTCCAGGGTATTTAGAATAGCCTGAGACTGCTGTAGGCATCCGCTAGAGCGCCTTCGATTGCGAACGAATAGACAAGTTGAGCAAGTGTTCTTCATGGTAGTCATGCCATGCAGACGTCGCGGGGCTGGCGGGAAGAGACATCCGAGGAGGGAAGAGGTTGTCAGACGAGGCAGAAATAGCTCTTGCGACTCATTGTCAGTATGAACAGCCATTGGCGTACCGTAGCCGGTGGCGAATGTTGTTGCTCGTCTTCAATATCATTCCCGGGTCCCCGGAGCAGTCAGAGGAGTAGCAAGGTAGGGCCAGGCCGACCCACGTTCAAATGCATGCCAAGTGTCGGTAGGATGTGCCGGCGCTGGACCAATGTACTGCGTTCTCTCGCAGACCGAAGATCATGGTCTCGAGCACACTAGCAAGAGCCGTGTCCAATAGAGAGTGATACCGTAGGGCTAGTGATGAAGTGTACAGTAATGTGAGCACCAGGCTTGGCGCTGACGGGTGAAGAAGATTCCCGAAGGAAGGTGGCGCGGGCAACATCGTGACGTACAACAGCTCCTCCATACAGCGTGCTCGCTGTCTTTGTCCTCGAACAGAACGGTAACAACATTGCGTCGTATCCATAATGGCGACCGTCATCGCACGAAGGCCATTCGCCTTCGCCTCTGCTCTCGTCAAAGAGCTACCAGCGCCGCGAACCGCACTCCGAACCTTTCAAACCGCTGCGAAGCCGAAATACCAGCAACCACTGACGAAACAATTCTCGCCGCTCCAGCAAAGCGTTATCCGTTCCGCCTTCCAGCAATCATCGCGCCGCTCATACCAGACCTCAGCGCCCGCCAATCCTCTCGCGCAAGGAAACCTTACACAGCGCCTCCTCTACGGCGGAGCCATCTTTGGTGGAACTCTCGCAGCCATCAACCTGATCTTCAACCGAGAGACTCGCGATGATGGCGGAATGCCACCATATGAGCGCGCATACCTCAACGAGACCTTTCTACACACCGGCCTGGGAATTGGAATTATTGGTGTTGCCGCCCGCGCGCTGCATATGAATGGCTGGAGTTATCGTCTAATGAGCGCCAACCCATGGTTGGTGCTCGGCGTGGGACTAGTGGGGTCAATTGGAACAATGATGGGTTGCTATGCGACTAGCCCAGACAACTATGTCGTGAAGTACGCTCTGTGGGGAGGCTTCAACCTGACACAAGCGGCTCTGCTCTCGCCCATGCTCTTCTTCGCTCCAGGAATCCTCGCGCGCGCCGGTCTATACACCGTTGGCATGATGGGCTCCATCGCATTCGTTGGTGCCACTGCGAAACAGGAGAAGTACTTGTACATAGGAGGACCTCTGCTTGCTGGAGTGGCCATTGTCGCTCTGTCTGGCCTGGCTCCTCTTGTGCTCCCAGCCACGGCAACTCGCGCCTTGATGTGGACCGAGAACCTTTGGCTGTATGGAGGTCTGGCTGTCTTCGGTGGCTTCACGCTCTACGATACGCAGAAGATCCTCCACCATGCCCGCATGGCCGAGCAGGGCCGCTTCAGGAAAGACGCCGTGAACGAGTCAATCGCTCTTGAGCTTGACTTCATCAATATCTTTGTCCGCATGGTGCAAATTCTAGCCATGCAACAAGGAAGGAGAAAGTAGGCCAGGCCAGGATAAGGCAGTCAAACAGACAGCATGTGACGCCAGCGGCATGACCTGATGCGGCCTTGATGGATTTTCGGGAGCAAAAAAGGCAAGCCGTAGCCACAAGATTTCTTATTCGTTCTTGTAGATTAATACTCCAGCTAGGATGTATCTGAAGCATATTCTCAGCTCGCATTGCAGCATGGTAGTCCAGTACTGTGAGCTGATTCTGACTCCATGAACATGTTGATCGCATGTCGCTGCTTCCCGGGCCAGGGAACATCTCGTGCACCGCAGCGAAATACGCCTTGATGACTCTGTGGCGAGGAGATACGCCTGTCAATGGGTAAAACATCTGACGAACTACTTGATGTACAGAATTTTCCAGTGACCTGGTACACCAGGCCCGCCTCAACCATGAGAAACAAAATTGCGTACTTGGCGTACCACGTGCAAGGAGAAGATCGACTGGATAGCGAGATTACGAATGGTGGACGATGTTGATGAGCTAGCTCAAGACTGCATGATGCACGGCATACGGTACACCGGCCGAGGGTAAGAGCCGCCTAGCCAAACGATACTTGACTTGACCGGTGATCAAGGTTGTCGCTCCCCTTGAGCGAGCGGACGGCATCGCTACGGGCGGAAAATTACAGAGAAGAAAGCCATTGCTGGGAAGGTCGGCATGCTGACTGCGCCCAAGATGGAATGCTGGCTGCAGCAAATTTCCAAGTACCCAGCGGCTGTCAATCTGTCACCCACCTGTCACCACCATCAACTCAACTCCGGTGCCTGTCACGCTCCGTCGGTACTACTGGATGTCTGCATACCGTTTCACTGCCGGGCAGCCACCTTGAACAGCCATCTGCGACCTAGCAGGAGGGTTCAAGCCTCTGACATCTTGCTTGTAAACCACGACTGGACCGGCCCTGGTGTAGCACTAATCAATGTACGCATAAAAGCACGTAATATTCAGCTGCCCACGTTGCACACGGCTCGAAGCCTCCTGGCCGCACGCGTTAGAGCAGACTAGTGCGAGCAGGCCACACACCTTCCGTAGAGCTGTAAAGCTAGACGCGTTGACGAGAAGCGATATGATGACGCTTCGAATGTCCTTCGCTGGTTGCAAACTATGCTTGATCATTCGCTCGCGAGTACCAGCTCGATTCTAGCCAGTCGCGTGCTCATCTGCATGGATCCATGGCTCCGTGGCTGAGGGGTCGGTGCAAATAGTGAGACATTTGGTACGGCGGTACCGTCTCTCGGGAAGCGGTACCACTGTTTTGGCGAAGCTCCCTTTTGGTCTCGCCGAGGATTCGGAGTGCGACAAGTCGATGCCGTGTCATGACACCAAGCAACCGGTCAATAGTCGCAGCCATCGGTCCCAGAGATGTTTGCCGTGCTACGAAGCAGCCGGACGCTCTCGGTCATGCAGGTTCTGCGAACAAGATCGAAGAGTCACGAGTCTCCTGATGATGTACATGTAGCTGTCATGCTTTCCTCGTACCCGCCACATTACTGCAGCTGCCCTCGTGGTTTGCCGCATCGTGAGCATCCGTGTCTCGCACGCAGGCAGCATGTGATGGCTCCTGCGGCGCAGGACATGCAGGTTTTCACAATCGAGTGGTGGAGGAGGCTCGGGTTTCACTTGGATCACGCACCCAAGTTCCCAAAACCTGGAAAGTCTCCGATCACCGAGCGCCAACCACCGGTAAGGGTCTTGTCTGTGGTCGACAAAGGAGGCAGGAAGTACCGCGGTCAAAGACATTTCTAAGACAATTCGTTGCTCCTTTGTTGGCCGCGCGTATGAAGTACTGGTCTTTCTGCTGAGCTTTGCTGGTCGTCTAATGGGTGTCTGCAGAATGTTCTGCTTCAACCATCAGAAAGCCTTGAAGAGTGCGTAGGCATAGCTCTCGCGCTCCCTGGTCGGTCAAGCGCCGTTCTTCTTTTGTGGTGTGGCGCGGCTGGCACGCTGTGCTTCCCCATCAGGCCGAATTAGAAGAGAGTGAGGCCACCAGGCAGGCGGTGTCGCTGTTTCTCACGCTGACGCGTGTCGAAATTGTTGGAGCTCTAACGGAAGACCGCAGAATGTTTCGGATAGCATCGATAGTCCTGTGGTGGATGCCAAAATCGTTGTTGACGGATCTCAAGTCGGTCGTGAACGTGGCGCTGACCAGAAGCAAAATGCTCCACCAAGCACAGTCAGCGAGCGGCTTGACTGAACTGGATCGCTTGACATTTGCAATCAAGTCCAGAATTATATCAGCCTGCTCACCGCCAGCAGCCAGTATGCCATCAAGTACCATATTCAAGGCCATTGTGCTGCACGCTTGCCCTCATGACCACATTCTGGCATTCGCACAGCCTTGTCGAGCCCCTCAGGCGCCCTCTCGTGACTCGAGACTGGCCAACAAGTCTGGCACACTAACGGCTTGCCACACGTGCATGCATCCGCGGTGAGCCATTCCGGGCGCCTGTCTCACCTATACATACTCCTCTGCCCCGTCCCCTTTCATGACAGATTCTTTCCAAGTTCCACATTCTCTCATGGCGAACACGCCTCGTGTCGCCTCAACCGTGACGGACTGCGCCCCGAAATTGCTTCTCGACGTAATGACAGCCAGGAGACAAAAGCCAAGCTGTCTCAGCGAATACTTGCTCACGGTTTGCAGAGACTAGGCGCGGGCATCAGTGGATGTCTGCATTTTGTTTCAGTCTCTGAGAGATGAATGCACATCCTCACTGATGGTGCCGCGCAACTTGAAGCCTCTGCGGTCATGCAAGCGGTGAGCTGGCGTGGCTCGGTTGGACAGACAGATCTCGAGCACATTGCTGGCCGTGAAAGCATGGCCGTCACACCCCTTCCATGTTCGCTATGGCCTCTCAAGAGACCAGCTCGACCAGGGGTACATCTTCTTGATATGCAGATGGTAGTAGTTGAGTGGTGCTCTTGCGCGCAAATCTGCTGGAGAGCCTCATGACCTCAAATTGGCCATTGAGCAACGACGCACGATCGGCACTGCTTGTACAGGTTTCTGAGATCTCTGGGACGTGATGCCGCCATGCTCGGTGATGGCACGCGAGACACTCGTATGCTTTACGCTCCAGCATAGATGCCGTGATGCTAGTCGACTAGCTAGCGGCGCTGCGAAATCTGCAGCAATCAGTAGTGGATTTAGTACGGGAGCCAGCGGTTGTCCATCGCGCACATAACTGCCGGTAGTCTAAACAGTGCAGTGCCGGCGGTCGAGAATCGCAAGTCGCTGGGTGAGACGAGTCAGGACATGACCTGAGCGCAGGCAAGGCTTGCAAGCCTCCACTGCTGGCCGAAAGTCCTCTTGCAGAATGTCTTGTTGTTCGCAATGGTCAACTCCCGAATTGCACGCCGTCTTCACTGGTCAGCTATAGTCATACGCTAATGGCTGCGCTCGAAAATGCTTGACTGGAGCTCCAAAACGGCAATCCGGGTCAGTCTACAGGCGAAACCATATCATGAGGCTCATTTCCTCGGCTTCGGAAAGCGAGCGGCCATGATGAAGATCTGGGCCAGAATCGGAGCTCGAGTGTCACTCGCTGGACGAGAGCATCAGCTAACCGATGTCGCCGTGTGGCGTGATACTTATGAGCTACGAAAAGCCACCAGATTAGAATTTGCGGGCAACAGCTTGCTCGTGCGTACTATGTTCGCTCGTGAGGACTGCTCGCAGATTGAACTTGTCTTTACACCGAGGCTCGAGATGACATGCCACTGCCTGTGCGTGACAACTCTAGATCGCTCGAATCCACGAAGCGCTTCTTACCATCATATGGCTGAGCGAGTGCCGTGGCCGAGGAGGTAAAGCAGTGCTCGTTCCAAGAGAGTGACGCTAGATGGTGGCCGCATCATTCTGGCACAGCCGAGACGACTTCGTGGATTCATTTGCGAAATCCTCGCTATTCGTCCTGTCAGCTCAGGAACTAATGGACGACCGCTTTTCTTTATATATCTGGTACTTTAAGCAAAAGCATGAGTATGTCATGCCGTTAACGCAGCCCGGTGAAAGCAAGCGCTGTACAGCATCACGCGGTCCACCAATGCCCAAGAAATATTTTCGTCTTGATTGCGGTAGCAGAAATGAGCACGAGTGCAGCTTCCATGGTCCTGGAAGCTGAAAGAGGAAAGCCGCGCGCCAGGAAGTTCAGCCTCAGGCAGTCCAGCAGAATACCGCCAAAGTCACTTGCGATTCCTTCGGCCTCGATATGCTTGAAAGGAACGGAGGCTAACGGCTGTATGAATCCATGTCTTGTCATGGTAAACTAGCATCTTGCATGACATGGAATGAATATTCTAGCGGCAGCATCGACATTGCATGCGGTGCGCACATACCGTGGGCAATGCAAACACATTGCACCGTTTCCATGGTACCCTTTCTCATGGCACTCGCACGACACACGTCAGCGGCGAGTGCGCTTGGCTGAAAGGAGAACACGCGGGTCGAGTCCCTCGAAATGGGGGACCGTCTTCCAAATGTGACACACTTCCTTTCGACAGCAAAACACCGGCAGTGAAAGGCCTTCTGTTTCCTTGGAACGCCATGTCAGCCGCAGGATCTTCTTCTGCAATGGGCGATCACACGGGACCCCTTGAAGAGGCGTGATCGACATCTTGCAGAGAAGAATCGGGGCAAGCGGCGACACGATCTGTCTGTCTGGCTTCGGAGTATTTCGCCTCGGCCCAAAGCGGCTGGTCTAGTCCATCGACGCCTCTTTGCTCATCACTGGGCCGGTGACACGGTTCATCCTAGCGACCTGCGGACCGAACTTGCGTTGCCTGCAACGGGAAGGTCGGCCTGCTCAAGCCAAGGGCGTGATCAGGCATTCGAGACCTGACCAGACCAGGCATGATCCTTTCGGGGCCAACTACGCCTGAGAAGCCACGGCGATACCTTCTTCAAGCCTCTGGACCCCATGTTCAGCACATCTTGGTCGACAGCATCCCTGAGACACGGCTCATTATTCAAGCTTCGCATGTACATGAACGTGCAGCGCGCCGTCGTGGCTCGCGCCAGCACACAGACCGGTGGAGCGCCTGGGCGGGTCGAACACATGGACCAAATTGGCATCTGAAGTCGCATTTGAGTGCGGCGCTTGCAGAGGGCCCTGCTCTGCTCGTTGTGCTCCCGCGGCGGCAACGATGGCTATTTGTTACCCTCCCTTGTCCCAAATGCAGTCTTTAACAAGCGTCGAGCCTCGGTCTTGCGAATGGAGAGGCCTCTCGAGTCAACATCGCTGCGCCATTGTGCGAGATCTGCTGGGAATGCTTGCGCTTCGTGCCGGCGGCATGTCCACATCACCTCGCCACTACTTCTCCTTCGCTACCATGACTCCTTGCTTCTGCGGCGATCCGTTGGCTTCAGTCGTGCTGCGGACAAATAGCCTGTCCCCGGCGATGAGCACTGATGCACGAGCGCAACACCATGCGCACTGCCCCTGGCGATGAAGCGCTAATCGGCCGCGGTATGCGCGCGGTTTCCCTGGGATCGACTGAGAGCCACTCACACTGCGAAACTGGACTGCTCTGCACCTCCGTCTCGGAGCAGACTAGACTTCAGCCGTCGATATTGGCTGTATATATAACTAATTCTTGCGTAGACGAGTCAATCGTCAAGATATGATAGCAACGATGACCAGTCGTCCGGGCGCACCGCCTTGCTCACCATTCGACTCCGGCGTCTCCGCCGAACTGTGCAAAGAAGTACGAGAACAGTCTGCGAGTACATTCGGCCGGCGCGCTGAGCAGAATCAGTGGCGGCAGTGTTTTCGTGTTCTGATGACTTTCGTCCCTTACCCAAAATCGAGGTGCACATTCCCAAGTGAGGCCATGTTCCACGACATGAGGGCTGCTGCCTTCTCTGGCAGCAGATTACTATTCCTGAAGGCCATGCAGTAGCCTTGATCATGGCCAAGTCCTGACGTTCGAAAAAGTATTTTGCAGATCGTCGTGCAAGGTCCATGTCAAATATCGAATGCTATCCGAAGAACACTTCCAATTTGGCGCGATGGCGCCGTAGAAACTTTCAAAGTTCAAATTTCTCAGAGATCTTGCGTGCACGCTGATCGATATGGGAATTTTGGGGTCGTCCGTGGTGTTTGCTCGCGCCAGCGATTTTCTGATTGAGCATGGGATCAGGGTGATAGCGGCTCCTCTGGGGCTGATAGCCTATAAAAATTAACCACAGCTGGCGAATGATCGGACATGCATCAAACAGAATCGACTCTCATGTGACAGTCGGGCTGGAAGCTGAGAAGAGCAAACTCGTTGATGCCAGCAATCTCTTTGAAGCAGTAGCGCCCAGTACACAGACAGCGACCGATGTACGTGCCAATTGCTACCGAAAATCCAAAGGGCCCGAATAATACAGCCCAGGACGATCAGTGTGCGCGGAGAATGCCGACTGCAAAAGCAGAGGCATCGCCTTTCTGAGATGATGCCAGCTGAAGTCCGTCATGCAAGCTTTCCGTCTTCGCCATGAGACGGCAGGATGATCAACTGCTAGGCCCAAAGAGCACGGCATGAATGCGTGACAAGCCAAAGGGTGGCACACTCACTCGTACACGAGGAATGTAGATCTTCAGATCCTTGATTGTGCCACTGTGTCCTTGTCTACAACTTCGCCCCCTTTGGCATAAACTTCATCGCCTGCCTCACGCCCAAATCCGCCAAAACCTCCTCTGCACCACCGAGAATGGCGTCGAATTTATTCGTGCGGTTGAACATCTCCACCACACTGCCCATGCCTGTCCTCGTGATACCTCTGCCTCCAAAGATATTCGTCGCATCGTCCGCAATTTCATGCGCACATCGGGTGCAGTAGAATTTGCACAGCGCGATCGGTCCACTCAGCTGCTTCGATTGCTCGGCGTAAGACATCTTGGTCATTTGATAGGTGATGGATTCGATCCAGGATTGACATGCCTCCACTCGGGCGATCATGGCGGCGAGTTTGGCGCGGATGACGGGTTGCTGGATCAAAGGCTTGCCGAAGACGATGCGTTGATGGGTCCACTTCAAGCATTCCTCGAGAACAGTGCGTGACCAGCGGGCGACCATGGCGCACATCATGAATCGTTCGTGGTTGCTGAAGAGATGTGTCAGTACGAAGTGGTAAGGGTGTCGGTAAGAGGACACTCACAAGTTGGCCATGATGACTTGAAAACCAGCGTGCTCAGGGCCGAGAATGTTTCTCTTGGGCACCTTGACGTTGTTAAACTCGATGTACGTTGTTCCAGCAGCAGTCGAGTACGAAGTCTTGATCAGCTTGGTGTCGACGTTATCATCGCGCTCTACAAGCAAGACGGTGTAGCCCTTTTCCGACTTGCAAGCAGTGACAAAGTAGTCGCAAAAGACGCCATTGGTGATCCACTGGAGCATCAAGTCAGTACATGGATCATCTTCGAGCAAAATCTCGCATGCTTCTACTGACCTTCTTCGTGCCATTGACGATATAATGCTGCCCGTCCTCGCTGAGTTCGCAAGTCGTCCTCAAGCCAGCCACATCACTTCCAGCGAAAGCCTCGGTCACAGCAAGACAGATCTTCTTCTTGCCCGAGAGAACTTCCTGCGAGACTCTCTCCCTCAACTCATCGTCCTTGCACCACTGGTGAACAGCAGTCAGAGAGATCGTCATGCCCGCCATGTTGCCATCCTGGAAACCTCTCATGTTTGTCCTGACAATTTCCTGGCTGACAATCAGGTCATGGAAGTAATCATACTCCTCACCCTTGACCGCCCCGCCAAACAGTGTCCGTCCGTTCAGGTGCTTGCCCGGACCCAATCGACAAGCAAGCAGATTGACCTCGGCCATCTTATCGATCAATCCTTGTGATATTGTTGTGCCATCTTCCTCCTTCTCCTTCGCCTCAGGCTTGATATGCAGCTCCGTGAATTTCCTGACCTCCTTCTGCAACCTCCTGTGGGTCTCATTGTAATACGGGCTCTTGAAGGTGGGGTTCAACCACAGAGGTTCGGCGTATGGGACGGTTGACAGATCCCCGGGCTGTGTAGTGATGACTTCCTCCTTCTCGCCTTCGAGAGTGCCGAGACAGAGCGACTTGTACTGAACCAAGACTTCCTGGCGATGCAAGTTGTAAAAGGCCTCGGTAGCATCTTGACCGGCGACCTGTCGGAGCACGACTTCACCACCGGGGTGGGCCTCGAGGAAATCGGAGACATCGTAGACTTTGTGGTCGACAATGACCCAAATGTCTTCTTCAGAAGTGTGCTGTTGGTCGTCCAGTAAGCAGTGGCAAGAAGAGCAAATGGGAGGCCAGTTCCTACCTTTGCGACCTCCTGTCGCGTCAATGCTGAACCGCCACCCATGATGAATGTATTGTCTATGGCTGTCGTCTATGATAACAAGGCCTTTTGCCACAACGAAAATATTTCCCAAGAGTGGGAAGCAGTTTTGGGAAGACATGTTTGCGGCCATGCTTTCTGCTCCAGCGACAGGTCCCTCCACTGGCCGAGGTCCAAAGCGAAGGTTCGCAGCGCGGCGCGAAGACTAATCACGGCGTGATTATTGGTCAGATTGTGTTAATGCCGAAGAACCCGAAGCGCCTTAGGAGAGAGCCTCGTTTGGACTTGGGATAGAACCTTGCTTAGACTTAGGAGAGAACCTATACGTATTATATATATTCGTATATAAATAATTTTAAAAGAAATATAATAATATGTTATAAGCTAGAGACGTACCGCGCTCCAAAAGATACCATCTATTAGCTCTACGCTATGTAAACATCTTGAGCGCCTTCGAGAGCTTCCTTAACTTGTCGCGTAGTCACGCCCTGCAAGAAACAAGGCCCTATTAGTTGATAAGTCTCAGATTTCCCGTTCTTCTCATGCAAGTGCCGCGGCCTAGGTCGCAAGATAACCGGGTGTCGCGATCCCGCTATATGGAATAGAACATCGCCCACACGCGTCCACGGTGGACAAATGCCCAGTCCATCTTGCGAGGTTGTGAACATATGTTGGCCGCTTAATGATTGGTCAAAGACTCCCTTGAGCATGCGATGTGTCTCGACTTTCATGGAATTTCCCTCTCCGTACGGTCCAGACTGCGCTTCCACAAAGAATGCTCGGAACAATTCTCCGTCTTGGTCTGTTGGCACGCGCCAGGACTCGGCACGTCCGGGCAATGTGAGAGCTTTCTGGTTAATGTCGACTGGAAATCTATCCCAGACAAGACTCCTCCAAAACTGTTCCCAACGAGTCGGATTAGCTCGTATGTCTTGGATACTATCAAGGCCTGCAAAGTGCATCCAATCTTGCAATAGTTGTACTTGTTCGTTGGCGAAGCCAGGCACAATAACCTGAATATGTGGTTTCGCAATCTCGTTCGGGACAAAATTGCCCCAACTATTCCCCGTCATACTGTGGACCTGGTCAAATTGGCCACCTCGAACGATGAGATGATCATCTGAGGAGTCATACTCCATGCATAACCGAGAAGATAGACTTGAAAATTAACGTGGTGAGTTGTGTCTAGCCAGAAGATGTCTGCCCGCAGTCTCTCGATGGTTCCCTGCAGTCCAGTCGATCGCCCATGACGGGAGCTCTGCGAGGTTTGCCGATCAAGCGCCGGATGCTGGCGTGGCCAGGAGCCAAATATCGAAGTCTTCCATTCGTTGGATAGCGTCAAGCGTGAACCTTTTATACACCTCTACGGCACTCAAAGAATAGTTTGGCTGGAATGTCTCAAACGCGGCGGGCGCAACACTCGCGAACGCGAATATCTTGTCGCGAGAATCTGTCGCCTGCCGTGTACGAGCCTGGATCAGAAACCAAAGAGACATTTCAAAGTGATAAGCCTGATGGTCACATCGTCCACTGTGCCCGTAAAATCGCAAGGACTTGGGGTCCAAGGGCCTCAGCTCGAAATTCAGTCTCGCAAGGGCCTCATAAAATATTCTTTCAAGGGCAGATTGACGATTGTGCTCGGTCTCTTGGCTCTCTCGATCTTCGAGCAATGCTTCTTCATTAGCGAACGCTGTGTTGAGCTGGGCCATTGCGGTTTGCACAACTTCAGTGTCAAGTGCTTCGAAACCAAGCAGGAAGTAGCCCTTACTCGAAAATAAGTATTCCTGAGCCGTCCAGACACGAGCGAACCACGGGAGCTTGGTAAAACGGAGGCTGGATTCGGCGAGGATCAGGAGCACCCGATGTGCGTCTGCAGTCCATGCAGGATATTTAGTGAAACCAGGAGGAATGAAGTCGTGAAGGGCCTGGCGCATGCTGTCGGCACTGGCGAGTGAACGCAAAAACCTGAAGAGCATTGGAGAAAGCGACGATGCATCAGGCTGGGACATATCCAGAAATGCTCCACAGTCCGCACTATGCAAGCCTCTACCTAAGCAGAACACCGTCTGTTCTGCTCGAGCATATATCTCTCCCATCCGCGCCACCTGAGCAGTCTTTTCTTCATCATCGTCCTGATTGATGCGGAGAGCGTCAATCCAAATCAACCCAGCCACGCCGTGCCTTTCGGGGACTCGATCCTTCTGCTCCAAGGAGAGAGTCGTCGGTGAAGGTGAGCTGGTGGGTCCACATGCCACCTGACAGGCATTCGTGCTCAACACGCAACCTCACCCACGCCCTCACCCAGGTGGAGTCTATGCGCCTGAGCTCTGCGACAAGACAACCTTTGGCAGTTTCCACATTTCTCGCGGTTTGAGAGTAGTTCTGACCTGGCGATGTGAAATGGCCATCGGCATTGCCGAGCACCTCGTCCAACACGTGTCTCGAGCGCACCGGAGGATTGCCTGGTCTGGGAGTGATGATTTCCAGCAATCGAGGATTGACGGGATTGAGTTTGACCATCTCGGACTTGACTGCTATCAAGCTGTGCAGTTCCTGTCAGTATCCAGGATGAGTGCTGCGAGGACTGAAGGGCGCGAAGGAAAGGGAAGGGCGCAGCACAGCCACGACATGCGCTACACGTGCATGCATCCTGGATTGAAAGGGCTGTGAGGGCCTCCCAGGCCTCTCAATGGTAGCCGCAGACACATGGGGACGCGTGCCGGACGAGGCTCATTGCAAGACGCAGTGCATGCAGCACGAGGGCGTGGCGCAGTACGAGAGCAGGCTATGAAGCCAGTCCACTCATGGCTGTAACTAGGGCCCATAGCTGACTACGAGTCCGTACATAGGTAGCTATACCTGTTTGCCTTTACTAGAGAGTAAGTGTAAGATCTAGGGTGTTGCTCGTCACCCATCACAATTCACGTACTTCCTCCCGGCGGATGGGATGGATCCGATGGCTGTACCTGCACATGCTCGAACTTGCTGAAACAGGCTTGGTGGGTCATTTCGAGGCACGAGCTTTCTTCGTGAATGCTTCGTCCAGTGGCGTCTCCATTCTCCGTTCGGGATGGGCATTGCACCAGCCATTTGCATTCGAGGGAGCGGGCAGCAGTATTGGAGATTGCACGGAGCCTGAGGCAGTGTGGAGCCTGAGGCAGTCTGAAGCCTGAGGCAGTAGGAAGCCTGAGGCAGTACAGCTGCTTCCGCACCGCACCCGGTACTCGGAACGCTGCCACGTGTGACAGCGGCGGATGGTGCAGTGAGAATTGGTCGTCGTGGTTGGTCCGGGAGATGGGAGGGGAGAAGAGATGACGCAGCGTCGAGACGGCGTCTCAGATGCCGATCAGAAGCGTCAGGTACATACATACATACATGTCCTCCCACGTGGGAGGAGAGATGTGACGATGCCGGGGAATGGGAGGCAGTGGTTGCATCCCACTGCTCTTGGCCACGGACATGATGTATTTGGAGCCAGCGTCACTCTCATGAGGCCTCACATCGAATGCCCATCTCTCGTTGCTCCATGATGATTGCACGCCTCCATCCCACGAGTGCAAAGTCACACCGCCGTGTGCCCCAGATCCGTCTTGCCCGGGGGCACCCATGTCGCGCGGCAGAGCCGCCCCAAGTCCGCGTGCAGCGAGTTTCGAGGGGTGGCCCAATGATGAGTGGTGGTGGGAGCGATGCAGGTTCACGTCATCCTCCTCCTCGAGTGAGACGCGTTGATCGCGACTGGTGCCAGCACATGCAGAGGCGCGCGGAAGAGGGACAGAGCGAGAGAAGGAGAGATCTAGATCTAGATCTGATGGCAGGACGAAGGGGCAAATGAGTGCTGCAATCCCGTGGTTGGTGCCACGCGGAGGGAGGGGAGGGGCCGAGGAGTGGAGGCAGGCGGCGGATCATGGCAAGACTGCAAGTGAATGGGAAAAGTGAGGTGGAGGATGATACGGTATGGAGGTGAATGGTGCGGCACTGGTCAGCACCACGAGTTCTTGACTCACTCGCCGCGCATGACTTTTGACTCCCGTGAAGGCGCGGATCGAGGCAGAAGAGGGTGGCGTGCGCATCTCCCTCCCTCCCTTCTCACCGTCTTCCCATCGCAAGACGGCGGGCGGGCGGCGGAGAGCGATTCATCAACCAACGCAGCGCCTCTCACCAGCACCCCCTCCCACCACCCGCTCTCCTCCTCACTTCACCACCGGACTCCCACCTTCCGACCCGCGCACCTCACTGGCAGAACAGAAACGAGAACGACTAGCGGGGAGCCTGAGTCGTGCCCTGGCACCACCAGCACCACCACCACCACCACCACCACCACAGCTTCACGAGTGCATCTGCCTGCACATCCGCCAGCACTCCCCGTCCACTGTTCATATTGCTGCGACACGCCGACGACATTGCCCCGACACCCACCTGGCCCCCGCTCGCCGCAGCATCGCCCTCTGCGACACGAACCCTCGCTCTGCATCGCCTCCTCCCCCCAAAAGAGGACGACGGGCAATTTCTGGCCGACCAGCATCTCCCCCGTCCATTTCCCATCCCCATCGAGCGCCAGATCGCAGTGCGGGCCCGCATCGCCCCAGCATCCACCCGCCTCCCGCCGGCCAATCCGAGCCCCTCTCCCCCCATCACGTGCGCGGCCTCAGGTCGGGCATTCCTGCGCGCACCGCCCGCTTCTGCTGCACGAGGCACGTCATTGTCCCGCCCCGCCACCGAGCGACAGGAGAAGATGGAGGGGGTGGTCGAGGATGCGGGCGAGTTCGTGCGTTGGGCCTCTGACAAGCACTTTGACGCAGGATGGGACCGCGTGCGGAAGTACGTCAACGGGAAGAAGGTCGAGGATCGCCGAGTCGACATCTATCGCCCCGTGCGGCTGCCAGCAGCTGATGGTGCAGTGCCAGCCGACGAGCACCACGCCTTGCCAGCCCCCTCTTCCTCTCTTCTGCATCATCATCAGGCGCCCACTTTGTACACCGCCACACCGCGTGGAGCAGTCAAGCAGAGCCAGCAGCAGCAGCAGCAGCGGACAGCGCCAGCACAAGCCGCCTCCACCTCTGCCTCCTCTTCCTCCTCGGCGCCGCGTCGTCCCGGCGTACGCTCAGCGTCGCACGGCGGCCACTCGCGCCTGAGGGCACCATCACATCGGCCTCTCGACACCGATCAGCATAACAATCCCACCCCCACCGCACTCGTCTCTCTCCCCGCATCCCGACGCAAGCAAGCCCCTCTCCTCGAACCTGCTGCAACGAGCCACTTGGCCGACGACTGCGACTCTTCCACTCTCATCCGCACCCAAAACGAGCGCAACGATCGCATCCTGCAACTCTACGAGGCCGAACTCGACGATCCTGCCCGCAATCCCGCTTCCGTGCTTCCCCACAAAGACCTCTGGACGCTGCAGAAGCACGACAAGTCCATCCCCAAGCAACTGACATCCACGTCCCACGCCGGCTCGCGCCGAGACAGCGGCATGGCCTCCGGCTACAACGACGACTACCGGGGGAACTCCCAATACCGGGGCGACGGCCGCTCGCGCTCCGCCCAACCCCCACCCAAGAGCCGCTACTACGACGACGAAGACAGCGACTACGACGAACGCAGTGGCCGCCGTTATGACGGTGGCGGCCGAGGATACAGCGATCGCGACCGCTACGACGACCGCGACTACGACCGATATGTGGAGACGACGGAGAGATATCGCGGCCCTGTAGGTGCAGGACCACTGGTCGTTCGTCGCCGGCGTGCTGCCTCCCATGCAGATCTCTGTGACTGACTTCCTTCCCAGCCCGTCGACCGCAGAGACAGCTACGCCCGTGATGCGCCGTACGGGGAAGCCGGGCCCGTCGCACGCCGCTCCGACCCCTACCTCGCACGATCCCAAGTCAGCCGTCGCAGCGCCGCTTCTCGCGGCCGAGACCGATCCTACTCGCGCTCGCGCTCCCGAAGCCGATCTCGCACTCGTTCGCGCGAGCGCGGCGGGGAGAATTTCCAGGAAAAACTCCAGCAGACCTTTGACACGACTCCTCGCGGGCTCGGTGTCGGATTGGCAGGGGCCGTCGCCGGTGGTCTCGCCGGTCGACAGTTCGGCAAACAACATCGCCAGCGTGATATCATCATTGGCGCTGTCGTGGGCGGACTGTTGGCAAATGCGGGCGAGAACAAATGGACTGAGTATCGCGAGGAGAAGAAGCGAGAGGAGGAGGGCATGCGGTATGAGGGGAGGAGCAGAAGTCGAGGGCGGTAGTCCTTTTCTTTCCTTCTCCTCTCCCCTCTTTCCTCTTACGACCTCCGAGCAGGTACAGACTCTGCCCAGCGGGAGAAACTACGAAATGGCACGGCCCACGGCAATGCGACTTTACGACTTGTGATAATTACCATGAAGCACGACTGGATTCGAGTGAATAGATGAGAGGGTCCCCCTGGCGTTCTGCTCATGCTAATACTGCAGCGAGAGAGTGCTTCTTGCTATATAGAAATGGCAATGAATTTCTTCCCTTACCGCTCTGTCTCTCTTACTCTGTCTTTCACCGTATTTACGGTAGCTCCCGCTCCAAGTCTCCATGTATCGACCCCATGACGGGAATGCTGGCTGTCGGGTGACTTTCATGTGACACCACCACTAGCATTCGGACCCTGCGCAGATCATCCTCCGTCTCACCTCTCACCCTGTCTACCGCTGCATCCTACACTTCTACCAGCATACATTGTTCGACACCTACGTTCATTTGGTCTTTGCATCTCGCCTGCGATAGGGAATCATTCATCCTTTGCGAGCCCTGCGCGCATCTGCCTCGCCGGCGCGATCCCGAGGCGCCACCTCGCCGAATTGAAACACTCCTCTCCTGGACCGCGCACCTGAGCCCATACCAACGCGAGTCGAACATCCCCCTCACCGAACCGCGCAGCACCAGAACCCACGACGTCGCGCCTCGCGGCCCCCTCCAACATGGCGGAACCCGCCATCCACCGCCCCGCATCCACCAACTCCTCCGAACGCGGCATCGAAGAGGAAGATGCCCTCCTCACGGGCCAAAAGACGGGCAAGACCGCCAACAGCACCTCCACGACCTCCGTCATCGCGCGCACCCGCTGGCGAGAAATCGCCCTCTTCGTCTGGGCCGTCGCCGCCACCGCCATTGTCGTCGTCCTCGCCGTCATCTACCAACATAATACCCAGACCCCCCATCACTCCAAAGATGGAGCCAGCAAGGGCACCACCAGCAGCGGGAAGAAGAACCTCATCTTCATGGTCTCCGACGGCATGGGCCCCACCTCCCTCGCGCTCACGCGCTCCTGGAGGCAGTACACGGAACACCTCCCGTGGAACGACACCCTCGGCATCGACCAGCACCTCATCGGGCAGAGCCGCACGCGCAGCGCCTCGTCGCTCGTGACCGACTCGGCCGCGGGCGCGACGGCCTTTTCCTGCGGCATGAAGAGCTACAATGGGGCAATTTCCGTGTTGCCGGACTTCGAGCCCTGCGGATCCGTCATGGAGGCGGCCAAGCGCGTCGGGTATACGACGGGGTTGGTCGTCACGACGCGCATCACGGATGCCACGCCGGCGGTGTTTGCCAGTCATGTGCGGCGGCGGGAGATGGAGGATGAGATTGCGTTGCAGATGTTGGGGGCGCGGCATCCGCTGGGGAGGATGGTGGATTTGATGGTGGGTGGGGGGAGGTGTCATTTTGTGCCGAATACCACCGAGGGAGGATGTCGGGCGGATGGGGTGGATGGGTTGCGCGTGGCGAGGGAGAAGGGGTGGAAGTATGTGGGGACACGAGGCGAGTTTGATGCATTGGGGGATACGGCCGAGTTGCCTTTGCTGGCGTTGTTCGCGCCGGGCGATATCCCGTATGAGATTGATCGTCGGACACAGCAAGAGACGTATCCGAGTTTGGAGGAGACGACGAAGAAGGCGCTGCAGTTGCTGGCTGCCGCGTCGAGGGATCAGGACAAGGGCTTCTTCGTCATGATTGAGGGGTCGAGGATCGATCATGCCGGTCATGGGAATGATCCTGCGGCGCAGGTGCATGAGGTTGGGGCGTATGACAAGGCGATGAAGGCGGTGCTGGACTTTATCGACACGTCGGATGTCCCGACCCTCATGGTCTCGACCTCGGACCACGAAACTGGCGGTCTCGCCGTGGCACGACAACTCCACGCGGAGTATCCCGATTATCTCTGGTATCCTGGTGTCTTGGCCAACGCCTCCCACTCTGCCAGCCATACCTCTTCTGAATGGAACTCTCACCTCAACTCTGCCTCGGCCTCGGACGATTCCCGCCAATTCCTCACCGCCCTCCTGAACAAAAACCTCGGCATCCACGACCCTTCACCCGAAGAGCTCTCCTCCTTTTTGACACAATCCGCGCCCGCCTCCTACCTCTTCGCCGACATGCTCTCCCGCCGCGCCCAAACCGGCTGGTCCACCCACGGGCATTCCGGCGCCGACGTCAATATCTACACTTCCGACCCCGTCGCTGCGAAAGCTCTCCGCGGGAACCACGAGAATACTGAGGTCGGCGCTTTCCTCAGGACTTACCTGGGCGTCGGCGAGGAGGTGGAGAGGGTGACGGGGCTGTTGCAAAAGTACGCGCATCGCGAGCAGGGAGCGCATGTCGAGTTTTTGGGCAGTGTGCCGGGGGAAGGCGAGCGGTTGGATGGCGGGAGTCATTTGGAGGCGGATCGGTATCATGGGGATCATAAGACGAGGGCGGTGTTTGGGAAGTCAGCGCGGAGAGGCGAGCATGGCGATGGCGATGGCGCATGTGGATGCGGGCATGAACACCTGTAGGCACGTGTTTGTTTGCAAGGCATGGGTTCGTGGTTGCAGCGAACTCTGTTCCTCGGGATGAAAGGAGTCTGCATGTGGGATTGGGTGGGTGAGGAGGGGAGTCTGGGGGATGTCTGAACTCTTTCTTCGCGGACCATGATGACCTGCACAGAGTCATGGAATGGGACCCACAGCCGCGCATTTTGCAAGTGTGATGAGTTTGCCTTGCTTGCTTGCTTGCTTGCTTGCATGGCGATGGAGCTCTCTCAAGGATGACGAGGAAGACGGGTCATTAATAAGAAGCGTTATGCTGTTCTTCAAATCCGGAATCAGTAATCCAATGCAGGAAAGGAAACTTGGGTTGCGTCCCGCCGGCTTGATCTGCTACGCCGCAGGTGCACGTCCCGGACGTGCAAAATGGACAGGGGATTCTGCAATATCGCAGTGCGAAAATTGCAGTTCTGCTTCTCCGCAGTTTAATTTCGGTGACGTGAGACTTACCAGCGGTCCGCCATTGCTCCCGACCTGAGATGTGGGAGAAGGAGTATATGGATCACAGTCGAAAGGATTGCTGACCGTCACACGCGCGCAAAACCTCGAAATCTCAGCTCAAAATCCAAACGAAAAAAAAAAAGGAATGGCTCAAGAAAGTCCTGCTCACTCTGGCGCTCATACTGCCTTCCTGTCGTGCCGTTGAAGATGGCAAGCCTCATCCTTTCAATATCGATCTCCAACGCTACCGCTCTCCTTTCTGCAAGGATACTCGGGCAATTTACCCGCTGTAGGTGTCGTCGGAGTTCCATCCCCAAAGACCACACAACGCCAATCCGCGTCGCACAGGCGAACACCTGGGCCAATATCGCAGGCAAATGCCATCCGGTCTATGCTGACGATCAAGGCACGCCGGGTACAACTCAGAGCGTGCGAATCGAGTGCCGCTACGGCGACCAGATGAATGTGGACAGTTGAAACGTCAGGCAGTGTGTTCGTGGGCCTGCCTCTGCATGCCCAATGCTCTGCCCTTGGCGCAACTATGACGAGTCGATTCCCTGACCCATGGACAGAAAGTGTGCCAGGATATCGCGTAGAACAGAACAGGAGACACGCTGGCAACATCAAGCGAAGTACCATTGGTCAATACAGAATCGGAACTTTTGGTGACTGATCTCGTTGCAATGCTCTTTTCCGCCCTGAGATATTGATGAGGAAGTTCACCACCCTCCCGTACCTCCGTGCGCGCAGGCACATCTCACAAGTACCAAATTGTACATCCCAAGCTCCAACCCGCGACATCTCCCTCGCACAGCCCATTGCTCGTCTTCACAAACTCCAGCGCGCTCCAAGACCCCTTCGCCAACCACCTTGCCCGCCTTTCGACTGGATCTTGATATGTATTGCTCCGCGAAGATTGTCGCGTCGAGACAGTAACGACCTTGCCGACAACGTCGAGACGGTGTCGACCGCAAAAGTGCAGGACTGGACTCGGGCCTACGTCAACATCAGTGATTGACCGACTGGCTGGCTTGAACACGTGCACGATAAGCAGCTCGATAGTCACACGTGCCATGAGGATTTGTACATCGATCATCATATCCACCTCAACGACTCCTCAAACCTCCACACATCCCTCCCAACCCTCTGAATTCCTCCGCTGCCAACCGAGTCCTACATCATTACAGGCATCGACCATACCCAAGGACGATGCTCTTCTAGCACCCAGCCTCCAATCAGCCAATCCAAACACGCAAGTCGGGGACTAAAGAACTACCAACCAGACAAAAGCCGTCAAAATTGTTACCTATCAACCAACATCCACACACATGAAAATTGCGAGACCAACGACCGCGAAATCCATCTTCCCAGCCACCTCTTATCTTGTCATAGATACGACCGGTCTGGTCTATCACGATACGGCACCGTTCCAACTCCCTTCCTCCCTCAAAGCACCAAACCCCGCCGTCTTGGATTACCGACGTACCCACGGAGGCCGATTCGATTCCCCGTCGCTCTCAGTCTGCTCACCACTGCAAGTAGACAGTCACCTCTACTGGCAGCGAACCAGGAATCTGTTCGAGAACATGCACTCGCGTGCTACATCCACCCCCCGGGGCAGAATCCTCGCAGGCTTTGCTTTATTCATTTTCGCATACATCGATGATGACTCGAAGCATCGATTCTCTCTCGGACAGAACAGGCTTGACTGGCGCTTCCGAAGCTAGTCGAGCCAAGTAGTTTCTTCCAGTCTAGCTGTTGCGGTAATCGTCTCGGACCGTCCTGTCCTGCATGCATGCATGCCTGAAGAAGCTTAATGCGTAACTCCAGCCGCTTCGTTCGTCTTCACCACGTGTGCGTCGATTTCGACGGGTGGAGAATGGCCGTCGACGTTTGCACCAGGCGGAGCTTCTTGACGCCTTTGTCGTTCGTCGAGGTGTGCGATTTCGGGGTCATCAGTACGGGAGGAGCTTTGGTGTGTGTGTGGTGGAGGTGGGAATGGGATGGTGGAAAGAAAAAAGGAATGAACGGCGGCGGCGGTGGATGAATGATGCAGTAGTAGTAGTCTCTACTGCAGTCTGCAGTCGGAGGGGGGGGGAACAGGTGACAGAGAGGGAAAGGGAAAGGGAACAGAGAAAAAGAAAAAGAAACGACAGAGAGAGAAAGACATAACGGCCGACCAAACGAATATACGAGCACAAGGCAAGAGATAGGTAAACACCACTCATCAACCCGCACACCTCTCTCCACCATACGCACAGAGTCGAAGCAGACTTGCGTGCAAGCAAGCAAGCAGCAAAGGCATCTATTCGCCAATCCCCACTGCACTCACAGCGGGAGATACAATCGACATCACGACACATCAAATCCTTTGTGCATTTCATTTCCCATACGTACGTACGGACGTATCCCCAGTGCTCCCTCTCCATCCATCTACATAACGCCCAACCCCCCAAACCCCCTCACGACCTCGGTATCGACATTCACCAACCAGGCCTCCTGAAACCGCTCTTGCCCCCCCACAACTCGCAATGGCCCTCTGCAAACAATCGCGAATGAATCCTGGTAGATTGACAGTATGCACCTCATCCCTCGCCGTCAAACTCCTCCTCCGCGCATCCTCGGGCGTCTCCGGCCCGTAGGACTCCTCCTCCACCGCCGCCGCACTCCCCTTCCACACCAGCGTATCACTCCCGACGTCCGCCTCGTCCTCGCGCAGTTCCAGAAGCAGGCTCGTCCACATGGTCATGAGCGATTGCAGATTCTCCAGCACAACGGGAAGGTTCGTGTCCAAAAGTTTCGTGAGAGCAAGACACATGAGTTTCCTCCGGGCAGGGTCGCCGATGTTCTCAAAATGCGACGTGCATTCCTCCAGAAGCCATTTCAGAGTGGCGGAGACGTCGGGTTGGTTGAGGGTGCTGGTGGCGACGGCTTGCAGGGTGGGGAGGAAGCCGTCCAGAGAGCCGAGGATGGCGCGGGCAAAGATGGAGAAGTAGTCGGTCTCGACGATGCCATCGACGGGTGCTTCAAGCGCGTTGGGGCCGGTGGAGCAGTGCGCGGTCCAGCTGCCGTGGAGGCCTTGCAGAAGTTTGGAGAAGAAGCCAAAGTTGCCGTTTTCGGGGTCGGTGGCGGATGCCATGGTGTATGTGATGAGGTATGAGGCGTTGGTGAATTGCCCGAGAGGTAATGAAGAGGCGATTTCTTGCCGCTGGACAAGCCGCAAGCTGGTCTCAATCACGTTGCATACTCTGCCATTGGCGTCTGCTTTGAGGGCGCCCAACAGCCCAGCGAGTGCGCAGAACATGTCTGAACGGACGGGGTCGGACAGCATGTGTTGTGGCGCCGCAAGGACATACGACTCTGCAATCTCCAATGCCTTTCGGAGATTCTCCGAGCCAAGCTCGAATATGGGGTACAGGTACTGCACCAGGCTGAGTAGATCTGGAGAGGCAGCTCCATCGGGGGTTTGTGTGAGCACAGCATGCCACAGGTCGAGTGCATCCTCGAGAAGATAGACCTGGGTCTCAGATCCAGGCTCGATGGCACCACGAATGATGGGTATGAGCATGGCATGGAGCGGCAGCGATTCTGCCCTCATGGCATTGACGAGTCGAGCCAAGATGGTCAGAATGGCCTGCTTCATCAAGTGCTCCTCTCCCGATTGTTCCCACAGCGGCGGCAGCAGTGTGACGATACGATCAGCATAGGGCACGATATGTACATCCAATCGCTCCACAACAACACTGATCGTGGTGAGCAGTGCCATTTTCGTTTCCGTCAATTCCACTTCGCCAATGAGTGTCATCAATTGTGTGAGTATCGTCTGCGCGTACGGCAAGAATGCCTCTGCTTTGAACTCCCAATCGTTGGCCACGTTGGCGAATTGCCTGCCAGCAGTCACCCGCACCACTTCATCATTGAGTGAGTCTTCGTGATTGAGGAGATGCTGAAAGATTTGATACACCAGTGGCCGGCTCGCATCAGAGACCTTGACGGATATCCACTGTCCAAGCAGGATTGCCGCTCTGCGTCGAAGGATATTGTACCCCGCAGCCTGCTTCTGCACTTCCTGCACCAGCACATCTCGGATGAATGCATCAAAGTCCAGCTCGGGATGCACAACCGAGGCTGCGAGGCCAATGGCGGTGTAGACGGAATCCTTGAACAGGACATGATCGTTTTCGGGATTCGCCACCGAGTAAAAGACGCTCAGCAGAGGCGCGACGATGACTTCCTTGTAGTTGATTGCCAGGTCGAGGAAGAGCTTCTCCGAACATGATCGCACGGAAAACTCCCAGTCCTCACCATCGCCCTCCTCCCGCTTCTCCCACTCCTCGGGCTCCTCCAGCCATTCTCGGAGGTCGCTCTCACGAAAGACAAAGAATTTGGTGACGAGGATCTCCATGGCCTCGCGGACAAAGTCTTCTGTCAGCAATGTCTCCTTGATGACTTGAGTAGCTCTGCTCTTCTCCTCCTTATCCTCCGGCGTGCGGTACTTGAATGTCAGAGCAGGACTGTGGACCATCTTTGAGCATGCGCGGATGATGAGGAGACCTTTGAGGGCAATCTTTTCCATGAATGGTTTCTCGTCTGCAGCATCGCCGTCGGAGCCGATCTTGGACGACAAGGCGGAGGCAACAGCTTCCTTAGAGCCAAAGACGTTGCCGAGTTCTTTGATCAGGCCCCAGTAGTGCTGCGTTAGTTGCAGGGAGTTGGGCAGTAAGATGAAGGCGGCAGGTTGCGTCTTTGCCATTTCGTAATGCAGCTTTGCGAGCTGCACCGCGTGTCGCCCGATGAGACGTTGGGCGTCGGGCGAGATTTGGGAGTTTGCTGCAGTGATGACGGACAAGAAGCTGCCGAGCTGTTCCAACGACAAGTTCCAAAAGGCGACTACGTCCGCGTCGCGATTGGGGTGTTCATAGCCGGACACCAGAAGACGTCTGAGCAGTTTGATGGCAAGCAGACTTTGCTGCATGTCGTCCACGCTCATGGAATTCTGCCACGACTGCACGAGCCGGGCGTAGACATTGCCGACGACCGAGACGATTTCCGGAGTGGCTGCGTGGAGATACTGTCTCGTGCGTTGCAGCCGGCCGGTCGACAGCTCTTTGACAATGTGGAGGAGGGTGAGGAGGGAGCGAGCGAGGTGGAGTGGCGAGGCATCTGCTTGGCGGATGGCAGAGACGAAGCTGGAGATGGCATCGGGCCAGTCGCCGGGATATTCATACCGCGCAATCTTGGCAACGACCAATGCCGCTTGGAGTGCAAGCCGGGTGTCGTGTTGTGCGAGGACCGACTCGAGCAGTCGCGAGCGGATCACGTGCTTGTCGTGTTTGGAGACGGCGTTGGTGGCCGTCTTGCGCCAATACTTGTCGATGCCATTCTTCAGCTGGATGATGGCGAGATATCGAATCTCGACCGGAAGTTGTGGGCTGAGATAGGCACTCTGCAGATGGCGGTAGAAGCCGGCCGCCTTTTCCCATTGCGCCAACTGTTTGGTGCCCGTCTGGATCTGTGTGGGATGGGAAGACGCGGCCGATTGGAGCGTGTTGACGAGGATAGCTTCGGTGAGGGGCGCCGCCTCGCCCGCGACCTCAATGGCGAAGGCGGGCATGGGCGGGATCAGTGTCTGCGGAGCAACATGAAGAGTGCACCGAGACCAGCTGGACCAGCGGGTGGAGAAGAGAGGCGGCGAAGCAATGGTATGGTCCACTTCCTCCTCCATATGCCCCGCCAAAAAGTTGTGGCAGGCAACAAGGCGCACCGGATCTCGGCTCGCTCCGGCCCTTCCCGGCGCTAGTGCACAGGCACCAGCAAAATCGACTTTGCAGCTCTCGCCCTCTCCTCTCCTCTCCTCCTCTTGCAAGTTGAAATTTGACACCCAGTCGCAGAACTTAGGCGGTGCGTCGCTTCACCTTCTCGATGGACGCACGGTTGAACAAGGCTGGGGAGAGCGAGATCTGCCTATCAAGAAGCGAGGTGAATTTGGCCCGGCGTGGGCCATGAACTGCGACTCCCGTTATGGCAGGACAGATGCATGTCCTCGATCTGCAGCTCTGGTCGGGGTCAGCTGACCTGGCCACGCCACTGCCGCGTGACTGCTCGTCACGTCCTCCTCACCTTGCACTCCTCACTCCTCCCTCCTCCGCTCTCCGCTTCTCCGCCTCACTCTCTCCCTCACCCTCCTCTCCTCTCCTCACTCCTCCCTCTCTCCCCTCACATCTCGTCCATGTCCGCCGTTGCCCGCATCCTGTGCACCTCCTTCCGCCCCACCAACCACCACTCCCTCGCCGATCCCGCCGCCGCTGTCGTGGTGAAGATGGCTGCTTGAGCGGCACAGGTCACGCGAGCACCCCACCATGGCCTGTCCACGCGCACTTCCCCGTCGCTGTCCCCGCCACACCCATTGATTGAGCAAGACGCTCGCCACGAGTCACCCTCGGTGCGAGCAGCGCGATAAGACACGGAGCTCAGGCCGACATCCGTTTGGCGATAAGACATCGCGTTCAGCAGGGAGAGTGGGAGTCGGAGAGCCAGAGACTGCCGCAAGATGGGCAGAGCACGCCGAGCGCTGCCGTCCACGCCATCCAGCGTCGTCTCCTCGGCCATGTCCTCCCGCATGACGTCGGCTGCCACCTCGCGAGCCTCTTCCCCCGCTCCGGCCGGAACGCCCTTTCGCTTCTTCCATCTGCCCGCTGAGCTCCGAATCCGAATCTACGAGCAGGTCCTGTGCACCAGAAAGCCATTGGATCTCGGTACGCGGGCGGGGCGGAGTTTCCGGGAAGACACGCGCTGACAGGCACCCACAGACCCTCTCAACCACCGCCTCATCCTCCCTCGCCTCTCCCTCTTCCTCGTCTCGCGCCGCATGTTCGACGAGGCCTACCAAATCTTCTACAGCCAGACCGTCCGCCTCTTCCCCCACCCCTACCACGGCAAATTCTTCAACACCAAGAAGCCGCTCCTCCAGCGCCTGCCCATCAAATACCGCGAGGTCATCACCACCATCGAGCTGCTCCTCGGTCCGGGCTGGCACAAGCCACCGCGCTGTCAGAACGTCCTGCCCGCGCTAGGTCTGCGCGACTGCACCAGTCTGCGGACTCTCAAGATCTGGGTGGATTGCGATCCCACCGATAGCATCTTCAATGGTTTCCGTGGTCCGAATGCCACGGAAGATACCTATGTCTGGTTTTGCGTGGATATGCTCCACGCCATTCTCGAGCAGGTGCCCAGCATGGAGACGGTGGAGATTGACCACGATGAGCGAGTCAAGAAGCACTCGCCATTGACGGCGGCATTGAAGCGCAAGACGGAGGAATTCCACAAGCGATTCGGCTGGGGCCCGAGCAGGAGCGCGATTAAAGATCGCGATACCGTGGATATTCCAGGCTTGGAAAAGGCCATGGCGAGCATGGGCATCTCGGGCGTCAATGAGGCGCCGAGAATTGTGGAGATACTGGCGTAGGAGACGTCTCAGAGAACGGCGTACGGCGTGGAGGTGGGGACTTGGTAAAGGACATGCTCTGTTCCCTCATAGAGCATGACTTTGGCATCATTGCCAGTGTATTCGTCGCAGCGCGAGCTCACATCACACTGGCCAGCATCATGATCGCCGCTTCGTCGCTCCTCATCTCACTGCCCGCGCGAGCCATGCTGAGTTCCTCATTCGCCTCGTGCATGATGCGCGACCCCCAGCAAGCTTCATCCCCAGCAAACTTCATCCCCCAATATGCGCAAGCCCTTACTGCAGTTGTATCTGCTGCCACAGACAATCGGCTCGTCTCTGATCCGAGCATTCACGCTCACCAACCACAGCGGCCGACTCGCATCATCCCAACCCGCCACTTTAGCCGAGGCACTCCTCGGCGTTTAGACGGCGATAAATTCTGCTTCATCTATCCCAGCGAAAGTGGGCTGTTGCCCCTCGTCATCATCACCACCACCACCACCACCACCAACCCATTCGAATTGTTCCAAGCACATTGCCTTGGGATATTGCTACCACCTCCACTTCAAGAACTTCTCACTTCCTCACAAAGTAAGAACCAAAGCAAAATGGCAATAGAACCCACCTTTGCCGGCTGGATGGGCCTCGACAAATCCTCGGCCGAAGGCAACATGGTCTGGCAGGAATTCCCGCGTCCCAAGACGTGGGAGGAGACGGATGTCGACATTCAAATCACGCACTGCGGCATCTGTGGCAGCGACATCCATACTCTGCGCTCCGGCTGGGGACCAACGATATATCCGTAAGTCTCTCTCTCTCCCCTCCTCCTCTCCTCTTTTCTTCCCTTCCCTTCCCTTCCCCTCCCTTCCCCTTCTACCCTTCTCCCCCACAAAGCCTGACACAATCCTGGCATGCAAAAGCGTCTGCGTCGGCCACGAAATCATCGGCCGCGCCACCCGCGTCGGCAGCCGCGTGCAAAAGAACATCCGCGTCGGCGACCGCGTCGGCGTCGGCGCCCAAGCCGCTTCCTGCCTGCAACCCGAGTGCGAAGAGTGCCAGTCGTCCGCCGAGCCGTACTGTCGGCACTCGGTCAGCACCTTTGGCTCCAAGTATCCCGATGGCGCGGTGAGTTACGGCGGCTATGGGGATTATCATCGCACGCATTCGCATTTTGTGTTTAAAATTCCCGACGCGTTGGAGAGTAAGGATGCGGCGCCCATGTTGTGTGGTGGGATTACAGTGTATAGTCCGTTGCGCCAGAATGGGTGTGGGCCGGGCACGAGGGTGAGTTGTTTTGTTCTCTCCTTTTCTTTCTCTCTTACTTACTTTACTCTGCTCTTCTCGTTTTTCGGCAGGAGCGGAAAGTCTTGCTGACGATGCAGTCGTAGGTCGGAATCATCGGCGTCGGCGGCCTGGGACACTTTGGCGTCCTCTTTGCAAAAGCCATGGGCGCCAAGACGGTCGTGGGAATCTCCCGCAAGGCGGATAAGAGGGAGGATGTGCTCAAAATGGGCGCGGATCTCTACATCGCCACCGAAGACGACAAGGATTGGAATAAGAAACATGCTCGCACGCTGGACCTCATCATCTGCACCGTCTCTTCCCCCTCGATGCCTCTGATGAAGTACCTCCAACTACTCCGCGTCAAGGGCACCTTCATTCAAGTCGGTGCTCCCGAGGATAAGCTGCCGGACATGAAGTATGTCTTTCTGCCCCCTTCCCACGTTTCCACAGCCAGTTCCCATCGCTGACTGCATCATCCTCACAGCGCCTTCGCCTTCATGGGCAAAGCTGTCAAATTCGGCGGCAGCATGATTGGTTCTCCAGCCGAGATCGAAGAGATGCTGCAGCTGGCCGCGGATAAGAATATCAAGCCATGGATCAACGAGGTCCCGATGAAGGATGCCAACAAGGCGATTGTCGATATGGAGGCGGGTAAGGCGCGGTATCGGATTACATTGGTGAATGAGAAGCATCTTTCGTAGAGAATCACCTGGTATTGGAGGCCTGCAATCGATTAGACGGGGAGTGGGATCTTGTCTGTCAGTCAGTCAATCCGTTCGCATACACCGTCGCTACGCTTCAGTAACGCCAGTCCTGATCCCTCTCCTCCGCATCGATCAGCGATCAAACCTCCCGATAGACGTGCACTGTAGCACGAGATCCCAAATTGCACGACTTGCACTCGAGGCCGAAAGATCCAGCCACGGCCAGCACCATACGAAATCCTCACTTTCCAGAGCAATCACTTTCTGCCCCACAACCTCGCTCGCTCGATTCGATCACCGGCGAGAAAGATATTCTTCGTCCAATCTCTCCCACCTTCCCCTTTCGATCCGAGAAGGAGATGGAGGAAGCTGTACGAAGGAAGTAATTAAGCGAGCTGTCGTTTTCCCGCTGTCGACGGCCCATCTAGGTCCCGACCTCCACCTCCACCTCCACCTACCTACCCTTACAGCCATCAAGGTGTCGTGTATGCATGGATCTCGCCAGGGCTTTGATATTCACGCACGCACACGTGTGAGAGGCAAAAGTGTACATTCATGTTTGCATTGGACGCGAGAGATGTTCTCGCTGAGGGAGTCACAATCCACGGAAGCCCGGGTTTTTTTGGAGGGGGTTGTTTTTTTTGGCTTTGCTTTGCTTTCCGGATCATAGCTCTCATTTCCGATGACCTTTGCTTGGTGCCAGCTCAGCGGACCGCACTGTGAGAGAGCGGGGAGCTCGGGATCCTGAGAAAGATGGTGGAGAAATGCGGGGAGTTTCGGTGAAGTTGGCATCAAGCGATCACTCCTCTTTTCCTGGCCCTCTCATTCTTATGGTCGGAAAAGATGTTGGCGGTTGGCGCAGCACCGGCAGCACATCTCTTTGTATGCCCATGAGCCGTCGTGCTTTGTCGACTGCAGCGGCCTCGCGCATCGTGAATGTCGGAGTCATCATTTGGACGAGTCTGGCAAGGCAGAACGTCACTCACATTGCGCCAGCGGTATTGCGCGATTGGCATCAGCGCGCAGAAGTATCGGCAAACTATGGGTGGCGTGGGCGGCGGGGGGGAAAGCTCAGGAAGCAGGCGGTCTGGTCCTAAGGTATTACCGATGGCTGTGCATGTAGACCGGTCGTCGTACAGCGGGACCATCTCACGACGGCGATCGTATTCAATGCTCATGTAGGGAGAGCGACTGTATGTCTCGCGCTCTACTCTGTTCGATCGACAATTGAGAGGGTAGCACGTTTCTCGATCTCCTGCCCGACTGGCATCTCTCGGATATGCGCTCGTTCACTGTCTCAGGCAGACGCGCAGGGCTCCTGATATTTGATGATCGAAGGTATGTATTCCGGTACATTCAACAAGGCAGGCCTCCTCCCTTGGTGTCTGATGATTCGAACATCCGGCGCAATGTTTATCAGTATCATCCATGTTGATCTGAGCGTGTGGAGTCTGGACTTCCTGGTGTTAGAAGCAGGTCGTGATGGTCTAGTCAGCGATATCTCAGCGGTGGCGGTGGAGGAGCGTTCCAGTGAGTTTGAAATGGTTGACTGTTGAAGGGGTTGATGAACGGGAAATCCAGAACCGGGGAAGGGTGGTGATGAAGATGGACTCGAAATTTGGTGGAAGCCAGAAATGTGAGGCCTCCAGATATCGAGCGTGTTCTCGAATGACTACTTTCCCGTCTCATAGTCACTGCCCTCCGATTGGTTGAGTCTTGGACTGAGCAGGCATGAAGAAGAAACAGCAGCAGCCACGGGAGAGTAATGTACCGGGGTCTGGGCAGATGAACTGATGCATCGACACTGCTGCTTATCGATGAGGGTTGACACTGTGGGAAGTGGGTTTTAGAACGACACATGGCGCTCGTTTGTCGCTGATACTGAAAGCAGGAAAACAATCCTCGATATCAATATGGCAATGCTGGTTGACGCAGTGAGTTTTCTCTATTATTGGTGCGCTTTTGAAAACAGGGTGTATACGCGTCCACTACGTCGAAAGTCGGCGATTCTTCGAACATTATCCCTCCTCTTTCACCCTCCGACAGGGCCTCCATTTCGTCCTCCTCGAGGTTCGGCAATAGATCGAGGAACAAGTATTAGGCATGGGCACAGCACCAGACTGAAAGCATTGGAGCCCATGATATGCGTTCTTCGCTGGCGAGATAACTTGGGTGAAATGGGACACCTTTTCACTAAATAATTCCTGCTTACCTTTCCATCCCTTGGAAGATGAATTGGAGATACCGATGTCGCAAGGGGTGCGACATGGCTAGAATTTGCTGTGCCGTGCTTAGGCTTGGGGGAAGAATCCATGGATATGCAAAAGCTAGCGATTCTCAAGCCGACACAATTATCGAGAAAGATCCTAGACGACTGAGCTGCAGCCCTATACATTCATTTGCGAGCTCATGATAAGGATTTATAGCTTTTGTTTTTGCCGAAGATCCGCGGAGACAAGTCCGACCACGAGCCACTGCACTGCAATTGATATCATGAGCGAATCGTTCGACTTGGCTGCCGATCGTTTGGGAGATTTGGCAAAGCGGGCATTCGTGGGTGGAACGAAGAGAGCATGGGCAAGTAACATGTAAGCCGCTATTCTTCTTGGCTGAACTCATAGATATCAGTCTCGCAGAAGAGCCTGAGTTTCAGTCAAGTCTTGACCCATACTCGAAGCCGATAGTAGGGCAATTCACAACACCAATTAGACATTCCACTGATCATCCCAAGAACATGGTCTTGGTCTGAAGCTTTCACCCTTCCAGGACTATCACAACAATGACCGCTCCGGTCCCTCCTCAACTCTTGACAAACTCCTTCATGGGTCCCTCATTCACTCTTCAGCCCGATACGTCCGAAGATGCCAACCCCGGCGGAATCCACATGGCTCCAGCCCAAAATCAACCCAACGGTGGTCTCCTCCTCACTCTCCTACCCTACCCCGACTCCCAACCTCAAAACCCCTCCTTCAACATGCAAACAACCCTCCAGCAGCACTCCTGCTTTGTCTTCCACTCGCGCGGCTCTGTCGCAGGTGAACCCGCATGTCTCGCGATCCTCCCCAGCCCCTCCCGAACCCATGTCTGTCTCGCCGAGCCCGTAAATGCCACAGGTCAAAGCTGGCATCTTGAACAACAACCCTGAGAGCAAGGGTATCCCGTCGGAGTGGCCTACTACAGACTCTCGAACATATGGACGGGATCAGACTGGTATCTGGACACCTACTTGTCCGATGCCGATGGCGCAGCAACAGTACGCTCCTCCGCCCATGATGGCACAAGCGCCGCCACCGCCGCCGCCGCCGCAGCAGCAGCAGCAGAGTCCTGCGCCGTATATGGCTGCTGGGCCCGCAGCTGCACAGTATCAATATCAGCAGCACCATCATGACGGGAGCAGTTGCAGCAGTGATAGCAGCGACGATGAGGGTAAGAAGCATAAGAGGAAGAAGACGACGACGAAGAAAGCTGCAATGGGGTTCTTGGCTGGGAAGTTGGCGCAGAAGCTGATGTGAGCGAGGAGGGTTGTTCTGGCACAGTTCAACCTCGCAGGATTCCGATGCCTATGTGTCTCGTCTCGTTAGTGGATGTATTTTAACTCGCCGAAATAGCCTGCGAGTGAACGGCCCTCGGCGACCTGACACTTGGCAGGCAATCTACCAGCTCCGCTTACTGCAAAAGTGTCGATGTTGTTGCGGCTCACACGGTGATCAAAGTACCGCAGGGAAAGAGCGATAGTCATGTCCTCATTGTGTTCTCATTGCTTTATTTATCGATGAGCCGATGGTGTCGCTTGAACTGGACTGGCATCCTCATCGAGATGGAAACGTACTGCAGAATCATGACGCAGATCCATGACCATTAACATGACCATTTGGATCCTCATTGCCAGTCCCGTTTGCATTCCCGTTCGCTATCCCATTTGTGTTGCCATTCAGATGACCATTTCCGTTGACCGTGCTAGAATTCCCATTGGTGGGGAGTGTACTTTCAAACTCATGATCCAATGGCTTCCGCGCGTACACCAGTCGGCTGCGTAACACAATTCAGCATGATACTGCTACAAATGAAGCAGATGACAACTTACACCTCATGATAGACATGCTTCTTCCGATCTCTCAATGCTTTTCGAATCTCCTGTAACCACGCCTGAACTTCGGCAACGGACCACTAGATCGACGTCAGTCGAATACTTCGACACCATTTGCACGCAGAGATATCAGATGGAAGGCAACAAGTAAACTCACCCCTAGTACCCTCGTATAAGGCGCAATGACCCAGCCTTCCATGCCCTCTTCCCAGTTTAACAGATTCCACCTCCCGATCTCTTTCAATCGTGGGTCCGAACTCCAAGGTCCGATTGGCCATTTGAATCGTTTCTCCACGACATCGACGAATCCAGCGTCTTTAATATGTCCCGCCATGGTTTCAGCAATCTCGAAAGATTTGTTAATCCGACGTCCACATTCGAGGCCATACTGCGACCTGCAATTTCGTGATCAATATAAGCATATTCGAGGCACCAGAGCAGGAAAAGTAGGAGAACATACCACCTCGCCAAAGTATCGTCTTCCTTCAACGTGCCATCCGCACTCCGATTCTTTATACTCCACTCCACCTGCTCCAACCATCCTCCCGGCTCCAGATGCTCATAACATCTATTGTATAACGTCGGCCAGTCGCCAATACTGCCGAACAAACCGCGAATGTGGATAAAATCGAAATGATTGGGAGGGTACACCCATTCTGACATGCAATCATCGATTTCGAACCGGCAATTGTCGGGCTGCATGCCAGGCTGAACGGGCGAGAGATCGGTTCCAATGACTTCGGCATCGAAGAATTTGTCGGCAATGTCAGTCGCCCAGATCCCCGTGCCGGTGCCAATGTCGAGGATGCGTTTGGGTGATGCGATGGGAGCGAGGTAGAGTTTGTCGCGGAGTGTCATGATGCAGAGGTGGTGTCTAAAAGCACGTTAGATCTTGCTTGAAAGGAGTGCGTGCAGCAGAAGGCATACACTATTGCTTCATGATTGTTCTGCTTTTCATCGTTGCTGATATCCATCAGTATGTAGCTCGAGTGTTCAAGTCAAGGAAAGCCTACGGCTGCCAATATTCTCCATCGCCTACAGCTTGTCAGTAAATCCAGCTTTGACGATGCGCGGCCCACTCACGATAGGCATGGTATGTCCTCCCATTCTCATGTCGATACATGGTCGTCGTCGTCGCCAACGTCCTCCCGCTAACGGAATTCTCAGCACTTTGACTCATACTTGGTCCGCTTCGCAATCGAGATTCGATACGCACGAGGAATAGCTTTCTTCCCCATCTCTGTAGCGCTCGCCCGAGTAAGTAGAATAATGGTCATCCTTTGTTCAAACGCACGGTCTCAGCATAAATCTCCTTCAAACATGGCTGAAGACGAGAGAAAGACGCCTCTTACAACGGGGATTTGATCGGAGAGTGCCATGTCGGTCCGGACACTCTGTGATCGAGGTGTGGAGGGTAGAGCGACTCTCCCACAGGCGGTGGCGACAACAGCCTCCGTATCGCAACACACCACTGAGAGTCCCGCGATCGTATCGCCGCTGCTCTTGCCGCCGCCCCGTCGTCTCGCAAGTGTATGAGTGAGTTTCTGGCGTCGCCGTTGTGCGACCAATGGCTTCTTCACAACAACACCGTCAACTTGGAAAGCAGGAAGGAATCGAGCAAGCGAGCTCTCCAGATCGGCGGGATCCAGATTCTCGGGACGCAACGGATTCTCCGCACAGAATAGATTAAAGTCCGAAGTAGATGCTGCCGTGAGCCGCGCCCCGTGTCGTCTTCAGATTAATCGTCGCGGTGGTGTGAGAAGTGGCAGAGACCCGGGAATACGGTAAGGCTTGTTGAGTCTATGGGTCCTGCAGTAGTGAAGAACGAGTCAATGTCGTCGCAAAAGTAAAACCAGAGAGGCGGGAGCAAGCACGCAACGAGCTACGGCTGGAGTCGTTCCGCCCGACAGGCCTGAGGTGCATGTAGCACGCCCGCCCTGGAATGCAGACTGGGGCCAGCGTATCAGTAGTTCGCAGAGGAAACGAATCAGACCCCCTGGATAGGCGTGTGTCTCGCCTTTTTTCCCTCTGCGCCGTCGTGCGCTGGCGTTCGAACAAGGGTGGGCGAGGGTGAAATTCGAGCACCTGCGTCGCGGGGGCCGCGGGAGGAAGTGGCGGAATGGCGGGATGTGGATAGGCATGTAGGTCGGTCACAGCACCGTGTTTATATGAAGATAAGACGGATTTCTGAACCTGCGATGCTTTGCCATACTTCATCGCTGGTAGCTCATCGTATTCATGGCCTGTCTACCGCCCAAACAACGGGGTGAGGGGATGTCTCGGGAGCCCACCGTCTTCGACCCGGCTTCCAGAACCCCCACCGCCTCTTCCATGGAGGAACCTGTCTCTGATGCACCTGTTGCCGTCTGCACTGCCCCAGGACAGTCAGCAGGACGATCTATCGGGACTCCTCCAAATCAGACGCTTTCGATCGAAAAGTGGATACTTTGGGGCCACAAGATCTCGCAATTGGGTCACACTGTCTGCAATTGATTGCTCCCCATCGATCAGCAAACACGTCGGACCACAGTCCGCTCGCTGGTGTCGGTGGAGCTGTGACCTTCGTGATCGACTTGTGGCGCTTGCGGCGCAGCGCTGCTCGATCTACTTGTCCGAACTACAAACATTCATCAGATGACACCTCTCAAGATGTGATCCCCCTTCTCGCGCATCAACTGTGCCTCGCCACGAGCAACCTTTCAAAGTCCACAAATCTCGCACCCTCTTGGCACCAATAAGCACTTAAGGCGGAGACCCGGCTCAATCTAGCCAAGGATGAGCAGGGAACCTGCAGCTAGCACAGCACTTGGGTCTGCGGTGCCTCAAGCTATACTGTGTTTTGCAGAGGCCCACCATGCCCATCACGAGGAAGCAAGCATCTCGCCGGGCGAAAGCACCCATCCGCGAGACATCATCACAAAGGGCCGAGATTCTCGAAGCCTTCGACGTTGACATATCACACGTGCCCACCCGCACAGACGTCAATTCCCTTTGCCCAGTCCAGGTAAGACATGGGCTGGACAAAAGGTCTCAGCCGAGGTACGATGTCTCCAATGATGCACAGTCAATGAATATACCTTTCGATAGAAGAAGCATGCACTGCGTTCGCAGATGCTCGGCGAGACATGCGCCAGATCACCGCGCCGTGATCTTCATAAACGTGGAGCAGAAGTGTGGTCCTGGTATGGCACACCAGGAGCAGCACCGATTCTCATGTCTAGCATGTCGTAGCTGGTCGGTCCAACGCACAAACTTTTACGATGCCCAAAGACACTGTACAATTGTAGCTGGCCGTGATTTGCACTGCAAGCGTGCGATGCCTGCTTACGCGAGGATATCCGAGTGCAGACCATGAACTCAACTGCGTTCCTTGCCGATCAAAGTTTGCGGGCTACCACGTCCAATATCTCTGCCCCTTTCTTCAATCACAAGCTCGGAAAGATGCTGGCGCGCCCTTTTCGCACCAATTGCTTTCAATCACGGCAGATATGTCAGCGAGAACAATTGAGAATTCGCGTCTCACTACCCGCACCATAAAATCCCAGCTGATATGCACTACCACTATCATCAGCACATCGTCACCACCAATCTATTTTCGAGGGACGCTCACGCTACGAGTTGAGCCCAAGGTCGAAGGCCGAAGAGAAGACGTTGCTGAGAAATAAGGGAATCATGTCTGAAGCGGCATCACTTTACATCTCATCTCCTCAACGGAGCCATAGCATATGCTTACCCTCCCTCCGGCCGCACGGAGTACCGATCCAAATCCCAAGAAACCCCATTCATTATCGACGACATAGTCCATCCTGGGCCCACACGCAGCAGACACGTCTACACAAGACGTCAACTCCTCCACCTCCACCCTCCAAGCCAGATTCAATGTAAGCATAACGACCAGCACTCGTACCTCTTTTCCACCCCCTCCCTCTTGAGACCGCCCTCCCCGCCTAGAGTCTAGAGCTAGATACACTTCGCATTCTAGTACACACCCCTCTACATACTCCTACTCCAACTACTCCATTTTCAAACGCAAATATCATCCCGAACGTTTCGAGGCAGCGAACAAAAATACGGAACGAAATAACCCCATCTCGACCCACTCTATTGCAAGTTCACAAGATCATGAAACAAGCAGTCGGTCCACATCATGACACCGACACTCATGGCCACGAAGATGACCACATCTCCACCTTCCCATCAATATGAGCACGAGCACAGCAGTACAGACACAGGACCGCTCCGTATAGAGTACGTCGAACAAGCACAATCCAAATGCCACCAAAGAGGAACCTGAGACATGCATCTGCAGATCGCAACTGGCGACTCGCAACCCACAGCTCACAACGCGCAGCTCACAGTGAGTGAAGAGAGAGATATAAACACCACCTCGATTCACAAGTCCAATCTCATCCCTGCTTCCTCGCCCTTCCCTTGCCCCTCCATATCCCTCCCTCAGCCATGGCGTCGCACAGAAGCAAGTTCTAGCATCCCATCGCACGGCACCGAAGTATCACGCGGCGGGGCACATGGCATCGTCCTCCTCGGTGCCACTTCCTCGCCGTCGTGCGCAGTCCGTCATCGCCCCTGCTCATCGCACGGTAGGCAAAGACACGAGGCAGCGAATAGCAGCAGAAACGGAGCGAAGGAATAGGTGCGAAGAGCAACACATATCATCTGCAGTAGTAGGAGCGAGGAAGAAAGAAAATAGTAACGCGAATGGGAGGACATTGAGAAGCGGAAGAGCGAAGAGAAGCGAAGAAAGCAACGAGTTCCGGACCCTCACTCTCCCATTCTCACATCATCGCACCGGAAGAAAAAGGCACGTAGGCAGGTACGAAAAAAACAAAGGGCGAGTAGTAGACGTCGAACCAAAGGACCTACGAAGCGATGAGGAGCAGACGAAGCGATGAAGAAGAGTAGCAACTTTATCACGAGTACCAGTACCATTTATCACGAGCACTAGCAGTAACTACTCTTGGCGGGGGAACTTTTCTTTTCGCAATGCCTTCCATGTCCACTGCATATCTCTCTTCCTGGTCCCATTCTCTCATCATTACCGCGTGAAAATCGCACACGCACACGCAACTTTTCGACGGAAGACGGCATCCATCAGTTCTTCATTTCATCTGTTCCCCCTTTTCCCTCCTCTGATCCATCCATCCTTGATGCTGGCAGCGTAGCCAGGCATGCACGTGCGCGCGCAAGGCCAGCTGGCGTCAGCCAGTCAGTCAGGCAAATGACGCTCCAAGGATAGACGCTCCAAGGACCGACGCAGAGGGGGGCAGCATCTAGCACAGCACAGCACAACACATTCGAACCAGATCCACCGCGACACCAACCCACCCTGTCTATCCTGTGATGATTGCTCGCTTTTCACTCTTTCTTCTTCACTCTCCTTCTATGCAAGCCGCGTGATGCAGAATCCAATTCACTACCGCTCTTTCCCAACCGTTGATATTTGCGCCAAATGCACCGAAAAAGAGAAATCTCCCCGCGGGCTCAGTGATCGTGTCGGTCGTGAAGTATCCAAGCGAACGCCAATGCTACTCCAAAAGTTCGTGTAGAACCAAATCGCTTTTTCAGTCTTGCTTCATGGGTGTCCCGGAGGCAGGCCACGAGATGAGTGATGCTGCGGCTGCTGATGCTGCTGCGGGTGGTGGTGATGGTGATCCTCCTCCACAACAGGAGAAGGAGATCGCACGGTACCGCTCCTCAGCGCCTCCATCTGCGGCTTGACATCCGTCCCCGTATCTTTAGCGCCTCCCAACACCGAAGAGATTTGTGCATGGGGCACAGCGGATCGGGGAGAAAGGGAGAGTGCGGTCTGGAAATCGCTCTCAGCGGTAGCTTGCTGACTACGCGCATGCTCCTCCTCGTCACTGCTAGGCGGTGTGTCCTCATCCTGGCCAATACGGAGACGGGCCGCACTGCTGTCCATGCTTTCGCGGCGGAGTCGGTCGGCCTTTTCTTTGAGTACCTTGGCTTCTTCGGCGGCACGCTGTGCGCGGACCTGCTTTCGCCACATACTTGCGTAGCGGCCGCGCTGAGCGAGGAGTTCGTGATGCGTGCCTCGCTCTGCGACTCTACCTTGATGGAGTACGAGGATCTGGTCGCACATGGTGATGGTGCTCAATCGATGGGCAATGACCAGCATGGTACGACCTTGCGCAAGGGTCTTGAGGGCTTCTTGAATGTGCTCTTCCGTCTCGGTATCGAGAGCGGCGGTGGCCTCGTCCAGCAAGATGATGCGAGGATTCTTGATGATGGTACGAGCGATGGCGACACGCTGCTTCTCGCCGCCGGAAAGTCGCAGGCCGCGCTCGCCAACCTTGGTCTCGTACTGATCCGGAAAGCCCATGATCTTGTCGTGAATGCTAGCTGCGCGACATGCCTCGTAGACTTCCTCGTCTGTCGCGTCCTGGCGGGCATACTTGAGGTTGTACATGAGAGTCTCGTTGAAGAGCACCGTGTCTTGTGGCACGACTCCGATGTGCTTTCTCAGGCTGTCGATCGTGACGCCGAGTACATCCCGGCCATCGACCTGCATCGAGCCTTCTTCTGTGTTGTAGAATCGGAAGAGGAGTCGGAAGACAGTGGACTTGCCTCCACCGGACTCCCCCACCAATGCTGTTGTCGTTCCCGGCTTGCACGTGAAGGTGAGCCCTTGGAGAGCAGGCTTGCGGTTGTCGTAGGAGAAGTGGACATCGTTGTACCGGATCTCGCCATTGCAAGAAGGCATCGTTTCGGCCTCCGGACTGTCGACGACAGTGGGCTGCTCCTTGAACAGCTCCAGCATGCGCTCGGAATTGATCATGTTGTTTTGGATCATTCGGTAGAAGGTGCCGAAGAAGTTGAGGGGGCCCTGCAACTGGGTCATGTACGTGGTCAAGAGGACAAACTTGCCCACGGTCAGGAGACCCGAGGTGACTTGATACGCTGCAATGAAGCTGGCGATGATCAAGCCAAACATGAAGACCAGATTCTGGATCGTGTTCATGAGGGCCAGTGAAAAGGTGACCTGGTATTCCGCCTTTTGGTATTTCTTGACCGCCTCCCGGTAGCGATTGAACTCGTAGGCCTCGGCATTGAAGTACTTGACGGTCTCATACGACATCATCGAGTCATTCTTGACGGCGTCCTCCTCTCGACTCGCATTGGTAGCTTCGCGACGGATCTCAGCGCGCCAGGCGGCCATCCGGATGGTGATGTAGATGTACCAAAAGGTGACGACGACAATCACCAAGGCGTAGTAGGCATCAAAGCGGACCAGGAACACGACAAAGGCAGCGCCCAGATCGACGAGCATCGGTAAGACGTTGAATGTCACGGATTCCAAAAAGGTGTTGAGGGATGCACCCTTGCCCAAAGCGGACAGCACCTCGCCCGTCTTCTTGCCGAGATGAAAGTCCAGACTCAGGGCATGCACATGCTCAAAGGCGGCCACAGAAAGCTCACGGTAAGAGTACTGCTCAATGGGAATCCACAAGACCTGTCGCGCCGCACCCAACAGTCCATTCGACCCCTGGAAGAGACGGTAGATGACGTACAACCCAATGGCGATCCATGGCATGTACGTGCTGTCCCCCGCGAGGATGTCGGTGATGTTGGCCAGCTGCAGGGGCACCAAGATTTGAATGCCCCGTTGCAGGATGACAATGACAATGCAAATGATGAAGTTGAGCTGCAGCTTGCGATCCTTGGCGGGCCAGATGTAGGGCAGAAACACGGCGTATGCACGAAGATACTCCCACCAGCTCCGTGACGGCGGCCCCTTAGGCTTCTCCCACCCAGCTGGTGCTTCCTCGTGATGTCCACCGCGGCCATGTCCATAGCCGAGAGTGGCTCCGTGCGCTTTGCCATTGGTAGCACCGTACGAGCGTGTGCCCCCGTTGGCTGTGCCATTCTCCGCATGACCGTTGGCGAGCAATGCCGTGCTCTCTGCCGGATTGAGCACGTGGCTGGAGCTCTTCTTGCTGTGCAACACATCGTGCAGAAAGACAAAGAGCGTGTAGAAGGCGCCGAGTGCGAGCAGGATGAAGATGCGGACCATGTCGATGGTGACTTCGGTGACCTCCCACTCCGTCATGCCGCGCCGCACCTCGCCGGCGTGGCGGTGGCCGTGCCTCGATTCCTGGCGTTCGGAGGTGTAGAGGGCAAACGAGGCACCGAGGAGGATGACTTCCATGAGGAGGGCGACGACCCATGTCACAAAGTGCGCAATGGTGGGCGAAGGTTTCGAATCGATCATGTGGATGACGAGCAGGATGTAGACCATGAAGGCTCCCACGAGGTAGATCTGTCCGGTCAGCGTATGCTCACTCTGCCCGCGTATCACTCTGTCCGGCACACACATACCGTGGGTGCCTGTCCGCACCACCAGCCCTCGCTTCTCGCCGAGATGGCGTGGATGATGATGACGGCCATGTTGGCAATGAGGGAGGCGCAGACGCCCACCGACAGCCATTCGAACAGCAGCTTGCGAGGACGAGCAAAGTCCAAGTCTGGCGTGATGTCCGACTCTTTCTTGACCGCAGTGTTCTTCTTCTTGGGCAGGGGCTTGCCGCCGGGGCCGAGCTGTTCGGGCTCATGTTGCTGCGCGGCGCTGTCGGTGCGGGCGGTGACGACGCTGCGGATGGTGAAGGTGGCCAGGTAGAGGATCAGCAGGACGATGGGATATGCGATCTGCAGGTAGTTGAGGATGGCCTGGGCAGTAGGATTCGACACCCACGGCCGCGAGGCGTCCGCCATGCTGGGTGGTGCGGACGAGGCTCGCGCAGACGGGGGGGGCGGGGGATTTGTCGTCGATGTAATGTCTGGGGATGGAGGGTTGGTCGCCACGAGGAGGGTCGTAGTGAAAGTGGAACAGCGTCGAAAGAGTGCACGCCGCAGCCTGTTCCGCCCCGCGCCACCACACCCACTCCGCCACCGAGCCACGAGCGAATGCGTGCGGAGGGGTAACGAGCGTCGGGACCACTCGCTCTCTCTGCCCGCGAGGAGGAGGGTTGTTGGGTGGGGAGAGGAGGACAGATGGGGCTGCTTCTTCAGTCGGGAGGACGAGGGGTGGTGGAGGCGGCGAGGGCACACGCCAGCATCGTCGTCGCAGCGAGCGAGAGAGACGAACGACGGCGACGACGGCGACGATGAGCAGGAGAGGTCGGAGGTGGTAGAGGTGTGACGAATGCTGAGAGAGGAGATCTCACAGCAGATCACCACCACCACCACCACCACCACCACCCACAACAGACACACTGGCACGTCGACGCCGACACCTACGCACCACTCGCAGCACAGGCCGGCGCAGAGCTCTGCGAAATCGATGGCGAACTAGAACCCTTTCCGGAGCCGTGGCGCGCCGGCGGCGACGATCCCATTCGCCGCCTGCATGACCTGCACATCACATGCTCGTGGCCATGTGGATGCTCCAATGCGCAAATCTGGTGCACTATCGTGGACTATGAAGCCGGGGGGTAGCATGACCTGGCGTCCAGCGTGTGTGTGTGTGTGTGTTGATATTCTTGCCACTGGGAGCATCTCGTGCCTCGTTGTCTCACTAGAATACTTTACTCCATCATCGATCGACCGAGGGGAGGGAGAACTCGGGCCACACACGACAGAGCGACGAGCAGCGGTGAGACGACGGCAGACGGTCTCACCAGGACGGTGTGGTCTGCGGTCCGCCTGCTGCACGGCGAGAAAGCAACGATTGCGGGATGCGCTTCGATCGACGCTGCATACGCATGACGAGTGAGAGGCCGTCGCTTGTCACCAACCACCGCCCCGCCCGTCGTTGCTCCGGTGGTGCCCATGCTGCTCTGACTCTGTTGCTTTGTGCTGCTTCGGGCAGGTCGGGTGGCATCGCTGGGGGCATGGTATAGGGCGATGGTATCGACGACGCCATCGCCACCTCCACCCTCTCCTCGCCCCCAATGGCAGACACGCGCTGGCCCCCGGCACCCGCCAGGCTTCGAGCTGCACGGCGATCCGCTGCAGGACCTGCGCAGAGGGCTGCATGTGATGCAGCATTCCTACCTTCAGCTCTGGCTGGGCGCGTGGCCCACTGCCATTGACTGGACCGCTGCCGTCGTCGACGCAGGTACGCTTCTTTGCCCTCGCCGCCGCCGCCTACTACTTGGGCGAGGATGGCCAGCAGCTCCAGCCCGCCTTTGCCCATCGTGCCCACGTCTACTCCCATCTCGGGATGACCTGGAATCCTACGCTGGAGCCATATCAACATGCCATCCCCCATCAGCTGTGGATCGCGGCATCGGTAGGCATTGCATGTATCTGCATTTTCCCGGCATCCTCGTCACATGCTCCTCGCCTCGCCTCACCGCTCGAACGACCGACTGACGCTGCACAGGCGACCACCGCTCGTCGCCCTTCCGGGCCGGCGAGCCTGGCAGCAACCATCCTCTCGACCACGCAAACCCACACGACAGCCACTTCTTGACAGCCGCCGTGCAGGGATATCGCTGGCTCCAGCAGAGCAACATGACGAATGCGCAGGGCTCTCCGTCGAGGGCTTCCACATTTCTCAGGGCTAATAACGAAACGCAGTGACTCGCGCAACGAGATGCTCTACACCTACACCCAGCGCGTCATCCTCCGTCTCTGCACGACGGCCACGAACTGGTGCGAAAGGGGATCAACGCCACGGGATGCCCGGTCGACCACCCTCGACGTGGGCCGGTCTGGGTTGCGCGGGCATCCTGGAAGACTTCTGCGATGCCGCGGAGCGTGTTCGCAAGACGCACAAACCGTCAGGCGCATCCATCTCCACCACCTGGGCCAATTCTGCGAAGCTCTGCCCCGAGCCGCCTGGTATCCCGGCAAGACCTTTCGCCGCCGACGACGACCTGGCCGCGCTGCACCGCTCCAGCTGCCAGGAAGATGCTCCCTGGGTGGCGCATAACGCGCGCGCTGCTCTCGCAACTCGCAATGCGTGCGGGGCGGCGGGGAGCTGCTCTCGGGAGCTTCTCGTCCCCGGTTCTGCCTCAAGGAGCTGTCGATTGTCGGAACCAGGCGATGCATCTTCGCCCTGGCTGGGCCGCGGACAGCTCGCATCCAAGCACAAGCCACGGCAGATGAGGTGTCCATGCAGGCCCAGCTGCCCTTGACCCCTCGCGGGCCCGGGAGCACATCGACCGAGCCTGTGGGAGAGATGCCTCCCAGGGAAGCGAGAGAGGACTGGAACGACGGCGGTCGTGGACGCACCGTTGAGACTCAGGGTGGTGGGGTGGCCTTGCTGACCACCTCGCTGGGAAGGATGCCCGAGTCGTAGTCATCGTCTGCTGTGGGAGGGTCGATTATCGACGTGGACCAGACACGCAACACGCCAGGTATGAGCTGCAAAGCTACACGCTCGCCGTCGCTCTGCATCAGTTGCATCACGATCGGCGAGCACGATCGAGTGAAGACGCCTGCACTCCGTGCTCCACGTCTTCACACACTGCATCCGACCGCGCTGAACGAGCCAGACAAATCACCAGACTGGCGACGCACAAGGGCGGTGAAGTGTCGTTGCAAGAGGCGACTGGCTGCATGCTGCTGCACTCGCCCGAGCTAGGCTTGCCGTCCTCTGCATATCAGCCAGCAGTGACTCAACTGCGCAACTAGCCTTTGTCCGGCACGAGCTCGCGCAGCTGACAACTAGGCGCTAGCAGAAGAAGTGCTGCCAATGGCGCCGACATTCCGCATTCATACGCAGACGACGCCGAGTGCATACACGCCATACCCGCACACCCTCGAGCGACACATAGCTTCCATCGGATCGCATCCGTTCGCCGCCAGTACGCAATTTTCTGCCCCATCAGCTCCCCGCCAAAGACCCGATTGCTGTGACTGACCGACATGTAATCCTCACTGCCAATCCAATCCAATCCCACTCTCGCCAAGAATCTACCATCTCACGACTAACCAGCACAGATGCACGAGAGATCGATTCGCAAGAATTCCGCACAACACGAGTTTGCATCTTCCAGAACCGGCCTCGCCCGACAACGTCCTGCAGGACGGATGGCTCATCCGGGTGAACTCTCCAGCCCGCGAGTAATGGCCAAGCGCAGCTCTCGTCGATCTCAGCAAAAGCCAAGATGACTGGGACACGTGGGCGCGAGACAGCTGCATGGAGCCTCATCGTGCGACTCAATTGATCTTCTGCACTCGGGAGTGCACGAGTCGTTGACGTGTCCGCCGAGCAGGGAAGTTACTCTCGATGGGCAACTGCTCTCATGGGATGTAGCACTCTGCATGTGCGAGCAGATGGTCGGAACAGATGTGTGCATGCATCTCCGAGCTAGCTTCGTTGGACCTGTGGCACAAGAATAAAGGAAGAAGCCATTGTTGCAATCGCAATGTCGGCGCCTTCCCATCCTCCTCTGCACGAGCGAACAGTCTTCTGATCGATCGATCGATTTCGAGCTGCCGGTTTGGCCATGTGCAGGCAACGATGCCATCGGCGCCGGGGCGCGCGGGGAGATCTGGAATTTCGAGATTGCGGAGCCATGTTCTGCCGACACGGGGAATACCCACGTTTGTCCTCTTCCATTAAAAAAGAAAAACCGACGATCGCAGTCCCGAAGCTTGAGGGAGACTGGAAAACATGATGGAGTGGTGATGGGCTTTGTCTGTTGTTGTTGATGTAAGAGGAGGGGGAAATACATATATGTATATATATCTATATGTCTATACCTCCTCATCGTTTCATCATCATCATCTTTATCGACCATACATACATCGATCATCATCCCACCCGGTCCTCATCCCAAGACCTCAGTCATTCAGTCAGTCAATCAGTCAATCAGTCGTGGCGGTACGCCAGAACGCCGATGGGAGCATGGAGGCAGAGGAGGTGGAATCTGTCTACGTCAAAGGAAGTGTGAGCGGACGGGTCGCAGCAGGACGGACGGCGAGGCAAGTCCTGATTTCCATTTACCCTCTTCCTCTCTCTCTCTCATCCTTCCTTGTATCTGGATGTCCCCTAGGATCGATAGATCTATGCATATAAGTAGAAAAGTGATAGAGGGGAGAGAAAGCGAGAGAGGGACAGAGAAGGCTATTCGACTAGAGTTGGGAGTCATGATCATTTTCCGCGAGGAAAAGAGACTATTTCTCCCCCTCCTCTTCCTTCTACACACCTCTCTCATCATCATTATCGTCATCGTCATCGCAGATTCAAAGAGAAATCATCACCTACATCCCCTCCCTCGTCACCAACCGCACCGGCCGCATAATCATTCTGCGCTGATAGACATCCACATGGTCCACCTCCACCTCCCACACATCGCCCTGCCGCGCCTCCTCCATCAACGGCGCGCCCACGGCCTTCCCGGGAAACTGCCTGTCAGGTCTCCACATTTCGACGCCATAATTCAGCTCCACACACGTCGTATGCACACGATAATTCCCGTCGGATTCGGGCCGGGTCCCGACAAACACAGTCAGCTTCTCAAATGGCAGGCCGCCGCCTTGCCCGGGGGGAAGGGCGCCCGGGAAGGCAGCGAGGGCAGCGCGGTCAGAGTGGGAAGGAGTAGGACCGCCTCCGCCCTCTTGGTAATGATGCATGCGGAAGAGCAGCATGGAGGCCCAGAAGTCGTTTGAATACCGTTTGGCACGCGTAATCATGGTTTCGCGGGGTTGGAGGCCCAGCATGATGGTGTCGAGGACGGGATTGCTGAAGGGGAGGAAGCTTCTGTCGGGAGTGGACTTGTCATCAGGCTGGACGAGGAGGGACTGACCCGTGCGAGCTTCGTGACGCAGCGCGGCTTCAAGCTGCCAATGCAGAATCATATCGCCGTAGCGGCGCAGAGGGGAAGTGACTTTGGCGTAGTGATCCATGCCAAGATAGGCGTGCTTGAGGGGTTGCGTGCGGAGGACAGTATACCCCAGGGATTGAAGATAGGGCACGCCGAGGTACATGGGGAGCTCTTTGCCTTGAGCGAGCATGTCTTTCCAGCGCTGGGCTTTCGGGTGTTCGACTTCCACGCTGGGCACGGTTCCACGATATATTGCGGGGATTTTCCGCTGTGCGCAATAGGTTGCTGCAATCTCGGAACAGAGCAACATGGCTTCGCTGACCATGACTTGGGCTTTGGCTCGAGACGCTGTGAACCAGTTTTTTAAGTACGTGGTTCGAAGCTGAATGACGGGGTCGCCGTAGACGGTGCGCGAGCCTCCACGCCAGGGGTGGTCCCATCCGAGTCCCGGGGCGATCGAGCTCTGCCATACTGTCATCTCGGGATGTTGTTGTTCGAAGAAGATGCCACCAGCGCGTTTCCGGCCTGCAGATCTGTCCTTGGCAAGCTGCATGAGCTTTCGAAGATCTTCGTGGTTCCGCTTGGTGAGGGAGACTGGAGCTCTACTATTGCGGGGACGAGGCGGCACGCCGCCCACGGTGAGGATGACGGGTTCAAGCTGCGCTCGGTCTTTGCCAGCGATCACATCTTCCACTTGGTCGTATGTGACACGCATGACTTTTCTGATAATACCAGGAGTGACCTTGTGTTCCACCATCTCCCCGTCAGCATTGAGCTTTGCACTAAAAGTCAAGCAGGGTCGATTCGGCGCCAGACTGAAGAGGCCCTGTGTGGCCCATCTCGGCAACATGGCGTACGTGCGATCGGGCATGTACAACGTCTCACCCATGTGTCGAGCCATCTTGGCCATGGGATGATCGCGATGAAAAAAGGCCGTGGGGTTTGCAATGTGCACGTGGAGCCAATGCTGTGGTCTGCCTCGCTGGTCCGCTTCCGCAGCTTCGATCGAGATGCCATCATCAATCTCTTGCGCACTCGCATCATCAATGCAATACACTGGCAGATCTCTCCAGTCGTGTCGGAGGTCCGCCATCGAATCTGTGAGGTCATGATCATGTCTCATGTTGGTCAGGGTTGTCATGAGGTTTTGAAGAGGCTTGCTGTGATTTGAGCTTGGGAGCAGTAGGTGCTGGTCGGAGCGCACACGATTCTCATATGGCATGACAGTGCCCAGCTCTTGCAGGAACATGAACCCGATCTTTTGGTTGAGGGTGGCCTCTGGATACAATTGCAGCGCACTCAGTATCAACGGCGGCAGACTCTCAATGCGTGGAAAACCACTGAAAATGGTGGTGCACGACCACGCTTCCATGAACTTGACGACGTCCGTTTCTGCAGAATCGAACTGCGTCTCAGTTTTCACCTCGATACTTTGCTGCTCCGCTGTGATTGGCATGCGCTTCCTGCTGGGACCGACATTGCCTGATTCCGGAGCAGGCTCGCGATTAAGTCGTTGTCGTGCGACAATTTCTCGAGACTTTTCGATGAAGCTGTACATGACGCGCGCTCCCAAGGGCGGCCGATGCTTCGCGCGCTGGCTCTCTTCCATACTAGCTTGAAGGGCGAGGTCATCTTGCCACTGTCGTATCCAGTGCCGCGTCCTCTCGACGACGCGGACTTGTTCCTTGCTGCGAATCTGCATGTATCCGGTCAACCGATGCGAGCGTCTGTCAATGTTGAAACCGAATCCGCCATTGGCAAGGGCTTTGCGAACGGTGAAGAGTGCAGTCAGTGGCAATCGATCTGCAGGTATCTTCAGCAAAGCCGTCGCAGCGGAGACGAGCGAGCCATATCGGAGGTCCGTCTCATGAGCAAGAATGTTGTGAGCGTCATCTAGAGCAGTGGCGTTTCGTCTGTAAATCTCGCGCACCTCGTCGGTGAAAGCTTGCAGTCGGGCGAGCAGAGGGGCAGTAATCTGACGAGGAATATCCAAATCTTCGGTGTAGGCCTGCACTTTGAGCAGATTGAGATCACTGTGCGTTTCAGGCTTCGGCATGTGCTTCTTCAATGTCTCCAGCTCCTTGGGATCGATCCACCCGGACACGCTGTACGGTACGGAAACGTCGGGCATGTGAGCCCACCGGCCATTCAGCATCAAGTATTGTCCGAAGCCTTTGGCGACTTTTGCCACGTAGATGGCCATCATGGATTCGCGCTCCGAATGGCGGTAGTCGATTTCGACCAGATCTCCCGGTTGCATAAATCGGCTCTGCTCTTTCGATACCCCTTCAAAGCCCTCCTTTCCTACACTGTCAAAGTAGGCTGCATCCTGATGCTCCTGTCCCTGGCCCTGAGCTATCAAGTCCTGCTCGCTGGGCAGTCTGGTGAGACCATTATATGGCAGCTCGTCGTCCAGCACGGGCTCTTCTGGAGGCAAATCTGGCATGATATCCTCGTGACCATGTAGCTCTTGCCATTGACGCAGTTGCGCGCGAATGCCACCAGGCCTCTCCGTTCCATCAGCCGAGCGCTCCTCAGGAGACATGGTTTGAGGTATCTCATCCTGGCTGTATTGCGCAGCAGCCTGCTGATCAAGCCTGCGACGGGTGTGCAGCCTACGAACCTGATGTGGCGAGGGGATTTTAGGCGACCGCAGCTGATTTGAGCCGCCTTTCGAGGGAGCCTGGTTAGGCAGACCAGTGGTGCCATGGAAAAGTGTTGCTGCATGCAGTCTGCACTGTCGATCGACGGCAGCTAAGAAGCTCGACTCCAGCGAGAAAAATCCCTTGGCCAGTGCATTGGCAGTGGCTGCGGTCGGGTCTCCTACTCCTTGTACAGGATCTACGCCTTCATCCGATATGAAGCGTCTCCACAACGGGTTCGGTGACTCTGTGGCAGCCTCCGAGTCCTGATATGCCAGGGGGTATTTTCGAATTCGCAACATTGATGGAGTTGCGTTCGACTCTGCCCCATCCGGCTCCTGCGGTGTCGGAAGAGCATCGTGGTCTCGAATATCCAGCTCGCGCTCTGCCGGGCCCACGCCTTTGCTCGAGCTGAAACCTCTCCAAAGGGATTGTGTTGGCACTGACCGAGGTGTCGGGCGTTTCGATAGTCTGCGAATCTCGAGCTGTCGCCGTTTCCCTGGAGCGGCGGATGTTCCTCGCTGCTTTCGTTGTTGGAAAGATTCATTGATGCTCACGGCCGGTGTCTCGTCGTCCTGTTGTGTCGATCTCTTGACATCTCTGCCCGATCCCACCTTTCCACCGCTTTTTGGCTTTCCCTCTGCAAGTTGTCCATCTTGAGCCTCGGCGAGGTCTGCGTCGACCACGGCGGAGTGTTCGCCTCTGGTTTGCGGGCGGCGTGGTTGCTGCTGTGCTCGCAGGCGGCAGCCCCAGCAGACATAAGCGCTGTGTCTCGTGGCCTGCACAGTGCCGCCGTGTCTCAAAGCCAGCATTATCAAGCGGATGATGTTGCGGAGAGAAAGTGGCATTGAATGCCAAATCATTAGCGGAGGCGGCAAAGTGATATCTCAAAGCCATCGAGCTCTCGCACGGGCCATCTCGGAGGTGCTGGACCAAACTCCGCAGCTTCGCACCCTGTGAGCTCCATCCATCTTCCACTCATCACACGACTCCGACCAAGTGCTGGGAAGAGCGTGAATATGTGGTGGACACGCAGCAATGGGCATGTCTCGTCGTCAGACCCCGGAAATGTCACTCCGCCGCCCTCATCACCGCCACCGCCGGTCGACCACCCCCTCCCCTCCCTTCCCATCCCGCAGTCGCTGCCCGAATCCGCGCCTCTCCCCAAACAATCCTTCACGCCCTTGCGCTGGCGCGACGATGCCGAACGCCTGTCCTTTCCGCTCCACTCCCGTCTTCCTCTCTCCATGAGCGTCGCCGGAGGCGCCGGTCTGCTTCTCGGCCTCGCCAAAGGCTCACAGGACACCAACTACCGCTTCCGCGCCGAAAATGCGCATCGCCTGCCGACCACGCAACAAGGCTGGTTCCTGTACCACAAGTCCAAAAACTACAACATGATGCTCGGTGGAATCAAAGAGGGCACGAAGCAGAGTCTGCGATACAGCGCCTGGACTGGGCTCTTCTTCCTGCTGGAAGAGGGCGTAGACCGGGGGCGAGCGGCAGGGAGGAGGATGTGGGGTCGATTCTGGGGTGGAGAGTGGAAAAGTGGTGCACGGGAGATGCGGTTGGCGAGCGCGGCTCTGTTGGATGTGGATGATGAGGATCCAGAGGAGGAGCAGATTGTCCGTGATTCGACGGACTGTTTCAGCACCATGTTGGCGGGATTGGGAGCAGCAGGCATGTTTAGCCTGTGGAATCGCTTTCCTCTGCCTACGGCAGCGAGGACGGCGAAGATGGGTGCCAAGGCGGGATTGGCATATGGGATATTGCAGGATTTGCTCAGTCTGCTGAAGGGGAGACGGGTGGGATATATGGAATTTGTGAAGGATGTGGCCGGGGATAATGAGGGGATGGAGAAGCTGCCTGGATGAAAGGACTGTTCCCAGCGCGGTTGCGGATTTGTAGCCGTGGAGGCCTTTCTTGCTCTGAAGTCTTCTTGGGGGCCTTCCCAGTGGAGGGGCCAGAGGCTGCCTGGAGATGCGAACTGGTCCTTCGAGACACAAGAGAACTGCGCTCAGATGGGGGCAAATGGAATCTAAAACGCGACAAGCACGCTTACTGGCATGACCAAGAAGCACATGCCAGCTTCCCTTGCACACTTGGCACGAGACGGCTTGCCATCGGCTGCAATATGCGATGTCAGCTGCAGGAACCGAAGCTGAACTTCAGGCATCCTGCGTGTATGCACAGGCATTCAAACGTGATTCGGACAATGTCCTGAAGTGCCAAGAGAGCTGAGCTGGATCCTCGAAGACAATCGCGGTTGCTTGCATGTGCAAAGGCCAGCTGAACCAAGTCATGACACCGCGTCATGGCTGAGGCAAGTCCAGCACAGCCTTGCCAGCTGCGACATCTCGGAGTCCGCTCGGGAGGTGCTGCCAGCATTGTTGAGACACAGTCGCTGGCAACTGTAGACGACAAGTCTCGCCGAAGAAGACGAACCACAATAGGCGCCGTCGTTGGCGACTTCAGCTTCATCATATGAAAGTTGCATGGGCCAATCGTGGTGACCCGGACGCAGCGAGCAGAACTTTCGCGCACACACAACTAATCAACTACTGCTATGGCTGAAGTAGTACTGCTGTCGCATGCAAGCCGTCGGCCATACCGAGGGCGCTTCTATTGTGGCTTTGGACCCCTCGAACACGACCGCAGCCGCAAACTGGATGTGGTAGGAGAGAAACTATGGGCATCACGCTAGGCTTCGCTTATGCACAACCGACTTGCTCGAACTATGCACCACTCAGTACCACATCAGCTGAGATCTTCCAAACATAGTCAGCGCATACTCTTCTCCGTGCGGCCTGTCAAAAGCCATGCATTCGACGAGCGCTGCTCAGAGGACAAGTGGCGGAGAAGAGCGGTCAGCTTGTGATCCTCGCATGTCTTAGACGTGTATAGATAGGCATGGTAGGTCTGTCATTTGTATCACATTTCACTCTCATTTGTCCAAGCATCAATCATGGTCTACACATTCGGGCAGAGAGTGCTGATTGCTCTATTCAAGCTGGTCAATGCCATCGTCCCATGGCATAAGTTGCCGCCGCTGCTTGGCGCACTTAACTTGCTAGCTCTGCGAGATGAGCTGAGAGAGAAGAATCTATTCGATACCTATCCCACAGAAGACTTTCAAGGCACGACAAAGAGTGACCCAGTCACAGATACGAAATCCGTCTGTGCCAGAAACAGCGATGGCTTGTACAATGACCTCAAACGGCCCCGAATGGGTTGTGCTGCCATGCGATTCGGCCGGAATGTCCCTCGCGAATTTACTGCAGCTCCGAGCGACCATGAGCTCATGACCCCCGATCCAAGACTTATCAGTGCAAAGCTTTTGCAACGTACAGAATTCAAGCCTGCGACGATTGTGAATCTGCTCGCAGCCGCGTGGATTCAATTTCAAGTGCATGACTGGGCGCAGCATACCAACTCCAAGACAGAATTTCACCGCATTCCACTCCAGGCGAATGATTCATGGCCAGAGAATCCAATGCAAGTTGCCAAGACTGTGGCAGACGAGCCACTAGACGAAACCGATCAGAAGGCTCCTGCTTACAAGAACGAAAACACTCATTGGTGGGACGCCTCGCAGATTTATGGCTCCACTGAAGTAGAAACTCGCCAGCTTCGTGGCAAGCACGACGATGGTACATTAGACGTTGATCGTACTCAAGGCGAACAATTCTTGCCCCGAGGAGAGGATGGCATTCCAAAGACTGGCTTCAACAACAATTGGTGGCTAGGACTAGAACTCCTGCACACTCTGTTTGCTCTCGAGCACAACGCCATCTGCAGAACGCTCAAAACCAAGAATCCAAGTTGGAGTGGGGACGAGCTCTTTGATGTCGCTCGTTTGATCAATTGTGCTTTGATGGCAAAGATCCACACGATTGAGTGGACGCCAGCCATCTTGCCTCATCCAACACTGGACGTTGCCATGAACGCCAACTGGAGTGGTCTACTCGGACCTACCTGGTGAGTAAACTCTGCAACGACGCTATACCTTCAACGACCACTGACATTGATACAGGTCCAAACTGTTTGCCAACTTTGGTAAGAGTGAGGCCTTCACCGGCATCCCCGAGTCGGGCGTCGAGCACGGCAACGCACCCTACTGCCTGACGGAAGAATTTGTCTCTGTCTATCGCCTCCACAGCCTCATTCCAGACGACGTCGCCTTCTTCAAACTCCGCACGGGGGAGCACGTCTCCACTACACCAATCCAGGACATCGCCTTTGAGAACTCCCGCTCCGTCTTCCAAAGCCAAGGCCTTAACTTCACCGACGCCTTCTACTCCTTCGGCATCAACTACCCTGGCGCCATCACCGCACACAACATGCCATCCTTCCTCCGCGACCTCCACAAACCCGACGGCGAGCACCTCGACATGGGCTGCGTCGACATTCTCCGCGACCGGGAACGCGGCGTCCCCCGCTACTGCCAGTTCCGCCGCCTCTTTCACATGCCCGTCCCCACCACCTTCTCCGCCCTCGTCGGCGGCCACAATGAAAATCTCGCCACCGAACTCTCCCAAGTCTACAATGGCGACATTGAAAAGGTCGACCTCCTCGTCGGCTGCCTCTGCGAACCTCTGCCCAAAGGTTTCGGCTTTTCCGACACCGCTTTCCGCGTCTTTATCCTCATGGCGAGCAGGAGGCTCAAGTCAGATCGCTTTATTGCGTCTGATTTCAAGGAGGAGATCTATACGCGAGAGGGCATCGAGTGGGTGCAAGGCAATGATATGCGGGATGTCTTGGTCAGGCATTTTCCCGATCTGAGGGCGTGTTTGCGCGGGGTTGAGAATGCGTTTGCGCCGTGGGGGAAGGTGGGGAGGACGGCGGAATGGAAGGGGTTGCAGACAACGGTGTTGGAGTGATTGTGACCTTGCTATGTCTCTGGGTTGGTAGTCTATCTGGGGCCAATTTCTGAGAGCATTCTTTTGCGTGGTATGGAGCGTTCATGATGACCAGGTCGAACTACCGCGATGCACCCTCGTTTGATGAGTTGCAGTTGTCTGAATCACTGAGACTCGATCTCGAAAGCTGCGTTGCATAGTCTCGTCATCCATGATCATACAGCTCCGGTCGGGCTGTGTATTCATTCTCAAGGCCCACAACTACCCTCATGCTCGCTCATCTCCCAGCGCCGCCTCGTCAATTTTCGACCCAGCTTCTCATAGCTCAAGCACAACAAACACCCATCCTTGGAAACTGCTCATGATATAATAAAAATTGCCCATAGCTTGGTGACCATCTTTCCCCTCGGCGATCAACGACCACCAACGATAGAACTACAAACACTTTCTCCGGGCCACCGGACGCGTATCCCTCCTAGTTATGTTAGAAGAGGCACTATCAATACGCGCAGGGCCACTCAAATAAGCATAGAGCACACATTCTCTCCACGCCAGTCCCGCTCCCTAACTAAAGATATCGCTCCATCCCACTCATTCTCGGCGGTTACTCCGAAGCTCCTTCTGCTGAATATATAGGATCGCCAAGGCCTTGTCTGCTCCGCTCGTGTGCAGGGGGGCTTCGCTGAGAGAGGAAGAAGGAAGGGAGCGCAGATTAAAAGTACGAATGCAGGATTCCGTGGGAGTGCTTGGTAGTGTTGGGTGTCGATATGTAGATGGGCTGTGGATGTCTTGTATTGGGTTGGGTCGAGAAGATGGGTTGCTGTTCATACGGCATATGTAGTGAGTATTGAAAGGATGCATGGCATTCTTTGCGAAGGAGTCTTTGCAGCATGCCAACAGAGCCGTCTGCAACAAGGTACTCCACTTACCAACAAATACGAGATCGCCATGCAGGCGATTCTTCTGATAGTATGCCGGTGTATAGTAGAAGGCAGTTAGGCCCGCAGGTCTCTGTCCTGACAACTACGATGCGTCTTACTACAGTCTGAATTTCTCCTTCCCCGGCACCATCTACCTCTGAGGCTCTCCCGTCGGCGGTATGCAGTTCATGAACGTCCTAAGCTCGCTGCTCCTTGCCGTAGCCGCTTTAGCAAAGCCAGTCACTGCTCGCTCGAGGTCTTTAGCAAAGTGTGCCGAGGCGGATGGCGAAGCAGGAGTCTGGCTGAATGTCAATAGAGGATATCCGTGATCTAACTTTGTAACTAAAGCTGGGGCTGGGGACCTGCTTTCAAGGGTAGTAATCAAGCTTTCTGGTCTCGACAGGTGATTAGTGGCCCTACTTGCAAGGCAATCCATGCGTAATAATATTGCTTGGAAGCACTGTATGGACAAGGTGTCGAAGTCCAAGCAGAGAATCTGCACCGGAATCCTCGGATGCTGTGCACGAAAGTGTCCTCCTCTGCCGCCTCACATTTACCATCAATTAGTTATCATCATACCGCAGATGTCCAGATCCCTGTTGATGACATGGGCCGTGTGTAGCATGCAGTATTGATGATGAGTGATCATTGCAATCGTGCGTCGGATTGGATCTGCCATTGCGGACGCCAGCGAAGGTCTGCATGGATCGACTCCACAGCAGTGAGAGGGCAAAGAAGTAAGATCTTGAGCATAGATCAACGGCTATTTACATCGCTGCGCTAAGGATGCATGCACAAGGACTTCTGAGACCACCCTACCTGATGTTTCTGGCTCTGAGGACCGCTTGAAAGCTCATCTCGATTGCTGTTGGGTGCAAGATGACGGGCGCCAGCGCATGTATGCATTAAGAATGCCCACATTGCAATGAGGGCTTCAAGGGCCTAGCACCGCAAGAGGATCTATACGCGCGAGCATGGGTCTCCTGCCACTACTACCCAGTTCAACTACTGACTACTGTCCACCGCGCGCTTCATTCAATATGGGCATGAAAGAACGCTGCATCATCGCAGACCTACTGGCACTTACTTTCAGTCTGTAAAAGATCGGCTGCATCGATCAGGTCGCTGTAAGAAGAGTGCTCGCCTCGATCAAGACACATTCGAGCACCGGCCCGGTCACAGACTTCGATCCTGCTCACTGCCGACCCGAATGCAGCACCCAATGACATGTGACATGACATTTCGTCCTCACTTCCATCCATCGACGCTCTCTGTCTCTCAAGTGCAGCCAGCCTACCGAGACGATTTGTCGTATTCCGCACGAGTGAGTTTCCAAGAAATCATGGTCTTCCTCGCGGCGTAAGGCAGATTCCTCCCGAAGCTCGGCCGGATCTTGCAGGACGCCCCCGGTGTGTCTGGTCTCAGACATCGCCGTTTTGCCGTATCCATGCTACGCAATATTGACCGAGTCAAGTCCGATGGTTGATGGATGGATTGCAGCTTGAACGATACTCTTTAACCCTCTCGACCAAGTGCCTACGATCAAATCGGCCGCCAAAAACAAAGCTTGTAGTGCTTACAGATGCCTCGCTCGGCTTTGCCAATACTCTCATAGCCATGGAGACCAGTACTTGCAACTTGCAATCCGTGCAAGGAACAATGAAATAACAAGATTCGTAAGTGCGGCAGACGAGGCAGATGATCGTGAACTGTGACACAGATGGGATACAAATGATTGCTGATCGGACACGCATGCGAGCCATACTACAATCTCGCAGAAATCACCGTTCATCCTGCTGGCTCCTAGGCCCTTGCCCCCTGAAGCACATATGCAGCGTGTTGCTGGCGGCCGAGCGTGTTGAAGTCCAGCATCAAAAAACGGCTCACCCAGAGCCCACGGTCGCGGACGTCGAACAGCCTGAAGTTGCTCTGTGCAACCACCGACAGCTGACAGAGGCGTCTGTGCCGTGCTTTGGACTACAGTCATTCTCTCAGTGACTGAAAGGTGTCTGCTGAGCATGGCTCGAGAGGGAGTGTCGAGCGGCTACAAGCTGTCTTACAATTTTCCGATCGGCTACGACGAGAACCATGAGGTATGTATGGCTGCTGTGTGCAATCTCGGAGTTGCGAATGGCCTGAGGACAGACTGCGAGTGGTTTTGGAAGACGAAGGCAATCGGAAACCCCATTTCGAGGCGCATCAGCCCTGTTCCGAAAGGGCTTGTGATACAAACTTCTTTCTTATTGAATACAAGCCTCTGCCAGGGGCGTGCAGCATTGGCCGAGCATTAAGAGCTTTCCAAACCGATGCGGGGCCAGCGTGTTCGGCATGATATCCAGCGGCACCAAGCCATTTCGCAACGATCCTGAAGCCTGCTGATTAGTGAACATCATGTCGTGTGCGGAAAGCTAAATCACACCAGCATGACACCTGGCTAGCTCACTGATCTATGCGATTTGTGAGGGATGTTCACTAATCCCTGGGGACACTCCCCATACCGTACTCCGAAGCTGTGCCTATATATCACATCGAAGTAACAGGTACTGAAGCAGCAGTCTCCTCTTCGTCCAGGCCAAACCCTTCCGGTTAATCAAGCCAAAAGAATAACAAAACTCTTCTGAGCACCCAAGATGCCTCTCTGGAGAATATACGCGCATCAAGATATCTTTACCTTCGAACAGAGGAAAGGGATATCCGAGGCCATCACGAAACAGTACAGCATCCTCCCAGCTTTTTATGTGAATGTCATCTTCGTGGACGTGGACGAGAAAGCCGTCTTCATCGGCGGCGAGCCCAAGAAGAATTTCGTACGCATCACAGTCGAGCATATTGCCAGGACGATGGATTCCCCCGAGAGGCGTAAAGGATTCATGGATAGAACAAATCAGGTGAGCAAGATTGCAGCAGATGCTTGATGCTGGGCGTGGGGAAGATGTGAGCTAACTAATACTCAATGATAGACCCTGAAGCCTTTCATCCTCGACAGATCCGAGCTCGAATGGGAGATACATATTTCAGAGACACCCAGAGATCTCTGGCGAATTCAGGGACTTGATCCGCCGCCTGCTGAGTCCGAAGCGGAGAAGTCCTGGCAGGTGAATAATGCACCAGCGCCGTACAAGCTGTAAAGGCAGACATATTCTGTCATTTCCGCAATTGAGCCGATGGACGTGTTCCGTTTCATGGCAAGATGATGAGAGAGATGATGAGAGAGATGATGAGAGATTGAGCACGGTGAACTTAAGACGAGACTTCCCACCGGGCATCATGAGAGATATGGGAAAACGAGTACAATATCTCTGTTCTGCTTTTCGAGGACCCTAAATTTCTTGTTCCAATGTCTGTGCATCATTACATCTCGAAAAGTGTGAAGACCATTTGCACCGCCGCCATTGCCGAGATATTCGAAACCATGACGCTGAACAGGCGTAAGCCGCCGGCCAGCCCCACTCGTAGCTCTTGACCTCGAGCACCCGAGTGGAGAAGGAAGCTGCTGGAGCACAGTTGAGCCCGATCCTGACGACCACTATTTCTACTCTAAACGACAGTCAAACAACGAGGATCCTGCCTGACATTCCCCTAAGACCCGGCCGTAGTGAGCAGATACTGACAACCCAAAGAACAAACGTCCCACTCGCCTCCCTTCATCACAGCTATTTTGAAGCACGATGGCTTCTTCGCCCGACTCAACAGCTCCTCAGAACGACCCCATGCGCGCCGGTCGATGTCTGTGTGGCGCGGTCAAGTACCAACTCACCGGCGCATCGGCCACGCCCTACTACAACACCATATGTCACTGTCTGAATTGCCGCCGAGTCAGTAGAACCTCTCTCAACTCCCTTCGATCATTTTTGAGCATACGTGTGGGACTGACATACACTTCAGGTCGCGGGTTCAGCGTTCCTCCTCGCAAGCATAACTCCCAGATCAGGCTTCTCCGTCACCTCTGGTTCTTCGCATCAAAAGTCCTACCAAGACAACAGCACATCGTCCGGGACAGCATTGACTCGAGTGTCTTGTGACATCTGCTCATCGAACTTGTTCGCTTATACTGGGCTTTGGGATGAGATTGTCAGCATTGCTGCTGGAACATTGGATGATTTTGCGGAGAAGTGGAGGCCAGACACTGAACAGTGGTGTGTAAGCAAGGTTGAGTGGCTTCCGAAGGCTGAGGCGATGGGGGTGCAGCCTGAGAGAAGTTTCGAGGGTGCGGTACAGAGGAAGTAGTCTGTGAAGGTGGGAGGCAGTAATAATGAGCTGGTCGCCCGATATTCATGAGCAGTCGTTGCTCCCAGAAAGTTCCAGCTCGCCGGCTCTCTCCTATCTCCTATAGGGGAGTTCGACCTCTTAGCACCAAGATCTCTTCCACTCGATGTGATCATTCAGGCCTTGTGTGCTCGACGTCCAACTTCGGGCCTGTTCGCTGATAGCTGACATGTACGTGCTCGAGATCCAGAAATCCCGGCCGTCCTCATCGCGATACTTCACTTCTCGCACGCCTCTCTGCGCCGAGCTCCTCAACTCGGTCTATGAACGATCGTCACAAATCGCACTGACCACCGACAATCTTTCCACTGGCTTGCGAGAAGTGATTTTCAAAGAGGTTCCATAGGTGCTGATCCTACGCACCCTTGCTTCCGGGCTTGGGCCAGTACGGGTCATCGTCTATGGACGCCTCTGCAGCCCTCTCCACACCATCGTCACCCAGGGAGATTGGCCTGACTCAATCTAAGTCCAGCAGCCGGGGGATATGTGGCCTACAATTTTGCATTGTCAGAGACTGCATTGATTATCCCCCTCAAGATAAAAGATTTTGCCACAGAGTCTATTTCAAAGTCTCGGCCCTAACAATAGGAGACCAAACTTACCAAAGCGGCTCAGAAACGAAACTGTCTTTCGCCCGCTGATTCACACGAGGAGGTGTCAACAGAAACTCGACATCTCTTCCATCATCCCTCGCGTGCAAAAAACAATCCCCAGAGCCTCCGCCATAACTACCACATACTCCGCAACAGGAGGTTCGATGTCTTCCATCTTATCAATATGGACGGGTTTATTCGCCAACGCAAAGAATCTGCTCGGCGTCGAATTATGCGTTCTGCGACCAAGATAGGGACGCACAAGACAGCCTTCGTCCTGTCGACTCCGCTTCACGGCCGTCTTGGCAGCATCCGGACTGAATTGATCAATTATCTTCCCCCGGATCGGCCGAGGGAAAGGCAGGATCCGTGCGCTGATGAACGTGGTGCAATGTGTAAGGTCCAATGGAAATCTGGTAGCATGCTTGGCCCACCATACTCGGTCGTCAGGGTCGACGAGTTCCCGATGGCGCGGGATATTGAGCAGTGTCGCCAAGCCTAAGTGTATTTATGCATGCTGGAGGCTTCTCTCGGTCCGAATGGGCATGGCGGAGTCTTGAGCGAGGGAACGCTCGGGTCCTCCGTCTCCATGCTTCATTGTGAATGTGGGACCCTCCTGGTCAGCAGCCCAGATAACGCCGCAGAAGCCTTTGCCGATTGCCGATCTGCCTGTAGGGTGGGTGACAGAGCAGTCTGCGCCATCTCCGGTGTCTTCTTTTTCAATGACGCTACAGACGTGCCGATTTCTCGTGCATGAAGTGCAGGCGTCCTCAATGACAATATGGTTATAATTTGTCTTTTTTCGCGAGATGCTTGAAGGTCCTGCCACTCCCCCAGAACTGCAGTCGCGAGTGTCATCTATCAGCAATCGAAGGCCGCCACTGCTGGCTTCGCCAGACTTGTTCGCCACGAATCAGCATCAGTGTACTGCCACGTCACCACGTCTTTCTATACCATCGACTGCTCGCAGACCTATCTTATGCATAAAGCCTGTCAGTTCGGATAGGCTTTAAATCGACTCCCTTGCCCAGTGTCGCGATCGTAACATGACCCAGATCTTCATCCGACCTGACGTCGCCCAACTGAACCTTGAAGTAGCGAAATCTTGAAGCAAGTTCACTCCCATCATCCGTCCAGACCACGCGACCTGCTTTCTCATCCTGGAGAACGGCGTGAGGGTTGTGCCTCAGAGAGCTGACAAAGTCGTCTATCATAACTGGCCCTCTGCGGTGCAACTCCAGAAGCGCCGTGATGCAACCGACACAAATGAGAGCAAACGACAACAGTGTAAGAATGCTGAGCCAGAGTCTATCGTACCGGATGACAGTTCTGGGTATTGATACCGAGGCAGTGGTGTTGCGCACTCCGTAATTGCGATCTTGGAACTCGGATGGCATTACCCAAGGTGCTTCTTCTTGTGCCGAAGCCGCACGCGCATTGTAGGAAACGCTGCGCGTGATAGCGTACGGGGCGATGTAAGCGAGCCAGTAAGTGTTGAGCAGCTGAGTGAAGCGTTGAGCGAAGAGCTCCCGCCCAATGGAACCAATGGGGATTGTGCTGTCGGGAAATACGTACGGTGTCTCAGGCGTGATGAAGTATTGTTCCAGTACAGTATAATGGTCATTGTCACTGGGAGGAACGGCATTCATCATTCGTGCCAGAAAGTCTCGACCAGGGGCTTGGGTCACGTTTGCTGCCAAGCCACGCTGGCAGTCGAATGTGCCTAGACCATCGAGGCCAGTGGCAGTCTCCGGACAAGGCGGACTGACAGCTTTGCGCATTGCGACCACTTTGCATTTATGTGGACCCCTCGTGCACCGGACTCGAGCCTCCACGTAGGACATGGTCAGGTGGCAGAAGGATGAAGTCTTATAAACCAAAGAGTCTTGCGACAGCGTCTCTGACTCAACTCCGATAATGCGTGGTTCGCTCTCATTCCACATGTGGTCTGGCGTAAAGTCGTGCAAGATAGCACCTGTGCGGCGGGAGTAATTGGCTGCGCCACGTAGATCAAGGCCTGGATATGCCTGGGCGAGGTAAGGCGCGAATTGATCGTCTGTGGTTGTATTCGTCAACAATACCTCCCAGTCGAGCCACAGATAGGGTGTTTGGATCACGAAGGAGGAATTTCCTCGAGTTGACACACCCATGAACGGCAGACCAAGTAGCGCGGTGTGGATTGCACTCTGCTTCTTGGTCACGTTGATCCACTGACCGCGATCGACTGTGTGCAGTTGTCCCTCCATGATCGGCGTATGGATGTTGCCGTACATGTCCTGAGCGTCCGTTCCAGAGCTTGCCAACGCTGCAGTAAAAGCAGTGTCGATGACCGCGCCCATAGTTTGCGATTCGTTCGATGAGGGATTGAAGGGAGATCTTCTATTGTAGTCCAAGTAATATATGGGCTGACTGACATTGTGGCGGTCGTCGACTTGTGCCACAGCACGCAACGCGGCTTGGCCACCGAGCGGAGATAGACACCTAGTGGTCACGATGATAGGAGTCCAGACACTGAACATCCACAACTTGAACAAGGAGAGAAAAGCAGAGCCGAGAGAGCGACTAGAGAGCAGATACTCGAGTGTGCCGATGGAAATGCCGCGTTCCAATCTCCAAGAAGCGATGACTGTCAGGAATTGGCCTACGATCGCAACAAACAGTACAGGAAATACAGTGGGCCCCTGCAGAGTATCAGCAATAGCAGTGATGGCGCGGGAGGGGAGAGTCGCTTGCATACGTAGGCCGCGGCATCCAACAGCCATGCCGCCTGGCTGCCCTCAGTGATGTCAGTGGCATCGTTCATATGCGCCATGCCAGCGAATACCAAAAAGTACGTGGGCAGTAGTCCAGTGACAACAGACCGAATGGCACCTCCGGCATTCTCCTTTGGAGTACGCACTGGCCGGCCCTGCAGTCGTGTATCGCCATTCGCGAGCAGACCTTGCTGCTCAGGCTTATGTTGGAGAGCGACGGGCGGTACGGATGCAGCAAGCGTTGACGAGGTGGATACTGCCTCCGAGCTCTCTGCGGCGGGACTGATACGTTCCGATGGTTCACAGTCTATTGCTTGCGAGTCTTCCACACGCGGCTGTCGTAGGCCTGGCGATCCACGAGTGTCTGACGGAAATCGTCCCAGCGAGGGAGTGAGATGATCCGCAGCGCGTTCCTGAACGCGGTCAGCGCCTCTCCCGCACGACATTGTTTTTTCCTGGTCAGTCATGCTGGAATTCGATTAGGGAACGCCGAAGTGTCCTCGTGCTGCATGTCTTGAGTGTGCCGTCTGAAATGTGGCGTGCAATATATCATTTGTATCTTGTTGAACAGTCCATGACTTGTAGAGAGATTTCATCGCCGGATTGGCAGCCTCGCTGGCACTGCATGTCGGCGACTCTGGCAAAGAGCATCATCAGGCGAATTCCAATAATTTCCTTGCCCAGGGTGCCGTGAGGCCCGCCTTGATTCTGCCTGTGCTTGGCCTCGCGTTGGAGGCTGCCGTCTGAAATCCTTACTTGGCGAAACGAGCGGCTGTGACGACCATCGACAAAGCTTGCGCAGCGTCCACGTCGCTATGAAAGAGCTGGGCTGCAATTTAGGAGACGCGGGGTTGTGCTCGTCTAGGTCGAGTTGCACAGGATCAGAGGCCGCAGGTCGGCGACTACGAGCGTATGCACAAGCAAGCTGGAATTCACGTCAGCCGATAGATATCCACCATTTGTGCTGTCAATACGCTGCCGCAAAACGACGACTCTCTAGTCCTACAAACCGCCGCGCTGGCATTGGCGCAATGTCGTTACGTCCAGAAGCTACAGGTGACCGCCTTCAGACCTGCCCCAGCGCTGGATACGGCTGGTATGCGAATCCATCAGCCACAATATGAGCATGTGCGTGCTGGCCCGAGTCGCTTATGGCTGGATACAGCCCCCCCTCGCACTGCGCCACAGTCCTGTGCAACTGGATCTGGCGGAGCAGCAATCAAGAGGAACAGCCACGCCTCACAAGGAGGCTGTGGTCTCCCATTCTATCGAGGAGCTTTTGATCAGATGGACATGACCAGCGGGCTATGTCCAATACCACACCTTCATCTAGACATCCATATCAGCGCATCACAGTCGGGGCAAAAGGCTCATGTGAAAAGTTCGAGATGACATGTAGCTCATCGAAGGATCAATGGGTAGGAATAGTACAGGATAGGACTTTGATCGCCAAGGCGGTATTCAAATGAGGCCCACACGACAGCCTCTGTGCTGGCAGCGAATGTCGCAATGTTTGATTTCTGGAACGTCTGAAAGGCACAAAGCAGGATTGAAATGGTCGCTGTTCCTGTAGTCACATTCCTGATGGATGTGCGGTGTTGCAAGAGGACTCTACGTGTACATACTGCAGTTGACAGGACACGAAAAGGACGATGACGCGCTCTTGAGCACGAGCTTCGTTTCCGCTTCAACCTTTGAACATCTCCCGCATCTCACCACCATCTCACCTCGGCACCTGTACAGCAGCAAGTTTGGCTGCCGTCTTATCCGTTCTTCGCTTAGAGAGCGGGTTTGACGTTCGACCAGGGTTGCAGGATCTGGAGCCAAGCTCACGAGCAGAACATCGAACCACGGATGAGACTTTAGTTGACCCTGGCCGAAGAGTAGCAGCTATATACAAGTCGTTCATACAAAGATGGCCCAGACTCTACGGCCTCTCTCTTCTCTTGGAACCGCTAGTCGCAGTGTATACAAATTAACCAGCACGCTATCAACAGCCACCGCCATACAGCGAGTGCCCACGGATTCATGGCGAGGGAGCAGCAGAGCTTCCGCGGTGGCAGTCCGGTGGAGTCATGCGGCTGGGCCATCATCGATAGCGGCGTCAGGATCGCGGCGGCGTAGCACGAGCAAGAGCATGGCTATGGGCGCCGCTCGCGAGCAGATCCGCTTTCTGAGCTCTACAGCACCCGCCAACGAGCCCGCGCCGACACCGACGAAATCGCGTGCCCCGAAGAGCCGAGATCGCGGGCCTGCGAGCAAGGAGGACACGCAGACGGATTTTGGGGCCATGAACATGCTGGGTAGCATGGTACCGCCATCGACCGCAGTAGATGCGTGTCTTGAGGATGGATTCGCGCTCGACTCGGGTCTCAGAGTCACCGGCGCAGGAGTATTGTTAGTCGGAGGCGAAGCCTTCAAATGGCGGCCGTGGGTCAGACCAGGGAGAAAAGAGGGCACGATAGGCGCAGGAGCGGCGGGCGACGATCACAAAGGCGTTTCAAGCGCGGCAGGCAAGCTGAAGAATACGAGAGGCATGTTCGAAGTGGATAAGAGCGTTTGGGGCGTGCTAGACTTGGTGTGGCCGAAGCCAGATCTATTGATTTTGGGCACCGGAGAGAAGATTGTACCGGTCAGTCCACAGACGAGAAAAGATATTGCTGGGTTGGGTATAAGAATTGAGGTGCAGGATACCAGGAATGCAGCGGCGCAGTTTAACATGTTGGCTACGGAGAGAGGGACACAGCAGGTTGCTGCGGCACTCGTGCCAATTGGCTGGAGAGAAGGGCGATGAGTGGGCCATGTGATGAAAAGCATCTACGAAATATCAGGGAACATATTTGCAAGGTCATCACAAGCCGCACATGTCGTGGAATTGCTGTGGACGTTGCAGACACTGAGCTGAGCACCTTCACACCTGCGGAGGAGCATCGAAACCGGAGCTCTTGACATATCTGCAAATTTATGGACGCATTCGGAGTATCACAGCACTTCGCTTGCCTGGAACAGGCCCGAAGCAATGGATATACATATACACTGTAGAATATAGCAAGCAACGATCTGTACAGATATTACCAACAGTATGCGGAGAATCAGCACTAAATAGTCTCGATCCAAGCATTGGAACAGCATGATTGGACAGATCGTTGCCTTGTGCGTTCATAGTTTCGAACTGCTCCCACGTCTAGTCCGGCCTTCTGCCTTCAGCTTCAAAGGTTGGACACTCCGCTTTCCACTCATATTCTTGTTGGAAGCAGAACGTTCTTGTTCGGTTGTCTGTTGAGACCACAGTCATACAGATTTCTCATACAGGGTTGAGCCATGGCTACCAAAGTCGTGCAAGACATGAGCGATCTTTGTATCCAAGAAATCCAAACGCAAACGCAAAATCAAAAGAACCATCGCAAGATTGTGATCCTCGGGGACTCCATCACACACGGCGGTGAGGGCGACTACACCTGGCGCTATCGTCTCTGGCAATGGTGCAAGCAAGAGAATCTGCTTTCCAGGGCAGATTCACAAGAATCTGAATATCTGAACCCAAATACCGCAGTCAATCCCGCGAGCAAGCACAAGTCAAAGACCTCCGTCTCCTTTGTAGGCCCATACACTGGCGTCAAAGGTCCCGATCCGCCCAACATCCCTCATCCCGCACCTCTCCCCGGCGAAGAAGATCCCTACAATCGTCCCGCAGTCCACATCGCCTGGGGCTACGCGCGAGACGTAGACCAAGACTTCACCCACGGCAGCCGGCACTTCGCAACATGGGGCTACCAAGCCTTCCAATGCAAAGAAACCATCGCCGACGTCGTCCGAGACTGGCAACCCGACCTCATCCTCAGTCTGCTCGGCTTCAACGATGTGGGCTGGTGGGTCTCCGACGCAGACGGCACGCTAGACAGCATTCACCAGATCATCGAGCGCACCCGCGCCGTGAAGCCGGACGTGGACTTTGCGATCGGGAACATCGTGAACCGGACGTACATGGAAGGGAGGCAAGATTTACTCGACAATACGAAGAAGTTCAACGACGCGATTCCCATCAAGGCAAAAGAGTGGTCGAAGAAGCACAGTCGCGTGGTCGCGGTGGATGTCGCGAAGCATTATGATTGCGGGCCACAATATCGGGATTGGGCGCCTGCGGCGTATGACGGCTTGCACCCGAGTGCTTTGGGGGAATTTCAGATTGCAAAGGCGTTTTCGGAAGCGTTGCTCGAGGATTTTGGATTGGGCGGGAAAGCTCTGGAGGTCCCGCACGATGTGCCGAAACGAGATCTTCGTGAGCCCGAGGATGTGGTCATGGAGAGTACGCCTGCGGGTGTCACGGTGACCTGGCCCGAGGTCTTCGGAGCGGCGTATGAGATTCGACACCGAGAGTTCAGTGCCTTGTCGGAAGACCGGGACGAAGCAGACGATGTGGATGATTCTTGGAACGTCGCTCAAACACACTTTCCACGCTTCGATATCGAACTTCCCAAGGGAAGCCAAGCCGAAGTAGAAATCCGCTGCACCCACGGCTTCGAACACGGTCCATGGTCTCGCAGATGCAAATGCACTTGCAAAGACGACTCGATCCCCGGCCCCACCGAGGTCCAAACCCATTCCATCTCCTCGGGCTTCGCCGTCGCGTGGACGCGCATCGACACCTCCATCCCAATCCAACGGTACGAAGTGTTGTACAAAGACGACGACCGCGGGGACGCGTTCCCCTCCTTGCAAGGCTCCACCACTTGCCACAGCGAGATCAGGGATCTGCCCGAAGGAGATGTGATTGAGTGGATCATGGTGCGAGGCTGGGCTTTCCGGAAAAGAGGCAAATGGGTTGAGCATGCCAGGTACGAAGAGGCTTTGGAAGAAGGCGAATGGATCCCCAGCGAGTGGGGTCATGGACGAGCTGTCAGGGTGGGAAAGGCGTCAGCAAGCGATGATGAACATGGAAACGCTTGCGCGGGCTTGCCCCGGCCGCAAAATCTGCGCGTCGAAGAGCCTGGCAAAGGCGACGATGGCACCACTGTCAGTTTGGTATGGGACTACGAGGATCCGACGGAATTGAGCGCTCGCGTCGCAGGTTTCTTGGTCTACATTCGAGCTCTGACGGACACTGCGCACGTTGCGCAGACTGATGGGCGGGTGTGGCGGGATGCGAAAGCAGATGTCTTCTGCATTGGGGGCAAGTGGAATTATGAGTTTAGTGTCAGTGCTGTGAATGGGGCGTGGGAGAGTGACAGGTCTGCGGGCGTGATTCCAGAACAAGCGTGAAGAGGGATGACTTGTTGGTGCCTTCTCAAGGCGGCGCAGGAGATGGGTAGTCCCAATCGCAAGTGGTTTACACTCCAGCATTGTACAGTCGTTGGTCAACTTTGTCGAGCCGACTTGCTCAGAAGAGCCCTTCCATTGCTGACCACTCCGAGACGGTCCGGTGACGCTGACGTGCTGTGAGATGGACGCTTGCCGTGATCCGGAGACACTGTTCACTCCATGTCCGCCGCTGCATGCACGGATGCGACCCTTCGACCTGGGTAGTAGGTGAGATTAGATACCAGGGCCAGGGTGAGCTTGTGTTGGATTTGCTTCAGCACGGTCGACACGGCATCGTACACCCGAGCGTCGGAATTGAGCAATACACTCTAGGTTGTCTTTCGGCATTTGCTGCTCAAGGTCATCTGCGCAGTGCTCTCGCCCATCATCAGCCCACAGTCAGCAACGAGTAGCTTTTCCATGCACCTTGGCAATTCTGAAGGGCAGCGTGGCGATTTGCCAGGTTCGAGCATGGGGTGCCTACGGACAATCAAAAGTCGGCACTTGCGCGAGCATGGATGGCAGGTCGAGAGAAGAAGAAGAAGGAGAAGAATGTGGAGAAGGGCCTTGCGTGTGCAGAGATGTCCAACACCTTTCTTCACTGCAGCCCTGCCGAGTCGTCGCCCGGGTGCCCATACGATGTGATGTTGGTCGAATTTCAGCGCCGATGTCTTACCATGCTCGAATGTTGCTAGGCTGGGAGATGCGAGATGCGAAACGGGAAATGCTCATCTTCGGAATGACCGGCTCGCTTGCGGGTGTCTGCAATAATGTGCGACAATGTTTCGGCGCAGTGTGCGCATGTCACACGCGGTGCTGGATGGTGTCCGACTGATAGGTACAGGGTGAAGATAGCCCGGTGTCTCTGTACGTAGCGGATATCTCGAGGATCCCAAATGGTGGCGGCAATGTGGCGTTTGACACGGGCGGTGCTTCTCTTCGGATACCATCGCATCGTGATGCTGTTTCCTTGAACATCGTGAACGATTTTGAACATCGTACCGCGGTCGGAGGTTTCGTGAAGCACTGGCAATGATCTGCTCAAACGGCAGAAGAATGGGCCGCTGTCGTGCTGTTGCTGCTCTTCACAGTCGATCCCATCGTGGCGGGCTCTGGCTCTGCCGAAGGCCGAAAGCCCAGGCAAGGTTTTCTCCGGTTTCTAGACACTCATAGCACTGTTGTGCCATGTCCCGCTGTGCCAGAAGACGTCTTCTCAAAGTGGACGTTGTTGGCTGTGTCTCGCGGCGAGTGCATATCTACAAGATTAATGGCTTCGATGCAGACAACAGGTCACCAGAATGCGTGACAACCGCAGATCGACACGGCGTGCGCACATCGCATGACTGTCCCTCGAACTGACCGACAGACCTGCATCTCGAAAGGGTCGTGAGCTACCTCGTACAACGATTTGCATACTGAGAGGACGGGTCCTCGCCACGCCATGCCATATCGAGGCGAGGAGGTCTGGGAGCAGGTGGGCGCACTGTCACAGATGATGAAACGCCATTGCAAGTCCTCGGCCTAATGCTCCTGAAACGACTCCGGGAACCGAACGGCGCCTGAGAGTCTTTTCAGGGTGATTCGGCGAGAGGCTCGTGACTGGGTGTGGCGGGCATCTTCACCATCTTCCCCACACTGCACGGCGCGACCGGAGAGACGGGTGAATCGAGAGTGCATCTTGTCACAGGCCCGTCGCAGGCATGCAGACCGGTCGGCCCGCAACAACACACTGTCCCCGACCAGCCCGGACGAGTTTCCGAGACGTCTGGCCTGGCACGCCCACACCGGGCGATTCGGGGCGGGCGCAGAAAAGAAATCATGTAGCCTTCTGCATCGAACGAGCGGGTTACGTCAGGATCTCCGCTCTCATCATTGGGGCCCTCCCCGCTCGGCTAGCAACGAGGTGGCCGGAGGGGAGCAGCGATGCTAGTCACGCGCTCCCGGCCAATCTCCAGCTTGTGCGGGCGGCATGCTGGATGATGCATGTCTCCCCGCTGTGCGAGCCGTCGCGAGTGCTGATTGCAGCGAATCGAGGCCCTGGACGAGCCCGTCGAGCCCATGCTGCAGCGTGAGGTCAAGCGAAATGCATCCATCCAGCCCTCGCCGCCCTGCACGACGGGGGGGCGGGCAGAGGACGAATGATGAGCGGACGTCGGTCCATCGCGCTGACAGCACCAGGCCGGGCCCGGGGGGCGATTACTGCTGCGCAGCATCATCATCATCATCATCACTCGTTCAGCAGGCGGCATCGCGATGAGCAGCAGCGGCGCACCAGACGCATCGATACGCCTCTCGGGCGTGCTGATGCTGCCCTCGCGGCCATGCCATCATATCACCGTCCAGTAGTATGGCCTACCCCGCACCGTCGCCTCTGCCCTGTACGATCCTCTCTCGCCCTCGCCCAAAGCAGTCAAGCAGTGCAGCGGCCTGCGTTGGGGGCCTCGCGACGACGTCAAAGGCAGCCGGGCGTCTCACGCCGCATACGCCCGCCTCGTCGAGCTGCTAGGGGGAAGGGGGAGGCGCGGATGCGCATGCAACAAGCCTTCTCCGCCCCCGATCTCGCGCTGTTCAGCATGGCCGCGCGCGCACTAGGTCGTGCTAGACGGCGAGCTAGGTGCGGCAGACCACCCTTTCGTTTGCGCCCAAGCCTCCTCCACCAACAAGCTCCCTGCATTGTTGATGGCAGCTCTCACCACAACTGCCTCTCCGCTTTCGTGAAGCTTACCTCTGCACTCGTCATTTGACGTCCACCTCTCGTGCAGTCCCCCGGACCTCCCGCGCAGGACTCTTACCAGCAGCAGCAGCAGCAGCGGCGGCGGCAGCGGCGGCGGCGTGCGATCGATATCGTCCAGCAGCACATCCATGCGATCGTAGGTCGTGCCAGCTGGGGGGTTGGACGGCATCCGTGGGCGTTCGCACCGCACGGCAAGTCGCAGGCCAATGTCAGACTCGCAAGACAGCTGAAAGTGAGAGCCATGCATACCGAACCTTTCGAGTCAGACGCAATTCGAACCATCCCACCGCAATAGTAGCCCTGCCTAGGCAGCATCCGCCGCTCTGCCGCGATGTCGTATGTCACTCCTCTCGTTACCGACCCACTCCGCTCGACGGGTCCGCATGATCCTCACGTATCGCCGCGAGCACTGAGCACCAAGGCTGAGTAGCTGTGGAATAGCTACCTGGCCAGTGCTAATGGTGTTGTTGTTGTCACTATGTACACTAACAACCTCTATCACAGCCATCAGCAGCCCAACCAACAGCCAGATGCGAAATCCAACTTGACGAACCAGAACACTTACGCGACCAACGCGACGCAACTCGCGCTGCCCAACGACCTGCATGCGATCCAAACCAACCTCGGCGGCCTGCCGAACCCATACCACCAGCAATACACATATCTAGCAAGTCCTCACGATCCCACCGCTGGCTTTACCTTTCCCCCACCGCCGCAAGGATACAGGCCGCATCAGTTACAGACGCACCATCAGGCGCCGTTGCAACACTTACAGCAGCTGTCGCCGACGAACTCGCGCAAACGTCGCGCATCCGAATTAGACGGCCTGCCGGGATCGTCGAGCAGCAATGCCAGCGTCTTTGGCAATCCCGTCGGCCTGTTAGGTGGCCCGGTTGACTTGGACCATACGGGCCTCGGAGGGCCTCCACCGCCGCCTCCTGCACCTGCTCCGCCAGTCAAGAAAGGCCGGACAAACACGCCATGGACGCCTGCAGAAGAGCAGAGACTCAAGACGCTGCGCGATGCGGGGAGCAGTTGGAGCGAAATCGCAAAGACATTCCCGACGCGAACGGAGGGCAGTGTCAAGAAGCATTGGTACAAAGTGCGCACCGTCTTGCAATGTCCGGGATCCGAGCCGAGGCTGATGTGACTTCTCTAGGATATGCACTATGCTGAGTTCGCGGAAGACGAGGTCAGCAATTTTGTTCGCCTCACAGCGGGAACGGGTGTCGAAGATCGCATTAGCTGACGATGTCGCAGAGCGCTGCCCTCCTTCAAGCCATCAAGGATTATGAGAACAACAAATGGAAAGTCATTGGCCAAAAGGTGGGCAAGCCAGCAAAGGTATGCTCACCACGACGTCGCATGGACGCGTGCCCGAGAGACTGACCGTGGCTGGGATAGGCTTGTGAGCAATTCGCCAAAGAACAAGGATGGAAAGTCTGACCATCAGTGATTGTGAATTTGAGAGTCTGCGCATACGATGAATAGTATTATTGCATGCGCGCGTGCGCTTTCCTACGGAGATACCCACGCGCATCGGGCGATGCGCATAGCATGCGGAATTTGGGCGTTTTTTTTGTGTTGAGTTGATTTTCGAGATGTTCTCTCCGCTTCTTTTCTTCTCGAACAGCATGCGTCTCGGCGAGGCGTTGGGGAGTCTCGGAGAGAGACTTGAAACTGGGCAGTGCGGGACAACATGTGGGGAGAATGAACTGTACGGATAACAGAGCTGAGGCGAGAGCATGGGTTGTCGAGCATCACGACTCGGACAAAATTGGCAACGGAGGGTCTTGTCACAGAGGGGGGGGGATATTTCTGGAAACCGCAAGCACCCACAATGATGGCTTTGTAGTGACGGCGCCGTGTGCGCGGTCGGTACATAGCCGAGGAGAAGAGCGGTCGATGCAACGACCTGACGTCCTCATTCCAAAACATCCCGATCCAGACCCACAATACCACTTCTGCATCGATTGCTCCGTGCGCAGAGGCATTTGCCACCCGCCCAACACCCATAGAGTTGGAGCACACAGGCACCGGGGACAGCAAACAGGCAGACGGCAAAAAAAAGCAAACATTTCGGCGGCCGGCGCTGCTCACATGGCCATGCGAGACATCGACCTGAAACGATCTGGACAGCACTCTGAAACGTAGCGCCAATGCGAAAACCGTAAAGATGGGTGCCGCTCACGGACGATGGAGGGTGCCGATGTGTCAAAAAACCGTCCGACACGGTGGGTCTCGCCACGCCAAACCAAAAGTGAACCGGTGGATGGTTGTATGCAGTATGGGCATTGTTCGGCATGTTCGGATAGCATACGATGCACACCGCCGCACAGTCTTTTGCCGGTTCCCCCACAGCCGGCTCGCCGTGTCTCTCACGTCGCACAATCGTGACCCCGGCAGTCCACAGCGACCTCACCTCCTTCTCGTGCCGCTCTGGCAGACTCGGATCGATGGCCCCGACGTTTTCCAATTCATGCTGTCATGTTTCAACGCAACTGCCGGCCGTCGACCTGCATTGGGCGTAGACGCGCACATTTCTTCCCTACGTCAACGACCTCGGGAGGCGTTTTTGCGCACCGGCTACTCGAACAATGCTGAAGGGTCCGCCCGCAGCGGCATGCCGCACTAACCCTGTCTATATCGATCCCAATGTGGGAAATCATCGACATCTGGACACTGACTCGCCATGGTCATTCGCCATCCGGAGGGTCCAGAGTGGACTAGCGGGTGCTCCTCCTGTCAGCCGGCCTTCCTGTCAGCAGGCCTACTAACTACTGCACCGCTGGCGGAATGCTGCGCGCCGGATCGTGCTGCGGACGCCTGGCCGCTGCGATCGAGGTGTTGGAGATACGAGGTGCCAGCACCGCGAGTGCAAGGGGGACGAGCAGACGCAGTGTTGCTATCTTGAGCAGAGAAGAGCAGTGCGCTGGAAAGCACCGCTCGCAAGGCCGCAGCGGAATTGCACAATCTCGAACAATACCCATCAATGCGAGAGGCACACGCACAGAGAGCGGTGTGGCTGCAGAGGCGCTGGGATATCGCTACAAGCACTGGGCTTGTGAAACCACAGACAGCACGCAACCTCCACCCACCTGGCGGCACCTCAGCATTTGGCCAGTCACTTAGCCACGATGAGGCTCTGCGGCATCCTGGTCGCAGAGACCCTTCTGCCGGTGAGGTGGGTCGGGCTAGGCGGTACCTGCATGCGCAACGGCCACTGTTCTGTCACGGCCATGGCCCCAGGGCTGATCCTCTGCACGTTGCGGTGTTTCAGATCGCTGCACTCGTCTGTCTACCATCCCGGGTCGAGCCAATCTGACACCTCAGACGACCAGGTCCGGTGCTTGGGTGTTGATGCAGCGGCATGCAGGTGTGGCGATCCACCTCATCATGGCGTTCGGCGCCCAAGTGCTTAAGTACTATGCCATGCCAGCCCTGTCCATACACGGCTCTGGTATATTGTTTTCCCTTATTATGTTTGCACGTCGTATGATTATACTCTCTTCACATTAATGCTGCCCTCCTCACTGTCGTTGCAATAGCAGGATCCGTTCGCAGTCCGACGAGACGGACAATTTGCGCCTGGGAGCGTGCCCCCCCGAAGCTCTTCACGATCACTATCACGACTGCGACGACCGCGTCCGACGTGTCGTCCCCCGTCATTAACGACATTCGCCAACCCGCGCCAGTCGAGGCACGCTGCCTGAGCGGAGAGCTCTGGCAGCCTCCATGCTCAGTAGCAGCAGTGGCGCGACCATTTCATGAGTTCTCCTTTGACTTCAGCGGGCATGCACAGGAGCAGAATCATACAGAAGTCCCGCCGGTGACACAGGCCGAATACCAGCAACTGCTGCAAACCTTCGACAATTCCTACCTCCAGCCACAGCAGCAACAGCAGAGTTCGCAAGACTACGCCCCGTATGGATCGTCTGGAGTGGCATTCGCACAAGACTCTGCGTATGCAGTCAATCAAGTGCAACAGCCACAGCAGCAAATGCTTGCGCAACAGAAGCCTCGACAGTTCTCGCAAGTGTCTGCAGCCTACTCCTCACATCAAGCCACACCGTACCAGAGTCCACCGAGTCTCGCTCACCAATCCAACGGCATTCCACCCGCACAGCCGTCGAGGAAGCGCAGCTATCACGAGGACTACACCTACGAGTATCCAGCACTGCAACAGCTCCAAGCTCATGCGACGAGCGCAGCTCAGATCCCTGTGGAACTCGATCCACATGGGCAGCATCAGCTCCAATCCGGTGCCGTTTCATACCAGTATCAGCCACCACAGAGGTCATCTTCGGCGCAGTCTCATTCGCACGCGAGCACGCCGCAGCAAACCTACACTGCCTTTCAACAGCAACAACAAACGGTGCATCACCATCACAGACTGCCTAATCAGCAGCCTCCCAACAAGATTCAGCGCACATATGGTCGTGAAACACCAGAGGATGATGAACACGGGCCGCCAAGCGTTGTTGGGCAGCCTGGTATGCCGGAGCCGGCGCCTCGACCCAAGGGTCCCAAGCTTAAGTTCACACCGGAAGATGATGCGTTGCTTGTGGAACTCAAAGAGACCAAGAACCTCACCTGGAAACAAATTGCCGACTTCTTCCCCGGGCGCAGTTCCGGCACATTACAAGTCAGGTATTGCACCAAACTCAAAGCCAAAACGACAATTTGGACAGATGATATGGTAAGTCACTGCGTGAGATGAATTCCCTTCGTTCATCAACATCGTCGACGATAGGGATGACAAGAGTCTGATGACGCATGTCGCATGACGAGTGCAAGATGTGCAATTCGGCTGACATTCATCCCGCGACAGGTTCAACGCCTCACCGTTGCCATGCAAGAGTATGAAGCCGACCGTTGGCGAATCATTTCCGGGAAGGTTGGCAACGGCTTCTCCGCAACGGCATGCAAAGAGAAGGCGATGGAGCTCGACGCACCTGACATGGAAGACTCGGAGTTTGTACGACCGACTCCACAGTCTTCGCATTCGCATGACCAGTATCTGCAACAGCCTCAGTATCACCATGCTCCACATCTCTACAAGGCCATTACGACAGAAACGAATCTCATCCACCAAGACTCCACGGGATCCAACAACAGTAATGCGACCGTCTGAGTCCACTCGTTCGCTTCCCAGCCGGAAGGTCGAGTCAGACGAGTAATGCTACTTGCCCCACTGTACCACCACCATGACCCATAATCGGAAGATCCAAAAAAGGTTCACCTACGGAAACGACACTACATGAATTCGACAGCAAGACAGAAGAATAACATCTTCCAGCATCACTGGCGAGGCGTTTCGGTCGCGAAATACATCAACCTCAGCATTTACAACGGCACAAGGGCGGTGAGGGGGAAGCGTCGTGACACACGCGAGCGATGAACACTGGGAGGGCAGCTCCCGAACACACCCCGTTACTTCGCGTTTCCGCTTTGTGAATGCGATACGACGACGATAAGGAGGAGGATCAAAAGAGGAAGAGTGCAAAAGCTTGCCCAACGTGCTGGACATGTTCGACAACCTTTTTGTGCCTCGGCCTCTGTCGTCTTCTCTTCTGCACTTTTCTTTGGTCCTCATGATGATTTGACATTTGGATTGTTATATACCCCCCTGGACCAGAGAGAGAGAGTGAGTGAGAAATCATGCATGGCACAGAGCAAGGGCCAGTATGAATGACGAGTTTGACTACTGCTACTACTACTACTACTACTACTACTACTACTACTACTCCTCCTCCTCCTCCTACTCCTCCTACCAACCACGGCAGCAATGTTCTTTTTACTCTTTGTTTTCATCAGCTTTTTGGCGGTTGTACGAATAAGGAACCTGTAAGACTACGTCGGCGAAGGCATTTTTTTGTATTACTAGAAAGACAATCTCACGATGATGATAAGTAGCAGGAGTAGGAGTAGGAGTAGTAGTGGTAGGAGAGTGATGGAAAGGGAGCGCGAAGAAAACAAAAATACAAAGAGAAATTTGGTGTTGCAGAAATGCAAAAGCTGTCCAAAGAGATATCAACGAGTGTACAGAAATGCAAAAGCTGTCCAAAGAGATATCAACGAGTGTACAGAAATGCAACAACATGTACAGCGGGGGGGGTTTTCTCGTTCTCCTGCAGAGACCAAACAGACAATCCCCACCCCAAGAAAAACTAAATGTACTCCTTTGACGTTTCGTCTCACCGCTCGCACAACAACAACACCAACAACAACAACAACGTCAGAAGAGCTAACCCAAGGCGTTCGAGACCACCATCATCCTCCCCCGTCACAATACAAACTCTCCTACTACGCAACTTCTACCTTGTTGTCGCTGCGCTCCCCGCCGCCTGTGCGTGGCACTGCTGCACGCGTGAAACTGACTTTTTCTTGTCCCGGTCACGGCGTGCACACGGGCTCCCCTCACCATCATGCAGGTGTGAGGACGGCTGGAGGGAAATCTTTTTTTGGTGCTGCACTTGTCTGTGCCCGGCTTCTTCGCTTCCTGGCTACTCCTGGGTTGGGCTGAGATGGCGGGGTTGGGGATCGATCGGAGGGGAAAGATGATGGGAATGAGGAGGGTGCAGAGTTGGTGTGGTGTGTGGGCATGGGTGCACATGTGCTTTGAGGGTGAGAAGCAGTGTTGCATGTGTGGCTTTGGCTCTATGAGATGCTGAAGGGATAGAGATTTGATCAATTTCCATTGCACATGTTGTTACTGCACGAAGATTCCGCCTGCAGTCGTTGGACCTCGTATCCGCTGTGGGATCGTTATGTCTATGATGCTCCGGCAAGGCAATTTGTGTTCAAAGCGCTGCAGCGCGCATAGTCTCGCAGTTCATTGACACATGGAAAAGGGTGTGGGGAGTCCCGCGACAGTGTACACCCGAAGAACAACATCTGAGTCAGCGGCTTTGCACGCTCTCATATATGCAGCTGGGCCGCCGCCACGTCCAATAGAGATGAGAATATCTTTGTCAACAGCAAGACGACGCCTGTCTGAGCGATGCGATGACCCAGTCCAGCACCGCGACTGCGCCCTTCCGATCGGCGGCTCATCGCCGTCGCTGTCGCCACTCGCATGGGCACCGATGGTCCCGATGCGAAAGAGTGCTTTGCGGACGTCGTTCGTTGAGGACCAGGTACAGCCAAGCAACTCACATGGCGCAACCAGCACGACTCTTGAGTGTGATGTCTGATCTCGCCGCCACGTCCTCGCCTGGTTCGTAGAATCGTAGCGCAATACACAACCTCCCAACACGAGAGCGGCCTCCGTAGATCGATGGTAGCCAGGCAGCACGCGGACCACCGATGCCCCCTGCCCTCGCCATACCTCGGCATCTCGACTTGTGCTGGACGGGCATTGCAAATTTTCCTCGCCTGCGCTGACAAACACCACCTGAAACACAGGAGCAGTTTTGCCTCCATCATCGCTGTGTCTTCTTACCCGGTTCAGTTTGCCACCGTGTTACAGCTGAAAATAGTGCCATGGCGATCTCGAGGGCAGCAAGTCGTAAGCGAAACTGAAGGTCGAGGTCGATCTTTTTTCGCCCGCCGCCGATCATCTGCATGACCGCGCGAGGGAGCGAGGATTGCGAGGTTCGACGACGACCACGACGCCCGTCGGCTGCTCCGCGGCGCTTTGGGCTGAGCGCCGGTTGGGCAGAGTTTCGGACGGCATTTGGGCTTCTGTCAGTGAGTGGTGCAAGTTGGGAAGGCTGCCTCAAAAGGTTGAAGTTGAGAATAGTTTGGTTGACTGCCAGCGGAGTCGTGGTCTTGGCGTGACTAGTTTTACGCAGCAGTACAGTCGCTACGGTGGCTGATGCTTTCGCTTTCGGAATGTCGAGTCTCGGTCTTGGTCTGTACGACATGAACTCCTCTCAGCTTCACTTCACCATATCGCTCAGTGTCTTTTGCTATACCTCCTTTCGAACCGATAGCACTACATGTATCTCCCAGTCGCCGCAGAATACTGTCCCCATACATCGTGAATTCTGTCGCGCAAGCCAATACCACTGCCACTTGTGGCTTGTCCTCCAAATCGTCGTGTGCACTTCGACGGGGGAAAGATGTGGTCTCGAAAAGCTACCACTGCCAACGCCCATGGTCCGCACATGGCAGTCAAGAACATGGCTCTCAAGGCACTGGCAGTCAGAGTGCTGGCAGTCAAGACACATGGCACTTGAGCATTGACTCTCAACTCGTCCCAAATTCGTATGCTCCTGTTCTGGCCGTCGCCCACCAGTCACCCACTCCACGAGCCAGGCGCAGAAGCGGCCTTCAATCTCGTCTAATCATATATGTCTCTTTTCCAGTGTAGGTCGTGCTCGATTGTGCATCCCCAATTTCAACTATCCCTCTCGCTACGTTCCAGTCATTTGCTATTCAAAGTCACTCCTTTCGCATCTCGACATGGCACGCAAGGCCTCCCCGGGGCCTTCAAGACCGGATGGCGGCAGACCGTCCGAGCGCTGGAACGAAGCTTCGGTCCGGAAGTTCTTGACCATGCGCGCCGAAGGCGAACAGCACCAGAAGATTGGCGATGCGCTCGTTCCGACTCGCAGTGCGCAGGCATGTCGTCTCCTGCTGCTCAACTGCAGGAAGAGAGCCAAAGAAGTGGAGAGATTCTGGCCGACAATCGATGAGCTCATGCCCGCTATTCTCGCCCGGGAGGCACAGGTCAAGCAAGACGCCGAGGAAAGGAGATCGCGAAAAGGGCCACGACCCTCCAGAACGACGACTGCGCTGCGCAATGAGGGTAAGAGTGTCACGATGGTGCCGGTGGCCGCTGCTGTCGCGGAGCAGCCAGAGCCAGTGCAAGATGCTTACGACGACAAAATTCAAAGCCAGCAGACGCCACACAGGCAAGAAGGCCCGCTTCTGATGCAGCCCCCACCGCAGATGGGCTTCAATCAATTCCTCGCACAGCTGGTCAATGGGGAGGAGATTCAGTACGACGAGAGCTGGCAACGCGAGATGATACGACTGCACCAAGAGGACACAGATCGGCAGCTGAATTCCGAAACCAGCCTGGAACAGTGGTGCGAGGAGAGAAATATCGAATGTAGCGACGGTCTTCGTTCACTCTTCTGGGCTTGCATGCCTGACGGCACAGGCTCCGAGGTCCCTCAGTCCCAAGGTCTCAGCGGTCAGCAACTGGCTCCACACACGTCGAATGCTGCCATTGCGAGGGCGAGCAGAGAGCGGGCCACATATGCACAAAGGCACCTCCCCGAGCCCTGGCTCCACAAAAGTGCCCGCAGTGCCCGCAGAAGAGTCGTGTTTACACGTAGCTATGCTGGGATCAGCCGCCACAAGCCCACGCCTGTCGCCAAATCTTCGCGCACCGCCGCGGCGCGCGGTGCAGTACAAGCGCGAGACGCGGATGCGGCGACCAGTCTCACGGAGGACTTCGCTGCTCTGCGTCTCCTGGCCGAAGTGGCATCCACGCGCGAGTACATCACTCAATAGACGACCATTGCTCAATCATACAAGCTCGGGTTTGCACTGCCCTCGCAGGTAGGGGCTTGCAGGAGTTTTTATGGGCGTCATCTGACTTTTTAGCGAGGCGTTACGGGAAATATCGCATCGCACGTGTATGCTTGATGTATTGGTATAGGCGTGGAGAAAAGAGGAAAATTTCAGAGGCGGTTCGGCCCACCAAAAAAAAAATAACCCTGCATGCGTGTGATTTTCTTTGCTTTTCTGGGTCTGCTTTTCAGAGTATACGAATAGGGTGAGGGGAGAGAAGGAAGAGGGGGAGACGTAGAGAGACGTAGAGGGAATATTCCAGAGGCGTTTCGGCCCATCAAATATTGAATCTCCATGCGTGTCTCGACTTTACTGGTTTTCTTTGCTGTTCTTGAGAGTATGGTGGATCGTGATGAGGAAGGAGTATGTGGGGAGTGAGTAGAGCGAGGGAAATGAAAGAGGCGCTCCGGCCGACCATCAAAAAAAGTGAACGCAGGTCTCCTACCAAATCAGATTGTCGTCAACCTGCAATCTATTGCTGTCGGACATACGTGTCACTGGATTTCTGAAGATCGCTGTCACTCGCATAAATCGAATACCCTTGCTGCTCTTTACATGCTTGGCCAGCGAGTGCATGCTCGCGAGTGCAGATGTGCCAGTCCCAAGGCGTCTATATGCATGCATCTCCTCAGCATTTGCGATTCCATCTCCCTCTCCATCGCCATCGTCATCTCCATGCTCAAGCCTCGCATCCCCGCATCTCACCCTCACAAACATCAAAATACACATACCGATACCGACACCCATCCCCATCCCCATCCCCACCTCAAACCCAATCTCTCCCTCCAACCCAGACACAGCCACGACCCCATCCCCCCTCGTCCCTCCCCGTCGACCAAACTTTCCCCCGTAATCAACACTCCAACCTCTGGGTAACCTGACATCATACCGAAAGTCAGCCCCCGAGGCCTTGCAGAGAAGATTGCGGAGGAGAAGCTTGTGTCAACTTCATCCTTGATATACAAATGGACTCTTCATGAGGATGATCAGAAGATGATCTGCTATCTCGCATTTGGAAGCAGATTGCAGATGGGGAACAGAGTCGGGAGATCTCTTGGCGAAGGACGGGGTTTCCAGGTTGGTATGAGGAAGCGACTGCCATACCAATGCGTTTGGTCTAATCAAGTCTGAAGAAAATGAGAAATGATAGCATCTAAGTATGCGGGGCAACGCAGGCGGAAACGGCGTCGGGGTATGTCGCGCGTGTGCGTGCGGATGTGGAGATGAGGGAGGAGGCGAGTGATGGAGTTGGAATCAGCGAGGGGGGGGGATTGGAAGTTTGCTTGGTGGCAGAGATTGACGAGGATGTCGGGAGTGATCGATGTGCGGGCAGGAAAGTAGGATCTCAACGTGATGCAAGTCTGCTCCCAAAATGGCCCGCCACGCTGGGAGAGGATGTGAGTCCATCAGCAAGTCGCAATGGGCAGCAGGCCGCAATGAGCAGAGCGGCGGCGAACATCGAGGCACGATCACAAAACGCAAATGAATTCCAAAAATTCCAGACATGTCCAATCCATTGCACCAAGCTATACCAGCGATGTCAAAAAAAAAGAATAAAACAAAGCCCACACACTCCATAACGCCAACCAACACTCCGTAGGTCACCTCCCACAAACCCCTCGATCCTCTTCCCTCTCGCACAGCCCTCGTCCCACCACCCTCTTGCTCCTGATTGCCTTCCACCTCATACTCCTCTGCTTCATCCAGCCCTTCTCTCTCGCCATCTCATCATCTGCATCCCTCCTGCGAGCATGACTCCGCAACTTCTCCCCCAACCTCGCTCCTTGCAGTCTCTCACCGGTTGGAATGTCCGTGTCGCGACCGCAATTCCCTTGCACGCGCCCATCGTGGACATCGTGGCACGTGGAGTTCTACCCTTGTGCGTAGCGAGTCTTTACTCTGGGGAACTCTGCGCGAGAGATTAGTATGTTGTGGCATTTGGCGAGGAGAGAAGGGCAGAGGTAGGTAAGTCGACTTACCTTCATCGTTGGACAGATCGTCGAAGTCGTCGTCGAATTCAGAGTTGTTGCTGTCAAAGTTGGTGTCGAAGTCGGTGGCGGAGTAGTCGTCAGAGTAGTCGTCGAAGTAGTCGTCGGAGTTGATGTTGGGTTCAGTGTCGGAGTCAGTTTCGGAGTCAGTGTTGGAGTCAGTGTTCGAGTCAGTATTGGGGCCAGTGTTGGATTCAGTATCGGAATCTCTGGGCTCAGGCTGCGGTTCTGTGGGTGCTTCCTCTTCCCCTCCGGACTCAGGCTGCGGTTCTTCTGGTGCGTCTTCTTCCTCCTCGGGCCCAGGCTGTGGTTCATCGGGTGTTGTTGCCGCCTTTTCCGGCTCAGGCTGTATTTCTCCAGGCGCTACTACTGCTGCCACCACTTCTGGCTCAGGCTGTATTTCCTCGGGTGCTTGCTCTTGCTCTTCAGACTCAAGCAGTGATTCTTCAGGCGCTACTGCTGCTGCTGCTGCCGCCGCTTCTGACCCAGTTTGTGTGTTCTCGGGTGCTGCTGATACTTCCTTGGGCTCAGCGTTAGGTTCTGCGGGTTCAGCTTCTTCTTCTCCTTGGGTCCTTTCGGTTTCTCTTGGAACAGAAGGCAATAGCAGGAAAAGAGCAGCGATAGCGGCGCCGACCTGGACCGCACGCAGTCGTATGGTGCCAATGATGCTGATTGGAGGATTCATGAGCGCTCCGAGTAGGGCCGCCATGGTTTGGCGTTCTTGAAATTGAGGTCTTGAAATTGAGGCGGAGTCGAGCCGGAGAGAATGAGGCTTCCTGGGTCTGCTTCTCTATGCGATGGGTTCGCAGTGACGTGGTGTCGTCTGGACATGTGCACGTCGAATATGTCCTTGAAACGGATGTGGTCTTGCCTGTACTTGTCAAAGAATGTTGCACGTGTGACACTGGCGCTGTGGTGGCATTGCTGTCGGTGACGGAGGAAGATAGAGGAGAGGTTGAAAGAAGAGGAAAGTCGTTTGTTGACATGCTGCCGTCCGCTATTGCCATGAGGGCCACCACGGTGAGTTGTGATTGCTAATCTGTGGAAATTCCTGCAAGAGGAATGGCATTGGGGGTCCCCAGACTGACGCGTGAGAGGTAGTGGCGATGATATGATCTGTGACAAGTGAGCGCTTTTGTGAATCTACTCATCAGTACAATAGTTCGGCTGCCAGAGTACTGTCTTGCACAGAGAACAAATGCTCGCTGCGGGATAATTGACAGCAACGTTCATTTGACCGAACGGATTTCATTCAGCAGCTCAAATAAAGGCGCACCATCAGATACAGCGCAGAGTGACAGGTATCAACCTGGGGCAGCGTCGTAGGTCATGTGCTTTCCCATTCATGCTCTCTGACGGCTCAGCTTTGTGCCGATACTGCTCGCCATGCATGCGATATGGGCCGTGTCAATGCATCCCTTCCCTGCCTCATGCGCCGTACACCATCCCTCCCTCCTCGGACTGCAGCTGCGGAAGCATCTATCGGCGGGCCTGCTTCTTCTCGGCCTCCTTCATGACCTTCTTGACAATCTTTTGCTCCTCGATCAAGAAAGCACGGGTGACGCGGTCCTTGACGCAGTTGGCGCAGCGCGAGCCGCCGTATGCGCGCTGGACGGTCTTCTTGGGGTGCGAGATTTGCGAGTATTCGCGCGGGCGGAGGGCGGGGATCTGTGCAGTGCCGCATGGTCAGTCATATTCCCATTGCAATTGTATCTCCTCTCCGCTTGTGCATATTTTTGCTCTTTTTCTGTCCCATTTGCAGATTCCATCCTGATTCGAGGGCTGGGGAAACATACACCTGCAAGCTTGATACCACAGTCACCGCACTTGGGCGCGGTTCCTCGCTTCTTGATGTGCAAGTAGCGGAGCTCGCCACCCGGAGTCTTGATGATGCGGACCTTGTTGCTCCTGGTGTTGTACGACACCCGACGGCGCTGTTCACAGAGTCCACGTTAGCCCACAGTCCTTCCTCCAATGATTTCGCTGCCAGTCCCGCAGAGTCGTCGGTGATCGGATCGAACGTACGAAGGTGAGTCTGTTAGAGCCCATTGTGATTGTCGGAGTCGAGGATGTCGCTGGGTGGATGGCTGGTTCTTCGGCGGCGATGGGAGTGTCGACTTTGCGGATGCGCGCACTTGTGGCAGAATTTCGAATGCCAAGATGTGTTCGCTCCACCGATGGCGGCTCCAAACAAGCGGGCCACTCAACAACGACGGCTCCTCCCGTGTGCATGACTCGTGCGGAGCATCCTCGAAAAACCAGGCAAGGCGCGACTGGAGCGACACGACGAACGCCAGCTCACACTCCATCACGACATTCGCGCAGGTCACAGCGCGTCGTCATCATCATCTCGCCCTCCTCCCCACAAGACACGTGAAGGAGAAAAGTGTGCGCCGTGGCGTAGACAGACGAAACGAAGAACAAGGCGAGCTCGGCGCCAGAAGCCGCAGCAAGACCATCGCTGCGCGACATCACGACCATTATATCGACATGGCCGGTATTCCGCCTCCGCCAGGATGGGCACCTCCGCCGCCGCCAGGAGCGCCGCCGGGACTCTCAGCGAATGGCATTCCGCCTCCCCCACCAGGATTTGCACCACCAAAGGATCCTCAGGCCGAGAAATTGCAGCAAAAGAAGCAGAAATGGCTCCGGCAGCAGAGGCAGCGCTTTGCGGAAAAGCGCAGAGGCGGCTTTGTGGAAACGCAAAAGGCTGATATGCCTCCCGAGCATCTGCGCAAAATCGTCAAGGACATTGGAGATGTGTCGCAGAAGAAGTTCAGCGCAGACAAGAGGAGTTATCTGGGAGCGCTGAAGTTCATGCCGCATGCGGTGCTGAAGCTGTTGGAGAACATGCCGATGCCGTGGGAGAGTAGTCGGGATGTGAAGGTGCTGTATCACGTCAATGGATGTCTCACCCTGGTGAATGAGATTCCACGGGTGATCGAACCAGTCTTTCACGCACAATGGGCGACGATGTGGGTGGTGATGCGACGAGAAAAGAGCGATCGACGCCATTTCAAGCGTATGCGATTCCCGCCCTTCGACGACGAAGAGCCGCCGCTTTCGTGGAGCGAGAACATTGAGGATGTGGAGCCTTTGGAGCCCATCCAGATGGAGCTGGACGAGAATGAGGACGAGCCGGTCTTTGAATGGTTCTACGATCACCGACCGCTCTCTGACACCAGCCATGTCAACGGACCGAGCTATAAGGAGTGGAACTTGTCATTACCTCAAATGGCAACTTTACATCGACTCAGTAATCCGCTGCTGTCCGATATCAACGACAAAAACTACTTTCACCTCTTCGACATGCCAGCTTTTGCCACTGCAAAGGCCCTGAACGTTGCCATACCTGGCGGGCCACGATTTGAGCCTCTCTACAAGGATATTGACCCTAATGACGAGGACTTTGGCGAGTTCAATGCGATCGATCGCATCATCTTCCGCGCACCCATACGAACCGAATACCGAGTCGCTTTTCCATATTTGTACAACAGCTTGCCCAGATCTGTCAAGCTTGGGGTATACAGCTCCCCACAGACCGTGTACGTGAAGACCGACGACCCGAACCTGCCGCCCTTTTACTTTGATCCAGTGATCAACCCGATTTCGTCAAGACAGGTGATGCCAAAGAACTTAACAATCAGCCACGAGGATGAGATTTTTGGTCATGGAAATAACGAAGAGCCAGACGAGGAAGACGGAGGGTTTGTCATGCCGGAAGGCGTAGAGCCTTTCATGGAGGATGAAGATCTCTTCAATGACGATACCGCTGCGGCTATTGCATTGTGGTGGGCACCATACCCCTTTGACAGGCGGTCAGGCAAGATGGTGCGAGCGCAAGACGTGCCGCTGGTGAAGCAGTGGTATCTTGAGCACGTCCCCGCTGGTCAGCCAGTCAAGGTCAGAGTGTCGTACCAGAAGCTGCTGAAGACGTATGTTCTGAACGAGCTTCACAAGAAGCCCCCAAAGGCGCAGAACAAGCAGCTACTGGGTCGCAACTTGAAGCGGACGAAGTTTTTCCAGCAAACCACTATCGACTGGGTCGAAGCAGGTCTGCAGGTGTGTCGACAAGGTTTCAACATGTTGAACCTGCTCATCCACCGAAAGAACCTGACATATCTGCATCTCGACTACAATTTCAACCTGAAGCCGATCAAGACGCTGACCACCAAGGAGCGCAAGAAGTCGCGTTTCGGCAATGCTTTCCATTTGATGCGGGAGATCCTGCGATTGACCAAACTCATTGTGGATGCTCAGGTGCAGTACCGACTTGGCAACATCGATGCATTCCAGCTGGCAGATGGTATCCTGTACGCCTTCAATCACGTTGGTCAGCTCACTGGTATGTACCGATACAAGTATAAGCTCATGCACCAAATTCGTTCATGCAAGGACTTGAAGCACTTGATCTACTACCGGTTCAACAGCGGCCCCGTTGGCAAGGGTCCTGGGTGTGGTTTCTGGGCTCCAGCATGGAGAGTCTGGCTGTTCTTCTTGCGTGGAATTATCCCTCTACTCGAGCGCTGGCTCGGCAATCTCCTCAGCAGACAGTTCGAGGGTCGTCACTCAAAGGGTGTGGCCAAGACTGTGACCAAGCAGCGTGTCGAGTCGCACTTTGACCTCGAATTGCGTGCCTCCGTCATGGCAGATCTCATGGACATGATGCCTGAGGGCATCAAGCAGAGCAAGGTGAATACAGTATTGCAGCACTTGTCTGAGGCATGGCGATGCTGGAAGTCAAACATTCCTTGGAAGGTGCCTGGTTTGCCCAAGCCCATTGAGGACGTCATCCTCCGATATGTCAAGTCAAAGGCAGACTGGTGGGTGTCTGTAGCTCATTACAACCGTGAGCGTATCCGACGTGGCGCGACGGTCGACAAGACAGTGGCGAAGAAGAATCTTGGTCGTCTCACACGTCTATGGCTGAAGGCAGAGCAGGAACGACAGCACAATTACTTGAAGGACGGTCCTTATGTCAGCACAGAAGAGGGTGTTGCCATCTTCACTACCGCTGTGCATTGGCTTGAGAGCAGGAAGTTCCAGCCGATCCCTTTCCCCTCCGTCAGCTACAAGCATGACACAAAGATCCTCATCCTGGCTCTTGAGCGTCTGAGAGAGGCCTACTCGGTTAAAGGCAGACTCAATCAGAGTCAGCGTGAAGAGCTGGCACTGATCGAGCAAGCATACGACAGCCCCGGCACAACGCTTGCCCGCATCAAGCGCTTCTTGCTGACACAACGTTCGTTCAAGGAAGTCGGCATTGACATGAACGACAACTACAGCTCCATCAACCCAGTCTACGACATTGAGCCTATTGAGAAGATCACGGATGCCTACCTTGATCAGTATCTGTGGTATCAGGCAGACCAGAGACGACTGTTCCCAGCCTGGATCAAGCCTTCGGATTCAGAAGTGCCACCTCTTCTCACGTACAAGTGGGCTCAAGGTATCAACAATCTGTCTAATGTTTGGAGCGTAGACGAGGGCGAGTGCAATGTTATGCTTGAGACTCGACTAGACAAGGTCTACGAGAAGATTGACATCACTCTTCTCAACCGTCTGCTGCGTCTGATCATGGATCACAACCTGGCGGACTACATCTCCTCGAAGAACAACGTCCAGCTCAACTATAAGGATATGAATCACACCAACAGCTATGGTATGATTCGTGGTCTGCAATTCAGCGCCTTTGTCTTCCAGTACTACGGCTTGATCATTGATCTTCTCTTGCTCGGTCTGCAGCGCGCCTCAGAGATGGCCGGACCGCCGAACGCGCCCAACGATTTCTTGCAATTTCGTGATCGTGTCACAGAGTCGCGTCACCCCATCAGGCTGTACACTCGCTACATTGACAAGATTTGGATCTTCTTCCGCTTCACTGCAGATGAGTCGAGAGATTTGATCCAGCGTTTCCTTACCGAGCAGCCGGATCCAAACTTTGAGAATGTAATCGGCTACAAGAACAAGAAGTGCTGGCCGCGCGACTCTCGTATGCGTCTGATGCGACACGATGTCAATCTTGGTCGTGCTGTGTTCTGGGACATGAAGAATCGCTTGCCTCGTTCGATTACCACGATCGAGTGGGATGACACATTTGCAAGCGTCTACAGCAGAGACAACCCGAACCTGCTCTTCGCCATGAACGGATTCGAGGTCCGCATTCTGCCAAAGATTCGCAACCAGAATGACGAGTTCCCTACAAAAGACTCTGTTTGGGCGCTGGTCGACAATGCCACGAAGGAGCGTACTGCACATGCGTTCTTGCAGGTCACCGCCGAAGACATTGCCAAGTTCAATAATAGAATCCGTCAAATCTTGATGAGCTCAGGCAGCACAACCTTCACCAAGATCGCCAATAAATGGAACACGACACTCATCGCCCTTTTCACCTACTACCGTGAAGCCGCAGTCAGCACAGTCGAGCTTCTCGACACGATCGTCAAGTGCGAGACTAAGATCCAGACCCGCGTCAAAATCGGTCTCAACTCCAAAATGCCTTCCCGTTTCCCTCCCGCCGTCTTCTACACTCCCAAAGAACTCGGCGGCCTCGGCATGATCTCCGGCTCCCACATTCTCATCCCCGCCTCCGACAAACGCTGGTCCAAGCAAACCGACAGCGGCGTCAGCCACTTCCGCGCCGGCATGAGCCACGATGAGGAGACCCTCATACCCAACATCTTCCGCTACATCATCCCCTGGGAAGCTGAATTTATCGACTCGCAGCGCGTCTGGACCGAATATTCGCAAAAGCGCCTCGAAGCTAACCAGCAGAATCGCCGCCTGACTCTAGAGGATTTGGAAGACTCGTGGGATCGTGGACTGCCGCGAATCAATACGTTGTTCCAGAAGGATCGGAGTACTCTGTCGTTTGACAAGGGTTTCAGAGCGCGAACCGAGTTCAAGATTTATCAGCATATGAAGAGCAATCCTTTTTGGTGGACGAGTCAGAGGCATGATGGGAAACTGTGGAACCTGAATGCCTACCGGACGGATGTGATTCAGGCATTGGGCGGTGTGGAGACGATTTTGGAGCATACGGTATGTTGTCTCTCTGAATTTTTGACGGGGCCTATGCTAACAAGTGTTTCTTTGAACAGCTTTTCAAGGCCACAGCGTTCGGAAGCTGGGAGGGCTTATTCTGTACGTCAGGCCGGATCGTTTTCATGCGTCTTTGTACTAACAATCTCATAGGGGAAAAGGCATCGGGCTTCGAGGAAAGTATGAAATACAAAAAACTGACCAACGCCCAACGATCTGGTCTCAACCAGATTCCGAATCGTCGCTTCACACTCTGGTGGTCACCTACCATCAACCGCGCCAACGTATACGTCGGTTTCCAAGTGCAGCTGGATCTTACTGGTATCTTCTTGCACGGGAAGATTCCCACTCTCAAGATCTCCCTCATTCAGATCTTCCGTGCCCACTTGTGGCAGAAGATCCACGAGTCCGTCGTCATGGATCTGTGCCAGGTCTTCGACCAGGAACTCGAAGCGCTCGGCATTGAGACCGTGCAGAAGGAGACCATCCATCCTCGAAAGTCGTACAAGATGAACTCTTCTTGCGCCGACATCCTCCTCTTCGCCTCCCACAAATGGAGCGTCAGCCAGCCAAGCTTGCTGTACGACACCAAGGATAACATGGGCTTGACGACTACGAACAAGTTCTGGATCGATGTGCAGCTCAGATATGGAGATTACGACTCACACGATATCGAGCGATACGTGCGTGCCAAGTATCTGGACTACACGACGGATAGCATGTCGATTTACCCATCTGCCACCGGTCTGATGATTGGCATTGATCTGGCATACAATTTGTATTCTGCATACGGACAGTACTTCCCAGGCCTCAAGCAGCTCGTGCAACAAGCGATGGCTAAGATCATGAAGGCAAACCCCGCACTCTACGTCCTGCGTGAGCGTATTCGAAAAGGTTTGCAGCTGTATGCTTCCGAGAGCAACCAAGAGTTCCTCAATTCTCAGAACTACTCGGAGCTATTCAGCAACCAGATTCAGCTCTTTATCGATGATACCAACGTCTACCGCGTCACCATTCACAAGACGTTTGAAGGCAACTTGACGACAAAGCCGATTAACGGCGCCATCTTCATCTTCAATCCGCGTACCGGACAGCTGTTCCTGAAGATCATTCACACCAGCGTCTGGGCTGGTCAGAAGCGTCTCGGACAGCTTGCCAAGTGGAAGACAGCAGAAGAAGTGGCTGCTCTGATCCGTTCGCTGCCTGTCGAAGAACAGCCGAAGCAGCTCATTGTCACAAGAAAGGGTCTTCTCGACCCTCTTGAAGTGCACTTGCTGGATTTCCCCAACATCAGTATCCGTGCTTCAGAGTTGCAGCTTCCTTTCCAGGCTGCCATGAAAGTCGAGAAGCTTGGAGACATGATTCTGCGTGCCACAGAGCCACAGATGGTGCTCTTCAACCTGTACGACGAGTGGCTGAAGAGCATCTCCTCGTACACGGCCTTCTCACGTCTGATCTTGATCCTTCGTGCTCTCCACGTTAATCAAGACAAGACAAAGCTGCTCCTGCGACCAGACAAGACTGTCATCACGCAAGAGCATCATATTTGGCCCACACTTTCCGACGACGACTGGGTCAAGGTGGAAGTACAGCTTCGTGATCTGATCTTGAATGATTATGGCAAAAAGAACAATGTCAACACTTCGTCGCTCACCAACAGCGAAATTCGAGACATCATTCTTGGTATGGAGATTTCTGCACCAAGTATGCAACGTCAACAAGCTGCAGAGATTGAGAAGCAGCAACAAGACCAGGCTCAACTCACCGCTGTGACAACCAAGACGCAGAACGTGGCTGGTGAGGAGATGATTGTGACGACAACCTCCGCCTACGAGCAACAGTCCTTTGCTTCCAAGACTGAGTGGCGGACACGGGCCATCGCAACGTCAAATCTGCGAACTCGTGCCAACAACATCTACATCTCCTCAGAGGACATCCGCGACGACGAGCACCACTTCACCTACGTCATGCCCAAGAACATCCTCAAACGCTTCATCGCCGTCGCCGACCTGCGCGTCCAGGTCGCCGGCTACCTCTATGGCATTTCACCGCCCGACAACAAGCAAGTCAAAGAGATCAAGACCATTGTCATGGTTCCTCAAGTTGGCTCGACCCGCGACATTCAACTCCCTCGCAACCTCCCCGAGAATGAAATGCTTTCGGGACTCGAACCTCTGGGAATCATTCACACCTCCGCCGGCAATGAAACCAACTACATGCCCGCCGCAGACGTCACCACGCACGCCAAACTCATGGCCGCTCACCCCTCCTGGGACCGCAAAACCGTCACCATGACCGTCAACTTCACGCCCGGCTCCGTGTCCCTCTCCGCCTGGTCCCTCACACCACAAGGCTACCAATGGGGCGCCGAGAACAAAGACCTCGGCTCCGACCAACCTGCCGGCTTCTCCACCGCCTTTGGCGAGAAATCCCAACTTTTGCTGTCTGACAAAATTCGAGGATACTTTTTGGTTCCGGAAGACGAACGCTGGAATTGGTCTTTCCTCGGCTCTGGCTTTGGAGAGCGGGAGAAGGGGAGGTGTTTTGTGCAGGTGGGAATTCCGCGGCGGTTCTACGATGATGTGCATCGGCCGACGCATTTTCAAAATTTTGCTGAGTTGGAGGATGTGTGGGTGGATCGGAGTGATAACTTGGCGTAGTTGTGTTTTTCCCTCCTGGTTGATGAGGGTGTGGTGGGGAGTAAGTCGGTGATGACGAGGATGAGAAAGATGGGCATTGTGTGCATCAGCGTGGGCGTTTTTGGGGAGTCTGTGTGATATGTAGCATGGTGTGGCATGCATTGGGGGGGCAAGTGAGGACAGAAAAGGCGGTTGACGCTGTACTGTATGTACGATCATGACGCTTTCTTCATTTCGATTCCAATTCTATGGACAAAACAGCTTTTCTTGCGAAACTTGTTGGTTAATGGCCTGCACCTTCGCTATTCTCCACCCTTCCGAGGATGGCCATTGCGGCTTCTCACGTCATGGGTTGTTGAGCCTGGTTGTTCGGGGCGTTGTTGCTTGCTGATGCCTCGTTTGCGGGCCTTGTCGATGCTCGGTGGCCCTCGTTTGGAGGCTTGGTGATTGCCTGCGGCGTTGCTGGAGTTGCGGGAGGCGAAAATGCTTTGGCGACTTCCGGGACGTCCTGCTGATCCTTCGCAGACATGTCTCCAGGCTGAGGTTCCGCCAAAGGCTGTGTCCCCTCTGCCTCGCCGACATCCTCATCTGCCATACCACGACTCGGCTTCTCCATACGATCTCCCGTCGCAAGCTCCCAGACCTTCCGAACCAAGCGCATCTGCAGCATGAAGTGCAGATCAGCATCTTCGTCTCCCGACCAAAGATGGAAGAGTCCGTTGTTGAGCTTCAGAGTGAATGCTAAAAGACTCGCTCGGCCTGCATCTCTCACGCAAATGTGTTCCGACTATGCCACGAGGATACCAACTCCCTAGTAAGCCGACTCTTCGACACAACGAAAGCACGCTGAAGGGGACAGCATTACTTCCACCAAGATCGGGCATTGCGTTCATCCAACCGAGCCTCCATGCTCCTTCGAGCGCATCGTCTCACAACGCAGACCTTACCGCACAGGGCCCATCTCTGCATTTTTGAAGATGTGCAAAGGCCATTCCAGATGAATTCCGCTCCTGAGTCCTAAATGTCAGTCTATCTCCGCCAAACTCGAACCCACGATGCCACCAGATTTCCAGATCGGAGAAGGCCAGCCTCAGTAGAACTGGAAGCAGGCACTTGGTTCGATACAAATCGTCAGACGCAGGACAAGTGGGTGTCACGATGCTAGGTAGTGTTTCGCTCGCCACCTCACCTGCCTACTCTCACGTCCTGCCTTAACCCTCCATAATTTCGCATGAGCATTGTCATTGTGCGACAAATCGGCAATCCCTGGTCCCGTCTTCAGAGTCATGAGAAATTTTTCTAAATATCGATTCCTCCCCCGGTCAGCAAGCGTGCAAGATCTCGCCTCAACACTGCCTTCCTATCCTTTTTTTGGCCCCCACAAGCCTCCGTATGCTTGCATCTCGAGTTGCGTCTCTCGGCCAACTTCTCTTCAATCATGCCAACAGAAGAACAGACCTCAGATGATTTGTCCATCAAAAATAAACGGAAGCAAAAGAACAGACCACGGTCTCTCAGTACTCGGACTGCTAAAGCTGACATGTTCCCGCACGTCGAAACGCAGAGAGGAAGAGAGTGCGTTGGTGGGGAGGTTTGGTGTGTTGCAGACTATGTGGCTTCTCGGCCATGCGGATGGCTTGGCTTGCAGCTCCAAGGCCTTGGTATCGTAGTACTTGAGGCCGGTAGGCAGAGATTGAAATGATTAGGGGCATGATACAATCCTGCTTTCATGTCATCTCGATTTGTCGACAGGTCGGAAGTGCAGCAATGACATGTGGGCGAATCTGGGTTTGGAATTGGGTAGTGTCGAGCTCACGAGGACACAGAGGGCCAGCAGCGGGGCGTGTCAAGACCTGCTCGGGAAAAGCTGGAAATGCATGTGCGGCCTGCCTCTGGAAATCTCATTCCGGCAAAGGCGCCGTGTGTGCTTGTTGAGCGTGAAGCGTGAGCCTGCGGGAAACAGAGGTCAGAGCCAGGAATGAGAAGTGAAGCATGCGGAGTTGCTCGAGCATCGGTATGGGTCTGCGCCAATGCTGTCGGACACCATTTTTGGCCTTACGAATCTGCGATGAATCTTGATGAGTCGCCTACCTGATTCCGGCGCCGAGTCGGCATGGCAAGCTGCTGCAGCTTTATGTTTAGCAGGTGGGTGATCCTCGGAATGGACGGAAGCATGGCATCTTCTCAGATCTCGGAGGTGTGGTTGGAAGCAGTGGATCGGTTTGTCTCAGCCACGACGTGGGCCCAGTTGCTGGCTTTGGTCTCCGATAGAACACGCTTTCACGGTGCTGACGCGATTGCAGATTGCGCACGGCGTCAGCGTATGAAGTGCATCGGGCCAGACAATACAGCCACTCTGTCGATCGCGGACGCGTGTCAGCACGTGAAAGGCAAACTGTGTGAACAAGAGAAGAGTGGTGTGTTGCGGCATGTCTCAACACGGCCCCTTCACTCTCTCCTTCTAGAAGCCTGCCGGATGGGGATCTCGCTCCGCTGCGGTTTCAGAGTCTGACAGGTCGAAGGGCTGTGGCGCATGCATGGCACGACGACATTTGGTCGCACCGCATCGGCAAAGCGGGCGGGAGAGCAGAGAAGGTGTGTAGGAAACGCGCGGCGTGGGAACTGGACGACGAGAGGCTGTGAGATGAGGGGCAGCCATGATCCCAAGCGAGGGGAGGATGGGAATGCAGGTGAAAGGGTGCATTGGTATACGAGCGGAATGCATCGATCATGCAAGCTATCGCAGGAGAGCAGTCGGGGGGGATGATTGGGGGGGGGGGGGGCCAGGGAAAATGGCGTGCAGGAGGTTGCATGCATGCAGGAGAATGGACCAGGCGGCTCGGCGCATCATCGTCGTGGGTAGCAAGTGGGAAGTGCCGATGCTCTACCAGAGGGTGTTGTCAGGGTGGTGCAGAGATTTCTCCCCGTGTCCTTTGGCCCACATGCTATGAATCGATGAAAGGGGTATGATATTGGTTGGGGGATACGAACTGCAATGAACGGGGGTCAGGAGGGAAGAAAAGCACACGTGATCTGCCCATTGCAGTGACGTCGATGGAGGAATAGCGTGGGCGGAGCGAGAGGAACGAGACGAGACGAGACGGTCGTCAATCATTGCTCGAACCGTCCATCCATCCATCCCTCCAGACGATACCAAGATACCACTTCACTTCGCCTTCGCTTCGATCACGACGACAACGACAACGACAACAACGACAACGACGACCCTCCTTATTGTATAGCACACCAACAGCGCCCTCCCGACACCCAGACGACGGTTCCCAGCCCGGCGACAACGCCAACAATCAACTCACCCCAACTCTATCCATCCACCACCGCGCTCCACCCCCAATACATCCTGGATCCTGGTGCGTAATTCGCACCTGCGCACCTTCGTGGCAGATTCTTCGCTTCTGCATCGCTGGCTGTTGCAGCCATCGTCTGTCCGTGCTGCCCAGCTGCCCGCCACGACGAGCATTGCGCTTTGCGCCATACAGCCATTGTGCCACGACCCACCGAACGACCAGATGTAACCACGAGACACGCTTTGTACAGACGACTGCCCGCGAAGGCCCTGCATCGCCGCGCGAGACTATATCGGATGCGCCCTGCCCAACTCGTCCCGTGACTCGGATGCCCGCCCTCATTACTCTCTCGAAACACGAACCATAATTCTGTGCAAATACGCTGCGACTCCAACCTTCATGTCCCACCGTGCCCGATAGCGACGCAGGAACATGGACCCTTCCCCGCCAGATGGCAGCATGGTGTCCTTTACAGCTCCTGCAAGCGGTAGAGCCAGGGCAGCCGGCAGCACGACCCTCCATTCGACCAAGGCCGCACCGCAATCAATGCCAGGCGCATTCGTAGATGTGCCTTCGAACGAGTCTCTAGATGCCAATGGACAGCACAGCAGCATAGCTGGCACTCCGCCCCAGCAGTCGGCCATGGACAGCTCCGACTTTCCCCCTACGCCGCCCACCATGACCAGCAGCGAGGTTGCTGAGTCTGTTCCCGCAGAGCGCAGGCTGAGTCCTTCGCCCATCTTCGCAGATCGCGTCAGGAACGAGCTGCAACGGCACAAGTCAGGCCTCAGCACGCCGGTGAACCTCAGCAACAGCCCGCCCACACCCGACCCGTCGCCGCCGAATCGCCCCGACGATGCTCTGGGTATCCCGCGGCCTTCTCTCTCCAAATACGACAGCTCATACGCTGGCTCATTTCGGACAGCCACCGAAGGGCGGACGTCACGAGCGAGCGACACACATATGAGTCTCCTCTCGCCCGGCTCTGAAAACACGCCCAAGCAGAGTTGGATGGACCTGGCGCGTGCAATGGGCCTCTCGAACAGGGTTCTCAGCATACATGATGAAGAGCGCGGGCACAATGATGCAGACAGTGATATTGTGGAGCGCGTCCGAAACTATCACCCCGAATCGGACGGCAGCGAGGGTGGAAAGGACAATAAGACACTCCGTTACGATGCGAGCGATGAGCAGAGCACGTCGGACTCCAATCCCAAATCTCCCGGAGTGCAACGAGCGCCCAGCCAAAGACACAAAGTCACAGCAGTGCCGCAGCTTCGCAGGCCCTTCCAGCCGGGCGATGAAATCAAGCGACCTGACGATTTCCTTTTATACGGCGCAGTAGGCTCGGTCAAGAAGTGGAAGAAGCCCGAGCGCATGCTCAAAACACCGCCTCCGCGCGAAATGGATTCTGAGTTCCTCAGGAATGCGGAACCTGTCTTCCAGCCCGCCGCACCGGAAGCCCCAGAATCTGGGAAAGACATTCTCCAGCGTCTGGAAGACGTGATCAAAGAGGACAATGCAGACCCTGTCCCGCTCACGGCGCTACCGCCCATTCCTGCAGAGGAGCGACAAATATTGACGCCAAGCGAGGACGAGGTGAAACCTCTGAAGGAATTTGTTCCCATCCCGGCCAGCCGTCCGATGTCTAGCCGACCCTCGACTGCGCAAAAGGAGAAGAGCCTCGAGGACAATAATGTCGTGTACAGGATGATTCAAGAGGAGAATGCGAAGAGGCACAGCGCCATCTCGGATGGCAGTATCCCTGCCAGAGTGGTTGCGCCAGCGGAGCAGAAACGGAAGTTGAGGCACTCACACAAGCGAGACTCGTTGAGAGGAGACGCCAGCATGATCAGCAGCTCAGACAGCCATCGCTTACGACACAAGAGGGCGATGGAAAGCTTGGGACACAGTGACGATGCTGCATCTCCGCTCAGTGCAGTGGAGAACGTCTTGCCAACCTCGAATGGTCGGCCTTCTACACGCGGCACAGACAGCAAGGGTCCTCAGCCGCAGCCGCGTGTAAGCAGACCATCTGGAGAGAAACGCTTCTCATACAGCGCGATCCAAGATTCTTCTCCCAAAGTGGCTCCAGCCAGTGTTCTGGGGAATCCACACAAGCTGCGGAGATCTCTACGGCACAGCAGCCTCGAGAATACTCCCCGATCTGTCAGCGACTCTGCTCGACCCTTGAGTATGCACACAACTCTGCCAACTGCATCGCAAGAGATCGCGCCCCCATCTCCACGGCTCAGAAGATCCTCTGCTGATCATCGCTTGGACCGGAACAAGGAGATCCGTAGGACCAGCCTCGGAAACGTACCGGAAGTGAACATTGCTCCTGCAGAGGATGTGAAGCCGAGCTCAGAAGAGACGACGCGGATGGAGGCATCGAGAGAAGAGGCGGAATCAACTACCCGCCCTGAGGTGAGGGAGGGAATTCGACAAGGGCGGCCACCCTCGTCCGAGGTATCATTCAATACGACACACTCTCCGCTTCGAAAGAGTACCGACTATCGATCATTGCACCCGACTATTACTCCCATGAGCGTGGTTTCCGGTACTGGAACGTCAGAGGCAGAGCTCTGCGAGGCTCAAGGTGTTTCTTTCTTCCCTCATAACAACAAAAGCCTGCTCTTGGTCCAGACTGCACGACACGTCAGCATTCCCGACCACCCTCCCGTTGATGAAGATGATTCCAACACTGATGGACATCCGATCGCGAACATCAAGCGGCCGAATTTCAAAGCCTTTGTTACGCCAGCTGATGAAATTGGCAAGCCTTTGCATAGCGTCGACAGTCCACTGACCAACCCACGAGCAGCTCCCGAACCCCCGGTCATCAAGTTCATTCCTCCAACACCGAATGACGAGCTTGAAAGACAACTTGGCAGCGATGAAGAGCGCAAAAGGGAGAACCCGCGGGCAAATTTGCAGCGATCGCTGAGTCTCAAAGATCGTTTCCGCCGCATCAGCGAATCCCTCAACCAAGCTGCTCCATTTGGCCGCCAGAACTCATATCGCAGGTCTGCTCCTCCGCGCCGCAATTCGCAGGCTGGAGCGCAGCAGAGACCGACGTATCTGAGTTCTTTTTGGCAGCCGCGGGACTTTTGGGAGGGCTACAGCGATGACAGCGACTTTGAGGATGACGAAGTTTATGAGCCTTTGCCGCCTGGTGGAGATACCAGTGACGTTCAAGAAGAGCAACAGCAAAAGCACAAAAGCGCAGCCTTTTTCCTCCCCCGCTCCATGTCCAGACGCCTCCCTGGCTTCCATGGCTCAGGCGGCTTCCTCATGGGCAACAGTCTCGGCATCGACCGTCACGGCTCCAACAACCGCCGGCACCACGTCGAACGCCGCGCCAACGCTTCCCACCCGAGTCTGATCCTCCGGCCCGAAGACCGCGAGCCTCGCTACGATTGCCACGTCTCCTCTCCCTCCTCCATGCCCAGTCTCCGCAATCGCCAGTCCGAAGAGCTCCTCCGCCGATTGTCGACTCACCATCCCAGGAGAATCATCTTCAAGCTCCCGTTCAGCGGCGGCAGAAGAGTCGAATACGTGGGTTTGAAAGGTATGAAGGGGAAACTTGCGGCAAGGAAGAGGCGGGCGCAGGAGCGGCAGGCGGAGGAGCGCAGGGCGAGGGTAAGGGAGAGTATTGGGACGAGGGTGTTTCATCAGGGTGGGGGGAGGCAATGAAGATGGGGGAGGGATGGTTTGTGTGTTTCCACGAGGAAAAAGAGGGTGGCTGAAGAACGATGGATGATGTTACGAAGCGATGTGTTTAGATGCCAGATCTGTTTTTCTTTCTCCCTCATGGGATATGAACAACGATTATGAATTTCGTTCTTGGGGACGATGAAAGAGGATTGCGACGGATTTATAATTCCGATTTTGGTATTTGGGTGGTTGGAGGCGAGGAAGTGGGCTGCTTGCTTGCTTGCATTTGTGCGAGAAAGAGGAGAGATGCTGGCCGTTCAGAGCGCACTGCTTGATGAGCCTGCGGTTATGAGCTTAGGAATCGAAAGGGAATGGAGATGATGGCATGAAGCGTCATGAGAGTATGTGTTTGATGCCGTGCCACGTCATGTTTTATGTACGATTATTACTACTGCTACGTAGGAAGGTCATTGGGATGAATCTGAATGAATAGGAGAATGATTCTGAGTATGGAGGTTTCGTCGTGTCTGTTTTCTGCGTTGGCAACGGATGGAGAGCGAGAGGAGAGAGACAGTGACAGAGCTGGGAATAAAATGGTGACCTGCTGGAAGTGCGGTGACGAATTTGCGCGCTCTCCGCCGTGACGAGGGATGCTGAGGCGGCGGGGTTGCAGACTGCGGTAAATTTTTGCGAGCTTTGCGGAGATGGCGTGGATGGAATAAGGAGCGGGAGTAAGTGGAGGTGCGATGGCGGGATCGGAGATATGAGGATGATTCAAATGAATTGTGGATGGTAAATTTTGGTGCTCCCGATGCCACGGCACTGCATCGCCTTGATGCCATCCATCTCTGTTTGAAAGAGGGGTCAATCACTACGGATTGCCGAAGGAAGTGGCGTCGGGTCGTACGCCTGCGCAGAGAGAGTCGACTTTTAAAGGATGAAATTTTGATAAACATCTCACTCAGCGGAGATGGCGGATTTCCGATGAAGTTGACGGTAGCAGAGGTATAGATATGTCGAAGGAACGGCAGTCCCATCTCTGCACGAGTCGTGCCAGACCACGGCCTCACGGCGACATGAAGACTTCCCCTCCCTTCATATCCAAGCCCGTACCTCTGTTCCCATCCCAACCTTACCATCGCCCATACCTCCCACCCCAACCCCCACCGTATCCCCATCTCGCTCTCCTCGCGCAGCTTACATATGCTGGGCGGCCACCATAGTATCCTCCATACCCAGCAGGACGTCTTCCACCAACGTAAGGCCTTGCGTAGCCGGGGCCGTAATTATTGTAGCCGTGGCCGTAGGTAGCGCCACCGCAATGGGGACGATGGTGGTAGGAACGGCGGGAGAAGGGGAGGCACATGTTGGGTTTTGTCTCTGGAAAATTGTGACTTGGTGGTCGTAGTGACGAGTCGATTGGCGGATTGAGATCCAACGAGTAACGGCTCGAGCAAAACCTTTCGCTGTTGCCCGCTCTGAGTAATGGATGGCTTGTTTCAGTCCAGATCCCGATGATGGAAATGTTGCGCCGCGATGGCCCTGTTTTGATCTTCCGGGTGCAGGTGATGGCTTCGGAGAGATATCGTCTGGAGTTTTCCGAGCGCGTTACGCAATGAAGATACAGCGGCTGGGGTCGCGCAGTAGGTTCCATGATATACCGCTTGCACACCTGCGCTGTTCGCCCATGACATACCCCGCTGCTCATGCAGCATTATGTCCTTGGAATTGTTCAGCTTCTTTGAGCAAGCTTCGATCAGCATAGCCCCTTGCTCGAGGGTCACGTCTCGATCTGGTCGGCGAGCATAGCCACACCCGTGACAGCGATTGTGCCAAGGCAGTTGAGATAGAAACGGGCGTAGAGCAGGGTCAAGACAGAGGCTGGCTCAATGGACTTGTGTTGCCCTCATATGACCCTCCTCTTCTTTCTCCTCCTCCTGCCATGCCGTGTTGGCCCATAATTGTGCTGCCTCCCGTGCCAGAGCTGGTGTAGCGTGACTTTTCTTCCACGACCGCTTGCTCTCGGCGCCGATAGCAACTAGGAACTCATTTTCGACACCATTGCAGTCGCACGCCGCCCTACCGCTGCAGTCAACACTGCCTCCAACGCAAACGTCTCTTCCATCGATGTTGGTGAATGAGACGTTTGCGAGTCTGGGCCTATGTCACTACGCCATCAGACAGGAATCGATGGGCCGTGAACCAAGACCCGGTCAATCAATCAACACTGCTGAAAGGAAGTCTAGAGGGAGAAGGTAGGGAGATCTCATCGCCCGTGGGGAGTATCTCGTCTTGGCCGGGCGGGCGTGCGCTTGACCGTCTAAGCGACGAGGAGAATTCCTCCCACATTCCTCAGCCGACGTCATATGGCCTCTGCGTACATGTAGTCTGATCAATGGATCGCTCTCTGAGACAGCACTGCGCCGCTCCACGTTCATCAATGGACATCCTCGGTCGACGCAGTCGCACGACCACGACATATTGCAGGCTAGAATACGGATCAATGCTGATTGCCGTAGCGGCGTAGCCCTCTCCGCATGTCGTTCAGGGCAATTGGGCATTGCTCTGCGAATCGGCAACGTGCCGTAGCACATCCCGCGCCTGTTACTCGGCGCCGCTGACGACACTGCGGACCCTATCAAAGTCTCAGCTGCATGCCCCAGACGCGTAGGAAGTCAATCCTCGGTATAGAGGCATTAGCGTCCCGGCGGCAGTTAGCACATTCGTGACCACGACATTCTGTGTGCCACCCCCGCCACCAAAGTGTCAGGCCGCAGAAACGGTCTGGTTGTCATATCGTCATCAAGTGGTCAGCAGATGCAGCCTTTGGGCACGAAGAAAACGTGCAAATCGTGACTGGAAGTGCATGCATCTCCGCTGGTAAGCTCAAATAGTGGGTGCAGCTCCTTACAGTGGATCCGGTCTCATAGTGAAATATACCCTGGCTGCTTGTCCTCTTCCTGCGAACGCACAGAAAAACCTGTTCGCACTTACGAAATGCCTTTCGACCCTGCTTTTGCCGGTTTGGTCGCCACTGGCATCGATAAGATCGTCGACACCAAGATCGGAGAATTATGTATTCATCATGCGCACAGAATTGCGGACCCCAGAGAAAAGCGACGTGGGTCTGGAAGTCGAGCACGCAGCGTAGACAGCAGGAATAATCGCAGGGATGACCGCAGGGAGGAACGTAAAAGAAGAGACTCTGCGCACAGCGATAGAGAATGGTCGAAGAAATCCTACTACCAAGGCAGTCGACATCAGCAAAAGTCCAAAACAGAATTCACGAGGGCACAGGATCCAGGCTTCGAAGACGACTGGTCGAGGAGATCCTACTTAAGACGACAACAACAGGAGTACTATCAGCGCCCACCGCCACCTCCGCTGGCAGAGCCGCAGCCATATTACATGGGCGAACGATCATCCAAGGAGGCGCGTAGAGCTTCACTCGCCCATGAACAGAGATGTGACCAATTTCGAGACGCAAAGAGTCGCTACGTTCCTGTAGCATCGCCGCCTCCCGCGACCGAGATGAAGTGGAACGAGCAGCAAGTCTATGCTGATGTTGGGAGAGCCGTCAGAGAAGCGGCCAGAAGAGGATCTTGTTCCAATTGAAATTCGCAAAGGAATGTACTGCGAGTTAGCGGGTACGACGACGATATCCATACTGCTTTGCGTATTTTGCAGCACTGATCAATGAAGCGTTCTTGTCTCGGCCCAGCGCCTTGGTAATATCCAAGCTCTGGTTACTCTTTGCTCTATGCTTGATCATGTGCTTCTGCTCATATCGTTCATAGGAAATTTCCCAATGGATTCATTATCTGGTGGTGTGTGGCCTGCTCTCGCGGGCACAGCCTATGGCTTCAGTCCCGATTCGCGCCGGCTTCGACAAATACAGCAGCCGAGCATGCAGCACGCCGATCCTCCTCTCCATCGAGGCGCTCGGTGACGTTGCATTAGCATACCGATGCTCGGCCGCGTTTGGAGAAGGTCTGAGTAGTGCCAGAGCAATTCGGTCGGATGCCCAATCTTTTTTCGCTCACAGCAGGGCCACAGACGGGGATCCGGAAAAGTGATTGCAAGTTGACCAGGATACGAAAGCGGCACCACTATCTGACAGCTCGGCATCCTTGCCTGCTACAACTCGTGGATTGTGACATTAGTATCGAGTCAACGCGAGAATCATGAGGCGATTCGTTGCGGTTCTGGCCGCTGTTTGCACGTCTGCGCAAGCCTCCGCCTGTGCGCCAACTGCTACTACCGCGAACGCGACCTACACTGGACTGTACAGGGACCAAGTAGAAGCCTTTCTCGGGATCCAGTACGGCCAAGATACTGGCGGCGAGAATAGGTTCAAACCACCAAAGCCGTTCGTGCCCGGCGCGAATGTACACGCAACTGATCCAGGTCCTGCTTGTCCCCAGCCATTGGGCCTGAACACTGTCCCGCCATATCTGGGCAACATTACGTCCACTTCAGAAGACTGCTTGCGCTTGAATCTCTTCCGTCCCAATGGCACTTCGCAGCATGATAGACTGCCGGTCATGCTCTACATCCACGGAGGTATGTCAAATGCAATTTGCGTCAAGGCGGCGAAAAAACATCTTGCGCCTCCCACAGGCTTGCGAAATGCGGCAAATGCGAAAGATAATCGTGCTGATGCGTCCATCACCAGGCAGCTTCAAGACTGGATCAAAGGACGACCCAATCTCTCAGCCAGGAGGCATGATCTTGCAATCTGTTGCGAACAAGCATCCCGTCATCTCCGTGCAGATCAATTACAGACTGGGCATTTTTGGCTTCGCTCAGTCTGCTGCCCTCAACGAAGAGTGCTCTGAAAATGCAGGTCTTCGGGATCAGAGGCTGGCCCTCGAGTGGATCCAGCAGAATGTGGCACATTTCGGAGGTGATCCCAACAATGTCCTCATCCACGGACAAAGCTCAGGCGGACTAGCGATCGGCATGCAGATGATGGCGTATGGCGCTACCAAGCCGCAGCCGTTCCGTAAGGCCGTTGGGCAGAGTCAGATCCTGGAGGGCGGCATCACTGGGAATTTCACTCGTGATGCGATGCAAGCTGTTGCAGATTACACAAAATGCAACACGACTCAGCTGGACTCTGCCGATACCCTTCGATGCTTGCGCAGTCTCTCGGCCGAGGACCTTTTCGGGGCTCAAAATGCTACAGCGACCAATGACAACCTGGGTGACATTTGGCTGCCAGTCGTAGACGGTGACTTTCTGCCAGCAGCTCCATCAGAGCTGATATCGACAGGAAGGTTCTACAATGTTACTACTATGATTGGATGGTGCGAGGATGACACTACCTTCTACACGCCCGCGACAGTCACGAAGGCATCAGCAACGCGCGAATTCTTCGAGGAGTACTTGCCCGGTTTTACCAGTGCCAACCTCGACAAACTCCTCGAGCTTTACACAGAATCTGATTTTGCGCCATCGTACTTTGCCAATGGCAGCATGTCGCTCGACAAAGAGATCAACCGTGCTGGAAGAATCCTTCGCGACATCTTGATGACATGTCAACCGATCTACTTTGGTGAAGCTCTCGCGAAAGCAGGCAACGATGTCTACTACTACGCTCAGAATCAAACCATCGTGACGCCAATCCTCGAGACGAACTACTCATTGTACGGATATGGTGTTCCTCACACTAGCGAACTGGCCTACGTCTTCGGCAACCTATCTCACTACGACATCTACGACTTTCCCTATCATCCGAGGCCTGAAGACTATGCCCTTGTGCCCAAAGAAAGCCGATCGTGGACCTCGTTCGCTGCGTTAGGATCTCCTTCCATCGATAATACAACGCTGCAAGGCTGGCGCAAAGCTGACTTTGAGGACGAGAATTACGGCATCTATATTATTGGTGGTCCGAACGAGGGCTATGGTGGCGTAAACGGTAGTGAGGGTGCTAGGCAAGCTTTGAGGGTGCAGAAGTTGCGAGAACGTTGCGGCTTCTTAACGTCGCCGGAGATTGTTAAGCAGACTCAGTATTAGGTGTTCAATGATCACTGGAGCATGCGGTTGCTTGCGGACCCGTATGAATGGGAGTCGCTTTTTCACCTATATCAGTGGTTGTTACTTTACTATTTCTCCCGCGCGTGACTCTACAAATGGGAGGCACAATCATTGACCATTTTCACCCGCGGAGGCTCGGAACTCCAGCTCATCAAGGAGACACTTCGCGAGTGTCCGTGTGATGGGGATCGATAAGGCTCGACATCATCATCCTTCGAGTCCAATCACTTGGAACTCCTTCCGATTGGGCTCAATCCGCGGTTTCGGTTCTGCGACTGACGAGGCGATCGACGTGAATCGACGTGGGTGAGAAGAATACTGGCGTCGATCGACACTACTGATCTCCACCACCGGAGGCCACAGAGCTAAGCACCCCACGCAAGGCGCTGGAGTATAGCTTCCTCCATTCCCATGAATGTGTATTTTGCGCATTGCACGTACTTGCGGATGATGTCCAACTGCAAAGGGTTACGATTGACAAAGTCGTTGGAAGTTTGGTCAGATGGAGACGAGCGAGGGAGATGAGGATCCTGCCATTGCAATGACGAAGAGGTTCGCCAAGGATTGCATGAACCTCAGGCTTCTCGCCAGAGTCGCCGGAGTTCTCCCTATACGCGCTCCACTATATATCCTACAATGACTTACTGCTCACTGTTACTCAAGTTTTCGATTTTGGCCACAAATATCCTTGGAAATGCTCACGCCGTTCTGGACTCTGCGCCAAGGTGTCTAGCAATTCCAACATAGTGAAACTCTGGTTCCGTCGACGACCCGGCCGCCGCCACAAATCGTCACCCTCCGGAGGTGCTGAAGATGCTGGCAAGCATCCTCGCATTATCCCACACCCCGCTGCAGTAGGTCTATGCTGCTCTGATAATGCCACCCGAACGCTAGCCATGGTCCTTCTGGACCCGAAAGATTACCGGTGCGATTACTGCTCGAAAGCATTCGGCCGTGCAGAGCACCTACGCCGCCACAGACTTATCCACACGCAAGGAGAAGAGCCTTTCAGGTGCAAGTACTGCCTCAAAGATTTCATCAGGAGGTAGACTGAGACCAGCTCACACGAGTTAGTGATCCTTCGTACTGACGGAACCCTCTTCATAGGGATGCACTGAGCCGACACGAGGCTATTCATACCAATGCCACTCCGTCGCTTCTGCAGCGCGGCGGCCGAGCCTGCACTTCTTGCGCCGCTGCGAAAGCGCGATGCTCTGGGGATGTTCCGTGCGGTCGATGCTCAGAACGCGGCTCCAATGCACATATCCTTTTGTGTCGGAAGCAGTAACTCCTGGCGCTGCGCAAGTTGTTACGCCTTCTTCTGGAACAGGATCTGCGCAACACTTTCAGAGTGCAGATCATACGCAGATGCAGCAGTCGCCGATACCCCGAGAACCCTTTGACAGTGCCACAAATATGCACAACGCCTGCGACGCAGGTCAATTCGATTTCTGGAATGAGAATATCTTGTCGAGTGCAGACTGGCTTGAGGTGCTTGGCAATGGAGATTGGGCAGAGTATTCCCAGAGTGTATTGCCGGCATTCGAGACTCCCATGACGAGTCATCCGACCTATCTGCAGCCGACTGTCCCGCAACAGACGGTGGGTCCATTCCAGCAATTGATTCCTAGCCGCCCCAGGCACAAAGCATCTCCCCTGCCAGTGTCTTCTCAGGCACGTCGAATCCAGTCGCGGACAGCATCACCAGCCATGGCACACAGACTGAGGCAGCGCCGGAGCAGGGAGACTTCTACGTGGACGACGAACCGGCTCGTCACCCTAGGGTGAAACGGCGTAAAACATCGATGGCAAGACACACAAGCTCAACATCTTCTCCGCGCCTTTCGCTTCGTATTCCAGACGGACTGCTTCTAGACGAGCATAACTCTACAAAAATCGCTTCTTCGACATACAGTGAGCTGCAGCTTCTGTACAAACGGCATTGTATCGACGCTTTCGGCCCCCGGACGACATTCGAGCCGATAGCACTGCCAGCGCGCGAGGTCTTCGAGCATTTGCTTGCCCTGTATTACAAGCATTTTGACCAAAACTTGCCATTTATCCATCGCGCGACATTTGACTCCGCAAACGCAATCCCAACACTTGTTCTAGCCATGGCAAGCCTGGGCTGTCATTACCTGCCAGAAGAATTGGGCTTCTCGTCGTTGACAGGATCGTTCCACGAGATGACTCGACGGTGCATACTTTATACTAGAGAAGAAGGCTCGGCCACGCCAGTGCAAGCATTGCTCGACAGCGGGGCGGAACTGCTGCACATTGTAGGCGCTGTCTACGGAGGTGACCAAAGATTGACGAAGTCGGCAATCGACTCGCGATCAAGACTCTCTGAAATTGTCGCCAACAGTTCGCGCAAATTCAAGACCGTGGATAGCGCGGCCGGAGCTTCGTTGGACCAGCACGACAAATGGAGACATTGGGCTGAGCAAGAGGGCACTTTGCGGCTCGCACACTCTGCCTGGCTGCTCGATGCCATCCTTGCGTATACCCTTCAACTGACTCCGAACCTTTCTCTCGGATCGTCAACTCTACCTCTACCTTGTCACGAGCAGATCTGGAATGCATCGAGCGAGCAAGAATGGCGTCAATCGCCTTGGCATGAAAAGACGCAGCCCCGGCTAGGCATCGCTTTAAAAGAAGTATACATCGAAAAGAGACTACCGCAGGATAGAGGAGAGTACGCACGGATCGTCACTATACATGGTCTCTATAATCGCATCTGGGACTGTGCAAAGTACTACAGCGATCCCCTCAGCCTTTGGACACCGACCGCGAGCCGACAGTCAAGCTCCGATGCTTTGGTATCAAGCCAAGTTTGGCTACCCGGCATTGCTATGTTTGTGAGGTGGCAAAATGTCACCTGTGATGCGCTTGACGTCTTGCATTGGCAAGCGAATGCTACGATAGGCCAGGCGAGTGGACTAGAACATCCCACAGTCCTTCATCTCCATCTCGCGAGAACAGTAGTCCTAACTCCTTACGAGAACATTGTCAGTCTCGCTCGTCACGTGGCAAACGGCGATCCACAAACAGAAGCGGCTATGGCGGATCGTCAAATGATCATTCGTTGGGCTGTCCAGCATCAGTACAAAGCTCGACTCGCTGCCATACATACTGAAACCCTCTTCTGGCATGTACGCAGATATACCATAGACGCCTTCCACGAAGCACCCGCAGTCGGGCTTGCTGCGCTTATACTGTGGGCATTTGGCACGTTCGCCAACCGAAATGCTGCTCAGAGAGCCACAACGCAGCAGAGTAGCAGTAACAACAATGGCTCGAGAGCACCGACGTCATCCATTGCAGAAGATCACAACGATGAAGATGACGGGAATACGAGCGACGACGCCAGCTGCGATATCATCCTCATCGATCGGCCCACGGATGACGAACTCGTTCAGACCTTCATCCGCAATGGACACAACATGCAGGCCCATCTCACTGGCGTTGCGACTTGTATGCCCCTCGTGGGCCCGAACGCTGTCTGTTGCAGGAATGCAAGCTGCTTGCATCGTTGAGATGCTGGGGCGTTAGTAAGAGTTGGTTACAGCTTTTGCGCGGCGTTGTGGATGCCAGTCAGAAAGATAAGAATGGCTGAATGCTAGATCGGACATGATTCTTGCTGCGTGATTTCCTCATCGAGAGTCGAAGATGCTAAGCATGAAGATACCCTCCGCATTGGATGCACGATTTGTGGTACGTTGAACGACTGTATGTGTCACATCGAAAGCCGGCGCGCGAGATTGGGCATAGCACCAGCTCATGCATTTGCAGTCTGAATGGCTGCTTTCTCCATCGCATCCAGAAATGCCATTTGAAAGTCATTGCCAACCCTTTCTCTGGAAACTGAAGGGTACAACTTCCTGCAGTCTGCAGAGGCAAAGGCTCCAAATCAGGCACTCGCGCAGAGAGGCTCGAAGTCGCAGCAGAGACTCCGACCTTTGAACATGGACTGGTCTAGAAGTGGATTTACTGTTTGCGCACAATCTCACTGAACTCCGACTGATCGACGACCCAGACTGAATTGCCCTCTGCAACCTGATATGCTCAGCTGTCCTATGATGAGCGGAGATCGGGATGTGGGTATCGCGAAACGAGCAACGATCAAGATTCGAATGCGACGATGGTATCTGGCCCACTGATCTGATGAAGGTTTCACGACCACATTTGAATCAGCTCGCTGCTTGCTTTTTGACGCTTCGCTAGCCTCACCAACAATCATTTTGAGCCGACTCGATCGCTCTACTCGCTGCTTCAGAACCTCTTCAGCTTCCAGGGACTTTGGGATGCTTCCAATATGGCATGTGACATCGTCTACACGTCCAAATGACTCCTTCGCGATAGCTTCGAGCTCTTTTGGCTGAGTGCGCTCGGCAACGTGGTTCTTTTCAAGTTCCTTGTTGGCTTCACGAAAGCGTCTCGAAGCCTGATCGGCATGCTCTCCAGCGTAGCAATGCTTGAAGCCGCTGAAAAACCTCTCCCCGCTGGCACTGAAGATTTTCCGGTCGAACTGATGCGTCTTCGCGAGCCTCAGGCGCGCTAGGTTCGCTTTTGTCGGCAGCGAAAATTTATCTTTTGAGCTATTGTACGGCTCTGTAGGCACAGAGAGCTCGCAATCTGGGAGGATGATGCGTCGCGACCCCTGTATTCGCGGACCTTGTGTGCTGAGCGTTGAAGCGACCTCGAGCGCGTGCTCTCGAAGATGAGTCCTGTCATAAATTACATTAGCAGTGATCTTTCGGTAGAGCTTGGTGGGCAGCAGTATTGAGCTAAGTATTGCTCCGATGCATGCTGAAGTACCTTGTTTCGTCATCGAAGATGGCCTGCATCGCAAATCGCGAAACTAAGCCGCTCATGCGCGTCGCAAGGCTGGTGTTTCACAATCGTGAGCTGGAGAGTCAATGTTTGCTTATGCGCATCTGGATGTATCTTGTTTCGCCATTGAGAGTGAAGACAGGCTGAGGACGCAGTGCCGTCTGCAGAGGGCGAAGCCTTTCAATCTTTCCATCAAGGTTTCGCAGGATCTTCTGGACATGGACATCTTGATACGGCTAGATTCCTGTGCCGGAACGCTTCCTGGAGTTGTACAGGTGCTTCATCATGTTCTCGAGGATTTCTGCGAAGTCTTTCAGCTGATTATCGATCTGTGACTCTCAGACTATGCGATCTTGATCCTATTGCTCGAGCACGTTTTCTACATTCGGTACGCGTTTGGTCAGGCTTTCATCTGGATACTTCATTCGGTTTCTGATTGCGCTTCTTTGTGCTGTTCGGTGCAAGTGTGCTGTGGAGTATCCATCCAACTTGAGTCTTCATGAAGCTATTGCACGACCTTCACAGTCTCAATAACTTTGGTGGCACCGTAGTCGTGGTCGGAGCGACGAGCGGAACTAACACCTTAAGACGAGAGCCTTGTCCTGAGCAAGGGCCGCGACACGAGGTTGAACATCACTTCGAAGCTTCTCGTTGGCGCTTATGAAGGCCTCATGGGCTTGTTCATCAATGGGCTGCGTAATATTGCAGCAAGATAGAGGCGACAATCAAGGTCATCCAAGGCAGCGTAGGAAATCGTAAGGTAGGATGAAGCTGGACTTGGAGAATCACGATTGTGGTAATCCGATCGATGTTTCGGTGCGAAGACCAATCTTGGATAACGATGTGCTGGCGGATCGGCGGCTGAGAAAGCGGTGGTGGTAGAGGTGGTGGTGGCGGAAGTATGCCGTGGAAAGTAAACGGACGGCGGAAGTTCGTGTTTTCTGGGCGGCAACGAGCACGGACCGTGACGACGACGCGTTCATTTGACAGTAATCTCGACTCGCGAAGTGAAGCCAACATATGAGGTCTAGTAATGTTGTTTCGACCAGGCATGTTCTTGCCGCTATATGACCTACCATGCGGGTCGTTATACCCTTGACTCCGCGAAGGGCGAAGCCCCGGCACCGAAAGCGGCGCCAATATGGGGCGACGAGTGCGTCTTCGACGATCCCCGACCTGCAGACGAGTTTCCCCCACGTTGGAAGCCAGGAGACCCAACCGAAACGGACAGTGTCATCGCAAGTTGGCTGTACGACCACAAGGGTCTTGACGACAACGAGGATCTCTCCTGGTCCATGGTGCTGTCCCTCACGGACATACTAAGGGGCGCCTACAGCAACGACGACATCGACAATCTCATCGACCTGGACCCGGAACTCACATACGACCTTGTCGATTACCAGGACGTCCAAGCCACCACCATACACTGTCAGCCGTGCTACAAGTGCGATTTCCCCTCCGTTTTACCTGCTGCGTCTGAGTCATTGTGTGTAAAGACATTTTTAAAACACACACTCAGCGAGCAGAGAAAGGTGGATCGAATGGGCTATCGGAGCGTAGTGGACAGGCAGTGGCGAAGGTACCACGCAAAGCCGCGGACTTGTGATAGAGTAGAAATTGACTCTGCGAACAATCGCGGATATTGAAGTTTCCTGGACATGTGTGCCGTGTTCATTCTTAGTCGCGGCCACATGCCGGGTTCGAAGCGGCCTGTAATACACTGTCAGCGATCCCAAATTCGTGCCTTGTGTCTCCATTGATCACTGGACCGAGCCTGTCGCTGCAGAGACTGCATCAGCTTGTACTTGTGATATGCCTAGAGAGGTCTTCACAGCCATCTGTAGTAGCTGGTGTAAGGAAGGTCGATCTTGGCCACATGCAGAGACATGCAGACTTGCGAGCTATTGCTGTGTGTACTGGGGAAGAAAAGACCTCGATGCCCGCAGAGTTTTGTGATCGTCATCTTCAAACGTTGTGCTCGGGACCTGCAGCGCACAGACGGCATGATGCTGGACGATTGTCTATGCCGGGAAGTATTTGGGAGCTGAAGCAGGCGCACATGTGCTGGCCAGGGACTGCAGGAACACGATGGGGAAATATCGAGTCGAGATGCCATTCGATCGGGAATTCGTCACTTCCAGCTCTACAGCTCTCCCCTATCGCATCTACAACTCCTTCTTCTTCCCCTTCTTCTTGTTGCGTTTCTTTGCAGCTACAGGCCTTGGACCTTGCCCACCTCCCACAGCAGCCAAGATCCCAACCAGCACTCCAACTCCCAGGACAACCAGATCCAACGCATGCACAGCCCACCAGATATGTTGCACACCAGCCTGGCAGCTCGCATACTCATACTTCCATTCCTGCTTCTCCTGATCCCACCAAGCACTTAACAAGCCTGCATTGCCTCCGAACTCGCCCATCATGCTCCTCACTGTGATCTCCCGCACGCCCGTCAGTCTCGGATTCCTCATTCGCGTCATCTGAGCATCCGCATGATTCTGTACAACCCACTTCTCTGGCACGTAGTGCGGCTGTGGATGAGGATCATTCCAATCACGGCCATTTCCCTCGCCTTCCTCGTCCCCGGGCTCAGGTCCTGGCGGCGGAGGCTCAGGAATATGCTCTACGATGGAACGCGAATGATACGTGTCACAACCGTGGTGATCGTGCCCAGTGAGAACAATCGACCTGCGAGTGCGTTCCATTCCGACAAGCCCTTCGAGCACTCGAGCGCTGACGTCGTAGGACAGGTGGTTTTGCTCCTTGATGCCGCCTGCAAAGTAGGAATCTTCTCCCTCGGGGAAGTAATCGAAGAAGGGGCCGTCTTTGCAGATACCTTCAGGTTTGTAGAGTGGAATGTGGGTCAAAAGAATGGTGCCTGCAGCAGCAGATTGTGGAATCTCCCAATACAGTCTCTGATTCAGGTGGATGTTGCTGTCGTCTTGTAATTCCAGGTCAGAAGCGGGTCCATCCAGGTTCATCGAGTTGAGAACAACGAGGCGAAGGTAGGGTGGGAGACTTTCGCCAGTCGTGTTGTCGGTTGCAGAAGTTCCGCTCAGGACGAAGCGGGCTTCGTAGTTGACTCTGCCGAAGGCATCCTCGAAGCGTCGCATGCGCTCGCGGTCGATGTCGCCCGCATAGCCAATGTCATGATTCCCGGCCACCGCAATCAGCCTGTTCTGCCATCTCTTGTCCGCACGCAGTTGTCCTGCTGGAGTATCTTTAAAGTCTGTCACGGGTCGGGGAACCTTCTGTGTGCCGGCAAATACTGTATTCCAAAACCGGTGCGTCCTTCGCGCATGCTCCTCATCATCTATCCATTGACTTCCCAATAAGTCTCCCAGCACTACCAGATGCGTCGGGTCTGTGTGCCTGTTGATTGTCCTGTAGATATGCGCCAAATACCGATCATTTCCCCATAAATCCAACGTCTTGCGCCAAGTCCTGAACACCTTTGGCAGATCCTCATGCAACAATCGCCTGCTCTCTGTGCTCAAAATGCTCGTCGCTTCTCCCATGCCATGCTTCTGTACACTGTCGATGATACGGGCTGCACTGGGAAATAGTTCTGTATGTCCATTTCCGGGCAAGCTGGTATCACCCTCTAATTGTGGATCGCCGAATGCAAGGAGTCGGAATGGCGCTTGCTCGCCCGTGCTGCTGACGCTAGGGAACGCGCATTGGTGAAATGTAGGGTAGAAGTAGAGGTAGACGGTGGATACTACAGCGAGGACCAGCAGCAAGCGGAAGATACGAAGGAAAAAAGCGGACATTGGAACGGCATGCTTGTCATGGTCACAGCGTTTGAAGTCCTTTGGGACACTTTGGATATTCGCTGGGTTCAGGGGGATTGCTGGATGTGGCTTGCCGGGAGGATTTGGAGATTCAAGCCTCAGGCTGAATTTTGCTCAGACGACACCTTGTCCGACTTTCGAACTCTTCTCATCACTCCAAATGTGTTGACTCGTCTCAGCAAGGGCACTTCCTACTATGGCGTTCGATCAGAGTCGCCGTAGTAGCGGCGAGGGCACGCCATACCATCCACGCGGCCGTTGATACAAATCGCACAGACTTCAAGACATTCAACGGCAAGCAAATTTGTCCCGCCGCTTTCGCCTGCTCAGAACCACTAGAATCACACACGTTGAAGCCTGATCGTCTATGAACACTGTGCTCAAGCTTCACTGTGGAAGGATTATGCTTTGATGCCCGGTGAACGTGCATTCCAGCGTACACACGCCAGTAGGTGCCTGTTATAAACCATTGTCCGCGCCTTGGTCGACAGAGTCTGCCAGACATTTCATTCATTTCAAGCTTCGTATTACTCCCACTCGCAGTCACTCATTCCCTTCTTGTAATCATGAAGACCGCAATTTTCCTCTGTGTTGCTATCGCCGCATCATTCTCCGCGGCTCTGCCTTTCGGTCCGGGGCAACTGACGAATCTCCCTGGTCTTTCTGCATTGAAGCCCCTCGCTGGTAAGCGCAACCAATTTCATTTCACGCAGTCACAGGACTGAGCATGGCATGGTAGGTGGCGATGCGACTGGGGCCCAAGCTGCGCAGTCACCTCAAGCGCCGCAAGCACCCCAGACACCGCAAGCACCTCAATCTCCGCAGAAGCCCCAAGCTCCGCAGAAGCCTCAAGCTCCACAGAAGCCCCAAGCTCCCCAAGCGCCTCAGGAGCCGAATGGCCCGGTTGCACCAGTGGATGAAACCATACTCAAGCAGCTCTCCAACTCTGTAACCGGAAATGGCCACAAACTGATCGATGTCAACTCGCCCGTCGGCATAGCCCAGCGTGAGTCCGAATAAAGGTACATCTTCACACGAAACCATGGATGGCCAAGCTGACGAATGTCACGCAGGCGCTGACGATGAAGACGAGAGATATAGCGAGCTTGCAAAGCTTACAGACAACGTACTCGGAGGAATTTCTGTAGGCAATATCGTCAGTGGCTCAGGACGGGCATTCCGCGATTCGGCCAATAAGCAGACATTGTGTCTCGCCCTTCCCTCCAAATGTGCATCGATTGCCGAATCTATCAATTCATAGACTCCTCATGACGAGCGCAAGTAGTGGGACAAGTGTGTGCCTGCGCAGTCGGCCTTGCCACCATACCTACCTAATACACACCACGTAAAAAGCATTTGGACATGGTCTTGCCTCAACCTGAGGGCTCGAACTAGCATGGAAAGTACTCCATACCGTACAGCTTCCATACTACATCCATGAGCTCGCCAGATGAAGCTCGGGGGCGTGAGCTATCACGCAGTCATCATGTCTTGGTTCAGGCCTCGAATGCATAATCCTGTTGGTTACGCATTGCAATTTCGCCTCTTCGGTGCCTGCAATGAAGATTAGTTCGACCAAGTACGAATCCTTGGTACAGCGGGAACAGGGGAGATGTTGCTGCGATGCGAACTTCACCATCATACTGGATCTGAAGTATCATTTCTGTAAGCATGCCAATCCCATCCTTCCTATCAGTTTTCTGTTGTGCAAAATCGATCTCACGACACTCAATCATTTACCCTTCTCGTCCTTCAACGTGAAATTCAGCCACACCTTCCCACTCGTCGCATTCAGCACATCGGTCGTTCTTGCTACTCCACTTCCGCGCAAAGGTGCTGCACATGGAGGTGAGCATACAAGCGCGATATAGCGTGAAGCCCTACAGATGATCGGCAGAGCCGGGGGAACTGACATGCCACAAGCAGTAATCAGTTCAGTAGCCGATGCACTCCAAGATAACAAACAACATCCACTTAGCTTCGCCGCACGCCAATCTAATATCTTTGATGATATACCATCCAGTGGGAAATCGCGCAACATTTTGGGGCTACCTCCACTCGCCGGCACTTTTGAGGATGCAGTAAAGCTTCGCAATGCGATTAGTGTGTTTGGTGGCTACAAAAGAAATACCACTCCGAGCGTAGCCAAGAACGATGTCGACTCGCAGCCAAATATGTAAGACTCACATCATGCGTCTCCACATATCGAGCCCAAGAACTCCAGCAAGCTCGATCGCAGGATTTCGAAACAAGCGGGCGGCGTGTCGACCATCGATGGAGTAGAAAGCATCGTTGGCGATCTTCGGGATATTTCGCACGATACTTTTGCCACGTTCGCGTACTGCGTATCCAATTCAAAAGACCTTCTTGACGACGCAGCGGAGAGATATATCTTTAGCGACAGTGATGCTTGAGCAGCGAAACCAGTATTCCATTTCGTGGATACTGGAGCGACGGATGTAATCGTTGACATCGGCGAAGCTGGTGCAGATGTCATTAAGGAGCTGACCCAGAGAGAGGACTTCCGACTCGAGGTCGACAGCAAGTCAGTAGTCTACCAGAGTTGATGAACATGACCATACGTCTTTCACAAGAATCGACCAGGACTGCGGGTACCCAGATATGGCTGGGTGGTATCGCGTATCGTGACTGACAAATACTACGCAGCTGAGGCATTTGGTAATCTCCAAAAGGCGGAGAAGTTGATCGGGACGGAGAAAGTCTGAAGAATCTGCGACATTGATTTTTGGCCGTAGCAGAGGTCTGAAAAAGATTTCACCTTGTACCCCGCTACCTAATTTCTATATTGTCTGCGACATTCAGATTACATGCAACAGAGCGAGTGCCAATACTCTGGATCGTCTTTGATTGATGATATCCCTGTGTCGGCGACAGTAAAGGGCAAAAGGGCAAAGTGCTATTGGACCCCGAGACGCTCGCAATTCGAGTTGAAGTCGCATCATCATCATCATCATCATCATCGTCGTCGTCTCTGAAGGCGATGGTATAGACTCTGAGTGCCAAGGTCTCGTAACATCGGAAGTAGTCTCCGTGCAGGACTTCTCCCCATGGGGAACGTGCATGAGTTGCACTGCCTTGGCGCATGACAAGTTCTTGGCTGTGATCTTGGTGCGGAGATGGCTATGCTTTGTGCCGTACAGCTTCCTGAACCAAGATCTTGGCCCTTCTCAATGCTTGCAGCTTGTAGAACGAGACCACCGGATGAGCTGCGGGTGGAAAGGAGAGACTCGGATGAGATGCGCCGGACAGCGGCGTAGAGTGTTGTTACTGCAGAGGCATCGCGAAGTAGGTCCATGTGACTCGCTTGATATTTGAACCATGGATTCAGAACTCACGACAGACTCGGCTTGTGGTTCATCACTTTTGTGAGCTTCTTTGCAATCTTCAACAGCGATTATGGCAGGCGGTTCGCTACTTCTCAGCAATGATGCGAAGAAAGATCCGCAGGCAATCTTCAACCGGCGTCTGCTCTACCTTCTCATTGCCGTTGCATGGGCAGGGATGTTCTATGGCTTCGATCAAGGCAACATTGGTGGAATTATGGAGCTACCATCATTTGAAAGGTCTTTCGGGTTGAAGGATAACTCTCAGGAGCAACGAGATGACAAGAAAGGCACGATTGCTGCGATGCTCGCTGCTGGTGGATCACTTGGAGCGCTTCTTGCTGCTCCAACATCGGATTATCTTGGAAGAAAGTGGTCTGTCTTTACGTACGGCTTGGTGTTCATGATCGGAGCGTCGATGCAGATGGTGGCAAATTTCAATGTCTTGCTTGCTGGAAGATTTGTTGGAGGTCTTGGTGTGGGCGCGTGCTCCATGCTTACGCCGCAATTCCTGGCAGAGAATGCGCCAAAATCTGTTCGAGGCTCGATGGTAGGAAGCCACTTGAATGTGTATGGAAAAAAGCTCATAATCGCGTAGGTCTGCACTTACAACCTCTGCATCATCGTGGCCTTGATGATTGCCTTCTGGGTGAATTATGGAGTGTCGCTCTGGTCTGGGCCCAACATCGAATTCAACACCTCGCAATGGCAGACAGCGATGGCTATTCAATTGATTCCAGGCGGATTGATGTGCCTCATGGTACCTTGGCTGCTCGAAACACCGCGGTATCTCATCCGTATCGGCAAGAATGAGCAGGGTTTGAGCAATCTCTGTAAGCTCAGAGGACTTCCCGCGGACCATCCGTATGTGCAGCTCGAATATAACGAGACATACAACCAGATCGCGGCAGAGCAGGAAATCCATGCTGGCAACAGTTACTGGCAAATTCTAAAGGACATATTTACCATCCAGAGCAATTTGCAACGCTTCTTCCTAGCCGTGATGCTCTTCCTGTTTCACAAGCTGACTGGTACGGACTCGCTCAATGTAAGTCATCCACGAAGCAAGCCTGAGCAGATGCGCTGACCAGACACAGTATTTCGCTCCTCGCATCTTCCAAATCATTGGCGTCAGTGACGGTAACTCTCTGCTGACAACGGGCGTCTATGGCGTCGTCAAGTTCGTCACGACGCTATTCTACGTGGGCTACCTGGTCGAGCATGTTGGCCGGCGGCTGCCACTCATCGTCGGCGCAACCATTCAGGCGTCCTGCATGCTTTATCTGGCTTTGTACGTACGCTTTGGCCCAAATCCAGAAAGTGTTCAAGGTGGCACACCCGCTGGAGGCATTGTCGGCATCGTGGCCATCTATCTTTACGCCTTTGGATGGTCGTTTGGGCATTCGGTTGCCTGTTACGTTGTTGCCGCAGAAATCTTCCCTGCTCGTATTGTAAGTCCTCCGACTGCCCGAGGGTACGGTGAGAGTATTGACTCAAGTTCGACAGCGCTCCTTCTGCATGTCCTTCTGCTTCTTCACGAACTGGATTGTGAATTATGGTGAGTGAAATACAAACGGCGTGCACAACCTCCTTTACTCATGCTACCAGGCATCACTCGTGCAACACCAAATATGATCACCACAATGGGCTGGGGCATCTTCCTCATGTATGCCCTGTTGACCTATCTTGGAGCCGGGTTCGTCTGGCTTTGCTTACCAGAGACCAAGGTATGTTCGAGATCGCTCAAGGTATGCCATAGTCGGCATTGCTGATGTCGTATTAGGGCCGCTCCATTGAAGCAATGGATGACCTGTTCCAGCATCCTTTGTGGATGATGTGGAAATATGCTTATCCGAAGGAGGAAGACAAGGTCAGAAGAGACGTCCAGGAAGGGATGAAGCCGGACAACGCCATGGAGTACGATTCTCGGGGCGACGAGGTAAAGAATGGCGCTGCAACTGTCGTAGAAAAGGTGTAGCTTGCTCAAAGTCTGGAGCACAGCGCAGAGGGAGGATCTTGCAGTGTTGAAGGATGAAGGGTGAATTGTGCTTGGTCCAGATTCAGATTTTGCGCGTCGTCCACTTCTTGATCACGACATTCATCTTCCCTATGCATATGATTGCGAAGCGTCCGCGGCTGATTTGCTGGCGACTAAGATATGCCACAATTCAGTCTCTGTTTTGCGCTGCAGTCAACTCACGGGAAATGCTGCTCCAACCATAAATGACACAACTTTCCGTAGGCCTTTCCGAATTGTCGGACGTGGAGGCAACAGCTCGAACACGCCTGATACGTGTCGCCCTGAATAGATGAATCAGCGATCTCTGAGCTGGTCTCTTGCCGTACCTCGAGTCGGTTCGTCGACCAAGCGCCGACTTTCTAGCACCGCATGGCTTGGCAGACCGTCGGAGGGCTTCCTCCGACTCGAGCACAAGCCGCCTCCGGTCGTGAGACCGCGAGCTCAGTGAGCACCAGGCGGGCGGATATTGTCTGAACTGCGGAGTCGGATTACTTCGATGTACACAACGAAGGTCGCAGTTGACGTGGTCTCCCACCTTGCTCACGTCGTCTTCTCGAATCTCACCAGTTCATAGTACGTTGATCAGAGAACCCGATTGGAAACCAGGCTTTAGGTTATGATCATGGCTTCCACAGCAGTCCCAGCAGGCGTGTGGTGTCCAGTGGTATCACTGTACAAAGACACACCCAGACAAGAGGTTGATCTCGAAGCAACGTACACCTACTTCTCCCATCTGATCCGAGGCGGCGTGAACGGACTTGTACTACAAGGCTCAACAGCAGAAGCAGCACTTCTTTCGAGAGAGGAAAGGATCCAAATAACTCGCACAGCTCGTAAGGTGGCGAGCGATCTCGGAGTCCCAGATTTCCCATTGGCCGCAGGAATCAGTGGTCAATCGACGAATGAAACTCTCCAGCTGGTAGAGGATGCGGCAGCCGCGGGTGCCACTTTCGGGCTCTTGCTTCCTCCAAGTTACTGGCCAAAGGCCATCTCAAACGATGCTATAGTCGACTTTTACCGAGAAGTGGCTGATATATCACCAATTCCCATCATCATATATAATGTGAGCGAATCTGTCTCGGGAACCCACTTTCGCTTGAAACTGACGACATCCTTCTCAGTTTCCTGGTGTAACAGCTGGCATCGACCTCGGAGTAGACGTCGTTTCTCAATTAGCTATACACCCAAACATCGTCGGCGTCAAGTTTACCTGTGCGAATGCCGGCAAGGTCACCTCGTTGAGCGCGAAATTCAAGCCGTCTGAATTCTCAGTCTTCGCTGGACAGTCAGACTGGCTGCTACCTTGTCTGATAGGAGGCGGTGTCGGCTGTGTAACAGGAATCGGTAATGTGTTTCCAAAGTCCGTGTCGAAGCTTTATTCGCTATGGCAGCAAGGTAAATTCGAGGAAGCCAAGGAACTTCAAGGCAAGGTCGCTCTGGCGGAGGGTGCCTGTAAGAAAGGACTCGCGGCGACCAAGTTTGGCGCAGCTTACTTTGCGGGGCCCGCGGCTGGTCTGTCGAATCATGCCTCTTTCAGCACTAGAAAGCCATACAAATCGGCCAACAAAGCTTTGCAAGAAGCGACTATCGCCACGATGAAGCCTCTGGCTGAGCTAGAGCGATCCTTGCCAGACCTCATCTCCTATCGATCACCCTCCAAGGCTGTTAACGGAACGAATGGACACTCCCATGCGCCCGAGCTGCGGAGCCACTTCACCCTTAACACAGGTGCGAAGATACCAGCCGTAGGTTTCGGAACTTGGAAAGCTGCTCCAGGTGATGCTGCAAAGGCGGTCAAAGAAGCATTCTCAGCAGGTTACCGCCACTTTGACTGCGCACCGCTGTACTTCAACGAAGCGGAGATCGGACAAGTATTCAAGAGTGCTCCGATACCCAGATCAGAATTCTTCGTTACCACGAAGCTCTGGTCATCAGATCATCAGCGCGTTTCGCAAGCGCTAGAAAAGTCCTTGCAGGACCTTCGCTTGGACTATGTCGACCTGTACCTCATGCACTGGCCTGTAACCCTCAGTCCAGACACTGGGGCCGAGTATGGCAAAGAGGATCGAAAAGTGCATGTTCAAGGCTGGGACTTCCGTGACACCTGGCGCGAGATGGAGAAATTGCTGGATACTGGCAAAGTTCGAGCGATTGGTGTGGCGAATTTCTCGACTGTCAACCTGGAGAAGCTCTTACAAACAGCAAAAGTCGTGCCCGCCGTCAATCAAACGGAGATCCAGCCTTTACTTCCCCAAGATAAGCTGCATGCTTATTGCTCCGCAAAAGGCATCCATCAGACTGCATTTGGACCTTTGGGCGGGACCGGCAGCACGTTGCATGAGGATCCGGTCATCGTTGAGATTGCAGAGAGGAGAGGCGTCGCGACAGGCAATGTTATGCTTTCTTGGGGCATTGCGAAGGGCTGGTCTGTGATACCCAAGTCTATCAACCCCAAGCGAATCGCTGCGAACTTGAAGGACAATTTCGTCCTGAGTGAGGAGGAGATGCAAGCCATTGACCAGCTTGCAAAGAAACAGGGAAAGCGTTTCAACAGGCCAGATTGGGGTACGACGATCTTCCACGATGACGCAGACGCCAATGTGGCGTGAAGTGAACGTGGTCGTGAATACTTCCTTTATGTCGTGTAATCAAAGTGTGCTTCTGGGAAGGTTAGATCGCTAAAGCCAGCATATAAAAAGTCCTCCGGTAGACCATTGGCAGCTTGGAGATCAAATCTCATTCCATCAACGACATTCGAATCTGCCCCAGCGGCCAATCCTCTGATGGGGGCAAATTCTGTACTAGCGAAGGGAGACTCTGTCAAGACAGATGCCATTCCAAGAGCGATGGTGCACTCTTCTAGTTTCCGCGTAAGACCTCGGGTCATGCGTGCGATCGGATGGGAAGGCAACACAGAAGTGCGAGCAAACACTGCTAGTGCAGCGCTGATCCTCCGGAAGTCGTCTTCGACATTTATGCCCAGCTGCTGGCTATACTTCAAGCACACGCCCATCAGAAACTGGCCAGCGAATGAGATCATGACATGAAAATATGCCGGCATGCCCAGGATGTGACTGCGGAACGACCCGTCTTCGGCGATCATGTTGAAGATAGTTACCGCGGCATCTCGTGCCGCAACTGCAGCGGTGAGGAAATGCTGAGGAATGGGATCGTTTTCGATCCCACGAAAAACGTGATGACCCAGGTACAACTTGGCGAATTGCCAGTGTACCCTGAGGCCAGTCAATGGGAAGGAATCCAGCTGCTCGTCTGGTTCTGCTTGCCTTTTGTTAGCGATAGAAGACGTATGTGTATTTGCGTAGGGCACGAACCGAATAGAACCGACCACCTAGCATACCAAGAATCTAGCTCCCTCGCAAAGTGTGCCAGTTGCACGCTTAGTGTTTTGGGTACAGGTCGGATGGATTCACTGCCAAATACATCTCGGATCTGACCCATCGTGACTAACAAAGATACCTGAGACATGATGCGAATATCTTGAGCAGTCACAGGCTCGCCTCCAGTGACAAAAAGTTCTCTGTTCTCCACCGCTTCTTTCTCTTGTCGCAATATATGATCACGATTATGCAGGATCGAAAGGTGTTGGTCGCAGATGTAGAGGAGATACCAAAGACGCACTCTGTCTCTGATCTCGGAGACATCGCACGTGGACCCAGGCGAGGTGCTTGCGAGCAAAGCAGGTTCAGTCAATCTCAGGAAGTTTCGATGCAGCTTCAGGTCCTTTGCTCGACGAATAGCGTCGTTCAATAGAATTCTTGATGCATCGGGGAGCCAGAATGCGCCAACACACAGCGCTTTGACAAAATCCAAGTCCCGTTTTTCGAAAAGAGAAGATGATACGATGGACCTGTATTCGCGATTGCAGATGTCAAACAATCGCGGGTTTTCGGTATCATGAAATGCAGCAACAGTGCACATTGCGGTGAATAGGGCAGGCGAGGCTTTTCGGATCTCGTGGAAGTCGTTGTGGGAGCCTATGACTCCATACAAGAATGGATCGAGGTGTCCGAGGTACTTCTTGACAAGCATTTCAGCTTCTTCTGTGGTGACGACTCCTCGGCTGACCATGTCGTCCTTTGAGCTTAATCTATGGCGAGCTCTGTGAGGACTTTGCCCTTGAGTGGCATGGTCTTGAGTGCTCGTCAGATACATGTCCATCGGCGCGTGAGCGGTCGAAGGCGATGCGGGCGGGGACAGCTCGCATGTGCCCTCTGGATCAGCATCATCGATCGACCTGGCATCTGGACGGACTTCCGAGCGACTCTGGTTTTCTGTGAAAAGCGGTGCGGGAATGTCCAATTCGAGATGCTGGCATACTTTTGCCAGCGTAGAATGAAGGTTGGAAAGGTCTTTACCGAGCAGCGTGATTTGCTTTGCATCAGCCATCGGATGGCGCTGAGCAGTGTGCAGGACGCAGGTGATCCCGCGTTTCTGGCATCTTGAGCAGGGAGGTTCTTCGTTGGTCATGTCACATTTGATCTTCTGTCTTCTGCACGCAGTACATGCTGCGATCAGTCGTTTGCTCGGCTCGGGTCTGTCATCCTCCAGCACTCCGAGGTCACTGTGCTTGCGCTTTGCGGGATTGGACATTGGATTGGCTTCTGTTTGAGATGCGCTGCGTTGCATTCGCCCATTGCTATGTATAGAGAAACAGACGCGTGATGCTTTCGCGAGCAAGGTGAAGACAGTGGGGGAGGCAATCAAAGTGCGGAGGTGTTCGGCCGAGCTTCAGCCACGAAAGTGACATGATCGGCAATTCGTCGCAGAGACCAGTCAAGGGATCGATCTGCTGACGATATGCTGGTGAGAAGAAGGCGTGGCAGCTGATTCTATGTACGATTTCTACAATCTCGCTTTCGGTCTCCACTCTATCCAAGGGTGACTCTCCGATGTGCGGATGAGAGGCTCTAGCAGAGCTGTGTTGACCATGCCGGGATGCGCCTGATCAACATTTGTGATGCCACTCAGCTTCATCGACACCTCAAGCTCGTCTTTGATGATGTCGATGAGATGTTCCACGCCCTCCTGACCATAGCACAAGCTGTACAGCCATGGCCGCCCAATGCCTACTGCTGTTGCTCCCAAAGCAATCGCCTTCAAAACATCCGTGCCTCGAGTAAAGCCGCCGTCCACGTAGACTTCCAGCCGCTCAAAAACAGCTGGGCAGCACTTGTGCATCTCGAGGAGAGTCATCACCGAGGGCTGTGTGGTATCCAGCGATCTTCCGCCATGATTGCTCAACATGATAGCCTCGACACCCATCTCGGCTGCCTTTTCCGCATCGCTGGCTGTCTGAATGCCTTTGAGCACTAGAGGCAGACCAGAAACTCTCCTGATCCATGCTAGATCTGCCCAATTCAAAGACGCATCAATGTACTTTGCCATGACTCGCCCAAGTCCCCCACCTTTTTTATCATTGGTTGCCACGGCACCGCTGATCGCTGCGGATATATTTTCGGCTGCGATCCGTTCATCGGCTTCTCGCTTGCCTGGAACGGGGGCATCGACGGTCACGGCTATGGCTTTGATACCAAGCTCTCGCGCATGTCGCAATAATTGCTCAGTCTTGTGTCGTTCGGAGTTAACGTAGACCTGGAGCCAAAACGACTGACCCGGTCGACCAGCGGAAACAATATCGGCGAGCGGATAGGAGGCATTACTTGATATCTGCACAAAATCTTGTCAGCACACCCGTAGAGGCATTTCGGTGGTACGACTCACAATCTGAATGATATTTTGACTTCCACATGCTCTAGCTACTGCTAGCTCACCCTCGGGGTGGGCGAGCTTAGCCATCGCCGCTGGACTCAGTAATATCGGCGCGCTGGATTGATATCCCAACACCGCGCGCCTCATTTCCACTTTTGCAACATCGCGAAGTACCCGTGGCCGCAGCATGAGCTTGCGATGACACATGAGGTTGTCTTGATGTGAAACGAGATCAGTGGCCGCAGAGGAATAGAAGGCCCATGCTTTCCGCGACAGACTATCTCGAGCGACATCCTCGAAGTCATGTACAGATATCAGACTGTGCAGCTCAGGCCTGCCAGAAGACTCCGTGGAAGGCTGCCCTACTTGTGCCCCTGGCTGGAGGTCAACTGGTGGAAGGCTCTCAGGGTCGATGAGACCTTTGCGCTGTTCAGCAGATAAGGCACCAACAATCCCTGGAGCATGTATCTCGTCAAATGCTGTTGTTGCATCTCTACCTGCGTAATTGAGGATCACTAAATTAATGTTAGCAGCGCCATGCCCGCAACGTGATATAACATCGACGTACCAGCAGCACCTCCCGGATGATCGAACGCCGAAAGATCGTAGACGTTTCCATGGATAATCACCCAACAATCACCAGCCTGATCGTGCTGTCGCACATCGTCATACGAGACTAGCCTTTCGCTCATGATGTTTCTGAGATGCAATTGATCGTTCGCCTCTGCTCCCTCGTTAACATCGCGTATCTTGACAGTATGGCTGCGGCTATAATCAATGATGACAAAGCCACTAGCTAGTCGCGCGCGGCCGTGTGGTGTGGTCAATGAGCACGCAGTGAAGCCGAAGAGTGTGGCAGCACGGAAGGCTTCCTCCGAGAAGGCCTTTGGGGTTGTCGGCAGGATGCTGCGGATTCTCCATCATTGAGAATCAGATCGCTGGCGAGGAGTGAATACATTATCGTCGTCTAGATTGAGTGACCCGATGAAGTATTCGAATCGACGCCCGGTGAGGAGTACAGCATGTTGGAGGAAGACATCCGTGTAGTGTCCAAGACCGAGCTCTTGTCTGGACTCCCTCCGCCATTAGCCTCGAGACGAGTCACGTTGGAACAACTTCGTGAGCAACCTGTACTCGTGGTTCTCGATGATGACCCAACCGGTACACAGACCTGTCATGATATCAATGTCCTCACGGTCTGGGATGAGGGAACCCTGTTTGAAGAATTCTCATCCAACCGCGCCGGTTTCTTCATCCTCACCAATTCACGCGCCCTCCACTCCACCGAGGCACGACGACTGATTCGCGAAATATGCCAGACCGTGAAGAACGCAGCTGCAAAGGCGGAGAAGGAGTTCGAGGTGGTGCTACGGGGTGATTCGACCCTGCGAGGTCATTTTCCGGATGAGCCTGAAGCCGCAGAAGAAATCCTGGGCGCAGCCGACGTATGGATTCTGGCACCATTCTTCGAGCAGGGAGGCCGACTGACCATTGAAGATGTTCACTATGTGGCTTCATCAGATGGACAGCTTGTACCTGCGGCTCAGACCCCATTTGCAGATGATGCAACTTTTGGATACTCCAATTCGAATCTCCGCAAATACATATTGGAAAAATCCAAGGGAGGCATCTCTGCGGAGAGGATACATTCTATCTCGATCAACGATATTCGCATTGGTGGTGCTGATGCAGTAGAGAAGAAGCTACTTTCTGTTAAGCATCGCTCGCTGGTCATTGTCAATGCAGTCGTCACTGCGGATCTGGATGTGTTCGTACAGGGTTTGCTTGGTGCTCGCGCCCAGGGAAGATCATTCCTCTATCGCACCGGTGCCGCGTTCGTTTCGTCTAGGCTTGGGATCGAGCAGATTCCTCCTATCAGCCCACAGTCCCTGGGAATGGAATGCTCGACAGCAGCACCCGGCGGCTTGATCATAGCAGGATCTTATGTGCCAAAGACGACAGAGCAGCTTGAGTCGCTTATTGAAGGCCGAGGCTCAGCATTGGTCACGATCCAGCTCGATGTAGAAGAGCTACTGAACGATGCTGCCTCCGCATCTTCGGCTGTGCTTGCCGCTGCTAATGAAGCTGGCGATCACATCTTGCAAGGTCGGGATGTCTTGGTGATGACCAGCCGACGACTGATCACTGGCCATGACGGGATCTCTAGCTTGAGGATTGGGAATGTCGTTGCAGCGTCGCTAGTGTCATTCCTACGTTTTTTGATCCCGAGGCCGCGATACATCATTGCCAAAGGGGGAATTACAAGTTCGGATGCCGCTGCAAAATCCTTAATGTTCAAACGTGCCAGGATATGCGGGCAAGCTGCACCTGGCGTTCCTCTCTGGCGGTGTTCTGAGAAAACTTGCAAATTTCCGGATCTGCCGTATGTTGTGTTTCCGGGCAATGTTGGCGAGCGAGATACTCTTCGAGATCTAGTCGCAAGCTGGGCTGTTCCACAGCAAGGTGATGAGATTCATCATTCCATGCAGTACCAGCGGCTTGGAAGCAGTGGTCTGAAGGTCTCACGACTGATTCTCGGCTGTATGACCTTCGGCAACCCAGCATGGGAGGGATCTCCATGGGTCCTACCAGAGGATAAAGCACTTCCACTGCTGAAACAGGCCTATGACTGTGGTATCAACACCTGGGAAACCGCAGACACTTACTCCAATGGTCTCTCCGAAGTGATCGTCGGCAAAGCGCTGGAGAAGTACGACATACCACGCAGCAAAGTTGTGATCATGACAAAACTATACTACCCAGTGCTCGAGCGGGAACCCGACCGAAGACCTCAGCCAGCAGCCAATGATGGAGAGCTTGTCAATCAGATGGGACTCAGTCGTAAGCACATATTTGATGCTGTAGAAGGATCTCTGCGTCGTTTGAGAACCACATATATCGACGTCTTGCAACTTCATCGCCTCGATGTTGACACCAGTCCAGAAGAGATCATGCGTGCTTTGCACGACTTGGTGCAGATGGGTAAAGTTCACTATCTCGGCGCATCAAGCATGTACTGCTGGCAATTCGCTCGCTTGCAGTATACTGCCAAGATGAACAGATGGACCACTTTCACGAGCATGTCGGGGCTCTACAACCTACTCTATCGCGAAGAAGAGCGAGAGATGATCCCTTTCTGTAATGCTGAAGGCATCGGGCTGATCCCTTGGTCTCCGCTTGGACGAGGACTACTAAGCAGAGCGTTCTTGGAGCAGACGGATCGCAGCAAACAGGATGCGAAAACCAAGAAATGGTTTCAAGGAGACCAGAATCAAGGCATCGTTGACAGAGTGGCTCAACTGGCCAAGGCGAAACATTGCTCAATGTCAGATGTTGCGCTCGCATGGCTTCTACACAAGGGCGCTTGTCCTATAGTCGGTCTGAACAGCGTGGAGCGGATCAAGGCTGCTTCGAGAGCTCTGTCTATCAGCTTGACAGCGGCGGAGATCAGTCGACTCGAAGATCTGTACACTCCTATAGCGATACAAGCCATGTAAGCTCGTGACCAGACAGAAAAGCTCAACTCCCGGTCGAAGCACAATGGGCGATTCGGTCCCACTTTGCGACCACTTCGGCCGTTGCAGGACCGGCGAGCTGTCTCCGAGACATCTCTCGGAGGTCGACCAGCGCTGCTAGTCTCCGCTTGACCTTGTTGCTAGGTTTCGGATCGAAGCTCCAGCTTCTGTCAGCCAGGCCGGGCGCTCATTCGGAGCCGAACTTGTGCAATGATGCCGAGGCCTGAGCCTACATGTAGTTTCCACTGCGATGAGTGCTGCCATGAGATCAAAGAAAAGTCAAGATCATAGTGTATGTCCTTGCCAGAGTGAACGACTGGTACTCAGCGACATTGCAGCAGACATGGGCAGTATGACAGACCCGAAGACTAAAATCTTGATCACTGGCGCTGGCGGGTTCATCGGACAGGCTCTTGTCTCCGCGCTCTTGCACGACAAGACCATCGACAAGATCACTCTCACAGATGTTGCCACGCCAAAGCTTCCTGCTGGGGCAAACACTACCGAGTCGTGCACGGTGGAAGCTCTTGCTGCAGACCTGACAGATTCCAAAACATGTTCAAGCTTAATCACGCCTGACCTCACGACTATCTACTTGCTACACGGTATCATGTCTGGGCAAGCAGAGTCGGACCTAGAGCTTGGACTTCGCGTCAACATTGATTCGATGCGATACATCACAGATGCGATCCGCAGTCAACATCAGAAGCGGGACCGCCCCATCCGAGTCATCTTTCCCTCCAGCCTCGCTGTCTTCGGACCTGCCAAGGAGAACGATGTTATCACAGAACACACTATGCCCGAGCCGCAATCATCATACGGCGCTCAAAAGTCGATCACGGAGATCTTGTTAAACGATTTCTCCCGAAGAGGACTGCTTGATGCTCGCATCGTCCGATTGCCCACAATCATTGTTCGACCTGGGAGACCAAGCGGAGCTGCGTCTTCATTCATATCTGGAATCATCAGGGAGCCGCTTAATGGAGAAGCAAGTATTCTTCCCGTGAGCAGAAGTCTCAAGGCTTGGGTGTGCTCAGCTCGCACCGTGATCAAGAATTTGGTCAAGGCCAAGGATATTTCCGAAAGCAAGTTCTCAGGTCGAAGCCGGATTGTAAATCTGCCTGGCAGAACAGTGTCTATACAAGAGATGTTGGACGGTCTGTCGCGTGTTGGAGGTAACAAGGCGTTGGAGCAGATCACTGAGGAGCATGATGAGAATATTGTGAGCATTGTTGGTTCGTGGCCTGCGGAGTTCGATACGAGACGAGCAAAAGAGCTTGGTTTCGATGATGATGTGGAGCTGGTTCAAGCTTTCAAGGACTATGTCGAGGATTATGTAAGGTAGTCACACAATACGTTTGCTGAGAGGGCTTTATCTCGCTTTCACCGATCTCCATTTCTGATCATGATAGCAGTGGCAGATGCTATTCGATAACAAGGACGAGAGCGTCAGAGCGCGGAAGCAAGTTGAACAGCTACAACTCATCAACTACGGCTGGGGCTATTTGCACATATTTGATGCCCTGCCTCCAGAACGTGAAGGCGATGTGCACGATCCCGTCCTTTCCTACGACCATACTCGGGTAGCTCAGCTCCCGGTTCAGCTTCTGTTCGCTGTTATTCGTCATACAATATCCATCACCTTCTTCCAATATCCTGTGTTTCCAGGATTTCCCATTATCATCACTCCACGCAAGACACAGTGGCGCTCTCGGAGCACCCCAGAACGCTTCCTTGCCATCATGCTTGCTTGCTTGATTATGTCTCACATCATCAGCTGCAGCGATGTCATCGTACAGCCCTTCTCGACGGCCTTGAGCATTGAGTCGCGAAGAATGATTGTACACTGCTAGGACACGCCCGGAAGCAAGAACATCAAAACAGATGCCTGCATTGGGATTGGGTAATGTCGTAGGCACTGGCTCAGTCCAATCAATACCATTCGGAGACGTCGCCTTGTAGATGAAATCTGCCCAACGACTGCGGAATAGGGCAAGATAGCTCTGATCCCGGAGTTGCTTGATCTCCATGTGCACTGCACCAAAGCTTTTGGGAATTTCCCTCTCAATCCAACTCTTGCCTTGGTCCTTCGATACGCGGATGGCAGATATATCGTCATTGCCGACCCATCGCTCGCCAGGCTCACAGCGACATTTGAACGTTGGTACTACCCAGGTCCCATCCTCAAGAACAACAACAGGCTGGCGTATGAATGTACCAGGCTCAGCGAATAATATCTCTGGCGTGCTCCACGAGAGACCACGATCATGCGAGACTTGCTTTTTGACCAGAGCAGAATTCTGATCGCCGAGGTGCTGAGAAGTATACAACAGCCACAGCTGTCCAGAAGGTGTCTGAAACAAAACTGGATTCTGTTCACTGCGCATCGTGTCGAATGTGACTTTCTGAGCTTTGGTCCAGGATGAAGCGTCGCTTGATCGTCGGGAAAGATATATGCTTATGTCCGGTTTGCCCTCTTGAGAGCCACCAAACCATGCACAGAGCATTTCCCCATTGTCCAGAATCAACAAGTTGGAGGCATGGCATTGCGGTGTCGCCGGGGGAACGAAGCATTCTGCATGCGGCAGAGGATGTCCCTTTGTCGTCAAATCGAACCTCGTGAAATCGGGGGTAGGCTCTGCAAATGCAGTCATCTTGCTCGGTATGTCTAGCAAGACTGCTCTGTCCCAGGGTACAGAGCGCGCTCTCGAAGGTGAACCATGCTATGACCACGAGCATGAGGCACCAAGTCACAATCGGCGAGCCCAAGCCGGGCGGTGAAGCGTAAGGTCCTGGACTCGGCGCCTTGCCGACACACTCGGAACATACACTCCGACACATGAAACGGCACCATTTCTCCACATGGGGAAAACTGTGGGGTTAGAGTGTTGGAGTTGCGGAGTGCAGTACTTCACGTCGCGGATCGGCGCCCATTCGGTCTGAACACATTGCTCTTGGTTTTCCTCAAGCTTTTCTGGGCCTCGCTGCCACGACCTTCCAAGCCTACTACGACTTGGCTCTCTTTTTACAATCATGGCTGGCGGCACGAGTATCTGGGTCAGCAAAGATGCCAAAACAGACCCCAAACAAATTTTCAATGGCCGCCTCCTATATTTGCTCGTAACTTTGGCCTGGGCAGGATGCTTCTATGGCTTCGACTCCGGAAACATCGGGGGCATCCTCACACTTCCCTCGTTTGAGAATGCGTTCGGTCTCAGTGGACTGTCACAAGAGGCGTTGGACAACAGAAAGGTAGGTCTCCTTCTTAGGAACCAGGGACATCGCTGATAATAGTAGGGCACCATCGCTGCCATGCTTGCAGCAGGAGTAAGTCGATCAATTGTGCGTACCACGAATGTGCCATATCTGACAACTCCGCAAAGGGTTCGGCAGGTGCCTTGTGTGCTTGGCCTACCGCAGACTTCCTCGGCCGCAAGTGGTCCGTCTTCCTCTGGGGAATCGTCTTCCTAGTCGGCGCAACAATGCAAATGATCGCCGATTACAACGTCCTCTTAGCCGGAAGATTCATTGGTGGCATGGGCGTTGGCGCTTCATCGATGCTGAGCCCTCAATTCCTGGCAGAAAACGCACCGAAGAGTGTTCGTGGATCCATGACAGCAACCTACAATCTGATGATCATCTTCAGTCTAGCGCTGGCATTCTGGATCAACTACTGCGTCAGCAGATGGCAGAATGCCGAGCATGACAACGCGCAATGGAGGGTGTCCATGGGCATTCAGCTTATTCCCGGAGCGCTCATGTGCTTGATGATCCCTTTCATCCCGGAGACTCCGCGCTATTTGATCAATCAAGGAAAGGCTGAGCAAGGGCTCAAGAATTTGATGGCTCTGCGAAAGCTTCCTGCGGATCATCCGTACATTGAGGTCGAGTATCAAGAGATCGTAGCGCAAGTGCGGTTTGAGCAAGAGGTAAGACCGCGGTGCACTGCCCATGTTGGGCACTTTGAGCTAATCCACTGTAGGCGCGGCAAGGCCACAGCGTTTGGGCAATCATCCAGGACATTTATACGAATAAGAGTAACGCACAGCGGTTCTTCTTGGCCGTCATGCTGTTTCTCTTCCACAAGTTCACCGGGACCGACAGCCTGAATTGTGCGTAAGATCGAGTAATCCGATTCTGTGACGGTGAGGTTGGCGCCTGACAAGAGTCACTTGCTGACCCTAGTTGTCTCTCAGACTATGCTCCATCCATATTCAAGCTCGTCGGAGTAAATGGCAACAGCAACACACTGCTCACGACAGTAAGCTGGCCTGAGGTTGCGCGGCTGAGCCGTTGCTAATGTCATCCTAGGGCGTGTACGGCATTGTCAAGCTGGTCACCACAATCTTCTACGTGGGATACCTGGTCGAGTAAGAAAACGTGCATTCATGGTCGGGCTTCGACGATACTAACACAATTGCCAGCCGTATTGGGCGAAGATTACCCCTTTTGATTGGCGCCAGTTTGCAGGCCACCGCGATGCTCTACCTTGCTTTGTACATCCGTTTCGCGGGAGGCAACACAAGCAACGACTCGGTGGGAGGCACGCCGGCCGGCGGGATCGTTGGCATTGTCTTCATCTACATCTATGCTTTCGGCTGGAGCTTCGGGCACTCGGTCGCTTGCTACGTCGTCGCAGCTGAAATATTCCCCACTCGAATTCGATCATTCTGCATGGCGTTCTGCTTCTTCATCAACTGGATTGTCGACTACGGGATCACCAAAGCGACGCCTGTGATGCTCTCAGAGATGGGATGGTGAGTGAAAACCTTCGCGAATCTCACGTGTCGAACTAACGCAAAGTAGGGGAACCTTCTTGCTTTACGCCATGCTGACTTATGCGGGTGTGGTGTTCATTTTCTTCTGCCTGCCAGAGATGAAGGGAAGATCCATCGAGTCTATGGACGACCTGTTCTCCAGACCTCTATGGACCATGTGGAAGCATGCATATCCGACTGAGGACGAGAAAGTTCGACATGATGTCCAAGACTTGAGCAGTGCAGCAAAGCTAGAGCGAGGGGAATCCGTTGCGACCAAAGGAGGAAGCACAACCCACGTGGAGAATGTATCTCATCGATAGGATCCGCTCAGTGGCCCTGATCGGGCTGTATTTGATTTTGTTGCCGAGAGATGAACCTCGGGATAGCACCAGACGTCTCTGCGATTGACCAGTCCACTTTCCGAAGGATGTGAATTGCCTTTTGATTATCGCCCCAAAAAATCCCACTCCTCTCGGCAGCACCGACACTAAGGACGCCTTCGTATGTGCATATCGCGTCAGAGACGGTGGTCGCTTTTGGGGTGCAAGGAGAGCGCAAAAAGATGACAACCATTCAAGGTCCGCCTGGGGACTGCATCAATGTTAGTGGTGATACTTGCTAACATGGATATGGCGATAACTCACTCGAACCCAGAATCTCCTGATAACGTTGAATCGTAGTCAGACGCCTTACCATTGGGCCAACGGACCTTTGGTATGGAAGCCGTCAATCGAATCGCAATATGTAGGCCTTAGCATTCCGCGCCGTTTCTTGATGTGAGACTTTCTCGACTCAGCTGCGTAGAGCGGTGCTGGAAAACGACAAATTCGAGTATGAACGCCTTTGAGAGCGTGGATGATGGCGTAAGCCCGAAGGCGAAGCGAGTGCGAATATGTGCCAAGGACAGAAGCCTTTCGGGCTTCCGGATATTGCTTCTGATGTCTGGGACTGTCGTCTTGTGCCATGAATAACTGTTGCTCATGTTGATCAAGGCCAACAAGACATGCTTGCGGAACCTTCAGCGCAAGCCCAACGCATGACTTGATAGCAAGTGGATTGGAGTCTCTGGGTCTTGCCGACGGCCTGATTCCCGGATCTCCCAGGATTCCATCTCGGGCAGTCGAGTCCAGGAATGCGTATTTGGTCGCTCGATTCCTGGAGGAGACATGGCTGCTTGTTTGGCGATTGAATGTATCGGAGGAGAAGTTTTTGGGACGACTGGTACCCGCCGGATACACGTGTATCCATTGACAGGCGCATCCCCTGATTTAAGCCCGCTGACGGCATGTGAAACTCAATCCGCGCCAGTCACCGCCGATCCACGTCGAGACTCGAACGGAGAAGCCTTTCTCTTGAGACAGTTTCCTTCCCCACGCTTCACGACACAGAGAACGAGAATAATCGCTCGGACTCGTGCGCAAAATGCCTCTGCCAGTGACAATAATGCTAGTGCTTTCTGCTGTATTCACCAGCACGATTGCCGTATCCGACCTTTTTTGCCAGCCACAATCGCAGCCGAATCCCATCGCAAAAGAACGCCCAACTGAAGTGACTGGTACGATCAACGGCACGACAGTAATCGTGCCAATCCCGTACAAAGTAGCACGGAGCGTCATTCCTTCTCAATATGGCATTTTGCGAGAAGCATACGAGAAGCTCATACCAGGATTCCCAAAAGACATGTACCCTGCCGAGTTTGAAGGCCTGCTCGATCATGACGTGCAAAACTTGGGGATAAAAATACCAGACTTCCAGGTGAGACACGAGCTTGACATGGGTCGTACTCCGACTGACTCTTCAACAGCGCATGGCATTGCGCTATCCGTTCGTCGACAGACTGAACGATGGATATTCTTGCTTCCGCTACACGGCTCCTCAGCTGCTCAGTGCCTCGAATCCGGTGGCGTTAGCGGGATCCTCCTTATACGGAAAGACCATCCCCGGAAATTTTGATCCTCCATGCGATGCCTACGCGAGCGACAGCAAAGGCTCCACGTACCTCTATGGATACGCAGCACCCGGCTCCAAACAGCTTGGATCAGCGCCGGTGTTCGAAAGCAAATTCCACACAGTTGCAAATATTCCCTACAGCCAGAAGCTCTTCATCAATATCACGAATCAACCTGCATTCGGGTCGGGGCTCCCAGTGTGCGACAATTACATCACGTTATATAACACCAGCGTGACGCAAGGACAATTTGCCCCGGTTCCAGTCAAGGGACATTTGAATATTGATACGCCGTATTATCCGAAGAAAGCCACTTTGCAAGCATGGGGCTACAGGATGGACAATGCTTTCATTGAGAGGAACAGTGTGCCTTGCGAAAGTCTCAAAGGCTATGCTGGCACAGGGCCTGGTGATTCTGGTCGAAGCTGAAGTATTGCACAGCAGAGCCATGATCATACTATAGGGCATGCCCAATCTATACAGACAATGTGAATATGTGGCAAATCGCTAATGTAGCACAATAGTTATAGTGCCTGGTCCAGCCAGAAGAATCGAAGATAATACAGAGACCACATGTGGCAACCCATCAAGGACAAAACACGACTTTAAAATCCGTCTTCCCCTGATAACACACCGTATCCGCCGGACTGCCGATATCAACCTGATTTGGATCCGTCCACCCCTCCTTCTCAGGACAATCCCAAGGAAAGCAAGTCTTGCTCTCGCACGAACTACTCCCCTGCCCATTCGGTATAGGATAAATCCCTATGCCAATGTCTCCGTCGGAGCCCTTCATGACCGAAGCATCGTACGCAGTACCTTGCAACGACGCCCCGCTGTACTCCATCGCCGCGTAACCGAACTCGAAAAGTGCTTGAGTCTTCCATTGCGCGGCTGTACCCCATTCGGCGTGGCCGGATAAGCGCATGCCGAGGGCTTTGTAAGGTGCTGGGATGACCGAGGATTTCTTGGAGGCGATGTTGATGGGTTTGGACATTTCGTTCATGCCGAAGGAGGATGTGACTTGGTAAAGGGCGAATTGTTTCGTCCAAGGGCAGTTATTGTAGACGTGGATGTTGAAGGTGTTGGGATCGTCTCGTGCTGTCAGAGATGTGCTGTAGAGTTCTGATGTTGGGGCTGCCGTTGCGCTGTTTATGAGTGCTAGGATGAGCGAGAGTATGAGGTTTGGTGTAAGCATGGTGTTGGATGTATAATCAGGTGGCGCTGGTACGTTATTTCTACTGGGTATAGTGCGATGGAACGTTGGATGCGTATATACTGAAGATCGAGTAGGGACTGTGGTGGCACCAGGCCTGAGTGGTTGGAATATACAGAATGAAAATGGCGTAGGAAAAGCGGTATACAACGGTCGCGAAGCATGGTCGCCACGCGGCCAGCACGTTTTGATAAGTCCATCTTCTGCATTGTCGTCCAAGTATAGAACATCGCAGAGCGAGAACAAAGAAATATCGACATGATGTCTGAGTGATCCTCGCGGAAGATGAAGACATAAAGCGAGCTTGACACCAAGAACAAAGCCAGCCCTGTTGATAGCTTCATTTCTTGGTCGGTGGCTGGCTGGCAGTCGTCGTCGCGCCCAATGACGTGCGCATAGTCTCGTGCGTGCTCGATTATCATTGATGTAGTATTCAACAGAGTTGCCGAGAACTACATTTCAAGTACTATTTTTCCTCAAGGTGTTTCTCATTCTTTTCAGTAGTCCATGTTTGTCAGTATATCGCTCCCGTTTGCTCCTTGGAGTTGCTGGCCTCTCACTTGGCGACTGTAAGCTCTTGATGCTGACGCTCTTTCTACTCTCCTCCGGTGAGCTGGGTCGTTCCTCCGCCAGCTGTGGTACTTCTGCGCGGTCTCCATGGTCCGTTTTTGAGGGCTCGGGAACGGCATTGATTGCAGTGGTCTCTGATCTCACTCCTGCAGCTTGACCAAGACTGCCAACCGCAACAATGTGCCCATCGTCTTCATGACCCTGCTGCTCTTCAGCATCACCATTCACACTCCCAGCAGGCGAATTGACCCTCGAATCAATATTTCCATCCAAGATTCTGAAGACACCCGGGCTGGAAGTGCTTGGCATCTGGTGCAGCTCGGAAATATTTGCATCAATCACAGTGTCGGCTGTGAAGATCTCAGGCGGTGGTCGCGGTGAATCGGTAGCTCGCGTCCGCCGCTCGTTCAAGTCTCCATATGATTCCGAGATCTGAAAGCCGATCTGCAGGTCTTGTGTGACTTCTCCATCGTCCTGGCTCTCAAGGTATTCTGGCTGACGAGGATACCCCTCCTTCACGAACCATCTTTCGGGCTCTGAGAAGGTTGGAGTAGCGGGCTCCTCTTGCGTCTTTTCGTGAGAGCGGTCAAGCGGAGTCGGAGCGGATACCTGCTCTAGAGGACCAGCGCTAGAGCATTCTTCCTGGTCAGTCCGCTGATCTGTGATGATTTGTGCTTCTGCTTCTCCCTCGTCAGCTTGACTCGGATCCGACACTGAGACAGGCGTCGACACAACAAAGTCCGCATTCGACGCACTATATTGCAAGGAACAAATTAGACTAGACCCTTACGACGCAACCTGTGGACCTCTCAAATCACAAGAATCTTTGCATATAGCAAGCCAAAGCACGCCACAAAGCAACAGCAAGGAGAGATGATCTCGCTTACTTCTTTTCCCTCGCCTTGTACACATCTCCCGTCCTTCTGATCTCATCCTCAGTATCCTTTCCGCGTCCTTGCTTCTCAAGCTCTCTTACGAGCGGCAAGACCTCTCGTCCAAACTGCTCAATTTCCTCATCATAGTGCAAGAAAGCCGTGAGAATGATGTTGACACCCAAGCTCTTCAACAAAACGATGCGGTCGGCAATCTGTTCTTTCGTACCAATCAGCTTCGTCTTGAAGCCGTCGTTGTACTGCACGAGATCTTCAAATTTGCTGTTTGCCCACATGCCGGATTTGTTTCCGGTCGACGCACCAGCATTCTGGACTTGTTGGCGGAAACCTTCGACGGCTTCAGCGTCGGCTTTGCCTTGGATTTCTTGCAGGACACGGATTGCCTCTTCTTCGGTCTCTCTGCAAATGACGAAGGCATTGAGAGCGAAGCCGACCTGGCCTTCACGATTGTGCTTCTTTGCTCTTTCTTTGACGTCGCCAATTTGAGCCTGGAAGCCCTCGAGAGTGTTGCCGTTCATAAAGTAGTAGTCAGACACAGTTCCGGCATTCTCCTTGGCATCGTCCGAGTTGCCACCCTGGAAGATCTCGGGGTATGGGCGACCAGGAAGGCTGAGTGGCTTGGGCTTCAGAGTGAAGTCGTGAAATTGGTAGAAATCGCCCTTGAAGCTGAACTTGTCTTCGGTCCAAATGCCCTTCAGACAGCGGATGAACTCGTTTGAGCGGCGGTACCGCTCGGCATGGTCGAGCCACCATTGACCAATAGCATGGAACTGTAATAACACATCAGTTGCAATACTTGAATGTCGCGCAACATCGACCCACCTCTGCCTTGAACCATCCAGACACGATATTGACAGCAGCACGTCCCTCGCTGAACTGATCGATAGATGCAACGATCTTAGAGGCGACAGCTGGATTCCAAGGACCTGGCAAAAGTGCAATGATGAGTTTCAGCCTCTCAGTCTCATGGAGAAGTGCCTGCGATATAGAGACTGGCTCGTGCTGATATTCAGCTCCGTATCCAGCCATGAATCGAATCTGCGACAGCGCATACTCGAAGCCGACGCGCTCGGCAGTCCTGGCATACTTGACGTTCGATTTCAGATCCCAATGCGTATTCTGCTTGATTTTGGAAATGACGAGACCTCCGGACACATTGGGTACCCAGTAGGCAAAGCGAATTCGATCGGGGTCTGAATTGAGCGAATCCGCGTAATCGAGCGATTGGTTCTCAGTAGCAGTTGCTGCGATGCCATTCGGGACAACGCCGTTACTGAGGGGAGTCTCCGGCCCAGGCTTGCTTTCTTCACCCACAGGCACTACGACTCTCTTTCCACCAATCTTGCCAGTGCGCATGCGGTCTAAAGCATCATTGATACCCGCGAGTCCGCCCTGAGCAATTTCGACCTCTGGCAATTGCAGGCTCTTGTGCACGAGCAGATCCTCGAGCCAGACGGATATGGCCTCGCCAACATTTGGTGCCTCGTGGAAGATCTTGATTGGCAGCTTGTGGTGCACAACACCTCTCCCGACCGACTTGGGCAGTCCGTTGAGTCCGAGTAGGTGTGATTTCAGTCCGGTATCGGACTGCGAAAGTGCGTCTTGCAGCGAAGTCGCGGAGTCTTTGCCGTTGCAGTCGATACCGAAGCGTAGCTTGCCACCGGTGACAGCCTTCAAAATATCGACTGCTCTTTTATCATCATACTTGTCCACCATGAAATCTGCGCCGAGATTTGAGAGACGTTGGCCTCCATGGGCCAAGTCAGCAATGCAAGCAACTTTGAGTCCTGCATGCTTCGCAATCTGCAGAGCTAATTGTCCAGTCATGCTGTTGGCGCCCCAGATCGCAAGCCATTCGCCCGGTTGAGGACGCTCATGAATCGGGATGCCCGAGAAGATCTCACCTCGGATATCATCTGCCACATTACGAGGATCGAGCTGGCGAGTGAGCTGGAGCAGATCTGGGCCTCGTGGAGCATTTCTGAGCTTGGACAGGTCCAGCCCGAAGCTCACTCCAAGTGCGGTGATGGCAGCAACATATGCCACACCCAGAGCTGCACCCTCCTTGACGCTCACGCCATGTGGTATCCTTGTGACATTATAGTCGGTTGTAACAACATACTCTTGATAAGCTGCCTTCCTGACATCGCGGTAGTCTGTTGACGGGCCGAAGACGACATCGCCCTGCTGAATGCGACTGCTGTTCCGCGGTGCCCGAACTACGATGCCCGCAAAGTCGCGGCCGTTGACCCATGGATAGCTGGGCTGGCTGAAGCCATAGTCGGCGCCTTTCCAGTCGACGGGATTCAAGCCAATAGCGAGAACCTGAATCAAGATCTCGCGGTCGCCTTGGAGCTCCGGTATGTTGCTGCTCTTCTCGAGCTTGTATTTTTGTCGTGGCCCGTGGAGTAGAAGGAGGTCCTGCTGAGGTGCGTCTAGTCGCAGAAACTCGTCTTGTGCAGAGCTCGGGGGCGATCGAACTCCATTGCCGTTTGTATAGCCGTTGCCGTTGCTGTGGCCGTTGGCATTGGAATAGGCCCCGTTCCCGTGGGCATTCGGTGTGGCGTTACCACTTAGGCTGGAAAAGCTCCTGCCATTCTGAGCTTTGCTTCGCCCGCAATCTGAGTCGGGCTTGAGGGAGAGGAAAGGTGAGGAATTGTATGTAGAAGGCATTGTGCATGCGAGAATGTCTTGAACAGCTTGCTTGTAAGAAGCAGTTCTCTGAGTACAAAGTTGCAGCTGCAGAGACCAGCTACCAGGTCTTTGGCCACGCTACAAATGCAGGGTGTTGGAAAGAAATGCTTGTGAGAGTGGAGATGTGAAGTGAATATGAGAGAAAGCAGCTTGACCTACGTCCAATCCCACGTTTGTGCAGATCTGTTGAGCGCAGCTCACCATCGCAGGCACCTCTGACGAGCTCGACGCGAAAGTCAGAGTGCCGTTGGCGGTGCCCGCGCGCGAAGGCCTGCGGCGAGCGTGCGCGTCCAATGATGGTCGATGTCCATGGCCGAGGGCATCGACGTAAGATCGTTTTGCCGCACAGCTTTAGCAAGGCTCCGCAGTAGTGCAGATGGCGTGCTAGTTCCCCGCCGTGGGATATCAAACTTAAACCGTGCACTCGGGGTACGAGGTGTCCCTTTGGAGATCGATGATGATGGCGTTTTTGCTGCACAACTCCAAAGCAATGGAGGTCAGGCTTTCATGTTGATCGATTCATTCGACGATGCAGACAGCTTCGGTTCGAGTGCCGCGTCTGGTCGATGTTGCTCGTATTCCAACTCTTGAGCCAGCCAGCGCTCGAGCTTTCTTCATCCCAGTGCTGATGACAGTTAAGTTTCCGACCATCCGTAGCGGGACATGTTGCGATATAACCTCTCCGGCTCATCGGTTATACTGCTGAACACGCTGCCAGTGTGTGATTCGCAATGTCTCCCACGCACGCTATGCTCCCAACAGCCATCCCGCGCCGACTGCCGCTGGATGGGTGTGCTGCTGCCTCGATTCGAGTTGGATCCCTATCTGCTGAGTACACATGGTTTCCTGCATCCGAACGAGAGACGATATGAAGGAGATGGCATTAGCGGCTGGCGTTGGAGAGTGCTAGAAAGATTTCGTGCAGACAATTCGTGACCTCGCGAGACGTGGCACTGAACTTCGCCGAAGGCACAAAGCTCCACCCCTTCTTTTACGTGTGAGCCTTCAAAGTTTTATTCAAAATCTAGAAGCACTTTTGAACCGTACACCCAGACGTTTTTTGATGGTCAATACTCGGTACAAAGGCCGCACAACTCATTTGGCTGTTCACAGGGGTGCACCCGCGCCACATGTTCCCGCCGTTCCACCCGCTCACCGTGAGGCTTCATCGCTCCAGGGAAATCGGTAGTAGTCTGGGCTGACGGCATAGACACATCGCAAGGACGATGAGGTGCTTCAGGACCGATTACTGGTACATGGACCTGATCAGACGGCTCAGTGCTAAATTTGACAGAGGTGCTGGTCTTTGACAATTTGATCAGAAGGCCAGCGTGCTGCCCATGGACAGAAAGAATTCCAAGAGAAGCATATTTGCATCAGCTGTTAAGAACTTCACGGTCATAGTGCGCTCTTGACGTGCAGCTGTGCAGTATGCGAGACTCCAGAGACGGTATGGCCGGCATCTTCTGCAAAAGACTCACTCATCCCACCCAGCTTGAACCATTCCCGATAGAAGATTGTTTGCCTTTGTTCTCTTAAAGCATACAGCCCAATACGGACTTGCGGCAAACAAAGAGATTCAAGAGGAGGAAGATCATGCTCACCACAAGTAGCGGTCACCACAACATGTACAGAAGTACCCAGTGATTACGCCCTGAAACCGTGCGTCGCAAACCAGTTGAATCGACAGCCGCAGCTAGACGGCGCCTTCGCGCTTGTGTGGAGTATCGAAGGCAAGGGCAAAACGCCTCGAATACGATCGGCGGTGCACCAGCAAGCACCACTCCTGCGACAGTAAATCAAGCGGCGACGATAGCCCAAAAATCGACGACACCAATACCGCATGCGGGTGCTGCCATAGCTCAAACTTCGCAGACGGTTTGCGCAGATGGGCTGAGACCGACATGGCAGACAGCTTCCTTCCTCCGGTAGTGCACAACGAGACCTGGGAGGGAATGCGAGCTACTGAATGCCGAGATCAAACAAGACTGCGGGGCTGAACTCCAACGGATTCTCGCCGCATGGACAAATATGATCTTCGAAGCCGAAATTAATAACGACCATCGTCGCACTGGCTAGCTGAGATAAGGGCAGAAGAGTATGGAATCTGTAGTACGGGCTGGTGGTTTACCATACAAGCCAGGCTGTTATGATCCTCCTGCCTGGTCAAACATCTCGAGATGGAATACGCTTTCCCGATTCCAATGCATAAGGCGTTGGAAACTATGGATGACAGGCTTTCATTTTTTGAGGCGTGGGATAGAATTCAAAGGGAAGCTGGGCGTACGGAAGCTGGCTTGTATAGCAAGCCGCTGAGAATGCAGGAGAGGGAGAGAGGAGAGGGAGAAGGGAGAGGTCATACTTTATCGCAATTCTGCGGACATCTATTCGAAGATGAGCTTCGAGAGGTCTTGAAGCATTCTTGAGCGACTGCGAAGACAACCGCGGAAAATATGGGACCAGTGCAGCCCTTTGTTGCCGCATGCGGAAACTGAGTGAGGGAAGGCGGGCAAATGACAAAGAACCGTCAGACTTGGGACAGAAATCGGCGCTTGCTCCATCGTGCCATCCTGCCTTACAATATACTGGCGATAGATCCAGTGATACAAACTGTCAGAGATCCTAATACTGATCATAACTATGAGCTTCGACTTTCAATACGACATTGGCGATGCTCGCGACGCAGATACCGATCAACAATCTCAATACCGAAGAGCATGGAGCGCCGTTAAGGAGAGTGTTATCACGAATACCAAGGAAATATCGATCGCGACAATAAAGTCATGGTATGATCGCTCTCAGGTCCTGTATCGCCATACTGTTTACGTCCCGTCAACGTTCCGGGCCCAGGATGATCCGGAGGACTATGAAACCGACATCGACTACCATCTCGGTCAGTTAGAGCTTAAATTCGCTGCGCAGCTTTGGGAAGACAGGGAACAGGAAGCTCGCGCCTCGGGGTGGACGTTAGCCGCTAACCACATCGTTGCCACTGCGGCAGCATGTGTGAATACGAACGGAGTTTTGACGAGAGCTCCCACTATACAAGAGACATGGAGCGCTGTATGGTCGGAATTTGCAACGCGTCTCAGACAGCATAGCGCTGACGAGCGTACTTTGAGTCGATATGAAAAAATTCGCGGGCAGCTTGACAGTGAGGCTCAGACGCACCACATTCATCACAAGACGCCGGTTTGGGATCCCAAGAAGACAGCACAATGGTATTGCGAGACAATCATGGAGCAGATACGTCAAGGCAGACACAAACGTGTGGAGGCAGCATGGCAACCAGATCCAACCAACTCTCAGTCCGCATACTCGACAATGAGAAGCAACGTCGCAGCCAACCGGGACTCCTATTTGCCTGGTCAAACCTCTCAGTCGAGATGGTCAGGATTGAATCTAGCTCCCTACCTCCACCCTAACTTTGTCAAGGCCGAGGAGAACGCTTCAGAGAACTGGGTCTGGGTGGGCACACTCGGTGAAGGTTCCGCAGGCATAGTGAGCCTATGGGCAAAGCAGAATCTTAGTGGAGTGGTCACTGAGAGAATTGCCACTAAAGACGTATATCTGGATGATGAGGAGAAATGGGCGGATGAAAACTATTGGGAAGGTGCAATGTTCAACAGGTATCCCCGCGAGTACGCAATAGCGAGATATTGCAATGATTTGCCGGATTCACGCAACTTTGTTGCACATCTCGAGTACGCTTTGTACGAGGAGTATGCAATGTACAGGCTGTACCTGGTTAGTCACCGTTTGCGGCGACTGGGTCGAGTGCTGACTACCACTACCGTAGGAATATTGCGAGCACGGGGATCTTCAAGCGACGATATCAAAACACATGACGGCTGGAACTAGACCTTCAGAGCGAGCCGTCTGGGCAATGTTTGAAGCTCTTGCTACTGCCGTAGCTCTTATGGACCAAGGACAAGTTCCAAATAGCGGTTCTTTCCCCAACCACACTCCAGCACTTCATCGCGACATCAAGCCCCAGAATCGTAAGTGTATGTGAGTTGTCTATAACATAGTGAGCTGAACTCCGCTAGTCTTCCTTACGAATCGGGACAACAAGCACAAGACGTGGCATATGCTTCCAGAGGCAAAGTACGAGTCACCCGATGCCATGCCATGATCTGCCACTAACTTCCGCTCACACAGGCTGGGAGACTTCGACCTGTCCATATGGGTCGCCCATCCCGATTCTCGGAAGCCTGGCGTCGGCACCGAAGATTATATGTCTCCGGTATGCTCGTTAACACTGCCAAAAAAACACCCTCAGAGCTATGCTGACAGTGATTCAGGAAGCAGGAGAGTGCAAGGCATCTGACACAGACTCGCATTCTGACTTCCACGTCGTCACTCAACAATCAGAAATATGGTCTCTCGGGCGCACGATAATGTCGCTCATGAATCTCGAACAGGACTGGATCTTAGTCCCCGAGTATGATATCATGGCCAGTTACAAGTGTGATTCCACCACTGGTCCCACTTTCGACGCAAGAGCTGTGACAGAGTATTCTTCGGGGCTGCGGAACTTGGTGCTGAAGTGTTTAGCGCCGACTCCCGCCCATCGACCAACTCCAATGGCGCTATGGAGTGCGATACAGGCTGAGGCGGAAAGCATGCGCAACGCTCAGCCCGCTTCAAATGAGATCAGGTTATTGGATCCCACGATGCCAGTCATACAGGGCTTGGCTCAGTGAAAATCGCAAATAGCTGCGCATCATCTGCTTCCACTCACATGAGTTCTAGTTGGTTCAAGTATAGAGGATGGCTAGATGGGAATGTGGCCAGGACATATCGGTGAGGATGACGTAGGTTTAAACATATCCCATTGAAACATGTTGTCGTCAATGTTCAGAGACAAGCGAAGCTCTCCTTCACATTTGGATCCCCTCCCACATATCTCTGCGTCTTCGGCCAAGCGCAGATTTCCCTCTCCCTAAAAGTCTCGCCCTCAGCATTGTTGTTCCTCGCAAGCAAAGTATCTGGCGCTATTCCTTCTTCCACCCACTTCATCAAAGCTTCCAGATCATTACTAGGCTGAGGGCCAAGGCCACCGCTGCAATGCTGTACTCCAGGCGCCTCAAAGACGCGATAGAAATCGGCTGCGTCAGGGATCAAGTCCAAGACCCGCTCATAGTAATTTGTGGTACCGTTGGGAAAGATCAATTCGTCCGACATGCCGTGCCAGGTGATCATCTTGCCACCGTTCCGTCTGAAAGGCTCGAGATCTGGGTCTGATGTCCCGATAATGCTGTCGTATTCCTGAACAGACTTGCGGATCAGGTCGAAATATTCTGTGTCCGTGAGGTTGGAGATGTCGAACTTCGGGTCCTTCTGGACATATAGCTTGAACCATTCTGATACAATGCTGAAAGGTACTCCCACGCAAGAACTTTGGCTGCTGTCTGAGCATTGCGTCTTCACGAGGCCGGTTGTCAGAGGAGCATCGTAGGTCAAGCCGTACCAGTCATATCTTCCATTGGGACTGCGTGGGCCTCGCCAGGCTTCGTTGACAATTTGCGCGGCTTCGGCAGAGATTGGGCGTTTTGTGCCATCGGATGCAGTATACGTCTGGCTCACAAGTGTTGACGCGTCGAAGTGACAGTCGCCAAACGCAGAAACGATACCGTCCTTCACTCCATCTATCTCATCGCATGCGTCGACCGCAGCTGCAGTGATTGCCTTGAGTTCTTCCGGAGAGGGATAATACCCCAAGCGGTTCATGACCTGCTGCGACCAAAACTCAGCTGGGAGAAATCTGACCCAATTGATCGCGGGAGCAATTGCTAAGATTCCATCGAATACGTCTGAGTACCTCTGAGCCATCATGAGCCCTTGACGCCCTCCCGTGCTACAGCCACTCCAGTAAGAATAATCTGCTGGCTTGCCATAAAATTTCTCAGTAACTTGCTTGCCGAACAGCGCCAGATCATTGAGAGCTATTGAAGCAAAGTCTTGGAACAGATTCAAGTTGACGTTTCCTGAGCTGTCAAGTGCCCACGGAGATGACCATGTATCGTAAAGAGAGTGTCCGCCATCGGTAGAGGCAGTCGAGAAGCCCTTTGATGCTATAGGAGCGAGTGAATCGGAGAGGATACCCGTACGCCAGCCTCCTCCCCCAGAAGCCAAGAAGCGTCCATTCCAGTCGTGAAGAGGCAACCAAGTGTTGATGTTGATCGTGTCGTCTCGACCAGGGTGCGTGTAAGTTATCGTGACATTGCAAATGTCTAAGCCTGGGTATGCACTCGAAGGTCTCGTGCCAGAGGCTGGGATGAAAGCTGTATAGTTCTGCAATGGAACAGCATTGACTTGAAGAACCTCGGCTCCGAAGACATCAAGACCGGCGAGTGCAGCCGAACTGCATCGATTGACGTACGAAACCGAAGCATTGATCTCGGCAGCAGCCAGACTGCCAACGAAGGATGATGTGGGCCGCATAACTCCCAGAATTGCTTGCACCTCCATCTTTGACAACAGTGGCGCTGGCGCCTGTTATATGCCGGTCCTCTATCCCAATGAAACGCTTTCCCTTCACGCTCCACAAGCAGGTTCACTTGCCGATTGTATCGCCGACTTTCGATGATGTGGAACACTATCCACTTCTACTTGGGCCTTGCGGAGGTTGTGCAGTAGGCTGGAGTACAATGTGAAGGTCTATGGGTCACGCAGATTCATGGCAAAGCTTGCGCGGAGCTTTAGCCGAGACGCGGATAAGTTTCCGATGCTGACAGACTTGCTAAAGCAGTCCATTGCATTCCCAATGTTAACAAGTGTCAGAGCTATCGAGTAGATGCGGTCTTATTGATCAGTGGTTGTTCGGGGCATCCTTGCATGTTGACCTCTGACATATGCAAGAGAGGTCTTGTGGCATTTCCTTGCCTTCCGAAGGATCGACAACTCATGGACTGCTTCTCGCGCCGCATGCATATGCGCGCCTCGGGCCAAGTATCCTCCGAACACAGCATACATGCAGTGTCGCCATGACATCCAAAAGGATTGCCAGGAGCCGTTCGTAACTTCTTGAAACGCGGAACGTGGATTCAATGCAGATGCTTTCCCAGGAATCATGCCATCAACCCCTCCATTGAGCCGCATTGGCATGCGCCCATACCGCTCGGTCAAGTCGGCTGCACAGTCAAACCCGACTTCGGATGCCCGATTTGCTTCTCACAATGTGATGGCAGTTTGGAAGACCTCACAGAGCAATTCCCTCTCCCCGCGGGTTGACAAGTGCTTTGTTCACATCCACAGTGCTGAGGCTGACTTCCATTGTGACAGTTTGAATGCCCATTGTCGCTCGAGCCAATTTCTTTGTTGCGCTGTGCATCAGCTTTTTGTTCTTTTTGGGGCGAAATTCGGCGCTTCTGCTTGCAAGCTCGTGGCTATAAAAGTGATCAGGAGTGATCATCACGACGCAGCAGATCGACCCTCTCAGGCCTGTGAGAAGGGCTTCGGTTGCGAGTGACCAATATTCGCAGCTGTAGATTGTCTGGCTCCTCTCCTGAGGTCAGCGGAGTAAGGTTTGTACTGCGCAAGGTCCAACTAAAAGCAGGAAGAATATGTTCGGTCACCCACCTGCCTGGAGAGGGCATGTCCCGTCCACTCGCGGCACTATTGACGACTCACGCAGAAGCTACAGCGACACCCATTCAACCACATCGCTCTCGCAGTCCACATACAGTGACTCCAGCTCGATGACCCGCCCGCCAATGATGTGCGGAAACACTTACTCGAGTACACCACTTTCTCCATCGACGTACGGTGGCTCCACTTCAACGGTTCGTCCACCACCGACGAGGGTGAGCGCGTATTCCGGGTTGCCATTTTCACAGACAATCCGCGCTCCGACAGTACTTCAGCCATCCATCGAAACAGGCGGTGCAAGCCGTGCGACGCCGCTGTACAGAAGCAGCACAAGAGGTGGAGAATCGCAACGCGTAGCAAGTGTCGGTCGAAATGATACCCTTCGTGGTGCTCGCGGCACTAACTTTGATCCGTCCAGGTTCGATGCTCCTGCACCAGGGCCTGCTATGCAACATCAGCCACAGCCCGTAGATCTGCGGAAGAAGGTCCTGACGAAGCAGCAAGGTGCGCCCATGCAAGGCGCTCGTGGCACTAATTTCGACCCTTCACGATTCGCCGCGCCCAAACCTGTCGGAATCGCGCACAATGTGGACCAAACATTTCAGAGCTCAGATGTGCTTATCTCGGGCTACCGAAAGCTGACATCGCTGACACCAGGAGGACAATCGGTGTCCGTTAATCTCGTGCAGTCCAAGCAGGATGGTAAGTTGTTCGTCGAGAAGAGAATCCGCACTGACGATCGCAGCACATTCGCGCTGCGCGAAGTACACACCTTGATGCTGGTTAGCGATCATTACGGTCCCGGGGGCCACCTCAACTCCATGACGCAACACAAGTTTGTCCAAGACGACCAAATCATGTCGATGATTTTGGAATATTGCGACGGCGGCTCTCTTGACGATGTCTTGAGAAAAGCCGTGCACACACAGATTCATTTCTCGGAAGCCGAGGTCTGGAATGTGACCTATGGCATTTGTGCTGGCCTGGCTTTCCTTCACGATGGAGTCAAGCAAATCCAGCCCAACGGCGATCACCCCAAGACCCCGGACTGGAATACCGTATGCCATCTCGACGTCAAGCCCCAAAACGTCTTTCTCGATCAGAAGGGCGGACTCTTCGGCCTCCCGCGTGTAGTCCTTGGCGACTTTGGCTGTGCAGTATCACTCCAGGAGATCCAGAACGGCAGCGAAGACCACGAGGTACAGCCATGCGGCACACCAATGTGGTTTCCTCCGGAAGGAATCGATGGAAGATTCTATGGAACCAGGACTGATATGTTCGCGGCTGGTCTGATCACTCATTGCCTCTGCAGACTGGCTACTTCACCGCTAAACATCGGCCGATATGATCGCGGCAATCTTTGCGGAAGTCTTTACGGTGCTCGGTTGAACGGCACTGCGCGCTCTCTGACTTCTTCTGAATCGAAGAATAGGCCTTCGGCGAGAGTCACGGCTGCGACATCCTTGGCTGTCCTCATGGAGAAGGCGAAGTAGAGAATACTGCTGACAGCGCTGCCCGCCTGTTCGATCGACTGCTGGTCAGTGAGGTCTAGCCAAGGTGCGCCTTCTCAACATATCTCCATCGTCCTTGAAAATTGAATGCATGAATAGACCTTCCAATAAGTGATACGTTTCATCAACCTTCACCATCATGTCACTTCTCGATACCTCATACATAGGGTTCACTTCGAGCCCGTAGCAACGCGTCGCGGTATTGTAGTCGAGCAATCCTCCAGATCTCAGTCTATGCCTTCAGAATCATAACAGACATCTCACAGCATCTTTTTGAAACCATGAGCGTGGGCATAAGTGGTAGTCTACCAACCTGAATGACATCAGGACTGCGTATTGAGGGTCGAGGAGCGGCCGTCAAGACGACGCGATTGCGTCTTGGCATTCGCGGACGGAGCCGGCCTACGGTATCGCTACTCAGCCATCACCGTGACTCTAATCGCCATAACTTCTCCTTCAGCTCAATTGAGAGCTCTCCGAAGCTTTGAATCAATGTCAGACGGCTCGAAACTGGCATCGTCGCGACTGAAAACTATCTTAGGACATCTGTCATCCTCCAGTATGCCCGGACGACCATTCATCACCTGCCATGTGCTCAACACCATCACCGGCAAGCCTGGAGCTGGTATTGATGTCAAGCTGGAGCTGATCTCGCCTGCACGCGCTACAACCGCACACTGGACTGCAGAGACCAACGACGATGGCCGTGTGACTGCATGGACATCATCCGCAGATATCAATGAGGTGGTCAAGACGGCGAAGGAAGACATGAAGGACGGCGAGCAGATGATATGGAGTTTGACATTCGACACAGAAGCGTTCTATGGCAAGGGAAAGACATTTTGGCCAGAAGTGGAGCTGAGATTCGCTGCAGAGAAGAGTGAGGAGCATTATCATGTGCCCTTGCTTCTTGGTCCATGGAGCTACACCACTTATCGCGGATCATGATCGGTCTCGTTTCAACCTGCGTACAACATGGAGCATCAAGCTTCTCGATTAATGGCCATCTTCTGTGACACTGCTTCCAGTCAATGATGCATAGCGGTGTGCGAATTTCTTCGAGCCTCAATCTCGCCGGGTGTAACATGCGTTTAACAGACTTTACCGAGCTGCAGCGTGGCGCCGAAATACGCGAACCGTCCCCTTCTTCCAATAGTCTACCCAGAAGTATACAAGCAGATAAATAGATGGGCCCACACTTTACAGCTGTGATCCGCACAGCAGCTCACCAACCGCGAGGGGGTCTCTTGGGCCGGACCCGTCAGGCGGTCAAAAGCGTTTGTATCCCTCATCAACCTGGTCGCGGTCGATGCATCACGAACTTTAATACAACCATGCTCACTGTTGCGCTGCAAAAGGAACAGCTTCAGGATAGCGCCATGTTGCAGCCCCGCTTGAAACGAAAAGCTTCGCATCAGAGCCAGGCGCTCGCCCGAGCGCTTGAGAAGGCGCAAATCGCAGTCAGGCGGGACGAAGATGGCAATTTGAGAGGAGCACTGTCGTCATACCGGAGCGCTAAAGATCTGCTCAGCAAGGCAAAAAACCGCCTCGGCAGGGAAGAGGACGCACTGAAGCTGGATGCTATCGCGAGGACGTACGAGAACAGGATCCGGGAGTTGCGTCAGGCTATCCACGATGAGCCGCAGGAAGACAGCGACGATTTCGCAGAAGAAGATGAGTCGATCAAGACACTCACGAGCCGGCCAGTCAGCACTTCGTCGTCATACAGCCAAGTACAAACATCGCGGAAAGCTCTTGACGATCGACGTTCAGTGCAGTCAACGTGCTCTTCCGGGCGTGACTCTCATCAGCAGTGGTCTTCGGCGGTAGACCCTGACACAAAGGCAATATCGGAAAAGTACGCAAGGCTTCGGCTGCCAGACATACCGCAGTCAAGGACCCCGCGCCTCTCACAACGCTTCGACAACTTCGCCACAGACGACGAGACCACGCAGGTTCTCGACCTCTTCGCGAGTGGCTGGTGGGAGGATCTGATTGAAGGCGGATGTCGAAGATCGCTCAGCAGCGAGACGACGCTTGTAGCATCACCGCGTACGTCCCTGGAAGAACTGTATGAGAAGTCCGTGGAGCTGAAATCGGAGGAGAGCAGAGCAGAATCTCCCACAGAACATGCTGTTGCTCAGTCGGCGACAGCTACGAATCTATAGGCGCAGTGCTGAGTGGACGAATCGCCAAGCAGCAGGATGACCACAACCACGCTCTTGTAGACGTGCCTATGGACAGCATAACAGCCATACAGAAACAAAACAGTGCCTTGCGACTCATTCGAATCTCTTGTCATAAAAGTCCTGCGATCTCATCAGTCGATGGCGGCGTGTCGATCAGGAGAAAAACGTCAAAGTCTGGAACCACGACAAATGTATCCACAGTAGTGTCTGCCCTGCGTTGCCTGTAATGCAGATTGACGATCACATGCGCAAAGCGAAGGACACACGAAGGACATTGGCGAGTGTTCAAAGACATCTCGAGAGCCAACAGGCGCACCTCTCCTCATGCTGTACGCGCTTAACCTGCTCTCTTTCGCGAGAACGTGCAGCATCCTGTTGTTCAGCCTCTAGCGCAGCATTCAGCAGGTACGGCGGACAAATTTAATGTACGAAAAGTTGGGCGTTCACCTTGGCGAATGGTTGGTGGGTGTCGATGGGATTTTCTTACTCGCTCTTTCAAGAACAACCTCTGGGTAATGGCCGCCAAACGCGCAGCCGTTCGCCCTGACGAGATACTGTAGACGAGAAGAGATGGAAGGGCGCCGAGTAACTACCGTTGCAACTGAAATCGTTATACACAGTGGGCTCCGTCTGCCAATTTTGCACTTTCGCAATCTGCTACGGACTCGCGTGGGCAATCAGACATCCGCTGGAGACCAATGTATTCGACTCCGTCAGCTTTACCACTACTTGATATCGAGACTGTCAGGCCGGGCAGCCAGCCGCTGGCGCTACTGACAATGGACATGCTCTGCAGCTTTCCGTATCGACCTGCATACTTCAAGACCGAGGAAATAAGCACGATCTAGCTTGAGTTCATCGGTCTCGAACATTGTCGTGTGTACAACCATACAGGCGAGGAGATCTCCACAAATGATCCTCCCCGAGATGTACGCGGGCGCCACTTTGTCGCCTTGACCATCCAATAAGCTGGTGCGTTCCGTCTGTGACGCACGCCGACTGCAATAATAAATCGTTGGTCGACCATCACTCCATGTGACTTGGTAAGACGCATGAGCAGCACAGCAATATGGACTATCCCTCCTCCGATCGCTGATTCATGCGTCTCCATTCTTCGTACATTCCCGTGCTTTCGTCAGGACCTTCATCCTCGTCGAAAACTTTTGGGTGGTCATGTCTGTACACAATGACTGAGCCTAAAGGATCCTGGGGCACTTCAGTACCGCGGAGTAACTCTGGATGTCTCTCTAGTAGGCCTTCGAGCTCGAAAATCGCGCCCTCCGTTTTTTCCGACCAGGCTTTCTTTGCAGGTAGCGGTCTTGAGCACCTGATTTCTGCAATTTCGTGCCGACGTCTTGTTCGCCGCAGACTTGAGCAGATCCACCAAGACTCGAGCACTATCTGCCAAATCTTGCCGTCAGCTCCACCCTCTTCCTTCTCAGATACGTCGAGGACGCGTCTTTCCACTTCGACATCAGCCCAGATGACATTTGCTTTCTTCGACAAGGTGAAGTCATTCTCCAAGCAGTCCAGATTGATGCCTGGGTACTTCTGCCAGAGCTTGTTCATCCCCTGCCACCACTCGACGGGTGTGCTGGTCCTTGTCGACCGCCCTTGGTCGGCGTCGGAGTGCAACTTCTCCTGAACCCAGGTCCAATCCCACGGTAGAGAATTTCTCAGATTACGCCTGAAGTTTTTGTGGCCCGTAATGTCACCAGGCTGGGAACAGCTGCGCGAAAGGTACATCTGTTTCGCCACGAGTTCTCCTTGTGGATGGTCCAAGTACTGTCTGCGCTCAAACGAGGCGTGATGGTCGAGGACGTTCAAGTTTCTGCCATTGCTGCTCTGCAAGATGCTGCCATTGTGCTTTTGCGGCAACTTCGATTCGGCCAGTCGTTCTGCATTTACGTGACGCGAGACAAGGATCTCAGCAGCAGAGTCTGCCGCTTGACGTCTCGAGATTGTGATGCCCGGTCGGAAGCCTCGCACAGTCCAGAGCATGGTCTTTCGCAGCGAATCACGGCAAGCAGCAGAATTGAAGTTTGAGTGAAAGATCGCCGAGGTGTTCAATGGTGTCCTGGGTGCAACTTCCTACCGGTGCTTATGTGATGCTCCGTCTGCTGGTCATTCACCCGACGCCACCTGTTCACCTGTCGAAGTCCATAGAATGCTTGTGACGCAAGTGACTGCTGTCAGTGGATTGAGCCAAGCCCGGGTGGTAGCCACTTTCTCGAGTGCGTACAATCTGTTTGTGCCGCATGCGGTGAATTCCGGTACGAGATTCTGATTCCTGTCGGTAATGATCGGCCTCTGACAGCACCCAGCGTGCGATGGTCTTGCTTGCTCGCGGCTGATACTTGGCTTCATAAGAGCAGGCGCTTATACATAATATTTAAAAGTCTATACACATTCGATGCATCGATGGCGCGAAAGGCCAGGCGTGAGTCCTCTATCAGGCGTGGTCTCGTGTACTCACTGCGCTACTCACTGGACACGGCCAAGCACTCCAGTCGGCGGCATTGCTGTCACTATCTTTAATGAGCAGGCGCTTGCGAAAGGCTTTTTGTCACCGAAGGTCACAGGCATTGTCCCTAGCACGGGCAACCTGTATTCTTGCCGGCTGCCAACCAGGACCAACGATCTTGATAACGAAACGCAAGGCTAGTTTCGATTCTGAATCGATACCACGGAACGCGAACCGGAGGTTCGATGAGGTCCAGTCTCAAATGCTCATCAGAGGACATTGATTTTGGGGCCTAGAGAGATTTTGAGCGCACTGTTGACTTCTTCAAATCTTGGAGGATTCAACAAGCAGCCATGCTGCTAGTGGCGATTCTGGGCAGGTCGATATCTTATTGAGACATGTCAATGGCATACAGTTCCTCTTGCGATTGACGGAGGCAGTCTGATGTGCACTTGTGTACCTACACGACCATCGGAACCATCTGGAAGGCCATGCAGAGTTTGGCATACAAACAAGTGTCCTGATTGAATGCCCCAGGCGTTGGCGAAGATCGCATCCGAGGTAGAAACATACTGGCACAAAAGACGAAGCGGCCTGTCGTTTCAACAGAATCTAGCGATACCTTTTCAGTCCACAAGGACGCCAGTCCAAATTATCTTTCCGTAGAAGGTAATGAGGCCGGGTGCTGGAGACTGAATTCCGGTGACTCTGTGCGATAGAACAAGCCAGCCCTTGATTGCGAGCTCTAACTAGCAGGCAGCCTTCGTAGCTTATCGATAAGCTGTGCAGGTGAATCCTTCGCGCCTCGGGCCTCTGTCCTCGGACATAAACTCTGACAACACTTCTCAGTCTCTCATGGACCAGAAGGAGCTCATCTGAGCTTCACGCTTGAAACTTGTACACGAGCATGGCATCTCGACCGCCTACTGACGAGACACGTCAGCCAAGACGATCGGGTCGGAACCGCCACCGAACACCAGGAGAGTCTCGACCTGTAGAGATGACACAAACAGCTCGAGCAAGAGCAGCCTCATCTCGCACCAGTCAAAAGAACTTGGCTCCAGACGAGGGACAAGCAAGAATGCAGGAAGAGGTTCATGAAGATGACCTCTGCCCCATCTGTCAAACCCTGCTCTACAGGCCCGTCACAACGCAATGCAACCATACAATGTGCGAATCATGCATGGCCCACTGGGCCGATGTCTCCGTGATGTCTCAAATGCAGATCGTGGACGTTGACGAGATTCCCCAGACCTTCAACGCCGTCTCCGAGATTGAAGCCAAATGTCCCATATGCAGGACGCAGACTACAGCTTCGTATAATCCGGATCTGGCAGGAAAGCTAAAAAGAGAGTATCCGGCCACAACCGAGGAGAGGAGTATCGAAGAAGAGCACAGCTTTGGCGAGCAAGGTAGTATGCAGACATTGACAGTGTACATTGGAAATCGCCACAAGCTCATCGACTCCGAGGATGCGAACTGCCACGAGTGGATCTTCTTCGTCCAGCCGAGTCGGACAGACATCATTGAAGAAGTCCAGCTGGTGTTGCATCCGACATTCCGGCCCAGCCGCGTGATACGGCAGCGTTCTCCTTTTGAAGTCAAGCGGATCGGCTGGGGCACGTTCACAGTGTCTGCGTATGTCATCTTGAAAGCGGGATACACGTGGGTCTCATCCGAGGCGCAGAGGAGTCCTGATGGAGCTGAAATGGGCATGCTGGAGATGGAGTGGAATCTGGACTTTGAAGGCTTCGGTGGCAAGGGAAGCATGGGGAGTGTGAAATTGAAAGTCAAGAATGATCGGGAGTGGGATGGCAGCGTGAGTGACGAGGAGGAGAGAGATACCAGAGAGTGGCAGCGAGTCGTGAGGAGCTATCAGAGGGATGGGAATTACGAGCCGCCTGAGGAGGAGTAGTGACAGCTCCACATCCGCTGGCTATCAAGACCTGCTCCCAAGCTCCAACACCGCCTCGCCCACTACTTCTTGCCGCAGCGGACTACATCTCGCCGTTCTTTGCCGCGTTCCAGGCCAGAATCCACTCTTCTTCGATCCACCAGCCGGCAGTTCGTCCGGCAAGCCCATCTCACGCAGACGTGCAATCGAAGCCTCCAGCTCTCGCGTCGCCTTGGTGATCTCTGCAACGGCTTGACCCTTTCTGCAGCTCCGGAACTGTTCGATGGCTTCCCCGAGCCTTTCACGCGAGTCTCTCAGCTCGCCGTCAATGTGGCATTTCCGACAGATAGAAGCCACCCTGATGCCTATGGCTGGCGCATGGCCGCCGTGGCAAGCTGGCATGGCGTCATGTGTAATGACGTTCGAGACTTGAAATGTGCCACGACAGCGACTAATGCCGATCTTGTCCCAATGGCGGCATTTGTATACCAGGACCCTGTTGTTGCACATTGCAGAATTCTCACGTTGGGTTTTGGTTCGAACGAAGCTTGGGTTGACTTCAAGTCGGATCTTCTGTCCCGATGGGTCCGTACGATTTGTGGTCGTTGAGGAAACGGCTGTTCATCTTGTTTGACAACTATCGCGTGTGGCCTTCACATCATTGTCGTGCTATTACTTTTCCGGTAACAATCGCTCTGCTGCGTGTATGTCTGAGTCACAAGTCCAATTTTGAAGGTTAGCGGGAGCAGCTGCAATGTCTCCGCTCATGGAGGGATCAAAGCAGGAATGGACGCAAAGGCTTGCGACTGCAGAGATATAAGGCTGAGAAGATGGTTTTGGGCTTCATTTTGGGGATACGATCCGGGAGGAACTCTTTTCCGCTTTGGGCATAGCCATGCAACGCCCGGTTCTGGCCGAGGATTGTTATCATTGCACTTATCTACGATTTCGAACGTGCAGTTGCGTGAGGGCATCATGTCTTGATCGCAAATTTGCGCCATGATACATGAGTGAGCTTAGATCGTAGCTGTTCTTGCCTGTTGTCTTTGCTAAGCGAGACTTGTATTCATGGACTTTGGATAGCGACCCATTCCTATATATGAGATACAACCCGTGCAGGACTCATAGTTCAAGCCTCCTCCAAAGATGAAATGCGACCCAGCAGAAACTGCAGATGCCTGTAAGCCGCAGCAGGCTGGTATTGTGGCACCGCGTGTCCAGCGCCAAATTGCTCCACCCAGGTCAGACCACGTTCTGTATGAGTAATGCCCATCACTCCCGCACCCGCAAAATTGACGTCGCCACAATTCTGAGCGCCCAAAGTGTTGCTGTCGCAGATCGGCTGATCAAAGTATGGCACCACGAAAGGCTTTGAGGGCTTACTTTGGAAGCCCTGATTTCCGCTCCAGGTCATGTTCTGAATCGCCATGAGAGTGCCATTGAGCGGGAAATAGTAATCCAAGTCGCCTGACACAATGACTGTGCGTTTATTCTTCTCGATCATGCCGGCAAGAGCCGGCTGTGGCACTCCTGCATCTGCAAGAGATGGCCACTCGCTTGCGTCGCTGGACAACACGTCGCCTCGACAGGTGCTCCAGCTGGTTTGGGGCGCATTGATGGCGCGCTGCACATCGCTGCGATTGAAGTAAACTTGCGCGCCTGGGGCGACATATTCGAAGGTGTACGAGAAGCCGAGAACGTCGTGGAGGATTGGACATGCGTCTGAAGCGTGATAAACATTGAAGCACGGGTTGACACGCAACGTAGCGTCCAATATCGCGGCCCAAGTGTTGCAGCCATCGCGGAAAGTGAGACCGTCGGGAGGGGTGCCGAAGGAGCCAGTTGGAGGGGGAAAGGCCAGATGGGTGTCCATCCACTGTCTGTGGCCGCAATCTTCAGAGGCTTTGTGTACCGAAGCCAGGAAACTATCGTTCAGTCCGAATAAGGGACCCCAATGGTCGACAAAACGAACCGAGGGTATCAACTGGGAGACGGATGCCCACACTACCGCCGGACTGTACAACAATGACCCTTGAAGATTGAAGTATGTGGTGTCATTTGCTTTGTGCATGGCCTCCTAGAGAAGTCATCAGCTCACGCCCGAACGCATGGCCGTGCCAACGTCGCAATCCGAACGTACGGCCGTATACGAAATATAGAAGCCAGCGTATGACTCTCCCGTGAGGTAGATCTTGCGACCGTGAAAGCCGAATGTGTCGATGAAGTTGCGAAGCCAGCCCATCAGATTCTTGGCCACATCGTCTTCGCTCTGATCGGTAGACGGTGAATTTGAAAAGCCCGTACCCAAGGGTTGATCAAGCCTATGCAGCATGTCAGTGGGAAAGGCCAGACATTACGAAAGCCGAGCCATGACACGTCGTACCACACCATATTCGTGAGTTTGTTCCAGCTCCACTTGTTCGCCACTGGCTTGTAAGTGCCGTACTTCCATGACACGGGTCCATTCTCTTGCAAGAATCCGGCAAGACTTGAACAACCTGGACCGCCGTTCACTTGCATTTTGCTCAGCTTGTGGTCTTTCTAAACGCTGGACCAGGACATACTTACACCAGATCACGATCTCGTCACTCGCAGCCGGATCGGAAGAAGGGGAGAAGAAGAAGTAGAAGTTGCGTGTCTCGTTGGCTTCCTGCGAGATGGGCAGCTCCCCTGCAAACGCTTGTCCGATGTCGAAATCCACGTCCGGTAGCTTCGTGCCATCAACGACGAACTTGGAAGTGTTGGAGTTCACTGCAATGATCTGATCGGCGCGGCGGTGTCGCTCAGCCGGAAGCTGTCGCTTCTGCTGCTGATGATCATGATCATTGGGTCCAGAGACCGCCAAGACCAATGCCCGTGGGCCGCAGAGGCACAGTGCTAGAATACTTCTGATCAGCATCGTCAGGATGAGCTTGCGCGAAGCTTGGCTTACCCTACACGGCGAGCGAGTCAGTTTTGAACGCTCTCGCCGAAGGGATGGCATGATGCCCTCCCACGTGCTGACAAGCATCAACAAAGATAGAAGCGCTAGACACATGGTTCGCAGGGAGAGCGCTCTATTGAGACCAGGTTCGCCGGCAAGCGAACTTGAGCTTTGGTCTTTACCGGGTTGTTTGGACCCCAGGGCTGACTTGCATGTCCTTCACATTTTGTGCAGAATTCATCAGTCTCTAATGCGATTCCTTGAGGCCTGTGTGAGCAGGCGTGAGGTGCGATCATGCCACGCGTCTGACCAAGACATTGCTGCAGGTCTGAAAAGTTTGCGACTTTTTGCCGGAATGCTCTTTGGCGTCGACTTCAAGGTCTTCGACGTCAGGAGACGCAATCACCCATGCGGATGGAGCTCCGTAGCTCCGTCTCCGGCTGTGACATCTTATGCCAGGCTTCGTAGTCTCGGCGATCTTGACCAGGGAGTTCAATGTTCACACCAGTCAGATCATGCGTTAGCGATATAAGCGTCGAACACAGCGGGCTCTGGGACGTCGATGCACGGTATCACACTTCAATTGGCATACGCCAAGAGACGAGCTGTGACAATGAAGGTTAACTTACGCCGTGCCGTGAATTGTCAGACGCTCCCGCACATTTACGAGACGACGTCGGAAGCTCCGCCGGAATACCCTGCGACGCACATACATGGTCTTGCAAGGGTGGCCGCTTTTGCCAGTGGCAGTATGCAGAATTCACTTCAGCCAAGGTGTCGTCTCCGTCAGGCCCGAGAATGAGCATAACTCTCGGCAGTCTGCTCAGTATCCTAAAAAATGCCTCTGGATGCCATGGAGCGCATTGTCAGCGACGATGACACCGGCGGACCTACGCGTTTCCGGGCACCGGCCTGACCAGGACGCACGGGCATAGCCATAGTCTCGCATATATGGGTGACAGACAATGGAGGAGCGACCTCTCGAAGACATGAAAGATCAGAGCTTCCGGTACAATGATGGGCACCCCAATGTCCATCTTTATGAGCAGCAGGATGGACAGCAATACTTCTAGGTGGACACATGCTGCATCAATTGGAGCAACCAGTCCGAGCTGCCGTTTGCTTTAATGAGCATGTTTCGCTGACACCAGCTAGCGAGAGCGCGTTATATACATGGCCCGCCGAGTTGTCGTATAACGACGCTTCGGCGGGCGACAACATTACGAATTCTGCAGAGGCATGAGCAAAGCTTTTGGCGGAATAGATGGTACTGAAATTTTTGTCTTCTTGTTGCGATCTCCTGTCGATCTGACTACAACATCATCACCCACCCAGCCACGGCCGCCACAGCCACACAAGCCAGCTCATTCACTCCCGACAGCTTGCCCGCAGCAGCATTCGTAGGCGTAGGAGTCGATGAGCTTGACGTCCCAGAGCCCGTGCCAGACCCGGTGCCACTACCACTATTGCCGCCGTTGCCACTCGTCCCATTCGTCGAATTTCTCGGCCAGCAATATGTCTCCAAACAATCCGTGCACACCTCGGGAAGTTTCGACGCCTCGACGCTCTTGTGCGCGATTCCACAAGCGAGACAGGCTGCCCATTGTTCTGCAGCGGAGCTGTTCTGCTGGCTCTGTGTCACCATTGCCAGACCGCCGTCAAATGTGCTGTTGAGCTCTTCCGGCTTGAAGAAGAAGCCGGTGGGTGAGTTGCCCTCTTCGGTGTTGGGGAGGTAGATCAAGGTCGCCGTGTCGTTGTCGTGGCAGCCGTAGAATTGTGCGCGAGCGGACAGGTTCGCGGCAACGAAGTCGGAGGGACTGGGCACTTGGGGCATTTTGGTAAGACTGTTGGCCTGTGCCGAGAGGTAGGTGTTGTAGAGCCAGGTGCCATTCGTAATGTTGCCGGGTTGCTGAGTGGCGGCGTCGACGAGGACGATGACATCGATATTGCGCTCGGGTTGGAGGAATGGGAAAACAGGAATGGCTTGACCGCTGTTGCCGCCATCCGTGCCAAAGAGATCTTTTTGATCGCGGATCTTTCCTGCTTTGTCGCTCTGGTAGAATGGGTTCGGCACGATGCCGTAGGGATTGACGAGGGAGATGCCGGAGAAGACCGTATTCACTTGGCTTGCTACTGTGCTAAGCGAGCTCGCGCTCTCGTTACCAGTAGAGCATGTATCATCCTTCAAGTGCGTAGTCAGCGCTGCTCATAGCTTGAGCCATGTTGAACATGCTTACAATCAAAATGTTCGATGAGATGGCAGAGATGAACCCGGTGTTGTCAAATCCAGTCACGCATTGTTGTGAAGAGTTGCTGGGAACCGAGCCCATGTACTCCGTAGGGTAGAAGGCATCGACGTTCGCATCCCACGAACCAAACTCGGTGGGCGACACCTCCCAGATCGCACTCTGATTGGAGGGTGAGCACATGCCAGCCGCAACATCAGCCTGCGTGATGGTGATGATCGGCCACGGAGCAGAATGGTCCTCGAAGCTCGATTGAGATGTGATATCTGACCAGTGCAAGTTGCTGCCACCCGTGGAGCTGATGAAGTTATACGAGATAACTTCTCCATAGATGTCGATGAGGGAAGCAGGGTAGCCTGCAGCAGTCTTGTTGCCGACACTCGCCCGCTGTGAACAAGGTTAGCAATCAATCAACTCGTTCTATCAGATTAACACTCACAATGGAATCGGCATTTGCGAGGGCGGCAGCGTAAATGTTTTGGTAATTTTGTTGAAGCAATTCACTGCGCAATGTCGAGATTTGTGCGAAGTTGTTTGCCATGATGCCAGTCAGAGTCAAAGAGCCTCCCGAGAGTGCGGAGACATATGTCATTCCCTGCAGTAGACCAGCTACAGACGAGTTGCTATCCTCGCGTCCGTCCAGACCATACACAGCGCCCGCCGTAGTAAGACCGGCTTTCGTTCCACCGCCGCTAAGGGCCAGAGCAACTCCGGGGACAATGCCAACAGACAGGCCGTTCAAGGTCTTGCTAATCCACGATGAAAGGTCTTGAGAAGCCTTGGACATGCGCTGCTGCGCATAATCCTTCTCTGCCGAGTTGAGCGAATCTGCGACTCGGATCTGCGCATCTGTCGGACAAGAAGTAGTCGATGGTACGTAGGGATTCGTCGAAGCTGCCTGTCGTTTCCATGGCAGAGAGACGGCATTGACTGATGCTGCGCTCAGAGCCAGCGCGATCGACACCTGCGGCCGCATGTTCGATGGCGATGGCGACTGCAGACACCACCGGAGAATGAGGAGGCGTGCGATCAGGTGAGCGGGTACGACATCCTTAAGTCATGCTCGCGAGCCTGGATGGGCGCTCCCGAGGTGCAGTTGGACTAGTTCACATATCGGTAAGCTAGCCTGTGCCGGGTAGCTGTTTTCAGCCCTCTCATAGACGCTGTCGCGTCGCCCGCGGCCAAAAGAGATGCGGGCATCTTGCTGCAGCTACTATTCCGAGGGCTTGTTGCCGAACACTCCGTAGCCAGGCCGGCCGGCGCTGCTGTCGTCGACCTTGGCTCTTGTGTAAGCTGTGGAACAACAGAGGACCGGAGAGAGCCTCGCTCAGTTACGTTTCTGTGGATACCAGGCGCTTCTAAGACCGCTTCCAGATCTGTGGCGCGACGGAGTGTGGAGATGGCTTAGCGAGCCCGTGTTTTCGAACAAATTGCACGCAGATCATGGGGAGTTGTCAGCGGCAGCATATCGGGGCATCGACGGACAGCTCTCGCATTGTTGCAGCGACGGGTGGATTCATCTGAGAGTTCAGCAAATGCATGAGCATGACGACGGGAGCATGGGGAACGCGTGGGTGGAAGGACCAGGAAGGGCCGTGGAAGGATGCGGAGCAGGAATTCATTGGCAGAAAGCCCTTGTCCTGCAAGATACGCTAGCTAATGTCCGTCTTGCGTGTGAGTTTTGAAGCGTGAGCTTTCACTCCCGTTCTTCGCTCTCCAACCACTTGCCCGAACAGTGCGATCCCGCACAACAATGGACTGTCAGGTGAAGATCACAGGACGTACAAGTTCAGCACTGCACGATCAAGTCTCTCAGCCGTCGAACATCCTATTAGCAACAGCGAACGTTCTGTAGTCTGGCTGTGGTGGAAGATCAGCATATGAACAGGAATAGGCAACAAACAAAGCTCGCGGACACTCCTCAGCGACGGAAAGCTGTATCAGTCATCGAAGGATTGCTTGACGGAGCGGTTCACTGCAGTGGCCGCGTAGGCCCAATGTTGGTGTTCAAGCGGTGCCTCATCGGCATGAAGCTGCCCACAAGGCATGCATACGATTGTGGTACTGACGACGCACGCACATGTCTTGCCTGCTGCACAATTGATTGGCCGGAGTATGCAGAGCTCGTCGGTATGCAGTTGTCTCGTCTCTGCAGTAGATCAGGCGGTGGATGAACCCTCCCGCTCGAGAGGTAGAGCTTGATCACAGATTTGCATGCAGTCCTTCAGTAGCCACAATGACTTGGTCGCAGGCATCCTCCACGCGAACTGCCGATAGCATGCTAGCGACGAATTCGAGCAACAAGACGGCCAGCGACCGAACGATCACATCATGCCTACGACGAGGTCTACACGAACTGCTGGGCAGCAGCGAAGCAGAACACAAGGGCAGAGTAGGCACAATGCTGTTCGTGTTCGAGAAGGATCTGCCATAACAACGAGAGAAGTTTACAGCTCAAAGCAGGAGCCCGAAGCTGGTTGAGACATATCAAGATGAAGTACAACAAATTCGGGAATTCCCACATATCCTGATCTTTCTGTGGATGCAAGAGTTGTTTTTGATGACTGCTCCAGGCGTACATATACCAAGGATCTGAAATGCTCTGGGAGCTTCCGCAGCACGTTTTCCACTCCCACGTCCATAGCGCGGACCAGCATTGGGTCGCCATGTGCAGAATTATAGCAGCCAACAATGTGCAAAGCTCCCAACTGATCCCAGGTACCAGTATGAACTTCCGAATGTGCAGGTCCATATTGCCGATCTCACAAACCGTAGACATGACTTCTACCCAAATATTGCACACGAGTCGATCTACGATTGCTCTGCTCAATCTGAAGACACGAGAACTACACCGCCGAATTCCATTCTGCGCCATGCGGGCAAGATTGCTCGTCGAGATGCTGGTAGCCACGACACCCGGCATTTCAGACCAAAGATTGGCGTGAGCGCGGTGCTGGTCAAGGAACATGCGGCAAACGCCAGCTTCGCAACGAGAACGTGCATCATTTTGCCCTCCATCGTACGTCATGCTGTGCAAGGAGAAGGATGTGGCATGTGATGAGGATAGGTTGAGCATGTCTTCTGTAGAGTGAGCTTCGGAAGCTGTCATATTCCTAGGGAAGACTTCTAGATTCTGACGTTGTGAAAATCAGCATGCTTTCCGTAGCACCCACCAGCTCCCGGGGTCTATTGTGTATATTGTCAAGCATTGAGGATTCGAGCAAGATCGGCATCCATTTCCAATCAGTGTTCCCGTGTGGTCCGGTTCGCGCAAATACTCGCATCCGATGATGCTTGTCGCAACCTTTGACGTACCCCATGTTGTAGGTTCTAACTGACCTCCAGCCGAGGTCCCCTGCGGCTGGAGAGCGCGTCCGAAAGCCGGCACTTCGCGTGGCCGCTACATGCAGTCGAAAGAATGCCATAATATGAGTATTGATCACTTTCATAGTCTTCCACCTCATTGGTCCTTGAGTGTCGAGCCTTCGCCATGGAGAACTACCGCACAATAACACACAAGATCCCAGCAGCACACCTGCGCGAATTCCCGCGAGCAACGGCGCAATCAGAAGAAGATGTCCTGCACTTCGTCGTCAAGCAATACATCCCTTTGGACAATCCTAATCCTCAGCCTGGAGACGTCACCATCATCGCCGCACATGCAGTGGGATTTAACAAAGAGCTCTATGAACCGCTATGGGAGGATCTCGCGGCGCAAGCAAAGCGCCAAGGCTGGCGGATTCGCAGTATCTGGATGGCAGATGTAGCGTGGCATGGCGAGAGCTTTGTCTTGAACGAAGATCTGTTAGGCAACGACCCGGGGTGGTACGATCATTCACGAGACATGATGCACCTGATCAATCTCAAACGAGCCGAAATGCCTAGACCCATTATCGGTGTTGGACATAGCATGGGAGGCGCTCAAATGTGAGTATCTAGTGGCAACACTCCCATCTTCCCAAAGAGAGGAAAACACCTCAAACTGACACCCGAGCTTAGAACCAAACTCGCCCTCGACCACCCCTCCCTCTTCACAACCCTCATCCTCATCGATCCCGTCATCCAAACCCGCTCCGCCGAGCTCGACCCCAAGCACGTCCGCGTTAACGTCGCCTCGGCGTCGACCTTCCGCCGCAGCCTCTGGCCCTCCCGCGAAGCAGCCCTCACCTCGTTCCTCAAATCTCCCTTCTACAAAGTCTGGGACCGCCGCGTCCTCGACCGCTGGGTCTCGCACGGCCTGCGCGACTGTCCCAATCCTCAGCACCCCGATGCCAAACCCGGCCAAGTCAGCCTCGCGACGCCGGCCGAGCAGGAGATTTGGTCGTTCCTCCGCCCGAATTACGACGGGCAGGGGGCGAGTGGGAAAGCGATCGATCGGTTTGAGTTTCCCGATATTGATGCGACGTTAGCGATTCAGAAGCCTTTTTACCGGGCTGAGCCGATTGCGACGTACCGTCGCCTGCCTGAATTGAGGCCGAGTACGCTGTATCTCTTCGGCGAATTGTCGAACGTCTGTGGACCGGAAATGGCGAAGGACAAAGTCTCCAAGACCGGAATCGGGGCTGGAGGGAGCGGAGGCGAGGCCGAAGGCCGCGTTAAAGGCGTCACGTTCGAAGGTATCGGACATCTGATTGCGATGGAAGCTCCGACGCGATCGGCAGAGACGATGGCGGAGTGGGTGGGCAGGGAAATGGGGATGTATCGGGAGCAGAGGAAGAGGCTGGAGGAGTGGTGGGCGAAGCCGATCAGAGAGAAGCAGAAGGTGGATCAGAAATGGATTGATGCAATGGGCGGGCCGCCGAAGAAGAGAGGTGATGCGCCGGCGAAGTTGTGAGGTGGATTTGCCGTGTGTCTGCGAAGATTTATTGGAATCCAGGCATCAGATACGCCGTAGAGGTACTGAGCATCAGGGAGATGGGAATGGGTTTTTGGTATACAAATAACAGCACAAGACAGTCACATGGAAGACATGCGGGGTTCGAATCTCTCATTGATCGTTATGAAAACGCAACTCACATTTTCTACAATTACAATTTTGTTTCTCTGAATTACTCCAAACTTACATTGAGCAATGACTCTTGCTGCGCCTTGCCTCAGACTCGCCAGACCAAATGTGGCGGCAGCAGCAGCAGCAGTAGCAACAGCAGCGACGGCAGTAGCGGTGGCAGCAGTGTCGTGCGGTCAGTTCACTGGTCAGCCTCGTACTCTTGGTACTCACCAGGCCGAGATCTCCTCATCTCCTCCTCTGTCTCTCGCGCCACGACGACCTAAGTACCGTCCGGGCTTCGCTGGCTCAAGACCCGTACCTAATGGAGCAAGAGATCGATGTTGCCGGGGGTGTTGTCGGTGGGCGCGCCCACAGTGGCCTGGGACTGGGAGCCGTGCTGGTAGCGAGCGGCCTGGGAGCGCACCTCCTCGTAGTCTGTGTTCAGTCTGTGCAGGTCGCTGCCCTTAGCCGTCGACTTCTGCTTGGAGCTGGATGGTGGTTGTGGAGTGCTTGGTGCATCTTGAGGAGTGCCAGCCGCAGCGTGAGACGCGGTGGACTCAGCTTGAGCGATGCCGTTCTGGAATTGGCCTGCAGCAAGTTGTGCCAGGAAGTCTTCGGCTTTGCGATCGGCGTTGATCTTGAATGCTTCCTCCTCGGCTGCAGAGAGAGCAGCAGGGTTGAAAGCCGGTGGCGACATGGCTGGCTGCTGAAGTGCTGGCGGAGTGCCGTGGTATGGTGGCAGAGCAAAGCCGTTGTTGAAGCCAGAGACCTTTGGCGGCAAATTTGGAGGAGTGCCGCCCATATGGAGTAGTGGGGGAGGGCGTGATGGGAGCTGTGTTGGATACTGCTGCTGTAGTGGTGCTGGCCCCGTTGCTTGGGCGTACTGAGAAGTCAGGAAGCCCGCAGGCGGCGGACTGGCAACGGAGAAAGCAGCGTGCGGAACGTCATTGGAAATGCTGTGAAATGGCGCACTCTCACCGGTCAAAGCAGCCGGAGCTGGAGCTGGAGATGCAGTGGGAGCTGGAGCCGTTCCTGGTGGTGGAAGACCAGCAGCAGCAGCCGCTCGTGCCGCCTTCTTCTCCGCCGCCAGTGCTCGGGCTCGTGCTTTGGCGTCGTGGATGGTGTCTTCGATGCGAGGACGCTTTGGCTTGGACGCTTCTTCTGGTGGCACTTCACCCGGGAGCGGATTGCCCGTCGCCTGACGATGTTCGCGCTGCATCCGCTGGTACTCTTGCGTGACGGCGGCAGTGCGAGCTTCCTGCCACGCCACCGGGACACCTACATCTCCGAAGATCTCGAGACTGATGTCCTTGCGGTCGTCGAGGGCGTTGGGCACCTCGTGAATCTCCTCCTTGTGAACCTGCTGCATGTGAATCTTGAGCCCACCGATAGTGTTCAGCTTACGGTTACACGAGCCGTTCTGACAGTGGAAATGCTTCGCCTTCTGGTGGTCGTGAAGGATCTTGGTGTCGTCGAAGTCGCGGTCGCAGTAGTAGCAGGCGGGACGCGCGAGGAGATCCTCCAGCGTTGGTGGTCGCTTGCGTTTGCCAGACATGATGGCGGCTGGCTGCGTTGGTGTGCGGCCTGGCGGTGTCACGGCGCAGTGAGACACGGCAGTGGAGTTGTTTGAGTTGCTACAATGGCTCCATTGATGCGCCGACAGACGACGAGTTGTCCACTGCGTTGGTGGCAGTGGGTGTTGGTGAGGTTGAAAGCACGACGAAGTTGGAGAGTGGACTGAAGGAACATCTCGGCACCACCCGATCGCCAGCTTCCTCACCTGCGAGCGTCGATTTCTCCGTAGGCACGATACCTTGGTAAAGGTGCTTGAACGTGCGTCTCAGATCATCTCCAATTATTCGACGTCCTATTATATGATCTATGTACGCATATGATCGTTCAGGCTATAGACAGAGCGACTATGATTGTGAAGTGACGCAGGCCTCATCCCCGACCACCGGAATCACAATCACATCACAAGCCAGAGCGCAGGAGACCATCGCGCATCTCACGTTGCATAGCTCTCACATCGAAGATATCCCACCCTCGCTCCAGCAACCCGTCACTATCTCATTCGGTACGAGCACAGCATGATCGAGCGACAGCAGACGCCAGACCTGGGGTCTATGGAAGAGCACGTTCAGATTGTCATAGGACATCCGCGAAGAGTTTGGGGGAGACATGTCATGGTAGATGAAGTATTTACGGAAGCATAGACCTCTCCAGGAGCGTTGCGGAGCCGACGTGCTCCACCAATCTGCCTCCAAGAGCGTACACATTGGACATGCTGCGCTGAGCACACCTCCGTCTGGCGTGAGACACAAGCAATGAACCGCTTCGTTTTGTACGACGATTCGCGGGCTAGTCGTAACATGGCATAAGACCCATAGCCGCCGTCGTTCGGGCGGACACGCCATGCTCAAGTATATTTGCCTCAACCGAGCAGAGCTGCGGAGGTGCTCATATCGCATCAGACTCGCTGCCACGCCGAAGCCCAATAGACGTGAATTCGATGATTGTGAATGTACTGACGAAGAAATCGGCAGTGACCTGGAACAGCTTGCAAGCTCCTGATACAATAAAGGCAAAGGCGCCGTAAGCAACAAAGATATTGCAGCTGTATCTCTGCATTGAGTCTACCATAATTTCGTCTACACGCTGCAGAGAATGTGCAGGTTCGGAGGTCCTGGGTGGTCCGAATCTTCAGTCAGAGGCAAGACCGAGAACGCTCGGTCGCAGGATATCGCACTACTTAATGCACGGTCCGCGAGCAGAAAGCGTAGGTCGACCAGCCAGCACCCAAAAGCACCACGAAAAGCCAGCACGAGAATCCCAGATGCTGTTGCAAACTGAGGAGCAGCTCCAGTCCCAAAGCCGCCGCAGTCACGGCCTTCACCAACAAATTACAGAAGATCCTCTGGGCAGTTCGTGGATGAGACCATGCCAGAGGATACCACTGTGACCCAATGGCTCGCGCCTCTGCTCAAAGCTGCGCCCGTGATTGAATCATCCTCAGCAAACGAGGTCGTAGACTTCTTCGTAAGGTGGGCCGAGACACATACTTCTCGCACGCAAGACGCCTGGGCACAATTGTATCTCGATCAAGTGCAGCCCGTGTTTCTCCGCACGGCCGAATGGCGAAAGGACATTGTCCAACAGGATGACGCAGAAGATGTCAAGGTCTTATGGAATTCACAGAAAGTCATGGTAGCGGCCGTTCGAAATGGTCGGCTGGGCGAAGGGCTCCCGCCAGAGCAATTCTTGCCAGAGAAGCAGTGGTATGAAGCGATATGTCAGGCGACCGATGATGAAGAAGTCAAAAGACTTCGCGACTCGTGGCTACGGATGCATGATGATATTGCAGATCGGAAGCTTCGGGTCGTTACTGATCGTCGAGATTACCTCCTATACCAACCCTGGAAGCGACTGATCATGCAGTATGGCGAAGAGAGCGTAGACCGTGGCGAGGAATTGTTCTGTGAGATGGAAAATCAGGTCTTGGCTGGCGGCTTCCCATACAGCCCAGCCGACTTCCTTCTCGAGGAGTCGTGCATTGCAGCTCAGCGCGAGGCAAAAGGTGCCTTTGCAATTACGATCATGGGCAAGCTACAGGAGAAGATGATTGAAGATGTGCTCTTGCGCCATTATCGACCTTCTGGTCCTGCAGATGTCTTCAAAGTGGATCAGTGGAATGCTGCTATGGAAGTCGCCAAATCGGAGAACGAGTTGCAGCTCACCAGGCAACTGTTTGCTGCTTGTCGTGCGAAAGTATTGGAGAGCGAGAGGGCATTGCTCATGCAGCATCCAGCCCGAGCCAAGTTCGAACATGAATTCGCCGATGAAGAGGAGCTCATCCTCCCCATCACCGACAGCCCAGCCAACTTACACGAGACTCTGTGGCTGCCGAAGCTCAAGACTCACATCAGAGTCAAACGACGGCTCAGAGCGGACGTAGCCTGGATCGATGCGATCGCCGCGGCCAAGTCGCCTGAAGTTAAAGAAACAATGATGAATCTTTGGCCAGAAATGACCAGAAATTTCCTTGCCGGAGGTGACTTGTATCGACCGCAGAACATTCCACCCGTACCTCCAGATCTCGCAGCGCAGGCTCTTGAACTTGGCTTCCCAGACAAGCTCGCAGGACGCGAAGGCACGTGGCAATACCAGAAAGTCCTCGGCCAAGGCAGCTTCGGTGTCGCGACTCTCTGGGTCCGACTCGACTCTCACGCTCGAGGCATCGATCGTGAAGTCGCCAAGGATACTTACCTTTCTGGGAGTTCTTGGGATGAGCCGACGTCCTGGACAGATGATCTCGAAGCTCGGGTTCCGCTTCAGTGGGATGTTGTGAGGAAGATGAGGGCCGTGCCGGAGAGTCACAATGTCATCGATTATCATACCTACGGGATCTATGAGGACATGCAGATGCACAGGATCTATATGGAGTATGGAGGTTACGGGACATTGGGCGATTTGGTTGACAGGTATAGAAGGTTCGCGGAGAACGGTCTGAGAGATACCACGAGCAAGCTTCTGCCCTGGTGAGTGTCTCTTCCTTGGCTCACTTTCCTGGGACCATGGCGGCTGACATGTTGATCTTGCAGCAACATACCGGCCGGCCTAGCCTGGTGCATCTTCTCACAGCTCACACTGGCATTACACATCGCGCAGAAAGGCTGCCTACCCCGCCAAACACTCTCCAAGCCTGCTCTTCCTCATGACTCCATCCTCCACCGCGACATCAGACCCGTCAACATCTTCCTCTCCTCTTCCAACACCCCTCCATCTTCCGACCCACGCATTCAGCAATCCTGGCCCCGCCTCCCCACCTTCAAACTCGCAGACTGGGCCCTTTGCACCCTCCTCTCCCGCACTTCGACCCTCGCCTCCGCCTGCGGAACAGCAGGCTGCAAAGCCCCTGAGCAGTACTACTATACCGACGCTGAGCGAGAAGCTCTCGCACGACATCACAACACCACTACGAGGGACAGGAACCTTGGCGCCCAAGGCGATGAGATTCCTGCACATATTCCGCCCGCAGCAGACCTCTTCTCCCGCGGCCGCGTCATGCTTGCGCTCTTGAATGTGGAGACGGGAGATGAAGTTGCGGATGTGAAGGTCACTTCGATGGCCCCTTTGGGCCTGCTTCGCCGTCGTCGACGGAGGAGAATGAAGATGCTTTGTGGAACTTGGCCCACATCGGGAAGCATACATACGCCCATGGGTCTTTGTTGGGGCTGATCAGATGGTGTTTGACGATCAGACCGAAGGAGTGACCGGATGTTGGGTCGTTGTGGGAGGCGATTGAGTGGGGAGATTGGGAGGTGGGAGGAGGGTGAGGAGGGAGGGCTCAGAGTGGGGGAGGAGTGGATGCCGATGAAAGTGAGGGGGAGGGGGGAGGGGGAGGTGTTGCTGTTTGGTGGTGAGGGCGAGGGCTGGGGGCTGTAGACGAGGAATGGAGTATTTGGAAACCGAGTGTTGGATAAGGAGTTGTGTGATCTCAAGAGCCTGGGCATATCATTGAGTGTCTCGTCTCTCTGTGAGCTTGTCTGACGATTTCTTGTGAGACGTTGATTCCGATTGAGAAACAATCAAGCAGCTATGACTGCCGAGAACCTTCATTGCATGTCCACGAAGCTGTATTATGTTGCATAGCAAGCACTCTTCCCTCCCTCCCTGTACCTTGTTCGCATTGCGCGTAGCCAAGCGTATGGTGAATCAATCCGTTCTGTGCCCACTCTTGTATCTTCTGGCGGTCCAGCCTTCTTCTTGAACCAATACGGCCCTTCCATTTATCCCCGTGTCATTTCTGCCTCCTCATACGCGTGCCCTCGCACTATCCATTGCGGCGCATCACGACCGTCTATCAGATCCCTTGTCCTCTCCCATTGGAACCTGTTGCTGAATCCCAGCTCCTGCTGATCCTTCACTTCGAGCTCTTCAACGCCTCATCCTGCCCACTGAGCAGAGTGTGTGCCGGCGCATTCAATTTTTCCCTCCCCTTCAGGAAATCCAACTCCATGATGAAAACATAACCGATCAGGTTCCCGCCGAGTTGTTGCACGAGGTTACCCGCGGCTGCTGCACTGCCACCTGTCACGCCATGATCGTCAGTACCTCGTTGCGTCTTTACATGACGAAAGAGCGTCGAACGGTCCCACTCACCAGTCGCAATGATATCGTCTACAATCACCACCTTCTGCCCAGGCTGGATCGCATCCTTCTGCATCTGGAACCAGTCCGTCCCGTACTCCTTCTGATACCCCTCTGTGACACACTCTCCGGGCAGTTTGCCCTGCTTCCGCACAGGCACGAACCCGGCGCCCAAGCGCAGCGCCAATGTCGGGCCGAAGAGGAACCCGCGACTCTCGAGGCCGACGATCACGTCGATGCCGTGGTCCGCGCCGAACTTTTCTTGGCACTGCAGTTCGAGGGCGGTGATGAGATTGTGGTGGGCGGCGGGGTTGCTGAAGAGGGGCATGATGTCTTCGAAGAGGATCCCCGGGGAGGGGAAGTCGGGGAATTGGCGCAGAGAGGACTTGAGGTCTACCTTAAGACTGGAGAGTTGGGAGGGACTGGAGGCAGCGGGGGCGGGGAGTCTTCCTTGGGCGGCATTGCTGGGAGAGGTGGTCGGATCGGGAGCGTGGGGTGGTGGATGAGCAGAGGTCGCAGCTACGTCGGCCGCGTTGTTGGTGGTGTTGCCCGGGGCGTGTTGAGCAGCGTGGGTTGCGTTGACGTGGGAAGAGGGGGGTGCGCCGGACATGGCGAGGGAGAGAGAGGAAGAGAGGGAGAGGGGAGGCGAAGGAGAAGCGAGGGTTAAAGAGGTGGTGGGATGGGTGGAAGGGGGTAGAGGAGGAAAAGATTGTCAGATGCAAATGCAGGCCGCCTCTGAAGAGTCCGGCAGGCTCTACGCAAAGAGGCACACGGCGGGAAAATGGTCCCCGCGGTCAAGTCCTGTGCCGCACCGTTCTCGCGCGCGGCGGGATGGGTTTCGTGGCGGGATTGTGCTCTGATTGTGCGGTGATTGTGCTGTACTCGTTCGGCGAACCGCAGGAGTGATGGCACGCAACCAGCAAGCCTCGCTCCAAGCCCAGACAGAGCTGATGTGGCACGACGACGACGACTTTCGAATCACGTCTTTTGCCCCGACAAATTTCGTCGGAGCTCGCGGATGTCTGCTGCACGCCCGTAGCACACCCCACTGACTCTCCAGTCGTGCATTCTACCATCGAAACAACAGAGCATTGTGGCGGATGATTGCTACCGTGCAGCAGGGCCCGGTAGCGTGCACTGGTGCTATGCTATGGCTTTGTTTGTGCGGCAGGAGGACGGTAGGTCAATGATTCGGCGACAGGCGGTCAAGCTCCAGGATGCACGTGTTTGCGTGGCATGTTCCCAGCATCCCAAGCGGGCCATTTGCGCGGATTATCTGACTGGCCGTTGGCTCCATTTTTATCTTTGCCTTTGCAGTCCCCCCGAAAGTGTGCTGCCCTGGCACGCTTCTCCCTCGTTCTCGCTTGCCAGCGGAATCAGGAATCCTGTGTTCGCATTCATCTCCTAGCCCATGATCAATTCATCTCCTACCCCATGATCATGTGCATTCCGACACCTCGGCGATCACACACTCTACACAGAGAGCACCTGGTGGGATCCCCAGGGTCCCTGTTCCAGAAATCTTCGGTGCAGGACGCAAGCTACACGGACCCACCGATAACCAGACAGTTCGGATGATCAGTCTAGACAACTGTGGGGGGAGCTGATGATGAAGACGATTGGTGTGGGCATCCCTTCCCGGGCCCACGCCGGCCTGTAGCCCGTCTGACAGTATTCGTGCCGATAAAGCTCTCAACCGCAGCATCCAACAAGAATCGAACAGTAACCACCCATCAGGGCCGGCTCCATCACAGTGCATGCGTGACCGAGTGACTTGCGCAATCGAACAGTGCTTCGACGCCACGGGAGAAACTCCGAGCCTATCGACATACGGTGAAGGGGATCGCCAACAAAGAGGTGCTTCTCGCGGCGCGTCACCACGACTCAAGGTTTCTCCGTAACTTGCACATCACTGTGCGGACATCGCACCAGCTGTCAAATCTGCGGGCGATGGCGTCTGCTGTGCCACGTCGCTTCGCGTCTGCACGGCGCACGACGTTCATGAAATGCACATGTGTGGGGCCGATGTGACGGCTACGTGCGCGATCTCAACAAGACATGGAGCAGACATGTGGAGTGCAGCAGCACCAAAATGTGATGCATTGTCTCCGATCAGTGCTGCTCGTCTTTGTGTGTTGCGAATCCCCGCCGTGGCTCTCCTGCCCTGCTGCGCTTTGTGCTGTCTAACCGATCGTTGAGGGACATGAGTGTAGGTTCGAGGAAGCTCGATTGGCCGTCCGGCGCTGCAGGTACATCTTGTGCGATACCATGGCCGTGGCGAGTGAGGTCAAGCCTGTCCCCACCGTCCAGCATGTAAGCACAGGACGTCTCAAGAAGACAAACGAGGGAGAAAGACTGGTGCGCTTGCCGGACCTTCGCATGCATCCGAGGCATACGAGGCAACACGAGACGAATCTGCAAGTCAGCATGTCAGTTCGTCATACCGTGGACACGCTTGAGCGTGAGCATTAGGGCCATCACGTTCACTACGAGACAAAGATTTGGTGTCTGGCGTTGTGAAGCAAAAGCGGGCGACAGGTTGTCACGAAGCTCCCGTGACTTCAGCCTGAGCAGCGCGGACGGCCGCATGGGAAGATGCCGGCCGACTCGTTGAGAGCATCGTACGTCTCTTCACCCCCATGCCAGATTCCAATACGGTTCAACACTCACGACTGGGACCATCGAGCCCTGCGATCAGGCACTGCTCAGAGCAAGGCGGGAGATACTCGGCACCGCCTTCTCGACCTCCCCTGAGGAATGGAAGGTGTGGGCATGCTGTATGGTCCTTCGGTGCATTTCAAAGGACAACTTGTGCCGCAGAGGTTTTCGATAATGCCAGCGACGGGCTGGGGATCGTGGAGGAGTCGCGGATGCTTGACTCTCATACCATGCAATACGAGTCCTGGGCGAGGAGGAAGTGGCGTCGCTCAAAGTGCGCCGATGAGATGGCAGTCTGCTAATGTTTCCAATAAGCTTATGAATCGATAGAGATTCACTTACTCCCAAAATTCTGCCCACATTCTCGCATGCCCGCGGCCAGATGGTGTCCGGGTACGGTTCGGGTTGCAGAGCAGGTACGTATGTGCAACAAGAAGACGTGGAGGGCTCCCAACCCGACGTTGAGCAACAGAATGGAACGTCTTGCTGTATTGGGGGGACTTAGACGACAGTGAAGTCGGGATTTTGTCGTAGAGTACTGCATGCATTGGTCCTCCGTAATTCCGCCGTGCTTGAATCAACTCGCGTTTCGAAACGCAGTTGCTCACAAGTCCACCGCTGTCAGTCACAAGGCAATACCAAACGGCTGTTCGACATGGTAAAATCGTATCGAAGTGCCATGCAAACGACCAATGAGAGCATGTACGAAGAAAGCTGACGTGAGGGTATTAAGAAGAGCCGTGAAACACAAGGTATGTCTCCGGTAGCGATCCCGTTCGTAACAGTCCCGCATGTTTCGATAGAACTAGTTAAGCTTGGACCCGCCCAAATGAGCTCGTTTTTGAGCTTCCCGTTGCAGTGTTCCTCACCAAATCTGCGCATAATCATCACCTCCGCTACAACGCGTATATCGCTGCACTCGCGCTTCCAGCAGGCATACGCCAACAGGAGTACTGTCTACGCGACAACAGCGTTAGACGCAGAATCACTACCCTACGCCGAATCACCTCGACTACATCTCCCGTGGCATTGCGACGATGCCGCGCCCACCCGACAATTACACGCATGCTCAATTCGAGAGCGTAGAGAGCGAGCATCAGGGCGAGACGGTGCAATGCATCCACTGCCGCAACTGGACCGGATCGGTCAAGACGCTCAATCGCAAAAAGGCCCATCTTCTCAACTGTCCGCAGTATGCTGCGTGGCGGGCAGCCGGAAATGGACAGGACTTGGCGCCCCCTAATCGGTACAACAAGCGTGATTCCGAGATAGGCGCCTGGCACACTGTGGATGGCGAGTAAGTTTTACCGAAATCCTCTCCCCACGCCAGCTTTGTCCTGGGTGTCGTATCAGCCGCTCCACATTACAGTGTCTAACATGTCCTCACAGCAGTGTCCATGGGTACACCAGCAGTCCGTATGGCCCACAGCATGCCCCGACGCCATTGGTGGCGAGGAGCAGGAACTTCGACGTGACAAAGGTATTATCGCCGCAAACAATTCGGAACGAAAGCTAATCACAACCGCCAATCACCAGTACTTTGACGAGTTTTGGGATGATTCCACCTCACAGAAAGTAAGTCCACGGTCTCTTCAATGCTTCTCCACGATTCTGCAGCCTCGCTTTTACATGGACTTTGCGACCCTTCGTGTGGTCTGGAACAGCTTTCGTCCCAAGCCACCCCAGAAAGAGACAGAGCAAAACGCACCATCTGTTCCAATGATGGCTCCATTGCACGACTTGCTTACGATTCTCTAGTGTATGCGCGTACGGTGCAAAAGCTGCGGCTTCGTCCGCGCCAAAAACACAACGAGACAAGTTGAACACCTCGCACTTTGCCAGGACTTTCTGAACTCCCCCGAAGGTCAGCGAGCTGTCGAGACCGGCGAACTGGAGATCGCGCCGCCAGCACCACCTTCTGGCTACAGCAATACAGCGCTAGGACCAGATATCTGGCGTGGCGGTCGACCGAATCCCAATTTGCAAGTGGGTGGACGACCGGCGCCCGCGATGGCTACCCCCATGAGACCTCCGCAACGACCGCAACCTTCACTTGTCAACCACCTTCTCAATAAGTGGCCAGACAAGTTCTCCAAAGCAACGCAGCAACAATTTCTCTCCCATGCAGGTTGCGGGACGCTGTCGGCCGCCGCGCTGTCGCACTGGCTAGGACAGAACGGATACATTTCGCGTGCCATGATAGCTTTCATTGGCAACCTGATCGGCAGGGTGCGATTGCCCGACGTCAGCAACAGCAAGCAAAGTACACAGTTTCGGGCTCTGGATCTTCTGATTTCCACCGTCTCGAATTTGCGCAAGGAGATTGACTTCATCGAGAACACCAAGCGCAAGTATGGAATACAGACTGACAACGAGCCTCCGTTGCCGATGACAAAAGCCTATGTCGACCTTTTGACGTCCTCAGCTGAGTCGAGAAGCTCGTTGCTCGAGGGCATGGTGGCACTGTGGGCTACCGAACATGTGAGTCGAGTATGCCGCCGACATCCGGTCGGGATGATACTGACAAAATGGCAGTGCTACTGCGCATCGTGGCAATATGCCTCGACTTTCGCAACGAGTGTGCCTGCCTCAAATTACTCTGTCCCAGCATACCTCACTGGCGGCAGCGGCGTCAACTATGCCGGCGAAGCCAACCCATTCCGGGCCAACGGCGGCGGTGGTAGCAACGGTCAACAACACATCGCAGCATTACAAGAAGCATTGATTCCCAATTGGACGTCACGGGAGTTTGCCAAATTCGTGGAGGCATGCAAAGCCATCGTCGACGAGATCGCCAATGCGGAAACGACTGGGAGCGGACGCGACCAACTCACGCGATGCGAAGGAGTCTTCCAACAAGTCATCTTTCTTTGGGAACGAATCTGGCCCGAAGTCAATGGCATGGGTGAAGAGGAGGGCATGGGGCCAGACACGCCAGCAGAGAACCCCGCCAACCAATTGCGCGCTGAGAGCACCAGCCATGATCCTCCATCAGCAGACAAGAATGGCACGTCGGCACCGAACAAGACAGAGCACATCGAGGTTGATGAAGATGACGATGACAACCACGATGCGACGCTGGAGACCATTGACTCTCCCTATGGTGGAACGGGCTTGGGTGCTGTTGCTGCAGCTAATTCGCAAGGGTAGGATGTTTTGGTCGTGAACAGGAGTGAAGGGACACCCAGTGTGCATATCTATTTTTGCAGTTGTAATTTTGAACAATGTTGACTTCAGATTCCACGTGGTCGCCGAGGTTTTCTGCAACTCCAAAGCTCAGATCACAGGCGGCCTGCGCAGCCAAAGCCTAATCAACTGCGTGAAGAGTGCTTGAAAAAACGTCTAGAGAAGAGGGTCTGAGTCGCACAGGTATGATGCACACAGACTGTCTTGTTATCCTACATCAGCTAGTTGTGTGCCTTTGACGCCCTCTGCACTGCCCTCAAATACTCAGCTCCGGCTGTGGACCACAGTCTTTGAACACTGGCGATCAAAACGACGGGTCCCATTGTAGCATCTGCAGCGAGTGCATACCTATCATGAGTTAAGCACAACGCTAGGCGATCAGTAATACAGCAGCAGCTCCGAGAACTTTCCTTCATTGTTGCCGAAAGTCTGTACCGTCAGTCGGCATCTCACCACGGCAGCGACCGCTGACGTACATGTGTCTTGACCCCACAACTTGTCGCTGGTCTACCTCACCTTCGTGGGCATCTACAGCGAGGGTCTGACGATTTGAGCGACTCTTTGAATGACAGCGAGTGACAGCGAAAGGGCGCGACGATGACTTCCTATCCGCCGCAATGTGGCGAGTGTCGTGTTGGTAAGTGGGATGCGTTTTTGTGAGAGGGCATTGAAGGGCGAGGTTGAGTATATGGAGAACGCAGAACAAGTGCTGTGATTTAATCAACAAGAACGCTCTCTGCGCATGCTCTCGATAGACTTAATGATCAAGAACGAAAATGTCTAACACCAAGGCTGCACCAGGTCATGACGGCTCACCTCAAGGCGTCGATCTCATCACGCATCCAACAGCCCAGAAACTCGCCGCTCGTTGCCTCGAGTTCATCAACGAGATCCAAAACCTGTAGGCTCAACACCTCTCAAATCGACAAGCCCCTCGTTCCATAATCGAATGTGCATAGCCTCCTAACAACCATCTTCCCACCCAGCACCCCAGGCAAAAAACTCGAATCCCATCTCAACCAGAACTACGGCCCGGGCAACCCCTACTACGAGGACTTCTGCACCCTCATCAAACAAGGCCTGGCCGAGGGCTGGATCGCCACGGGAGTACTCGACGGCCCCAAATACCGCCGCGGCAAAATCATGCTGCCCTCGGCCGAGAACCTCTGGATGTCGTTGACCGCCGTCTACTTTGATTCGCAAAGCGAGTACTCGGGCCAATACCACAAGCACCCCTATGGGGAGATCAATTGCGTCGTGCCGATTGACGAGACGTTTGAGTTGGAGGGTTTGCCGGAGGGTCACTGGCAGGGTGCCGGGTGGACGAGTCCGGGGCCGGGCACGCATCATTACCCGCGCGCGAGAGGCGGGAGGGGTGTTGCGTTTTTCTTTTTGCCGAGTGGACGGATTGCTTACGATGCTAAGCCGGGGGAGCCGCAGCCGGAGATGCTTTGAGGAGGAAGAGGAGGAGGAGCATGGTGACGAGGAGAGAGCTCTGCCATGTACATATTGGCATTGTGCTGCGGAACTAGAAGCCCTTGTTTCGCAAGCCATGTTGCATGTAGTTTTCCTCCATGAGCAGTTGCTCCAGTGTGTCAAAGCTTCTCGACCCATCTGTTAAAAGCCCGCATCTTCCTCGCCGATTGATTCCTCGCGAACCTTCTACGATCATACTTCTCGGGATCACTGAGGTAGATGGCTTTTCTTCTATCCCGTTCCACCTTCCAGCCGTCGAAGGAGTCAAGCACATCGACCGCAGCGATTACATGTGCCCGGGCTCGCTGTTCCAGATCGTCAATGGCGGTAGAGATCGACAGGGACGGGAGATTCTGCTCGTCGCACATCCTCGACCATTGAATCACAGCAGTCTGGCGTTCGAATTCAGCGCGCCAATGCGAGCCATACGCACGCCACGTATCATGTACAATGCGATAGGCACGTTCCTTCAAGGAGGAGTCAAGGGAGATGTCGTATGTTTCTCTCCTGCATTCGACGTCGGCATACACAGCCCGAGCCCACTTCGAGTCTGTGGACTTGACGCTCAAGAAGGCCAGAGGCTCCGGGCTTCAGTGCTCGAGCAGCTGGGTCTCTGCGTCTGCTTGACTGATTGCTTGACGAATCTGATAGCCACGGTGCTCTGCATAGTGTGTTCGAGAGTAGTTCCAGTCCTCGGGCTTTGTCTTCAATAACTTCTGTCGCACGCTTGCAGAAGTCGTTCGGCGGGGCTGATATGTCCAAGCGGCGGTCGACACTTACTCCTTGCTTCCTCAGATGCCTTTCCGGGTCGTCCTAGTATTGCCGGCGCTGGAAAGTCGTGTGATGCGAGAAGACGTACAATGGCTTGTGATCCGGATGGTAGAGGTGTTGGTCGTCCGTCGTTCGAAGTGCCTCCACTGCTCGATTTTCTCCGGATCGATTTGTTGCTGTGCGCCGATTGTCTTGAATCTGGGCTTGCCTGCGGCGACTTCGCCGAATCATGACCATGCTGGCCGAGTCAGTCTCAGTTCCCATTTCCCAGACATGCTTGCGGAGCGTTGGAGGTGGTGTGCATCAACTCAAGCTTCGGAGTTGGGCGGGGTTTGTGTTGCAAGAAGTAGGAGTGTCTTCGAACTCCTCCTGTTTGTATCGTCGACGTGAAGACCCACCCATGTGCGTTAACGGAATGCTGGGTCGCATGTCGTGCTACAGGCCTCGCATGTTACGACAGACATCAGATTGTGCGATCTTGCACAGCGCAGCGAGGCACAGTGTCTCATGACTGACACTAATTCCTCGTATAGATACAAGCGTTTCGAACAGGACCTCGCAGCTGTATCCAGCCATCAAAGACCTCCTGTCGAGTCCCACCCGGATACAAAAGTGCACGTAGCTTTGTACACGCTAACACGAACCAGCCACACTGTTCAATGTAACTCCAAACGCCGCCGGAAGCAAGCATCATTCAGCTCATTGAGTCCTCAGAACAATAGCAGCGAGCTTCTCCTCATCTTCGCTTGAGTCTCGGGTGCGACTTGAGAGTCGACTCGTCAGATCCCTAATGAAGCCACCAACACCGCTATCGCTCCTGCCCCTCGTCTTCTTCTCTTTCGCTTCGCGTCTGCTCTCGGACTCGCCTGCTGGGCGCAGCATCACAGTTCCCTCGCCCTGTTCGTCGATGGAGACTTTCTTCCTGCTGCGGAAGCTATCCGATCGTGATCCGTTTGAAATTTCATCGACGACTTCGAATTGGTATTCCCTCATCATACTTCCATCCCTACGCAGGGTACTGCTGGTTCGTCCAAAGGCTTCCAGGTGGTGAGTCCCATCTTTTCGAGCATGGACCAGGCCGAGAGGAGATGATGAGAGGAAAGGCGGCCGAGCAGGCCCGTCGATGGGCGATGAAGTTGCTGATGTCGAGGTGGATGCGCTCTCAGCGCCGAGCGAAGACGATGATGAAGCAGAAGCTTCGCAGTTTCCAATTGCTTCGAGGAAGTGTAAGATGCGGTCGTACCAAAATTCAGCGCCCGCGGTGTGTGGAGGAGTTTCAGTGAGTCTCGGTCTCCTGCCTAAGCGGCTGACGCTGCGTGCACGGCGAGAGTCACTATGGGAAGACGAACCGGTGGAAGCCGCAGATCCTGAGGATGAAGTGGCTGGGCGGAGCACGAGTTGTCGTCTATGTCTGGCTCTCCACGAAAGTGCTGGCGTGTGCCGCGATGAGGTTGTCGTGCTGATTGAGAGGCTGCGCTCATTGTAAGGCGACAAGTGGTCATTTGCGGATGTGCTAGAGCTCGATTCCCCAGACAGGCTTCCCAATCGATCGTCGCTGCCGCCCAGCAGAAAGGCCGCCATCGTGAGCAGGGCTTTTGTGGTTAGGTCGAGCCTCGTGAACTCACCCACTGCGACAATGCGATGGAAAGGCTGGTCTGGCTCGACGGGATTGCTGTTGAGTCCCGAAGCTGTCGAGGCTTGATTGAGTAGTATGCCTCCTGGGACGATGACAGGATTGGTACAGAGCACCTGCGCGCGACTGACGCGCTTTGCCAAATTCGCTGCGGCAATGCTTCGAAATTGCCGGAAAAGTTCGAGCGCCGGCTCGGTGTTTGGGACGAAAAGCTGCGTCCACTGCCTCTGCGACTTGATCAATGATGGCAGATCGGTAACGACGTCGAATTCCTCCCTCGGGCTTGAAGCATCAAGGAGGGCGTTGTACTTGCTCTGTGGGTCGTACCGGAAAAGCAGAACTCGAATATCGATCGAGTTTGAGCCACAATCCGGTATCCCGTGTTCGAGGCAGATGTTTTTGACGACATGGTAGATGCCGTTGACCAAGGCAGAGACATTGCTAAACTCGGTCCCGCGGCTGACTGGGCCCAGCCGGTAGATATCGGCGTGTGGGCACAGCGGTAGTGCAATGTCGAGGATGCCGCCCTGCCCATGTGCTGCAATTTGTGGCAAGATTGTTCGCAATGCCGGCTTGTACGCGACCGCAAGGGAAGCAGGAAGCGCTGGGGTTGGTGGCGGCGGTAGAAGAAGCAATCCGTGCGCCTGACCTCTCATGCGCACTTCACCTACGGATCTGGTCGAGAAGGTGGCTGTTGTTCCTGAGGATCCAGGGCGAAGCTGACTGCACGATGTGGATGTCGAAAGGCGGACCATGATGTGTAGAACCGAGGCGCGAGCAGGCGCGTGATGAAAAAGTGGTTGGTGTCTGCAGATAACCACCAGGGCGAACGAAGTCAAACTTCAAGTTCGAAGCACGATATTCCTCACTTTACACCGCCGGTTTTTGGGGAGCCGCGAGTAAACCAGCCTTCGCACGCAGACTAGCCTCAGTATGCTTCCAGACCAAAAGGGAGATGCTTCAATGCATGCCAGCAATCGAATGTTGAGAAGAGGATGGATATTGTGACGCGTGATCTGAACAAGACAGCTGGTGGATCGACGCGAGCAGGCAGAGACAGACTTCTTTGTGCTTTTCATGTTGCAGACCGACATGCACGCCCGTTGTCGTTCACGTGCATATTGAGCTCGCATATTGTGTCAGAAACCTGCTAACTAGCGCGTATAGTGGTCGTCCTGACTCACAGCAGAAGCACGACACCTGTAGCACTCTCATCAGCCATCGCTATCCGCAAGAATATCGCTGTCACGTTGTCGTATTGCCGATGTCTCGGTATACTATGCTAGGGGGTATCACAGCGTCCTCTCCACCAAAGTCTCGCAATCCAGTTGCCTGGCGGGTGCTTTGCAGACGGCGAGTCCATCATGCTGACTTTTGCCTCTGCTCGTCTATCGACGACTCTAGCTTGGCAAGGACCAGCTGAGATTTATTCTCATGAGATCACCCTCCGAGTCACCATGCTGGAATCGTCACACCCGGTGACTGCACAGTGTTGAGGATCACGGGAAGGGAAGCATGGAAGGCTGTCGAGTGGCCGGAAGTCTGTCGCGAACGTTGGGCGAGAGCCACGAGTCGTGCCACGCAGGCAAAGGTCCGACTTTCGCGAGCTTCTCATTGCTATCCCTCTCTTGTCTTCTCTCCCACTAAAGTGCGCCAATTGCTGTAGAAGTCTCGATGTCTCAAAGACAGGAGATTCTGTTCCGTGTTATCCACTGATGACAGCATCGTCGTGACGTGGTTATTATACCAGACCAAAAAAACCTTCTGACCCAGCGCAAGGGCACGCCGTTGAACAGATCCGATGCCACCCAACCCCCGCTGCGCCGTGCACCACTTTTACGGACCCGGAATCCGGTGAGGAACTGACAGATGCACGACGTCGGCGCCCAGGGCTAGTCAAAGACGGAACGGCAAACAGCTGCCAGCACACACCCACCGTCACTATCACGAAGGAAGAAATTTGGCGCCAACCACACGCCGAGATTCTCCGCGCGCGCCTCCGTTCTTCCCGCTGCCAACCCGGCGTTCTGAAACCGGACCAAGAAGAAGCCAAGGCATTCTTCACGGGAACACCTGCGGAAGCAGCATCGGAGCCCAGCGTGTGTTGTTGCTGCGATTCGTCAGTGGAACTTGACAACAGCTGCTGGTGGTGACGAACGACTGGCGAGAGGAATTATCCAACTGGCGCGAAGACGTAGCGTCGGAGACATCGTTTACTGGCAGCCGTTGGCACATTGACAATAACCAACATGTAGTGATGATGATACATGCTAGGCTTCGAGCGACCCGTCGATACGGTGTAGAACGTCTGGTGCAAACAATCAGCCGACCCGCCGGCACCTTGTAATGACACGGCAGATGAAAGCGCATCGACGGCAGGAAAACGTTGTTCGTGAAGATGAAATACTATCTATGACCTGCCAACAACGCCTTCGCTTCGCACAAAGTCCCGAAAAGCAAAATCGGTGCAGCGGCACGGCGAGAACGATGGGCGCAATTCCTCATTGTCATCACGAGAGATGATCTATGCGCTCGTGAGGACGTTCAATTCATCTGCCGGATAGCATGCGGACACTTCACATCATCATTATCGTTCTCAATGTCGTGCAGAAAGTCTTCGTAATGCGGCTCCTAGGCCGGGTAGCCCGGCATGCTGAGGCCACCGTTCGGTTCGAACATCGGATTCGTCAGGCCCATGATGTTGCCGTCCAGCGCCCAGGAGAGAGGATCGAAGACGGCGTTCGGCCCGAAAGGCTGGTCCCAGTTGAGCGCGTCCACTTCACTCGCTTGCCCGAGCTGGAGCCCTGAACTCGGCTGCGTCAGATGGACGTCGGCGAGAGCATTGTGATTTGTACCATGTGGTGGCTGCGGGGTGCTACGACTGGTTTCGGGGAGCCGGGTTGGGTTTTGGATATCATTGACGAGATTCTCGCGTCCCGCTTGGCCCGCTCGCTCACGCCATCGCCATATCGCATCGTACAAGACGGACAAGGAAGACCGGCATCGCACTTGGAGAGCGAGAGTGTCATCGTCGCTGTCAAGAGCAGGATCAGTCTTGAAGACATCTTGCTCGCCAGAACCGCTCGAGATCCACAGCTGGGCCATGACCTCAGCAAGGCGCTGCGGCAAGTCGTTGCTGCGCACGCTCAGTTTGCGCAGAGCTGCTACTGCGCGCGTGAACAGTGTCTTGCCGTGTGCGACATCGACATGTTTGGCGTAGAAGGAATGCAAGATCTTGAGCAGTGTGACGGAAGCGGCGAGCATCATCTGCTCAATATACCTCGGGACGAAGGCGAATTCGTTCGTGCTCATGGCGCTGACATGTTCGAGCAGGGCAGAAGCGGCAATGTACAAGTTCCGGAGATCGACGTGGTAGTTTGGCTGGCTCGGCTTGTCGAAGAAAGCAGTCAGGCGAAGATGCAGCGCGGCGGCCTTGAGGAAGAGAACTTCAAGTCCTAGATCATCATTAGCATTCGGCCGGACGAGAACGAATCGTGCAACGACTGACCTTTGCGCGCCTTGTCCGGCTTGCCTGTAGAAAGTACAGTGACCTCCAGCTCGCCCAATTCACGAGCATACATGTCGATCTGGAGCCCGCGCTGAGCTTGATCGACCTCGACGATGTGGTCTCGCTGCATCGTGTACAACGTACGCGTGACCGTGTCGTTGAACTTTTCAATCTGACATCGTGTATGCAGCTCAGGCTTCATGCGACCCAGATGCAGGCCATACGTGAACCACGCCCATCTCGCAAGCGGGGGTTGTCCGTTTCCGGTACTGACATGCTGCGCGACGATGTTGACCGCTGCCCACGTGTTGAGACGATCGGCGACGTCCTCATCCCGCAGATCCACGCGAAAGCGGCTGAAGTCTTGGGCGTGGGATGGACGATGCAGACCATGCTGCATGGCAAGCTGGACCATGATGCCACACAGCATCATCGTCGGCTCTTGGCTGGTCGATGAGGTTGGTAATGGCCATGTACAGAGGAGAGCGAGGGCTTTCGTGACGTGGTATGACTGCGGCACTTGCGACAGAGTCGTCCAGAGCAGCTCTTCCAAAGGACGCTGGAGCTCCATGAAGAGCCCCGGCTTGAACTCCTGCCTCCGCGCCGCGATGGCGACAACGGTCCAGTGCAAGAGAGGGTGTTCATCGTAGTAAGCCTTGCAGCTCAATTCAGCATTCAGGACGGGCAGGAATGGATGATACGACTCAAAGTAAATGTGGTAGAGATCGGTGAGCTGCCGTTCCGTCAACGTGTTGCCGCCGAGTGTGGTCAGCGACGTCCCAGGCGTGATCGAGGACATGGTCGTGGGAACGAGCTCTCGGTATCCTTGGCTCAAATCGAGCAGACTTCTCGACGCCGCAGCCTCGCTCGCGCCCAGGCCATAACCAGAATTGCTCATGGCCGCCGCAGGAGCTCCGCCGTCGGGAGATGGTTGGTAGCTACCGGTATACCCCGAACCGGGCGTTTCTTCTGGAAGAAACATGCCCAACTGCTCATACCGCGCGAGCTTCTGCTTGCATCTGTCGAGCTCTTTGACCATTTCCTCATGCGCCGCGCGCTTTCCCAGTCGCTTGAAGCCGTCGTCGATGCTGCAATTGAGGCCATGCTTGATACATCGATCGCATGCTTTGTACTGCTCGCCCGGACCGACCACGACATTGCACCGAAGCTGTAGCATAGCATCATCAGCATACCACTCCCGTGACTCCCTCTACGATCCCGTCGCCCTCGATTGAGCTCACCTTTTGCTGTCGGCATTCATTACACGCTCTCTTCACACCGGGCTGATGCCGCGGCTTGTTGCCATTCTGCTGTCCCGGACTGTGCGAAAGGCCGCCGCCACCGTCCTGGTCCCCGGTCGCTATGCTGCCATGCTCCCCCACGCCATGATCTGGCGCCGTCGACGTGCGCTTGCGCTTTCGCTCGGGTCCTGCGTCGCCATTTGGCGTCAGCGTCGTCGGCGAGCTGACCTGCTGCGGCGACTCCAGCCCAGCTGCAAGATGTGCTGGTGGATCGAAGCCGGCGGTGGTGTTCCAGGACATTGGGCCGAAATCGTAGAACTCGAGTTGTCTGCGATATCGGCAAAATGTGAGTTGCAGACGATATCGGGCGGGGAAACGAGGCAAGGCAGGGCTGGTTCAGTCCGCAGACTCTGAGCCTGGGCTTCGGCGTGCGTGGTAAGCGTGAAACTGGAGGGACTGCACGCCCTGTCCATTCATCTCGCAGTGGTCTTCCTCGGTGTACATTTCTCAATGCTGACCCTCCGCCGCTGTTCGCCTGATGGTGCAACAGATTTTGTACAGTCTCTTTACGTTGTACTGCCTGCAAATGCAGGTCTTTTCAGTCTGCCGAATCTTCTTCAAATTGGATTATGACACGTCTGCGACATTCAACATGGCGACTGAGAAGAATATCTCTATTTGCTGACACGATGCCTGATACGAACCGAGCACTCTATTGAGGTTCACCAAAATTAGCTCACCAACTACAGGGAGTTCCGCTTCACCGTGGGCTGCTGCTGCTCGCAGCGGCGAACCTCCGAGGTTGGCATGGGTAGCTACCATACTGGACGACAGTGTGTCTGCGCAGCGTGGTGAGCCTGTACATTTGCCGTTGGTGCCATGAGATATAAGTATGGTTCCGCGTGAGCTTTCTTGGTATTGTGCGTAGAGTTGAAGATTGAAGCCCTCGACTTCCGCGTCCGGAGCACCTCGTATGTCTTCACGCATTTCATTGAGCTCACTAATGTACCTGTGCTCCTAGTACTTTCAACAGCTATTCATCGTCAGTCGCTCATTGGCCACAGGATAGCCGCGCGCTGCCATGGCGTCAAAAGTGCCGCTTTGATCTCTTGTGGCACTCTGTTGGCTTGGTGGCCCTGGTAGTGCACTTCGAACAGCAGCATATTCCATCATGATGCTCGCTAGCTCATTCGAACAGCCTCCGTGTCGATATCGGGGCCTCGCAATGACGAGCCTACGTAGACTCAAAGTTCACCCATTTGAAAGAGCTCACGTTTTCATCGACCCCTTCAGCCTCCAGGTCGCTGATCTTCCACGCTTCTTGCCAATTCCTATGAGTGCTGAACCACTTTCCCTTGCCGTCGGGGTGCTCTGCGAACTGGACTTCTTTGCTGGTCCCCGAGCGCTTTCCAGCGAACGGAGCTCATGGTATCGTTGATGTACCAACCAGGCAAGTTGTGAAATTGGTCTTTCTCCCATTCACTCAGGAAAAGGGTGACCCGAATGCCCTTGAAGTCAGGATCCGCAAACAATTCAACCGCTCCTGGTCGCAGATCAACGTCCCGCCAGAACCAGCCGTTGATCTTGTACGCCATATTGACTCGTGAAGATCGCAACTCTGCACGGAGCCGGTGCCGACTAAATCAATCGACCTCCCCGCTCCTGTAGCTCGCGAGTCAGTGATTGGTCTATGATCATGACACCCAGGACAGACTTACCTTCCAAAGTGCCAATACCCTGAGAGCTGTCGCGAATTGTGTAGTGTTCGGTCAAGGTCGCAACGGTTCCAATTGGCAAGTTCCATGCGACCCATATTACCGGTCTGGCTTGCATGGTGGATCGCTCGCCCTGGGCATAACTCTTTGTCTCTAGCAGCAGATACTTGGCATCGGTCCAAGTTTCCCACGTAGCCACGGCAATGGTTCCACTCTCAAGCTCTGGGGGCGTTTTGTCTGTAGTCTGACTGAACTTGGTGAGTCGCTCAACAACGCTCTGCTCTGGCATTATGACTGGCTGATGTTGATGATGCCTTCTTCTTCAACGATTCGACTCTCTTGCTTCAAGGTCGTGTTTTGGTGATCAGATACTTTGCGAACGAAAGACGAGGGAGCTTTCGTATGAGTTGCTTGTGGGACCTGAGAGATGTCAAAAGCATCTATGAATAGGCAGAGCTGGGACTTAGAGCCCCTGCTTGCACTTGCACTTGCGCCGAAAGATTGTTGTTGGACTGTGCAATACCCGCATTCGTTGTCTCGCGTATTTCAGAGGGAGTGGCTACCTTACCTGCATTTGTCCTGCGCAAGCCACACTTGGGCAATCATGACGAGGCTGGCGTACATGATGCACCCGCACACAGTCTTCACAGCACGAGGTTGTGAATTTGAGGTGCGCTCGAACTAGCAAAAGGGCATTGTCGAATCATGATCCGTGTCTGGACAGACACGCTTTTGTGGCTGTACGACTAGTTGCGGCCCAGTTGTAGGATAGCTGCACGTCTTCAGTGAACACTTCGGGGACTCCGAGGCTTCAATTATGCAAACGAACATATGTGGCGCGAGCGGTGCAAGCCACACTTACAGCTCCAGTGACACATACTTCTGTCGATGAGGAAACGTAGTAGATCCGAGCGCCAGTCCGGCAGAGGAGGCAGGCGGTAGAAGAGACGACGTATCTGGTACAGCGGGCTTTACTGCTAGGCCGATGTCGACCAACACCAGCTCTAACACAGATTGCCGCCCCCGCAATGAGGTGCGAAGAGCTGAAGAGGCTCCAAAGATATGCGGCTGCCGAGTCGGATTTTGTCTGGCGGTCGGCAGGCTGCGACCACGATGACAGGTTCACGCGCGCTACTGACTTCTCTGGTAGTGTGCATGTTGCCCCAAGCCTCTCCATGGCGCCGCTGAGATAGCGATAACTCCTTGAACTTCATGCGGCAGCTCGAAAGTCGTCGATGAGTTGCTGTGTCATGGTCTCCTCCGGTATACGTGTATGCCAGACCTTTCCCCTGTCGCGTCTGCTTCCACTTGGGTTGCAAGGAGATGAAGAGTCGGGTTCACAGAAACTGTAATATCGCAGTATATCTAGAACGCTAGCAAAAATACTTGCCCGGATTCGCGCGGGGTGTGCGCGACGCGCGACCACCAAATTTGTATAAAATCGCGTCTAAATCGCCCCAACAGTCTATTCTAGTCGTATTTTGTCGTGTCTTATCGAAATTAAAGGTGTAGTTAATTTATCCTAAGTCCTTTAGCGTCCTTTTACGCCATTCTGCGCCTTTAGTATGCCTTAAGGCAGGCGAACTAACACCGAGACATGCAATAAGCTCCTACTAGCCTTCGAGACTACTACCCTATCTAATAGCGCCCTTAGTAGGCGGTATAAGGTTAATAAAAAGACCGTATATCGTATCCGGTTGTCCTATAAGCTATTCGGCGTACTATTCGTTCCTTAGAGTATAAAGATAGGCCGCAAGTGCCTCTTAAATGCCGATTACGAGCGCCTTCTCTTTAAGTATATTATAGATAACCTAGATGCCTATCTTAATAAGGTAGCCTAGTACCTATTCGACTATCTAGACTATAGTATAGTAGTTAGCGATAGGACTATTTAGAACGTATTATACTGCTATAGATTTAGTTAGAAGGTAGCTCGGAAGATCGCTAGTAAAAGGAGCTCGATTCTACGGAATACGTAGCTCGTAAAGAGGTTAGAATAGAATTACAATAAGTTAGTATTTATCGACGAGTCTGCGAGCGATATACGAACTAGTTAGCGGAAGTATTCGTAGTCGTTAGTTAATTATCTAGCAGATACTAAGGTGCCTACTAAGTAGTTAGAGAGGTGGTTAATCTATCTAGCCTATACGGTGCGAGGGTACCTTAAGAGCGTACTAATCGTTTAAGGCGGCATTACGAAGGAGGTCTTTGTCGACTAGGTAATTAAGGAGGTGCTATCGCGTATAGAAGGTAGTAGCATTCTAGTTATAGATAACGCGTTAATCTACTACTATACTCGCCTTACGTAGGTAGTTCTTAATACTAGTTACTACCTCGAATACTTGCCGCCTTACTTACCTAATTTTAACCCTATCGAGTAGTCGTTTAATATACTAAAGAACTAGATTAAGAGGCACCGGATAGACCGGATCCTTATGGAGTACGAGGACTATAGTAGCTTCCTTAAGTAGACGATAAAGGAGGTACTAGTTAACGAGGTATTTATTAGTAACGCGAGGCGTTACTTTAAGAAGTGCAGTTATAAATAGGTGGACGTAGTAGGGCGGGTATACTATAACGCGTCGCCGTATTAATACTAAACTATATAGGCTACTAGCTAGAGGCATATAGAGGCTCCGCCGAGTATTAGAATAGTCGCGGAGCCGTTAGTTATAGTATAGTATCCGCTAAATTTACTATATTGTTCGAGCACTAACTCTACGTATAACTCGCTATATAACTCGCTATATAACTCGCTATATAACTCGCTTTTTAACGCGCTTTAAACTCCTTTACGTTCCGAATTACTATAAGTTTAATACTAATTCTAAACCCTTATATTATCTATAGATTATTAGGTATATTACGCACCTTAATTAACTTAATTCCCTCCTCTTCTAGCTATTTAACAATGCTTTTTAGCTCGTAATCGCGTTGCTTCTATATAGCTTTCGTCCGACAAAATTCGAGGAAGTCTATATATAAAGTAGCTAGATTAGGCTATAAGGAAGGTAGATTGTCGTCGTTCTTATACTCTAGCGCGTATACGTCCGGCGGTCGTCGATCTCCTAAGGATACTATATCTATAGCGAATACTAGCTATATCTACGTATACGAATAAGTGCCGCTAGCGTACTAGGTATTAATATAGAAGTACTAGCTCTAATTTAGCTCTTACGGTTAAATCGGTTAGTTAGAGAGTTGTTTTATACGGAAGCTACGCTTACTATAGCTAGCTTCTTCTATATCTTTATACTTCTCTAGTTCCTTTATTAGTTTATCGCCTAGTTATTTAATTATAAGAGAGCTATCCTTAATACTCTTTGTCTATACTAGAAGGTGTCTACGTTAGATAGAGTAGTAATTCTTAGGTATATTCGCGCCTCGAAGGTAGTATAAATTCTCGCAATTCTAGTAGGTTCGTAATCGATAAAGCTACCTATCCGCTACGTCTATTACGTAGTTACTACTACTACGTAGTTTAGCGCGAACGCCTAGATCCTATAATAGCTAAACCGTCGTCGCTGTCTATTATATTATTAATACCGTATTATATACTAGTGTCGTAGGCGTAGTTATCGTACTAGCAACCTTAATACTATATAGAACCTATAAATCTAGCTTACTATTACGGACCTAGGATATAGATATAGGATAAGAAGGCATAATAGAGACACGGACTAAGGGAGGCAGCCGTAGAGGCCAGCCGTATATAGCTTCCCTTTATTAGGTATATAGTAATTGTTGGAAAGTGCAGCCTAGTTGGACATTCTGAGAGACACTTTGGGACACCAGATCAGGTAACATAGGTCATGTGACACTAGGTCACATAACTCAGCTAATGCCCCATCTCAGGAGTGAGATGCAACCTGTATATAACAACAACAATCACAACGGTTGGTTCCTACCTATTGCTCCGCCCCTCTCCTGCTTAAGCCGCATCGAGCGACGACCCAAACACCCAAATTTAACAGGTTATGAGCCCGGGTTTGTAGAGCAGAGCCCTAGGTAGAAAGAGTTAGCCTTCTTATCCTCAAAGGAGGACTGCAGTACTAATAGCGACAGGGAAGCAGAAAAGAGCACTAGGAGACCTGAGGTATACCTATCTGCACTACATACTAAGGCTTCAGAAGATCCTGGCATAGTTCTAGAAGTTCCTGAAGGTGTAGGTAAGACAGAAAAGAACCTGGTAAGGCATACTTAACTAAGAGTGTAAAGAGGAAAGGATTAGTCTTATGTCCAGCACCACTTTGGATAAGCCTGTACTAAGCACTAAGTACTGCCAATACCTTAGATCATACTTGAATCTAGGAAGGTGGAAGACTAGAGGCTCTCCACAAGCAGGACACCGTCTAGCCTATAAGAGCCTAGGCTGTAAGGGTCAAACCTTGCAGGGCCTTATCTAAGAGAGACGAGTCTTAGGAAGATAAGTTAGGTCTAGGATCTGATTTATATAGCAAGGAAGGCAGCAATCTAGAAACTGCCTAGTTACTTTGGAAGAGTTTTGATTTTCTAGAGTTAGTTTTGAGTTTTTGCTTTTAATTTGCAAAATAGATTAAGAGAGTGACTTTAGTAAGAGAAGGACCCCAATCCTCTTAAGAGAGAACTAGAGACTGTGGTTCAGACTGCAAGAGAACATTCTTAAGGGTAAGGAAGTATTCTGGGTTATCTCAGATATAAGAGACTTAGATGCACAAACACCAGAATCAGACCTATCTAAGGGTTTATCATCTAAAGGAAAAGGAAAAGCTAGATTCCCTAGGTTAGAGCACTTAAAACACAGCCTAGTATAGAGGAAGGACAATGCAAAGGCAATGCACCTCCTACTTGAAAGCTTAGGGGAAGATAACTAAGATGAGGTAATAGATGAGACAAGGGCATATAATATCTAGACGAAACTATATACCAAGTACAGCAAAGTCTAAGAAGCACATACTATTACAATCATCCAGGAGTTTGTTACCTTTAAGATGGAGCTAGAGGATACAATTAGGAAGTTATGGATCTACCTTCAGAATCTAGGGAGGAGAATTGCAGAGATTGATGCAAGGGAGGCACACTTCAAGCTCCCGAGTATAAGGATCAAATTCCTACTACACTCACTCCCAGATTAGTATAAGAGCATAAGGCAGACCATCCAGGCATAGAGGAACCTAGAACCTAAACAAATCCTCCAGCTTCTTAAAGCAGAAGAGTCTGAACAGAACAGACTCCCATCCTAAGAGACAGCAATGTTTGCTAAAGGAAGGACACAAGTTAGAGGCACATTCCTATGTAATCTCTGTTAAGATAAGCACCTAAATAGGACTAGCAACTGTCCCCTCTTAAGCAAAGCAAAGGAAGCTGTTAAGACTAAGACATACAAGGTTCAGAAGAGAACCTTACTATCTAGGAACAGGAGGAGCTCCTTACCTAGCAAAGAAGAATTGAAAGAGCTAGTAAAGAGACTCAACCTAGAAGTACAATCCCTTAGGAAGAATGTCAAATCAATCCTAAGGAAGCATACCTCTAAGAAGGCTTATGCCGCCTAGGAGGAGGGCAAGCCCTCAGCAAATTCAGATGCATCCCAATCCCTATTAGAAGATAAAGATGTTAATGAAGTTGCACACTCAACTGTAGAAGCGAAAGGCAAGTACCTGCCATCAGAATAGCTACTTAATTCCTGCGCTTCATCCCACATAACTAACTAAGCATCCCTTTTCAGAGAACTAAAGCCTCTTTAGATTAGAAAGTGGATTAAGGTTGGAGGTGGCTATCTATAGGCCACACATGTTAGGAAGGCAGTAATAGGTAGAAGGAAAGGCAAGCAGATTGTGCTAAAGGATGTATTATTTGTCCCTAGTCTTAGAGTAAATCTTGTTTCTTGGAATTAGTTTAGCTAGCAATTTAGTATTCAACCACCAAAATTCACACTTGTTTCATCCTCTAGAAAACCCGTTGTCTAGACAAAATTAAAAGGAGGAGTTCCATTTATCGAAGAGATTAACAAGTCCCTAGAGGAGGTTGCCTTCCTATACAATACCTAGGAGAATGGAGCTTATACCTTTATAGCAACAGAGAATTCCTAAGAACAGTAGGAGCTCTAGCATAGAAGATGTGCACACTTTGGAAAGGATCTTTTGAAAGACTTGCACCAGGTATCAAACCTAAAATCCCAGATCCAAATCCCAAAAGAGCAGCATAGCTACAGGGTCTGTGCATTAGCAAAGATAAAGAAATATAGAGGCAAGGTTGTTAAGAGAAAGCCTTAAAGGCTATCTCTTGTATCAATTAATGTCTGTGGTCCTTTGCTAATCTTAAGACTTGGTTTCAAATGGTGGCTTGAGATAGTCGACAACTACTCGAGAAAGAAGTGGACTATCCTATTAAAGTCTAGAGAAGATGCACTAGAAGCCCTAAGGATTTAGAGAAGGAAGGCAGAATTGCAGTCTAGAAACCCTGTCCAAATTGTGAGGAGTAATAGGGCAAGAGAGCTTCTTACCTTACTTAAACAGTAGGAGAAGGATAAGGGAATCACCTTCCATACTACTAAAGCCTACAATTCCATCCAAAATAGAGTTGTGGAAAGGTTAATCCAGACCTCTAAAGACTATATAAGAGCCATAATTAAGGAATCAAACATGCTAATTGAATTCTAGCCTAAAGCATTAGATACATGTACCGTTGTTAGGAATGCACTTCTAAATAGACTAGAAATTAATGGCCTCAAAGTATCGCCTAAGGAAGCCTTTTAGGCATCCAGCTCTCGGTTTTACACTTCAGAGTCTAGGGCTGCAAAGCAGTAGTATCTATAGACCCAAGATCTCAACCAGCTGGAATAAGATCTAACAAGCTAATGAACAGAGGCAAAGAGGCTGTGTTTATTAGATATGTCCCTAATACTGCTAAAATGTAGCTTTTCTAGGAACCTAACATAAGAGCTATAAAGGCCCACAGCACTACTGTATTTTTTAAGGCTAAGAAAGGAGGAGATATGGAGTTGAATGTTCTCAGACTCAATCAAGACAGCAGAGCACCAGTTAGGAACCTAGTTGGAAGACTAAAGAAGCAGGAGCCTACAGCCTATGCTAATGCGACCCAACTGGGTCGCATTACCCAAAAGCCTGCAGCACCTATCAAACCCCTCTTTATGCAACTTCCACCTACACCGAAGGACAAGGACGAATACTAGAGAGTAGAGGATCTAGGAGAAGAAAACCCTAAGGCTGTACTGCCTTAGTAGGAGGAAAATGGGACCACCCTACTACCTAAGTCAAACCAGCAGCCTATTAGACAAGAAAGGACTGCAGCTAGTGGAAAGGCAATAGAAAAGGAGCTCAATGTTGCACAAGATCCACTAGGACACAGGGGTTAGGAGGGGATCCAATCTACAAAGTCCCAAAAGAGAAGAAGATCTGTCTCAGATAAGGGGCAAGGACCAGAACCAAGGACCTACAGCATAGTTACTAGGTAGGTTCTTTAGAAGAGACAGAGAGATGAAGAGGAACTGCTAGCAGCTAAGCAATAGAAGGCATTCCTCTCGTATATAGAAAATGAGGGACAGTGGATTTGGGAAGCCCTTATAGAGGTTGAAGAAGTTGCATTTGCAGCATTGGCACCAGCTATCTCTTAGAGACAAGAGGTGCCCATTCTAAAGTCCTATAAAGAGGCAATTTAGGATCCCAAATAGGGACACATATAGAGGGAGGCAATCTAGAAAGAACTTACTACCCTCTAGACTAACAACACCTAGAAAGGGGTTGTCCCTCCTAAGGGAGCAAACCTTATTACTTCTAAGTGGGTGTTTAACGTAAAGAGGCTAATCAGTAGTACTATTAAGAAGTTCAAGGCAAGACTGGTTGCAAGGGATTCTCTTAGAAATACGGAGTAAACTTCTAAGAGACCTTTGCACCTATAGTAAGGCATAATACGCTAAGAGTATTTATAGCTGTTGTGTATGAGAAGGACCTAGAGTTGCACTAGGTGGATATAAACAACGCATTTACTAAGAGCACCCTATAAGAAGAAATCTTTATACTTCCATCCCCAGGTATTAATATACCACCTAACATAGTCCTACAAATCCTAAGGAGCCTATATGGACTAAAGCAAGCAGCAAGAGACTAGAACAAGCTCTGTGTCTTAAAGCTGGAACAGATTAGGTTTATTCAATCAGAAGTAGACCTATACCTACTCATCCACCATAGGAGGAGCATTATAGTCCTCACTTATGTAGATAATATTCCTATTACAGCACTAAAGTTAAAGGATGTGCTTTGGTTTAAGGAAGAACTTAGAAAGATCTTTAAGATTAAGGATCTTAGAGAGCTAGAGAAAATCCTAGGAATGAGGCTAACAAGAGACAGAGTTGCAGGAACTCTGAAACTTGATTAGGAACATTACATCTAGGAGAATCTCTCAAAGTTCCATCTGCATAAAGAGATGGCCCATCCAACTCTCTTACCTATAGATAGCTATAAGAGCTTGAGCCCACTAGGCTTATATAATAAGAGAGGATTAAAGACAGAGTACCAGAGCTAAACAGGTACCTAGATGTGGCCTATAACAATGACAAGACTAGACATTGCTTTTCCCTTAGGAAGACTAAGTTCTTATGTCTCAGATCCTACTAAGAAACATATACAAGCTCTAAAGAAATTGGCAAGATACCTGAGATCATTCCCAGACCTTAGATTAATGTATAGGAGAGGTGGAGGAAAGCTAATCGGATACTCAGACTCTAACTATACAATAGACAAAGCAGACAGAGTCTCAATCCTTAGAAGCATCTTCTTCCTCTATAGAGCCCTAGTTTCTTAGATGAGTAGGAAGCAAAAGTCTGTTGCGACATCGACAATGGAAGCTAAGTATATAGCTATAAATGCATATGCAAAGCAATCTCAGTTCCTAGCAGCACTTCTTAGGGAGATGGATTGTGTAGGGTTAGTAGGAGAATGCTCCTTCCAACCAACTATAAAAGCATACCCTGACACTATAAGGGAGCTGAGACTAGTCCAGCTTATAGGAGACAACCAAGCTGCCTTAACCCTTATTAAGGATGCCTATACCCATGAGAGGTCCAAACATATTAATGTTGCATACAACTATGTTAGGCATCTCTAGTAGCAGAGAAAGATTGCAGTAGAGTATGTTCTAACCAAAGAGATAGTTGCTAATAGCCTCACTAAACCAAAGAATGGGCCACAGTTCCAGGAGTTTGTGAGGCAGCTCCAGCTTGTATAAGGGATGTAGGGAAGTGTAGGCAGAAGACTATCTGGCCTAAGTAGGAGTGTTAGAAAGTGCAGCCCAGTTGGACATTCTAAGAGACACTTTGGGACACCAGATCAGGTGACATAGGTCATGTGACACTAGGTCACATGACTCAGCTGATACCCTATCTCAGGAGTGAGATACAACCTGTACATAACAACAACAATCACAACGGTTGGTTCCTACCTATTGCTCCGCCCCTCTCCTACTTAAGCCGCATCGAGCGACGACCCAAACACCTAAATTCAACAGTAATTAATAATATCCTCGAGTCGCTTAGTACACGTCCTAGACGCAATACTTAGTAGCTCGAGTAGTTAAGATCCTCTCTTATTTAAAAGCCTTCTTTAGACTAACGAATAAGACATCGTACGCCTAACGACGACCTATATAATAGAGGACCTCCGTACTAGCTAGACTAATTATACGTACGCTCCTATAGCGCTATCTAGCGTTAATAATTATAGTATATATACTATAGACTATAGACAATCTAATATAGTTGGCTCTATAGCGCTCGCTAAGTTCCTAGCTCTAGACTAGTCCTCTACGTATCTAAGCGAGGCTACCCGCCTTCCTTTAGAGGCCTTTGTTTATAGGCGCTACCCGAAAACTATAGACGGCTAAAGGCGACTATATTATATAGAGCTTAATTAGTCGGTACTACTATACGCGCTCGACGACCTATAGTCGAAAGGAAGGACAACCTAGCGCTAGTTAATAGATTACCTATCCTAGCTATTTAAGACCTCTCTAACTTAGATAGATATACTTTAACCTTAGTATACTCGTTTAAGGCCTTCTTTACGTAGGACGCCCTTTTAAAGAAGATTAAGAGATAGCGGCCCTACCTTCTCTAGTTAGTAACCTTTTAATATAGAATTATCCTGCCTCGAACGAGTACTAGCTACCGTCGTTCGCTCGAGGTAGAAGAGAGTTATAGCCTAGCTACCCTTAAGACTAGGTAGTTAATCTGTCCTCGGTTATAGCCGCAGCTAAGTAAGTCTTATACGTCCTTCTAGTAGTTAAGACTTATCTAGCGTACTCGCTTCTAGTAGCTGAATAAAACGAACTCGTATAAGGACCTAAGCCTATAGCTATCGTAGGCCTCTTAATATAATGCGACGAGCCTTTAGAGCCGCGTACTTTACCTACTAGAGCTATACCTTATATAGTTGCTTAATATCGACCTATTCGCTCTCTTAACGCAATAAGGCGAGCTTAAGGAAATTAGACTATAGATAGAAACGTCTATAATAGGTATCTAGATCCTTATTCGTAGGCGCTACTAGGATATAGCTATTTAAGTAGCTAGAGACTCTAAAGGATTAGCTTTAAGATTCTCCTTCTAATAGTTCCCTCGACCGCTCCCCTTCTATAGACTCTCCTATTTAGTAGTAAGGCTCCGAACTATTAAGCTTAATACCTCGGACGCTAGAATATTTACCTCTAACTCTACGACGCCTAACGCCTAAATTACTTTCCCTCGTAGTAGCTTCTACTCGATTAAAAGCCTTACCTATAATAGACTACGGACAACTACCTCTAGAGTTAGAATAGAGATAGAATCGGCCTTAAGAGCTAGAACATTTTCTACTAGCGAACCTAGCTAGACGAGGCGGACGTAGATACTAATTTAGCTAGAGCCTTAGCTAAGGAGCGACGTAGCGACCGCGCTTACCTACGCTACCTCGTCTAGGCCCGGCCGAGGCGAATCTAGCCGTTAATTTAGCTATTAACTAGGAAGAGATAGACCCTGTTCCGCTATACCTAAATCCGCCTTCTCCGCGGGCTTAGACTATCTTAGATAACGAATAAGATAACGGGCGACCTCGCTCTACTACCCCGCGACGTGTCTCTATTTCTTAGGACGTGCCTTTCGCTCCTACGCTCCCGGCCGCCGCTCGCCGCCCTAGCCCCGACTTTATAGAACGCTCGCTACGCTCGCAAGCGTAGATAATAATCCCTAACGAGTTCTAGGCTAAGCTACGTAATACTCTAGCCGCCTAGGGACAGCGTTAGTAAGACTAATTAAAGTAGTACTAAAACTATTAGACTTAGCGTATAGACCATATAGAGGAAGACTTAAGAGTACAAATAAACCGCCTAGAGTAGTAGGCGTAGCCTAGCTCCTAACTATTTGTCCTACTACTCTAGCTACTACTATAGTAGGACGCGCGGCGTCCGCTAGAAGTAATTAACGTAGAGCAAGTAGAATAGCGCTATAATAAGTAGAGACGCCGGCGCCTAAAACGCGCTAGTCTCCTAGACCTCGAGCGTTACGATAGCGCTAGGCCTCGCCTAAGTAGTAGCCTCTCTTCTTTAGGTAACGATAGTAATAGAGGCTTATATTAACGCCGTAATAGATACGGCGACCGCGACTATAATAATAGGGCCCGCGATTATAGAGCCCGACGTAGCTATCGAGACCCGTCGTTAAACCCTAGTAATAGCGGCTCCCTATTACCGGACCTATACCGTAATAGGAGATACTGTCCCTCTAGATCCCTACGACGTAGCCGCTTATATGCCGAACAATTTAAGCCTAAGGAGATCGGCTTCTTCTAACCGGATACTATAATTATAGACTTACTAGAAGGCGATATCGTAGATTATAAAGAGAAGACCTACTATAGATTAGTATACCTCTTCCTAGACGCAGCTAAGGACTATTCGCTAGTTAATAGAACGTCCTCTACTCGTATATACCTAGCTAAATGCCTCTATAGCGCGGCTATATAATAGTTTATATCGAAGCTTACTAAAAAGGACCGTTAACGCATTCGTAGAGGACGAGCTATCGAGCGTTAGGAGATAGCCCTCTATAATAAATTCTAGCTTCCGTTAGCTAAGGCGCTATCTAGACTAGATAAGGAAGGTTTCGACTAGAGAGACGTCTAAGAAAATAGGCCCCTAAGCAAGTATATCCTTAATATTATACGCTAGTTAAGAGAAGTACGTACGACCGACCGAGTCGTATAACTAACTACGGCCTAGCTTAAACTATATTATAAGCTCCGTATATCGGTCCTATACCCTACTAATAATATAACGATTAACTCTTTTATAGAGTAGATTAAAATATAAATATTTTCTTAGCGTTAGATATCCTAAGGTAGACCTAGCCGTATAACTAATAGAGGTAAGTACCTAGATAAGAGAGAAGATCGATAGCGATCTTCTTAAGTAGGCTCTAGTCTAGAGCGTAACTACTATAGTAATAGATATAACTTAGACTATAAACCTCGCTATAAAGATAGTCGACGCCGCCTCTTTAAAGTACGACCTAACTCTATATAGCGCGCAAACGATAGAGATTAAGATCGCTATCCTATACGCGAGCCTATAAACGGCCGCGTTAAGAAGGAACGAGAGCCGCGAGTTAAATAAGAGCTAGGTAAGATAGAGGACCGGTCCTACTATAACTATAGGTAGAAAGGTTATTTATCTAGAGATTACTTATAAGAGCGACGCGGCTATAATCGAAACTGCCGCCTATAGGCCTACTACGCTAGCTACGACGACAGCTCTTCGCGATTAAGCGGCTATAGCTATACTAATAGCTCTTACGTATACGATAGACTAAGCTGTTTACGCTTACTAGTAAATGCGTAGACTTTCTTTAACGATATAGTCGATTTTGCTAACTCCGCCGACTCCTACTCTAGTAGTTCGACGGCTTTTCTAGCGTATATTCTAAGCTCCTATATTAAGCCGTTCGCCTCTAGACTTAAAATACGGGTATATAAATGCCTAACCTACTAGGAGGTGTTTCCTAGTACGGACGCTTTAAAAGCATACTAGACGGCTACTTATCCCTTACCTAGCTACGATATAGAGAAACTATCTATTATAAAGGTAGTAGACTTAGCTATAATAGGAAAGGCGAGAGGCGGTTTCGCCTTTAGAGCCTTTTACTACTTAAGACTATACCTTCGCTTATACTAAGACGGCTCTAATTATATAGTCTACCTAGATACGGGCGCGACTATCTTAATAATCGACTTAGAATTCCTACGCTAGACTCGTCCGGATCTCTAACGCTACTAACTAGCGGTCCTCCTCTTAATTCGTAGCCTTAAAGCAACGTCTACCTCTACTAAGTATATCCTACTTAATATATAGGTCCTAGCCGTACTTGTAGGAGAACGCGTCTTAGCCTATATCTAATACGAAGTCTATATAACCGAAGTCTTATAGCCGAAAATGCTAATAGCTATAGATATTATCGATCCCTAGATGTTTAAAATCGATCCTATACGAAGACTCCTTACTCTAGAAGCCTATTAGCGTACTAGGGCGCTATTACTTATTAAGAAGAAGGACCGAGTAACCTTCTAAATAGTAGTCTAGACTAATAACTCTCTAATAGTAATCCTAGTAAACGTAGTAACCCGCGTTCTAGTAAACTATAGAGATCCTATTCCTAGGAATCGAGACCTCTACTTCGAGCCGTAGACTAGTAAGGGCCTCGGCTATAATTAGTACGACCTCTCTATATACGCTACTATACTAGACTCTAATACGGACTTTGTCTTCGTACGAAACGATACCGACCGCGAGATTACTATTCTACTACGTACGCGCCTTAGAACTATTACGGAGGTCCTATATTAAGGTAGGTATTATATAGATTCGGACTAATACGGCCTCGTAGTAGTAATAGATTTTTATAGGTAGGAACTAAAGTCCTATAAGACTAATATCGCTTCGCTACTAATAGTACCTACCTTAGATATAGAGACTAGACTAGATAGCGAGGCTACGATATATAGGATAAAGGCCTAGTAGAACGCGTACTTATCTCTAATATAGAAATAGGCCCGCCTCTAGATCGATAAGGGGCTTATAGTTAAGATCTCTAAAGAGGACTATATACTAGTAGACCTATTACTAGAAGCTAAGGCCTACAGCCTTCCGATAGGAGTATATCCTCTATCCGACCTAGACCGCGAGGTCGTAAATAAGATATTTAATAATCTATATACCTAGGAAAAGATGTCCTATACTACGAAACCTACTTTATTTAGATTTCTAGTCTTTATCGTCTAAAAGAACGTAATATAAGACGACAAGGTCGTCCGTAAAGGACGAGCCGTCGTTAATATTCGGGGATTAAATCAGAGAGCTATTAAGGACTCCTACCTACTACTAAGATAGGAAGATATAGTTAAGGCCTTAAGAGACTATATATATATTACTACTATTAACGTAGTATCCTTCTTCTACTAATAGCTCGTTGCCTCTAAGGACTGTTATAAGTTTATAATTAATAGCTATCGCAGCTAGGAATAGATATACGTCGCAATTATAGGTTATACGGGTAGCGTCTAGTACGTCTAGCGCTAGCTAGACTATATCCTTAAGAATATGTACTATTATTATAGAGCCTATATCGACGATATTATAATCTTCTCCTAGATATTTAAATAGTACCTTAAGAACCTAGACTAAGTTTTTAGCCTCCTAGACGCACGCGACGTAAGTATCGCTCCTACTAAGACGTTTGTTAGCTACCCGTCTACGGCCCTACTAGGTTAGCGCGTTAGTAGACTAGGTTATATTACTTATAAGGAAAAGGTAAAAGCGATTCTAGACCTCCTCTTCCTATAGACTCTAAAGGACTTAGAATTCTATATAGGCCTTACTAGCTAGTAGAGATACTATATACCGTACTTCTCCTAGATCGTAGCCCTATTTAAATAGAGGAAGAAGTACCTACTAGCCTTAGCCCCTTTAAACTAAAGCAATCCGCGTAAGCGGTACGCCGTAAGGACTTAAGCGTAGGACGAGGACGAAAACCTTTAACTATAACGCCGCTCTTTCGATATCCTCTAGGAGCTATACTAGACTACGACCTTCCTCTACTATACTAACCTGGACCGCCTATTATATATTAATCTCGACTCTAGCCGTAAGGGCTACGTAGTAGTTGTATATATAGTTAAGGGCGACCCGATCCTAACGGACGGAGGCAAGCCCTATCGCTTCCCTACTACTAAGGTATAGCCTATCCTATATCTAAGTAAAGTATTGTCTAACGTTAAGTCCCGATATCTAGCTATAGAACTAGAGGTCTCTAGCCTACTTTAGACGGTACGGAAGCTGCGTTATATACTCTAGGCTATACGGCGCTCTATATACGTCTTTACTAATTATATAGCCGCCCTAGGTATTATTGCTACGAGCTCGCTTACCTCTACGACCTCCGTAGATAAATTAAATCTATAACTAGTCCGAGCTAGCTAATACTTATTATAATTCTACGGCTTAGTCGCTATCTATAGACCCGGCTGCCTATATAGTATCCTAGACGCGCTAAGCCGCTTAATCGACGACGCGACGCTCTAGGACAATAATAGAAATATACTCGACCCTCTAGGTTATAACGACTCTAACTAGCGAGGAGATACTCTCGATAACTCTATCTACGTCTACTTGCGATAGTATTAGAACGCTAATTACTTCTACGCGACGCTAATTAATAAACGCACCTATCGTTTGTTTATATTACCCGAGCCGATAGTCTTCTACTTACTCTTAGTCGAGATATCCGACAAATTTAAGTCCGAGGTTATTAAAGAATACTAATAAGACCCGAGCTAGGTATTCTACTTATAGCAACTCCTAGACGCGGAGGAAAGACGCGTAGAAGATCTCGAGAATAATAAGGACGAAGCATAGGACGAGCTAGAAGCGGCCCTACTAGGACTTTAATTCTTCTTCTATAATAGACTTATCTATTTTAAGGACGATAAAAATAGCCGCGAACGCCTTTATATACTAAGCTTTCTATATAAGGAGATCTTTAAGATAGCGTACGACGATTACTATTATATAGGCTACTATAGATCCTATACGAGGGTCTTCGCCTTATTCTACGTCCGCCGCCTAGCTAAGGAACTTAGACGCTATATAAAATACTATCCTTCTTATATAGTTAACTAGACTTAAAGATATAGGCTATACGGAGAGCTTAACTCGATCTACGCCTTAGCCGTACCTAATTATATAGTAATAGCCGACTAGGTCTACGGCCTCCTACCTAATTTAGTAGGCTATAATAGATTCCTAATAGAGACCTATAAGTTTTCTAAGAAGGTAATCCTAATAAAAGCTAAATCGACGTAGATAGTAGCCGAGTATAGCGCGAGCTAGATATATAGCTATATAGTTTATAAACGTTCCCTCCTATCTATTATAATCGGAGACCGCGACTCTATCTAGCTATCTTAATTTATAAAAGCAGCCTTTAAAAAGTTAGAAACTCGATTTCTAGCTATAACTACGTACTACCTATAGACTAACGGATAGAGCGAACGTACTAACTAGATAGTAGAAATTGCGCTTTAATTCTTTATTACCTCCTTCTCGGACGCGGACTAGATAGAAGCCCTTCTATATATATAAGCGGAGCTTAATAACTCTAGGAACTCGTCGTCTAGCGAGATCCCTAATATTATAATATAGAGCTACAAATCTAACCTAGACGCCTTTCTTTCTCTTACAGAACTACTAATAAGGGACTATATAGTATTAAGGTAGAAGGCCCGGGACTAAGCGTCCAATTTACTAGTATAGATAGTAGCCGCGATAAAAGAATACTACGACGCTAGCTACCGACCCTCCGACTAAGACTAAGCTAGCGAGTCCTACTCCGTTTATACTACGGATATCGTATACCTAGCCTCTAGAATAGGAAGTTTTTATACTAGTAGGTAGGACCGTTTGTAGTAGATAGAGCCGTAGGTAGGCTAGCCTACTAGCTATATATTCTCCTAATAATAAAAATCTACCTAGTTGTCTCTATAGCTTAGCTCGAGCCGTACTTAGATAGGGACGACGAATTCGGTTATAAGGTTCCTAAACTAGGCCTAGTAGAGTAAGGCAAAGACGGTAAAGCCCTAGCTACAAGATAGAGAGACTATTAAATTAACGGACTATAAGAGGTCGCGTCTAGTACCTTATTAAATAAATAGGCTACGGCTATAGCTATAATATCTAGTATAATATTAATAACTTAAAGGACGCGGCGAAACTAGTAGTAGTATATAACCGAACCTATCTAGTAGTAGAAGCCTCTCGTTAAGGTAGACGTTACTAGCCTAGGATACTCGTAGAGGTAGAAAGAGCCTCTAGCTAACCCGGCTATTACTAACTTAGTACTACGTAAGACGACTAAGGAAGACATCCGTCTTTTTTAGACAAAAAGTTAATAATACTACGCCTAACGATACTACGCTAAAACGCGGACGTAGAGCGTCTTACTTAGTAAGAGCGTTAACGTCGTTAACTCTAGCTTTAAGTACGAGTTAGTAGGCTAACGCCGGCGCTAATGTACTAACTACTATTATTTACTATAATAATTACTATAATAATTACTAAAACATTTACCGAAACTTTAGTAACTATATTACTATACTTGCGATAGTAGTATAACTCTTCCCTAATACTATAGATAGCGCTAAAACTATCTTTATACTAGACTCGAATTAATAAGCTCTAGCCGGCGGCCGCGCTATATCTAGTAGCCCTTTCGATAGCCGCGAAGTTATTATCGCGCTACGAGATGCTATACTACCGCGAGGCTTTCTAGTAAGAGGCACCGAAGATTTTAGACGCCTTTAATAGTAATAATACGCGATAGCGAGACGCGGACCGTTCGAGGTAAGCCCCTTACTAGACGCTCTCTACGGCGAGTTAGCCGACAAAGGCTTAGACTACTCTAATTAAGAGAGTATACTATTAGTACTAACGCCTAAGACCGCCTACTATAGCGCGGACGCCTCGAAGAAATTAGAATAGAAGAGCGGTATATCTAATAAGATAGACTAAAATAATAAGTTTATAGCTACGAGAGTTATAATCTTAGCTAGAGTCGCTAAGAGGCTTAAGGGTCTATAGCTGCTAGTAAAGGTAGCTAACTACTTTATATAGCTAGAGCCGGTACTAAAACCGAGACCTACGTTTATTATAATAGAGGTAACCTCTATAAGCGAGGTTATCCTTCGCTTCTTAATAGCTAACTAAGAATTTCCTTAGCTTATATAGGAACTAGAATAAGACCTCGAGCTACTATACGTTCTTTTGCTATAACCGATTAACTCTTTTATAGACTCGGTCCTAAATAACTCCGCCGCTTACGCTCGGATCTAAGACCTAATTATAGCCGGTGCTTAGAGTATCTACGAGCTAGTAGGCGTTTAGAACGTAGATAGAGAGGTAGCCGAGTAACTAGCTCTAGGCTTCCGCCTTCTAGCTTTCTAGCGAGATTCTAGTAGTTACTAAGGCGATATAGATAACTACTACGGCGTCTTACTCCTAGCCTCTCTTTTCCGTAGTAGGACGCTAATTCCGCTAGTAACGAATAAATAGAAGCTCGCGCGGGTAATATTCGGGGACGCTATATATATCCGCGACCTTATAACCTATCCCCTAAATAGCTCTAACTACCCGTTTACCCTATATAATAATACGCTACTAGAGCTTATAGCCTCCTACTAGTAACCGCGCCTACCTCTCTAGAGAGACAACGTAGGCTAGCTAGTACTAACGGACGTAGCCGCGAATAACGCCTTTTTTAGCGTTAGCGCTAACTTCGTATAGCTAACTCGAGCTTTAGTAGGAATAGTAGGTAGACGCCTAGAGGTAATATTGCCTATAATCTAGGAAATACGTCTAGTAATAGACGCCTATATATATAACTGCGCGGTTTTCTACTACGACCTATAGGTCGTACTATAGTTTCTATCTAAGATAAAGATCCGGGTAATATAAACAGCCTACGGCCTAGTAGACGCGTTAATTCGTAGCTTTTATTTTACGACGTAGCTAGTATCCTACCTTATCGGAGTAATACTTTGCTGCCCTTAATAGACCGAAGCCGTTATCGATCTTAATAAGGCCGTAGCGTAGGTAGTAGAGACTATACTACGTAATAGGCCGGTATTAGACCTAGTATCTCTACTAAAGAGACGTAAACTCCTATATAAGTAGACTAGGAGGCTAGCGTTAATAATATAGAAGACGGCGCTACTAAGCTACGCCTTTATAATCCTAGACTTTAACGAGATACGCTGCTTTTAGCGAGACGCTAAGGTAGTAGTTCTCCTAACCCGAATAGCGATAGCGTTCTCGAATAATAGAGCGACCTTAGACTAGGTATAGCTCTTTATAGCGCCTATATAGCTTCGGGCCCTACCTTATTAGTTATAACTTTACTATTATCTAAGCCGTATAAGCCCGGCCTCGGACTTCTCTACCTTAGAGAGAAAGTCTAAATATTAGAACCTACTAGGCTAGAACGGTTATAGTACTAAGGGAACCTAGAGCAACAAGATCCTTATCTATCCTACCTTCTAGCTAGAGACTAAGGACTATATAGTACGCGCTCCGGGACCTAAAGGAATATACGCTAACTCGCTATCTAAGACTCTAGCTAAGTTAGCGGCTAAGAAGCCTACGCGCTCTAATAAACCGGACTACGACGCGAACGCCTATAGCGAGACAAATATAAATAAACTAAAGGAAGAAGTTCTACGAGTATAATTAGCTATAGATAGCGGAAACGTCGGACGCTAATAACAGCTTAAAGTCTAGTAGTAGTAGACTAAGAGCCTCCTCTATAGCGACTACGCTACCGAAATAACAACTATCTAGAATAGCGCAAAGCTTTAGAAGGCAACCCTCGTACTAATAGACGTCCTAAGAGCCTACCGCTAAGGCTATTTAGCTATAGGAATCGACTACGACAGGATAGCGACAGCTACAGCTAGTATCCTTAATATACTCTTCCGTATATAGAACCTTAGTATTAACTTCGATTAGATAGCTCCAATCGTCCGCGCGGAACTAGACTATATATAAGAGCTCGTGCTAGTAGTATACTAAGACCCGTAGGACTAGCTAGACGCTAAGACGCGCTAGTAAGGAGACGACTACCTAATAGACTCGCTCCTCGCTATATAGCGCCGCTAGGCGTAGCGGCATAGGGACAACTACCGAAAGCTATAGACCCGCTATAATATAGAAATAGCCGCTCTTCGGGAGAGATATACGTAGGAAATTCGCGGTAAATTAGTCCCTAATAAGGTATAGCTACTAGCTCCGGCCCCTACTACTAATATTTAGGCGAGCTATTAGCTAGAGTAAGCTATTAGGCGCCTATACTAAGACTCTATCGTAAACGGAGCTAAACGCTAGTATACGGCGAATATAGTAATATACCTTACTACTAACTAGGTCCGAGTAGTAATATAAAGCGACGTAGATACTCTAGCTAATCTATTAGCTTTTAATAAGGCGGCTATAGGTATAGACGCGCCGGTAGGTATAGTCGTAATACTAGGTCGCGAGAATACCTCTACTAATATAGCTACGCTATAGATTTAGGACTATATTAAGGCCTAGATTAACTTAAAGCTTTTAAGTAGGATAGAAAACAAGCTTTTAGGTCTCTACGCGGTTCTCGGCTAGGTATAAAAATATAATAGTAGCAATCTTGTCGCTCTTACTAATAATTACGCCTAAGATACGTATATATTATTTATAGGCTCTAGCGACGGTAGCCGCTAGCGTTAGTCCGATTTTAGTAGATAGCTACTTAATATAAATGTTAACGACCTTAACGACGACCCTCCTCCGCTAACTATTACTACTTTAGCCGCGGCTAAGACTAGAGGCTAGCCTTAACTAGAGAAGATAGTAACTTCGGCCGCACTTCTAGACAAGCTCCTATAAGAGAAGAAACTCGCCCTTATAACGCTCTAGACGGAAAAGCCTACTGCGACCCTAATTTCCTAGCCCTAACGCGGTTAGCTAGTAGGGCAGCTATCTAAGACTACGCGCGAGGGGACTATTACTAGCCTATTCCTAACTATCGGAAATCCGAATACAAATAAGCTTAAGTCCGTATCTAGAGACGCTCCTAGTAAGCCTACTAGGCCTATAAAGACAGTCGACGCCCCTAGCAAGCCTAAGCCTATAACTAGAGACGCTCTTACTACTAGCGCTAATATAAAGAAATCGTCTAGTATAACTACTCTTAGCGATAAAGATACGGCGTCTATAGGCGACGAAGATAATAATCTAAATAAGTACCTAGAGACTACCTAGTCGAAAGGTATCTAGTACAACGATATTAATAGATAGTCGACGCTAAAATTTAAGAACTTCGACCGAGCTATTAAGGTATCCTAGGATATTCTAGTATTTGTAGCCTTAGATATTACTTTCTTTAATACTCTCCTACTACTAGGCTTCCTTCTAGAGGACCTATATATCGGTATTATTTACGATATAAAGGATCGAGGCGCTATTTCGTACTCTACTATAGCTAAGATATAGCCTATAGTCTTCGACGAGAAGAGAAGAGTACGCGACTACCGCCTACCGACTAGCCGCTCCTACGTTTTAAGATAGAGGTAGGACCGTAAGTACAGACTCTCCTATAGTAGACGCATCCTTTTTAGAAGTAGCGGTTATTACGCAACCTACCTAGACGTAGACGATAACGACTACGAATACCTTACTAACTTAGACACCTTCTTAAACAACTATAAATTCTTAGATACTAGCGACTCGAACACAGCCTAGTTAGTCGCCTCTAATAAAGACTACTACGAGGCCGACGTCGAGTAGCCTATATAGATCGACTCTACCGGTGTCCCGCGTAGCTATAGAGACGTCCTAGAGGCGCTCGATATAGATAACGACCCGGCCTTAGTATATTTCCTAAATACGCTACGTATATTAGACAATGCGACGGACTCGATCCGTAAGCTACCGTCTAACGGCAAACTGCTAGCAATTCTTTCCGACGTCGGCGACTTCGACTATACTACTACCGACCTTTTATAGAGACTTTACTTATTCCGAGTATCGGTCCTCGGACGATATAACGCTCTAACTAAGGCTTAGCGCGAGGACCCGTTCCTAGTAGTGTACTCTATATTGCGCGTAGATGTCGAACGTATTAAGCTAGTTAAGACTATAGGAACTAAGATTAAAGCTAAGGCCGCCGGTAAGGCTACGATACTAGCTAAGTTCTAGATCCGATCGCTAGTTGCTACTAGAGCTAACGCTAGAAAGGTGTTTATTAAGACTCTAGTTAAGACCTCTCTTAAGACTCTAGTTATAATTACGCCTAAGACTCCGACATCTAAGATAGAAAAGCGTAAAGCGACGTCTACGAGCTCCGGCTCCCGTAAGTCTACGAGACTACGCTCTCTATCTCTAGTAGCCTAACGGTATATAAGAATAAGACTAGAACGATATAGTTATAAGACGGAAGCTAGACTACGACTATAGACTACGACTATAGATTATAAAAAAAAAAAAAAAACTAGAGGAAGAGAGGTAAAAGTAGAGCCTTATACGTATATCTTAGACCTAGTAGTATAGAGAATATATATCGAGAACAATACTTTCGAGAAGAAGCGCTAGAGAGTAATATTATAGACCTAGAATATAGATATAGAATAGGAAGGTATAATAGAGACACGGACTAAGAAAGGCAGCTATAGAGGCTAGCCGTATATAGCTTTCCTTTTATTAGGTATATAGCAATTAATAACATTCTCGAGTCGCTTAGTATACGTCCTAGACGTAATACTTACTATGCCGCGCCTATTATAGTAGTTTACGATATATAGTAGGCTATTAAGCCTCCTCTTTAAAAGAGTACTTAAGGACGTCGGATCCTTTTACTAAACCCTATTTCGCCTCTAGATAGGCGCGTTTAAGAGTTAAGTTATAGGCCTAGAAGCTCTCGCAAATCTAGCGTTCGAGACGACGGAAAGATATTATATAATTGCGAGGATACTAAGCTATCTAGGTATCGCCTTTAATAACCTTCTTGCCTAGCTATATAGTTAGTTTTGTTAAATTTAGGTCGTTTAAGTCGTCGCTCGATGCGGCTTAAGTAGGAGAGAGGCGGAGTAATAGGTAGGAACTAACCGTTATAATTGTAGTTATTATATATAGGTTGCATCTTACTCCTAAGATAGGGCATTAGCTAAGTTATGTAACCTAGTGTTATATAACCTATGTTACCTAATCTAGTGTCTTAAAGTGTCTCTATAGTCGGGCTCCCGGGGCCTAACTGTCTCTTAGAGTGTCTAACTAGACTATACTTTCTAATAAGTTTAACCTTATATTCGAATTCTAATAGTTTATGTTCCTCTTCTAACTTTTACTAACCTCGGCTCTAGCTCGTAGTAGAGGTAGTAGTAGGCCTTAACTAGTTATTATACCGTAGCGTAGTAGTAACTAGAGCTCGACTACTAGCGCGTCTTTTAGTTCTTCTACTACTACTACTACTACTACTACTACTACTACTACTACTACTACTACTACTACTACTACTACTACTACTACTACTACTACTACTACTACTACTACTAGCGCGGCTTTTAGTATCTTTACGCTTCTTCTAAGCCTACGACTAAATAGATTCTATACGCTATCGAGCTATAGCGGCAGTTCTATAGTAGGAATTAGCCTCGTTCGCCTATATAGAGGCCCTCTCGAGAGTAGTATCTCTACTATTAGAAGATCGATTATCGCTATTTCTAGTATATACCTCGCTATCGTCGTTACTAAGAAGGTTATTAAAGCCCTCGTTCTATAGTAATTAATCTTCTTCCTCGATTAGTAAGAGGTCCGGCGCTAGCGGTAACGAGGTAAATAGTAACTACTTCCGTAGTCGTAGTCGTAGTCGCGGAGTACTTTTTAGAGTTAAGAGAGCCTCCGCAGCAGTCGCCTTAGCACTACGAATCGGCGTGCGAGTAGACCTTCGAAGAGACGGAATATTACTTAGATACTATAGTAATTTAGCTAGCGTAGCTACCTCGCAATCCACCTCGCGATCTACCTCCGGACGCACTAATTGCGATAAAATCTCTAGAGGCAGTAGAAAAGACGACGACATTATTAACTACACCTTTAAAATAAACAAGACACGACTAGAATAGACTGTTAGGGCGAGTTAGACGCGAGTCTACACAAAATTGGTGGTCGCGCGTCGCGCACACCCCGCGCGAATCCGGGCAAGTATTTTTGCTAGCGTTCTAGTGGATGTGGCCAGGATCACCAGCACCGCAGGGCGTCTGACTGTCCAGACGTGAGCTAGCGTACATGACTTCCTCGCCAATGGGAGCACACCTGACTTCCAGCCATCGACTCCTCCACGACGGAGACGATCCTGCATCCACACCTTCTCCAATATGTCAGCTAAATCATGCCACATACCCCGGTCTGATCTAACACTGATATGATGAGCTCTTCCTCCTTCGAAACCAGGAGGCTGAACTCCACAACCTTTTTCATCCAAGAACATGATGCATACGGCGAGCGGCCCCTCATCTACGCCAAGTTGCCGCCCCAGGCGCCCGTCCTAATCCTCACCGACACCGGCTGCGACGAGCCTGATTCCACACACAAGCACGATCGTTACATACACCTCCGTGACTACCTCGAGAACCATCCTATAGCCTGCAATAACCACAAACCTCTAAATCCCCAAGCTTCGCTGTATTACATCATCATCTGCACGCACTGCCACTACGATCACATTGGCGGCATCACACAGTTTCTACCTCCCTCTGGTCCACCCGAGACCAAGAGACCATCGCAGGTCATAGCATCTTCGTACGGGAAGGATTTCCTTGACTCTGAGGATTTCGACAAGCATTCTTTGTTCAAATATGTGAACAAACCGGTACCGTTTCATTATGTGACAAAATGGGCGCAAGCGTTCGAGAATCTGTATCATGAAGCACATGGCAACAAGAATGAGAGGATTCAGAGGGTGGATCTGGATGTGAAGTTCATCCTGGTGCCCGGGCACACGCCGGACTCATTGGCATGGTATGACACGCATGAGATGTGGTTGTATGTGGGCGATAATCTGTACGAGGAAATCGAATCAGATGAGAGAGGAGCAGTTGAAGTTGGAGCGGAAATCGTTTTCCCGTCGGACGGAAATCTGGTCGAATGGGTGGCAAGCATAAGGAAGCTGCTCGTGCTTACGCAAGGCGAGAACGCGAGAGCTGAGCGCCAGGCTGAAGCAGAAAGCGAAGCTTCTGACTTTATTGTAGTGCCCAAGAGGGTGAGACTGGCTGCTGGGCATGTCACCTCCGGCGCGGATGCGGAGGAGCTGTTGAAGCGAACGGATCAGTTCATGTACCAGGTTCTGCAAAAGAATATCCCAGTGATCAAGAAAGAGTACCATTGGGAAGAGGTGTATTTTACCTGGCGGCAGGAAGGCTGGAACTTGTCACTAAAGGCTCCTCCGAGGTTGATCGATCAGGCACAAGACTTCTTCGACATTCATGGCCCACAGGCTGATGGAGCGCCGAATTGCTATTTCCTTCGCAACTGAGCACACCTGAATGGGATGGCAAGGTCGGACGGAGGCATTCAATTTCCGTACAGTCTCGATCTCGCGTATCGAGAGCAAACGATGAAACGACGTCCGCCACCCGGCAAGCATATTCCAGTGGACAACGGATCACTTGATCCACCCTCCACCCATCGACGTCTGCGCAATCTTCGACCAAAAGCTAGTGCCCTTCTTTGCTGGCGTTCCACCTGGCGCTTCGCCTTTACCAAAGACCTTTGCATCCATTTCAGCGCTTGAATCAGGATTGACGCCCTTTGCTCGTAGCTTGGCTCGCTTCGTTTGTTTCTCTGGAGTGTACGAGGACTCCGGTTTCGCACACGCTGGTGGGTCGCTTCTCGGCGTGATTCCCCATTTCAGCGCTGCTGCTGCTCGGGCTTGACCTTCTGGTGTGTTGGGGTCGACTGTAGTGGCTTTGGAGGGAGAAGACATGTTCTTGTTTGAGGTGGACGCGGCTTGCAATTGGATTTCGGAGGGAATGCTGTTCGCGCCTGGCTTTGGTTGGTATGCTGAGGTGATTGAATATCCTGGCATGTTGTGCATCTGTTCAATCCCGAGATTCGAGCTATACGAGTGCTGCGCCATCCTCCGATGTGGGGAGCTGTGATGTAATTGTCAGAAGCTTTCCGGGTGAAGGCAGCTGAAGGATCGATAAGGCTGACTTCAGATCGACTTCGATTGCTTCCGTCAAGACGACGTGTGACGAACGCTTTTAGCGAATACATCGAGCGACATGGCAGCATCGGCTTCGGTAGAGCTGTGGAAGGTAGGGGCACGATGAGGATAGTCGAAGATTTGGGGAGAGCGGATGTCGTTCTCGTGCAAACTTCTACGGCAACAGAGGCCGATTCGCTCACTCTTCCAAGCAAGTCTCTTCTCTGCTTCCAGACTCATTGGCCTCCTTCAACAAAGTTGTCCCTCGTCGCCTTCACGTCGGCAGTGCAGCTAGGGAGGAACTGCAGCTCCTCGATATGCTTGTCGAGAGCCCCGACCATCTTCTTCTTCTTCTGCGCCTCCTCCTCCCTCTCCCGCTCCAGCTGCTCGATTCTCCGGTCTCTGGCTTGCTCTCTGGCTTGGTATGCCTCGATTTGGGTGACACGCTCGCGGTGATTGTTCCGCTCGCTGATCTGCGCAGCTCGGAGGCGGTTTCTCAGGGCGGCGATCTCGTCATCTTTCTGCAAGTTCATTCAGACAGTTCCATAATAGTCTGGACAGCTGGCGGCAGCAGATGCTGAGAACGTACCTGAGCCAGTGTGCCGGCGATTTCTTGCTCCTTCTATCAGGCGGTTAGTCGTATTGTTCGCTTGTACCTATTTGGCGACACTGCCTCTCATTGCCTACCTGAGCCAGTCTGTTGGCGGTCTCGATGTCCTTCTGGAGATAGGATCAGTCGGACGTGATCGAGCTGCCAAAAGTATAACTGGCAACTCACCTGCGCCAGTTTGGCGGCTAGAATCTGGTACGCGCGTTGCGAGACTTCCTCATCTTTCTTCAGCTGGTCGACGGTGGACGACATAATGATTATGTGGAGGGGAGTAGCAAGATATTTGTGGAAGTTTATGCGTGCTAGACTGGTGCATGCAAATCTGGTACGGTATTGGTTGGCGGAATCGGATGCATTTTGGTGTTGTGGGTTGAATTCGAGCTCGAAAGGCTGCTACCTGGGTGTTTCATGTCCAAGTGAAGGCCCCGCAGGCAAACGCCTGGCGTCTCCATCCTCAATCGAAGTCGAGCAATCAAGTTATTGAGCACTGCTATATTATCAGCTCCTCAATTGGGGTCACGCCTTCGAGGACGCTCGTAGTAACAGTTGCATCATCAGGCCATGCCAGCGGAAGAGTGTCGAGAGGCACTGCCACGTTGAAGAGCATGCTAGGTGATAATTGAGGGATATAATCTTCACCTACCGACCCTTTTTCAAGGACGTACCAGATCGAGAGTACGGTCAGCGACCGATACGCATATTGATGCATAGCTTTGCACTTACCTGCTCGATGAGTTAGGGAGCTTCCTTCGTGTGAAATCATTTTGGCAATTTGACTTTGCTCTTTAGAAGAAACTTTCCGATCCTGGCCAACGATCAATATACGTTGAAGGAACACTATAGCATCATCAGCGTACGCATCAATCGACAAAATTTCAGAAGGCGTTAAAACATCGTTCAGCACGAGAAGCCCGTGGGAAGCATGATTGACCTTGACTGACATGCGAGCTGGTAGCGCAAAGGCCGTGACATGTCGTTGCCATGAATGTCGTATCTAATTTCGTAATCGAATCTTCAACTCCGCCTTGTCGCTCGGCCTCGAAGTTCCATTGAATCGCACATTGGCCGGTCTACCGCCTTCAAGCTTGATATCATAATTCATCACAACGTGCGCCAGCATCAACTTCATCTCCTGCGAGGCGAAGAACCTTCCTGGGCAAGCATGTCTACCATGGCCGAAGGACAGGAACTCGTTATTGACGGCAATGAGAGCTTGGTTCTTCTGTTCGAGCACTCTCTGCAGGCGCTCGGCATCCTCGCCAGCTTTGACTCGCTCGAGGTACTCTTCTCTGGGACGTGAGAACCGGAAAGCATCGTAGTCGTGAGGGTTGCCTGGATACCGACTTTCGTCGCGGTGGACGTCATAAGAGGACCATGCAACGCGAGTGCCAGCGGGGAGGTGGTGGCCATCGCTCAGCGTGATTCCTTCTGGATCTGTGATCAGTCGCTTGAGCCTGATGTCGCCTAGCGATTCCATGCGCATCGCCTCACGAATGGCAGAGTCGACGCGAACGAGCTTGTTGACTGCATCCTTCGTCCAGACTCCCCCATACTCTCTGAGCACTCTTTCGCACTCCTCGCGAAGCCCCGCGACAAAGTCATCGCAACTAGGAGACCCATATATATCGAGCATAGCATTAGTTGTCACCATGCTTGTGGTGTGTACAGCAACGAAATTCAGCACCAATATGCGTCGTACGATGACGTCTTCCTCAAGATTGCTAGGATCCGTCTTCGCAAGCTCGATAGAGTCGTGGAGGAACCACTGGAGGGCATCGTTTGGCTCCTTCAATTTGCCGTCCGCTGTCTCGGCGAGCAAATGCTTCAGTCGTTCTCTGATCTCAGGCAAGGCGATACGTTTGCAAATGGTTCGGTATTTGTGGACGTCTCGCGTCACAACTAGAGCCACAATCGGATGAGACCATTTTGGGAATATGCGCATTATAGCTGCCGATTTGAACACCGCCATCGCATACTGGCGAGAGCATTCCAGAAATTCTTGGTTCCGACAGAGGTTGCTTCCGCAAAACACACGATTGGCCGCTCTGCTGACAATCTTCATGCACGACTCGTATGCCTTCACCGAAACGAACTCGTCCGGCGTTGCCGGCCATTGGTCGTGCATACCCCGGACGAGCTCGTCGTAGACATCAGTGGTGAGTGTCGGCAACTTTCGTGTCAGCTGCCGCCTCACGACGTCCATGTGCGGTCCATCACCCATCCCGGCACCAATCGTGTAATCTGCTGCGATACCCTCATCGATGAGTGTATGCGGGTCGACTTGGCTGTCATTGTGATTCATGACCTCCTGCAGCTTAGCTGCCGGCAAGATAACAAGAGGCGCAGAGCTGAATTGGGGGAGGACAAATGGCTTGCCGCTTTTGAGGTACTATTGACTTTCAGTGGATTATTATAGTTCGCTTGAGGGTATGCTTGATACCTCCATCCCTTCCATAACCATGCCCTGCGTGTTCGTCAAAGCTGCGAATCCGGCTCTGTACTTTGCGAAAATCTGACTCCTTACGCCGACCCATGTTTGCGAGCCGAGATATTTTTTCTGTGTTGAAACCAGTGGAAGTACGACGGCCGACACCAGAATGTAGACCGGAAGCAAGCATGAAGCAGATATGGCAATCTGCCACGGCGAGACTGCGTCTTGGAGCATAATGGTTGAGGCGTGGAGAGGTGTCACTCTCGTTCTATCATGAGGGTGCGACTTTGCTCAAGTGTTATTCAAAATGCACTGCACCATGTTTGTGGATCTTAAACGCATCGCGTCTCCACTTCGTATTCTCGTATAGGATCGTCATTCACTAAAGTGACAAATCACTACGCTTGCCGACCAACATCGTCCCTGCGCAACGAAACTCCGAAACCTTGCTTAATCGTGCGATTCTTGCATAACCCACCGGATGTTTCGCATTGTACGGCGCCGGATACGACGAATCCGACAGTCTTCGCAGACCTCGCCGGCCCCGCGCCGTGCCTTCTTAATGACATTGCCTTAATTGCGGAGATTCGCAGGTCGGGGCGAAGCCACACCGACGTTGTTGCAGTCGCTTGGAAACCTGGATTGCGTAAGGTCGGGGTCAACTCCGCAATGGACGATGTCGAAGCCCAGCGTCGCTGAGGAGATGCTGGCTGCAGAACTGGAAGCCTCTTTCGGTGTGCATCAGACGCGGCCGCATACTTTTGTGTCCTTCCATGCTACGCTATGCTACCCTGGCCTGCGTCATGGTCCCGTGCGACGTCGCTGGGAAGATCTATACATGGAGTGAGCTGGCTTCCGATGATTGGGCGCGGATGTCACGTATAGTTCTACACAAGTACAGGCATGGTGACGAGTGGCGGGCTGATCCACTTGGGCTTTCGAACTCAAACTGCACTTCATCTGCTTCGTTTACAGCTCGTACATGAGTCCTTGTAGTTCTCAATCATCGCCAAAATTCAAATGACGTGTTCCGCAAGACTTCTGTGTACAGGATGTTGCTTCATTCTCCGGAATGGTTTTCGCAGAAAAGCTTGCGTAGCAGCCGGCATCCGGCGTCGCAATCGTTGCGGCTGGTTTTCCTCATCGATTTCTGGATGGCCCGCGCCTTCAAGACGCTACCGGTATGATGGCAGCATGCCAAATGTGCCTCCAAGCTGAAAGGAACCCACCTTAGCGAGGAAGCAATTTGCAACAAAGCATTGTGTTCTTGACGGGAGATAAAACGTCGTCCTGGACTGGCAACTGGCGAGCTGCACACCCGCACCAAACTGAAGCCAGAATTTCTGTTCTCCGAGCGTCCTTGCTTCAGAGATTTGAAGACCGCGTCTTTGATGCCACGCAATGAGCTATTGGAGCGCGAAGGCTGCCATCAGCAGTGCAAGGTGATGTTCGATCAGTATACCGGCCGCCGCTCGATGCGGAGTCCGCTTCCACGGGTGGGATGCGAGTGCCGTTGCATGGACAAGGAACTGCACGCCAAAACTCGCCATTTTTATGCCGCCGTCTGTGTACCTTCCGCTATCCGCGATGCTTCTGACGGTGGACAACAGATATTTTTTCCACCTCTTTCTTCTCAAGGTAATACTGTGTGTGCGCCCAACAGCGGAATGTTTCTGTCTTTCGGCTCTGCCGCATGACTTTACAGTGAGTATGAGGATGCCGGTCCATCTTGAGAGGCCGAGCAGATTCCGGAGACTGCATCTGATTAGTTGGGTCTCTAGATCAATATCGTGCTTTCTCGGATATGGTGCTCCTCACAGGAACAGCCGGCAGTCGGATTTGGCTCGAAGCTCGTTTCGAAATTTCCAGATTCTGGTGTGATCACGGAGTCGGTGGTTCACGCGAGGCGAATCCTCGCCTTCGCGGTGTTGCGCAGCCATTGCTGCTCTTGTCCTGAGACAGATGCTTTTGTCAGCATGATCGTCCCAACTGCGGCGTATCTTCCAGCTTTCACCAGACGCCCAGAGATGACCTGTGACTACAGTCGTTCATCTCCTCGCGAGAAGCGCCGGAAATGCAACAGAGTCTGCTTTGACTGACGACTTCACTTCAACCCTGTCCAGCTAATGCAGGAACTCTGACATCCCCTAGCTCCCGAGCAAGCGATCGAGTCGCAACTCCGTGCTCAGAGGGCCCTTTGCGTGTCACGGTCGATGGGGGCAACGCGCAGTGGTCCCCTTCACTTCAATCTATGCAGGGTCTTTGACATGCCATTAGCTCCCGAGTAAGCGATCAAGTCGCGTTTCAGGGGCATGGAGGGACCACGCAAGTGGCAGCTCACTATTGCAGCATGCGGCTCCCTTTCCTGCTCATCATCGAGGTCTCGTAGTGGTAGAGGCAGCCACCACTTTCCCACATACCACCAGTCACTCCCATCAGCGCCACGCGAGCACATTGGCTGCAATGCGGGCCCGCATTTCGTTCCTCTCATGAAGACGATAGCTGCATTGCGGCACGCGATTTCTCCCCGGTTAGTGTTACTGTGCATCATGGGAAGTGCAACGATCGCAAGACGGCATTGAGAGCCGGCCTTATCACCAACGAAGTCGCACAGAGGCGCATTGTGTTCTCGTGTTACGTTCCGGCATGCCTGGTCTCTTTCCGCGCAGGATCTGGATTAGCAATGCGACAACGGTCAAGGGGCAGCTGCACAGTGTCAATGCCTCCGGAGAGTTGCGGGAATCGCTTAAAGAGCCTATGTGGATGGAGGATGAAGCATCACGAACACGGACAAGGCCAGGGATGATTGGGATTTTGCGGTGACTACAAGAGCGCAGATACTGAATTTCCCAGATTTTACCATGGAGGCGTCACTTTGAAGTGGTGAAGTGACCGATCTCGCAATTTATTTTCTGCCATCCTCCTCTACACTCGATCAATTGTTCGACCATTCTGTATTCACAAGCCCTATCGTAGCGTTGCTGCAAAGTCTCATCGCCTCCCTCCTTCCCCCTCCTGCAGCCTCAGCTTTGATGTCCACCGTGAGTGGTGCATAAGTCATCGCTTCACTGGTTCTTGTCTGCGTCTTCTTTCCTCCTTCCTTTGCTGCAAAATGGCTTGCGCGCCCACCAGCTCAACCCCGGTGGCGCTTGAGGCACGTCTAGGGTATAATGATGGAGCGCAGTAATGTATAGCTGCACCGAGTACCAGCGGCATCGCGTTCGAAGCATTCTCCCATCAGGCGCTTGTGATCGATCGCTTTGTGCAGTGGCATCGTCCTTGCTCGTGGAATCACCGGAAATGCCGCTCGTGTCGACCACGAGTGATACCACACCTGCGACTCTGGGCCATGCTGCTATCGAGGCGAGCCTAGACCGTCCTGATCCGCAATTTTGTGCGTCGTGCAAGCTGGTCGTGATGCTTTTCGAATCGAGATGATCGTGATTGTCGTGATCTTTTCCTTGCCTCAATCCCGCAAGCAGTAGCAGTAGTGTTAGTCTGCCTTGTGATGCTTGGGTGAAGGGGGAGGATCCGCGTGCGACAAAAGTGCATTACGACAAGAGATCTTATCTTTGCCGATGTACGGCGATCGATGGCGATCGATGACGCTGTACTTCCGTTTACTCTGAGTGCAATGTGTGGTGGCGTAAGACGACCTAATTGTGCTGGAAAGAGGCTGGAAAACTCGCGTGGCCTGTTCTGCTGCGACTCCAGCTGAATGTCCTCCATATGCTCTTGACTGCTGTATTGACATACTGTCCCATGTTTCCTCCTTGATGCCATAAGCCCTAGCTTTTCCATTACATTAGCAACACTTTCCACACCCACTGCGAAACAGGCCCCATCCGCCTCCAGTCTGCCGATGACACCACTTCTCGTCGATTTGCTTCTTCTCCTTTGACTATGTTACCGTGCGCTACGCCTCTGGCCTGACCTCAGGACCGACGCATTAACGCATTTGCCCGAGGGCCAAATGCTTGCTTCAAATGTCCCAGTCCTGCCGGGGCAAGCACGGCGCTGACCAAGTATACCCGCTGGCCGTTGCAGACTTCGTGCAGCTACGCTACTTGCGAGTCGCTACTCAGCCGCGTCGTATGTTCGAGAATGCTCATATGATCCCTTCCAATGATGTTTGTGTGATGACTTTTCTCAATCCTCCATCGAGCGTTGTAGTCGCTTTTGCCACATCGATCGTTCGGCGCGGCTTCGTCCGTTATCGAGGGTCTGTTGGTCGTGAATTGCTGTCGCAGATCGATACATGGCGATGAGATGAGCCCTAAGCTGAGGTGGTGGATGCTGGTGAATGCTCAGTTTGGGTGCAGCTTGACGGGTTTGCTCGGTATTCCGGCGCGTGATTTCGCAGGCCCAGCGTTGAGGGCCGAAATGCTAGCAGTCTACGCAGGAGGTAGCGCTTATCGTATTTCCGCTGGTTGAGCTCATCGCGTTTTCCGGTGACACGATGCTCGCCGATGGCGCTAGACAGTGCGTTTGTGGTCGTTTCGTGTTGCCAAGTCCGATGACTTTGAGATGAAGTCGCCGGTCGGGGATGGCCCTGAGGATGACAGTGGTCAGTCTCACATCATATAGTACTTGCATAAGCATATTTTCGCAAGCAGTAAGTCAGAGACAGATTCCGACGGTCGTAAGGCCGATGGTGTTACCGTGAATTTGCATGCAGAATCGCTGGCTGTCGATTCGAATGCGCCCTGTGACACGCGCACACTGATTCGACGATGGACACGGCTCAATGCGTGCCGTCCTGATCAGATCCTAGACGATGGTTCGAGCTCGTTCTGACGCGCTGCTGGTCCGCCGTGCGACCGCTAGTGCCTAGTTGCGATGTAGCGACTATGGTCAAGCTGGAGCTGCGCGCATGTTGGACAACTTCACCCACGCGCGACCTGGAATTGCTGTCTATCGTGGATGAACTCGCCTAGATCATTATGCACAGCTACTGATAGCAATTACTTTGTGGTGCCGGCCGCTGGTCCCCAAACACGCTCGTCGGCCACGAAGTTCGTACAGATTCGGGGGACAGTTCACTCACGAACTTCGAAATTTCGGGCCGCACTAGCCACCTGTTTCCAGGGTGTTCTCCGACCTATCATTGGCTAAAATGCTTGTTGATGCTCACTAGCTCCGACCGCCGATGCCCCGAGTACTTAAACAGCCAACATCCCCTCCTTTCTGAACCTTTCTTCCTTTTTTCTTCTTCAAGCTGCCAAGGGTGGTAGCCACACCCATTGGGGTTATGGAACCCTTTGTAGTTCCTTTTTTGATACGTTTACTGATTTGTGAACTCAAAACAGGGACTTCAAAAAGTCCACTCTGCGCCTCGGGGTCCGACTCCCCCAGCCGCAGGGTGGCACCGTCCTTGTTGTCTTTCGACTCAAGGCGGTCAATTTTTTGAAGCCAAAGGGACGTTGCATGGCCTTACACTCACGCCTTGCATGCCCGACACTTTTTCATCATGTTGTTGCTGTTGCAGCTGCTTGGAGAAGAAGTATCTCGACATCAGTTCTGCATCTGCTTTTGACCTTGCACCACCTGCTATCCGTCCACCCGTCAAGCAGCCTGGCATCATCCGCCGAGTCAAGACTGCCAAATTGTATAGCACGAGCGAGAGCATATGAGCGCACATGGCAGCAATCCTCGACATGTACCAGCACAAGCGGGACTCAACGATTTTGCCCGCACCGTCAGGAGTGAACAACCGAGCTCAGTTCAACTACGACGTTCATCTGCGAAGCGATGGAAGCCTTGGCCCACCTCCTATCGATGATATTTCAGTAGCATTGCCCCCCAATTCAGTCGCTCCGCTAGATTACAACCGCCTCGCCAAATAGTATCAATGCTCGATTCCGTCAAAATCCTCTTCACAGCGCCGCTCGCGTCAGTGTGGGAATCAGCAGCCCCGCCGACAGAAACTTCGGTCAATGTCGCGGTGATATATACATTAGCTAGTCGTGACATCACTTTTGAACCACGATTCCTGTTCCTCTGACATGATGTGGTCGCTGGCAAACACCAAGGGCACTCCAAATTTGGCGTTTCACGCATCTCAGCTGCTTGATTGCACCCATCACTCGTTGTAGAGGACATGTCGGCCTCTTTCGAACGGCTTTTGGGCTCCATAGCCCACATTGGCACGTGAGTGTCGAGTATCGCGGTCGTTGATGCATCACGTAGTGCACACTGTAACTTGGCCGGGATGAGACACCCTTTCTATCCTTTGTCTCCACCCATATGCTTGTCCTCCGTCAAATCTATCACGCACCAATTTGATCGTGTCTTATTATGGCTGCTAGAGATTATGGTGAGACTATCAGTGCCAATCCTCGCGCAGAGCAGGTATGCGAGGGTTCTATCGATCACTGAGGGGGCGAAAGAAAGGTCCCGCCAACAGACAGTCGGGCCTCATTGGTTGCGGGAGTCATTGCGGAGACTGTGGCTTCGATCACCCGTCAGCGGGTCATGATTCCTCTCCAATGATATATGTCCCGGCACACGAATGCTAGATTCTGCTTTTGGTATCGTTTGACGCGATTTCAATGGTTACGGGGTTTGCTGCAGGCGATGCGTCTGCGAGCCTGACTGCGCTTCACTTTGATGTAAACATCTCTGCGCCTTCTCTTCCACCTCCTTCTCAGCACAAAATCACATAATCACGGGCACCGTATCGCTCTCTGATCATAACACTACCTCTTTGCCACAACAAAGCATGATCATGCAACCAGCATGCCTTGGCAGAGCATCAAGAACAATGCCTGGCGCCGCCTTGCCGCAGAGGCCGGAGCTGTTCAAGTTTGTTTGCTTCTCCACGGTGGAAACTGGCTCATGGGGCCTCTCAACACGAGTAAGTAGTTCTCAGAAGATCTATATCGCCTCTTCATCTAGCTGACCACTCAATGGCAGACGAGCTCGTCGCGTTGTGTTTTCGTTTCTCGAGCGCACGTTGCTGAAGCGCCGACGACGCGCACGCAATCATATATGACTTCCCGGTCACCGTGTACGAAGAACATATAGTGGAGGTATACATATCTTCTGAAAACTGGGCGGCTTTGTGGGAATCTGCATCATGGGAAGCAGTGCTTGCTTTTCTGAACGAGTGAGCCGCTGAGTGCTCTGCTCATCATCATCACCACCAGCAGTTGTAACCCCTTTCACTCGAATTCTCGGCGTAAACCATGCTCATGGGGATGTAGATCAATAGGTAGTGTATAATGCAAGCTATTTAGCGGCCAGAGAACTGAAATATGGAGCCCCCAAGCCGCAGTAATCACTGTATTGGACCCATTTCTGGCCTACTACTCGCACTGGTTCCTCGACCCGCTCGCGTTCACCACAAGATGACATAATTTCGGTAGTGCAGCGTCCAGTGGGTTCATCTAATTCTGCACGGCTTTCTTCTCTCCTATCGGACTCAATCTAGCGCTCAGCAACCACACAACGACCAGATCATGGCGCCGCCATCGGTAGCGAGACACGCTGTAAAGGCGACAAACCCCATCACCAATCTGCCTCCGGAGCTTCGCAACATGATCTCCAACGAATTCGAGGGCGTGCGCGACATATACAATTCGTACTACGCCTTCGCCAATGCTCGCGAATATAGCTTCGAGACCTCGTTTAAACGTCCCGTGGCATTGAAGCTCGCCAATACACAGCCCATTCGGAGAAATGTTCTCACAAATAATGAAGTGATCACGGCACTCATTCACATCCACGGAGTCGATCTGCGGGCAGAAACGGCGCGCTTGAGGCCCAACCTCCAGTCTCCAATCACCGCCCAGCTGCCGCAGGACCTCCATCTGACCTACGGACAGATGATGAGTCGAAGACACCTTCTCTTCTCCCATGTTACGCCTCTTGACATTCTTCATTCTTTTTCGTGCGACTGTTGGCGGTTGCTGGAGCGTCTCTTCTTTCAAGCCGATGCGAATGACCAGCAGCGGGAGCTTCGGCTAGAACGAGCTTTCGATGCACTTTTCAGCAAGAGCGCGACCAATCCCGACTTCCTCCCGACAACTTGCTAGTCATGCTTGGCAGATTGTCGAAACGTCTTGAGACGTTGGCCAGCTGGCGCAAAGGAGGAGCGTCTGGTCTTCTGTCAGCAGCATCTCGAGCATCACTGTAGAAATGGCCTCATCAGTAAGTCGAGGGGAAAGCGTTCCGGTGAACAGACACTGATCCGCAGCAGGCGATTTGTCGTTTGAGGACATGGAGCTCGACATCCCTTTCGACAAGCTGGGAATGCATGGTCCACACTCTTGGCTGAGGCCTTACAGTTTCGTCGACGACGCGGGCATCAGAACATACTGGGTCAGTCATCGACAAGCCGACATCATTGCAGGCTGCTTCACAGGCAACCCGCAAATGACATGGAAGCTATTCTACTCAGATTATCAAGCCGGACTTTGGGACCGGCAGAGTATTCTCCGCATGGCGAGGAACTATCGAGTATGCATGCAAGCTGTGTCCTTGGTCACTGCATTCTTATCCGGGAGACACATTGGTAGTAGGTTCGAGCACCCGACAGTCCTGTGTGGCTTGTTCGTGCCAGAGCTGGGCAATGAGATTCGAACGCGTCTGGGCAGCGACTTCAGCGATGAGACGGGCATGCTTCGCGTCTACTGGCCTATCCGAGAACGGCTATCACAGCAGTTGCCGCTCATGCTCTATCCATCGATGTCGCGGTCATTGCTGCGGCAGAGAGCCGAGGACTTGTTCGATGCGGAGAATGTTTCCGCTCCAATCCTTTCAGCAACTCTGGGAGGACTTGGCCGCATCACTAACTTAGAGTTGCTGCGGACATACGATATTGCGGTATATCGAGACCTTGAGCCAAGCATTTTCCAAGAGAGTCGCGATCCAATGGAAACGCATACCTGCTCATACTCGGAGGCCGCCCGCGTATCGCTGGCGATCCATGGATGTCCCGATTTGCTCCAGCTACATGCCGTCACTAGCAGAAGGGAGCGCGAATTCTATCTCGGACTGTATATCTGGAGATCTACTGCAATACAGCGAGCGATGGCTTTGGCTGGCTCGCGTGTCATCGGAATCCTTATGTGGCTGAATGCGTTCGTCAACGAAGACGGGAGCGTTCAAGGTGGATCTCAATTGCAGCCATTGCCACCATGGCTCGCTCGACAACACTTTCTTCACCACGCTAAAGAGGTTGCGGTGTCCCTCGTGTTGCAGAATATGCAGAACACTTCCACGGATGACCTGAACCGTATTCGCGACATGGAGGACGTGCCAACCAGGTTGACTTCCCCTATAGTCAACAGCATCTGGCAATCCATGGAGCCCAATTTCAATATCCAGAAGTTCCTTGAAGATATAAGAAACGGCAAGATTCAAGGTCTCTCTGATGCGCACCGCAGTGGTCTGGCCAAACAACTTCCAAGACAAATGCAACACTGGCAAGACATCTGGACTGCTGTGCGCTCAAACACGAATCAGGCTTAGTGCATACCCTCTGTGCCCGCACATCAATCGAATCAATGAGACAAAGACTTTTGTGAGCATTCGGCGCAAGCATAGGTTGATATGAGCTGGTAGAGAAGCTACAGAATGAGCAGGGGAGTCAAGGGATGGTCGAGGTGACAGCAGCGGGCTTTCTTCCTTCGTGCAGCAGGTTGAAGATGCACTGCTTGACGGGAATTTGGCGCTTTCCATGACGCGCTGAAAAGGAAACTGGGGCCTACTGAGCTTTGGTATGGATGGAGCATACAGCACGGGAGCAATAGAAAAGGCTCGTTCAACGCGTGAAATTGTGCTTTTAGCGGATGTATTCAGGGCGCGGGGATGTATCTGGTTTATTCTCCTTTGCATGATCACGAATATCGTCGCAGTCAACGCTTTCAGATTCATAGACACGTGTTCCGCCAACTCTGACCTGTTCACTGCCAATGAGTAATCCTTCCAAAGCTCGGATACAGCTGCTCTGTCGCCAATGCCTCTCAAAACCTCTCTTTCGGTCCAACAACCCCCTGCTCTCTCAGCCGAGCCCACATCGACTCCAGCGTCTTCCATTGCTTGCTGTTTGCTGGCCAATAGAGACCAAGACGTCGCATCACCTCCCGTGTCGTAGCGTGGTCACCGCCAGAATCGAAAAACACAGCCGCCACAAGCGCCTCCACCGCCGTGGCCTTCTCCTTGACTTTCATGCTCCAGAAGTCGCCCCACTCTCCGGGATTGGAATACTCGCGAGCGTAGCTCGGGCCGTCGAGGATGGAGAGACCGCTGATCTCCAGTTGCTTTGTGATGCCGGTCATGTCGGCCATTGCGGCGAGGTAGGTGTCCATCCCCATCCCGTGGTCGAAGAGTCTGTTGAAGGTCTCTGCGAATCTATGAGTGATGCAATTGACGAGTTGCATTTGAGGGAAGACACTGACCTTGCCTGTCTCTCTGCGCGTACCAGCCCCCCAGCAGGATGCTCTTCAGCACGCTGTCGCCCACTCTCCCCAACCGATGGTTCATTGTTGGCAACTCAGTTGCCGGCACGTCTTCTGGGAAGCATTTGACGGTGAAGGCCTCTTTCAGCCCTCTACCGTCAGCGAAGAAGTACCAGTATCCGTCTGAGAATACCAGAGTGTTGCCGTCCACGTGGAAGCGGCAGTTGTGCTGTGTGTCGGGAATTGGTGGCATTTCGGCGGCTTCTGTTGTGCTTGTGATGTTGTGGTTGTGTGTATTCGCTGGCGTGTTGGCTGTGTGTCGCGGCGATATTGAGAGGTAAATGTGGGCGTGGTGATATCAGATTTCGTTTGTTGTCGTGACAAAGTGGCACAATGGCAAAATTGAGTTTGTATGGCGTTGGAGGACGTGCATGAAAGTGAACGCAACGCAACTCTTCTCTCTACGCCTTCAGCACGTCCATATCTGCTTCGAGGATACAACCATTCATTGTAATGACGCTGTTGGTTCTGACTGTTGCCTCGCAGAGCTTCGCGGTGTGATTCAGTATCGCATTGAGTGAGAGTTGAGGTGGGAGGTCGATAGGCACAACCCAAGATTATACCTGATCATCCAATTCACATCGATGAAAGGACGCCATCGTACCTACGGCAAACATCATATATTTTCATATCCAAGAGCGCATGCTCAATTGCAATATATTGACGTATGAGAATGGTCTGGTGAGCAAGATCATATTACGTCCAGACCGTGATTCTCCAGTGCCATCGTTTGATAGCAGCCATTGAATGCAACGACGACGAGGGTTGGCCATAAGCCTCCTTATGACTTCAAAGGCTTGGTCGAACATCACATCAATCGAACGGAAAATCTTGTGCGCATAAGAATCGATCGGAACGTCTGCGGTTCTCACCGACGGAAAGGAATCCATCGCCATTGAAGTAGACTGTTATGAGGATCAGCGACTAAATGCAGAGCTGAGCATAGCAGTGATTGACCACAGATTGGGATTATGGCTGTGCCAAATCGAGCAGCGATCTATTCACTCACTGCCATGGCAAAGGGTATACAGTCTACCTGTCACTTTGCTTTCGGCTATTCAATATCACCCACCTGCCCCTCATGAACCTTCAGCATCTCCTCCGCAGGCCCCTGCTCCAAAATCTTTCCCTTGCCCAGCACAATGCAATAATCTGCATTCCTCACAGCCTCCAATCGATGCGCAATCGTAATGACCGTTGACTCCTTCATCTCCTCGTGCATGACCTGCTGAATCTGCATCGCAGTCTCGCGATCGATCGAGGCAGTCGCTTCGTCGAGGATGATGATCGCGCTGCGACGGAGGACAGCTCGCGCGAGACCGACGAGTTGTCGTTGACCTTGGCTGAGGTTTTTGCCGCCGGCTTCGATGTTCGTGACGAGGGACCAGCCTTGGCGGGCGCAGACGCGATTGAGGACGACTTCGCATTCTTCATCGGTGTGTTGCTCGACAGGATCGAGGTTCATGCGCATCGTGCCGGGGAAGAGGACGGGGTCTTGCGCGAGGAACGTGACGCGTGTTCGAAGGAGCTGCTTGTCGACCTCCGCAAGATCGATCTCATCGATAGATATGCGACCCATGTCGGGAAGTATCGTGGCCAGCAGAGACAGTGCTAGAGTGCTCTTTCCCGAGCCGGTGCGTCCAATGATAGCCGTCTTCGAACCGCCTTTGACAGTGAATGTGATTCCAGCCAGAGCAGGGTCTAGATGAGGCGCATATTTGATCTGCACATCTTTGAAGACAATGTCACCTTTGTACGACGGCCACCAAGCAGGCGGGCTAATGCTTCCTTTTGGCTCTTGCTCGAGGTAGAGAAGCTCGACGACACGCTCGACGGACACAAATTCCATCTGCAGCTGACCGTATTGCTGGCAGAGGCCATTTGTCGTATACACAAAGCGTTGCGCCGAAAGCAAAGCAAAGGCAGTGAGTCCTGGCGAGAGATCCATGGCGAGGGCTAGAACGAACAGCATGAAAGTGGCGAGGGATGTTAAGATATCGTATCGGTACATGAGCCACGCTTGCGTCGACCAATAGAAGTGGTCCATCTTTTGGAACGTGTCAACGACATGAATGACCCGATCTTGAAAGCGCCGCTGAGCAGCGAACGCACGGACCGTCGCAAGACCGTTGAGAAGTTCGCCAAAGTTGGACATAAGGGGTGTCAGCGAGACCATCTCCAGCCGACGCAGGTTCTGCGACGTTGCGATGAAGCGTCGATATATGAGCACGAAGAAGACAGCCAGAATCATTGTGAAGACCAGGAAAGCCGGCGTGATAGATGCGATGACCACCACAGACGAGAACCAACTGATGAGCATCCAGGAAATGGCGCTGAACTGCGCGCTGATACCGCCATCAATGACGCCAATATCTGAAGTCATGCGGTTCATGAGGCGACCAACCGGAGTGGTGTCGTAGAAGCGAAAGGTGGCATACGCGACCTTCTGCATGACGTCTCGGAACATGTTTCGTGCTGCCACATAGACAATGACCAGAAGCGCTGTCTGTGAAGCGACGTATGCCAATGACTGTCCGATGGCGAGAAGCATGAAGCCAATCAACCAAGGCTTGATGTTGACGTATGGCGGCGGAAGGCCATCGAAGATGTCAGAAGTGTGGTAGCCAACGTCAGTCGTGTAGACGAACAGGGAGGCTCGAGCTTGAGTGTCGTATGCTTCGGCCCAGGATTTCAGGAACCAGGACTCGAGCAGCGCGAAGCATCGATAGACGACAAGAATGGAGACAGTCAGTGCCCACAGCCATAAGTTGCCAGCCTTGATGTACTCCCAGTATACAGAAGCCTTGACACCGCCGTATGCACGATGCTCGTCCTCGATGAACTTGGCTGGAGCGACAGCGTCATCCGCTTTCTTGTCTTGCCCTTGCTGGGCTTCGCTCGCGACTTGCTCCTCATACGCGGCAGGCTGCTCAAATTCTGCAGAGTCATGGTCCACCACTGAGGCCCTCCCGTCCACAATTTTGACAAGTTGATCCGCGATACCAAGTACGAGATCGGTGCGATGCGTGATGAGAACGACAGTTCTGCCCTTGACCAGTGGGCCATTCAAACACTGCTGCACGATATACTCTGCAGTCTGCTGATCGAGTGCTGCAAGTGGATCGTCGAGAAGCAAGATCTTGGTCCGGCTATACACAGCTCTTGCCAAGGTGACTCGTGCCCGCTGACCGCCTGAGAGCCCAATGCCGTTCTCTCCTATCATGGATGCATCTCCGGATTTGAAGTCTGCGAGGTCGGGCGTAAGGGCGCAAGCATCGAGCACCGCATGGTATCGTTCGTCTTCGTAGGGTGCGGAGAAGAGGATGTTGTCGCGGATACTCATGCTCTGCAGCCATGGAGTCTGCGCACAATATCCGATTGCCTCTGGTGGGCGTATGAGTTGTCCCTCATGCATGTCCAACTCGCCCAGGAGAGCTTGTAGAAGCGCGGTCTTTCCCGCTGCCACTGCACCAAACACAACAGTCAGCCCGTCTGGGAACGAGAGGTTGACCTCCTTGAGCACTGGCTCTGGGGCTCCTGGCCACGCGAATGTCGCATGATCCACAGCCAATTGGTCGCCGATAAGCGCTTCTGTTGCCATATGATCGAGATCAGGTTCGGCCATGAAATCTTCGATACGTTGCACCGCGACCCAAGCATTGATGAGCGCGATGATGAGGCCTGGTAGGTCTCGAAGTTGACTTGTCATCATGCTGAATAGTTGAATGGAGGGGAATGCAATATCGATTGTCAGCGGCTTGCCAGCAATCACGGTGTAAGTGAAGAAGGCGACGACAGGTGTAAGGTCGTAGGAGATTGTGTTCACAAAAGTGATGACCACATTCCACGCGTTCGCTATGGCAAGAAGTGTAAGCTCTTTCTGACGAGCTGTGAGAGCTTGCTCGAGCCATGTATCTTGCCAACCGTACCATCGCAGGTGTCTGATGGCTTCCACGAACTGTGAGACGATCTGGAGCTTGGAGTCCGTAGCGAGCCGGCGCTTCTTTTGGTAGTAGATGAGAATGCGGGCAAGGATCGCGTTCATGATCTGTGCGAATATCACCAGTCCGACAGCCATCAGTGACGCTGGGCCGAGATACTTGACAACGAGTGTGATTGAAAGAATGATGGAGAGAGGCTTCCGCAGTGGCTGGTCAAATTCCCAGAAGCGCTGAGCAACTTCATAGACGTCGTTTCGCATCAAGTTCAAGATTCTGCCCATGGAAGCAGGCTCTTTGACGGCGGTGGGCTCTTTGCGCTTCTGAAGGAGGCTCCGAAGAGGCTTGACCAGGTTGTCCCACCACTTCCCGCGAGGCTTTGGTATCGCCTCATCACCAGCATGTCCATTCTCTGTGCCGTTTTGAGCAACCTCGACTTTCTCCTCTGGCTTGAATGCCATCTTCCTTCCCAGTGTCTTTTCGTACAGCATCGTGATCATTTCGCCGCGCGTCCTCTCGTAGCATCTCCGCCCGAACCATATTCGCAGGACATCGACTTGCGCCGACATCAGTCGAGCTACTAATGAGATGCCAGCATAGGTCAGCGCCACCCGCTTAGGGCGTTCAGGATGTTCCATGGAGCTCAGAATGAGTTGCAAGAAGAAAGGATTTGCGTAGTCCAGGAATTGATCGAAGAAACCGATGACAGATATGATGATCAGATCGATACCATTGGCTGCAATCAGTCGCCTGATGACAGTACCTCGAAGGAGTCTGAAGTTTTCATGCAAGCGCGCATGTTGAAACTCGTACGGCAAACTCCAGACATCCTCATCCTCCATTTGCCGCTTCCCTCCCACATCAAGCATAGGTGCCAGCCATCGCACAGTCACCCAGAGCCAGATGTTGATTCGCTCCTCCACGCTGCGAAGTTCTTTGGTGGGTGCAGTGAAGGGCTGGCTGATATCCTTCGAAGGAAGAAGTGGATCGCGAAAAGGCATGATGGCGAGAAGGATCATCGCAAGGACATTGACTGCAAGTCCCACAGCCACAAATGGCATTCGATCGCTTGTCCTCGTGGCATCCTCCAGCACAATCGCCTCCGAGACCAGATTCGCAGTGAGTATCGTCAAAACCGAATAAGGCAACGTCCTCGCCCGGAAGACACAAATTTCCAACACTGCAATCATCCAAGGTAAGACCTGCAATGCCGCAAGTTGCGCATCGCGGTCATCGAGTCGCACGCCACCGTGCGCCAGGACCACGACCACATCCGCCACATGCAACACCATCCCAACAGCACTGAGCACCAAAAGCCCAACCAGAACTCCCGTCCACTGCCGCCTCTTCACCAACTCCGTCTCCACCTCCGGCTCGACATCTTCCACGACAAAAGGCCGCAGCCACTGCGGTCGTCGGAAACCATAAGAAGAGCCAGCGAGCTTCAGAGTCTGTCCGAGGAGGATAAAAGCCGCGATGACAGCAGGAAGCGCAGCGATGACCGGAATAAAACACGTGGCGAACCGTGCTTCCTCCACGCTCCAGACACTCTGGAAGCAGATGTCGTTGTCGCCGTAGAGCTTCCAAGGCGATGCCTTAAATTTGGCTACACCGTGTAGGACTTGTTGCTGCGACATGGTGTCGTAATGCCGGCTGTGAAGCCAGTCTACGTCGTATGGAGCTTCAGTCTATCATGACGAGATCCAAATGGGATTCTGCTGCCGCCTGGAAAGGGCCAAGAGTTTCGGTGTCGAAAGTTGGAGGTTCGTAGGATTCGAGAGGCCAGGTCGGCTTCACACCGCGTTTGAAGGGCGTGGGCGGACCCACTTTCGCCGGGCCGTCGGGAGACTGGGGGAATTGAGTTTGGTGGTTTGGGGGAGATATGAGTTGGAAAAGGCGGAATCAACGAGAGGGTGCAGTACACTGTGACCAGCAGAAGTAGTAGTAGATGTTGAGCTATCTGTGAGTTTATCTTTGCATTGAAGACGATCGTTAGCGCAAGCTGCCTCCCAAGCCATGCCATGTAACGTTTCCGTCCAGTGGCCCTTCACAAGATCGAGGATCCGCGCAGACACTTGCGGTCGACTTCCTGGTGATTGAGCATACGCCGTGAGTAGCTGTATGTTATCTGTCTGTGCGTGTCCCTGTCTCTTCATCAATGCTTGTAAAGAATACTGCCGTCGTTGCTCTGTAGTGCGAGCATCAACGATTGATGCCAGCGACAATCGTCATCGTCCAAGTGAAAATCCATGCAACGCCGTTTGACAATGGGTGTAGTCGTCGCTGGCGCAAGCTTGGCATCGAGCTGTTTACTTCCGCCGCCTCGCCCACCTCCTTGACTTCGACAACGACACGACCACAACGTAAGCTGCCGCCCCCTCCTGCTGCAACATCGCTGTGCCTGCTGACTTGCTTCTCAGCACGCCGACGCAGACACCGCCGTTGTAAGTACAACCCCGTTGACCACGATCGAGTGTCACTCGGCGGAGCAATGAGGACAGTCGCCGTCAGTGAGCGCGGTTTGGACCGCCTCGCTCGTGATGTTGAGCAGACTGAGCCTTCGCAGCAGCTGTCTGAGGGATTGAAGATTCTCTTCGCTGATCGGAGGACTAATTCACACGCGTCAGCAGTTTTCCACCATCGCCACCACAGCCACCACCATCGCAAAGTAAGTTGATCAAATCGTCCCTTCCTACCAGCACAAAAGCCATCACCCAGGCATTTAATACACGCATCCCGGCAATACGATTCGCTGGCACTCGGGAGAAACCCCCGCTCTCGCAACCCACCGGAGTTTTGCAAGTTGAGTGTCCTTCCTCAATCAAGTCTTGATTTCCAACGCCCTTGGCGTGGGCAACAAATGTGGATCAGGTGCAGCACCTTCAGATGCCGCGTCGGCACAGCGGGACAGGAGCTGCAACAATGGGGGCACTCTTCAAGGTCGATCGAGGTCCGGACACTCTGCCAGGATGTCAACTCAAAGCCAACCATCAGGACAAACACGCTGAACAGCCCAACGAGAGTCAACGGGAACTCGTCGACCTGGGTTTGCTGAGACCAGGCTCTCGTTCATCCTCCCTTCCGTTCTCGAATCGATCGTCTGTAGATTGAGGCATCGAATATAGCTAACCTGTTCATCAACAGATGGCATCTGGGAGGAGAGGCAGACCTGCTGGCGCTGCGACGATGTCGTCTCCTCCCGATTCGTCGCATACGGCGCCGCAGAGTGCCGGTACGCCAGTGGAGATTCGGCGTGGGGTGTCACTCACTGCCCTTCGGGCAGTGCCCGCTACACGAGGCGGGACCCACGGAGGAGAGACGTGGCGTGGGGAGTCTGTTGGCGGCACCAAATGCCACCAACGGGGCCCCGCCACGGCGGTGGGTATTGGCATCCCCTCGCCCAGCGTTCTCAGTGGTGAGTTTCTCGTCCACTTTGCACCTAGTCAATCACGTTAGCATTGCACAATATTCAGCAAGCAAGCAAGCATCTCCATCGACCATGGACCTTCGGTGGTGGTACCTCCACCACCATAGGACTCGGACCTCGAAAGCATCATCTGGAGACACTGAACATCTCAAGCCGATCCGTTCTCGTCAAGGGAAGCGTTCTTCGCTCGGTTGTCTTCTTTACCGCGCCGCCGTCTAGCATGGGTATCCAGCAACATGATCAAATTTCCATGTCATGGAACGCCCGGGACTGCAACTGTTGTCACAAGCATGGTCAGCATCACAATGACATCTCCCCACTCTCTGTCATTTCCGGCACGGCAACCCATCGAAATGAGCGTCGGCTAGACTCAGAATCGTCCTTGATATCCAGACCTTCCCATGATGCAATTCGTCAACAGCAGTTCTCTGGCTCTGCAACGCCCATCATTGATCGACCAACAGTGTCAGCATAATGCCTACCCATCGAGCCAAGTCGCATCTCAGACCTAGGCTATGACTGCAAGAGACGGCGTTCTGGAAGAGAACATGGCACGAAGAGCCGTGCAACATATCTTCATCTGGCGGCTCTCAGCCACAGCAGAGCATGTGAACTTCGATCATCAGTCTGCATCGGCTTGTTCGGGAGAGTTCCGCTGAGAGGAATCGTGAGACTGGAAATACCCCTCAAGTTGGACCTCCTGGCCCGTCAAGCTGCACATAGTCATCAGCGAGTCTCGTCAAGCATAACATGCTATTCGCAGGATATCGGACAAGATTGCGGTGCCTGTTTTCCACGTGACGATGATCTGGACATATGGCCGAGAAAGAGACGTTTGCTTGCTTGCTCGAATACGTCCCGTGCACTCTACACGAACCAACCACGCTAGTGTCTTGGCACTATCGCGTGACACGTCTCCCGCTCACAGCCCCGCTTCTTCCACTTCTTCCACTTCTTCATACTAATTCGACATGCTCTGCCGAGTCTCTTCCCTTTCCTACAACCTCCACCACCACCGCCATGTCGTCGCGCCCGAGTCTGCATGAGCACCAACGAGGTGCCGAACGTATCACCCTCGGCGACCTTGAAGACAGCGAAGAAGAGCAGCGCAAGAAGAAGCGCGCGAAAAAAACTCCACCGACCGCTACCGCCGCTCCGCCAAAACCCGTCCGCCGCAAGACAGGCTCGCTCGTGGGCAAGAGGAAGCTTCATACCACTCGGCGTCGCTACGAGGACCTGGACTTGGCCGACGACGAGACGGAGAGACCAGAAGACAGCCTTCCCGACTACCTCAGAGAGCGCCGGCAGCAGCGAGAGGCGGAGCAGGCTCGGGGCGACGGCTTGGGACTACGACTACCACCGAAGCATGATGATACTGATACCGACACAGCTGAGCACCTCGAGACCAAGCCGAGCCTGTCCGGCGTGAAACCAGCAGGAGCGTACGAGAAAATCGACCTCAAGACAGGCGCAACCATTCCCGCTCCGATAGCACAATACCTCAAAGCATACCAAATTGAGGGGGCGGAATGGCTACACGAGAAATTTGTGCTTCAAAAGGGCGCATTGCTGGGCGACGACATGGGTCTCGGCAAGACGATACAAATCATTTCTCTCTTGACAGCGGCATTTGGCAAAACAGCAGACGAGCGCGACAGAAAGCGCATGAGAAACATACGAAAAAAGGAGCCAGAGTCATGGTACCCGCGAATCATCATCATCTGCCCAGGCACGCTCATTGAGAATTGGAAGGCAGAATTCGATCGCTGGGGATTTTGGCACATCTACACATACCACGGCAGCGCCTCAGAAAAGCAAGCAGCACTCGCTGCGGCAGAAGCAGGCATGCTGGAAATCATGATCACAACATACGATACATACAAGCGCGACCAGGACGCCATCAATTGCGTATCATGGGACTGCGTCATCGCCGACGAGTGTCACACCATCAAGGAGCGGAAATCACAAAACACACAAGCGATGAACAACATCAATGCTCTCTGCCGTATTGGTTTGAGCGGGACCGCAATACAAAACAAGTACGAAGAGCTGTGGACACTGTTGAACTGGGCGAATCCAGGATGCGTCAGCTCAATTGCAAGTTGGAAGAATCTCATTTGTGTGCCACTGAAGATGGGACAGAGCCACGATGCTACCCTTTCGCAACTCGCCAAAGCTCGACGAACAGCAACTGCACTATCGCAGAAGCTACTTCCCAACTTCTTCTTGCGCCGCTCCAAGGCGCTGATTGCGCACCAACTACCCAAGAAGAGCGACCGCGTAGTCTTCTGCCCTCTCACCGAGACACAAGCCGCCGCATATCAGAACTTCACCGACTGTGAGCTCATTCACACCATTCGCGACTCTGCCGACCCCTGCTTTTGCGGATCAGAAAAGAAGCAAGGATCGTGCTGCAGGCAGTTTGTCGAGGGATTTGGAAAATGGCAGGATCACGTATTTCCAGCGCTCCACACCATACAGAAGCTTTCCAACCACGTTGCATTGATGGTACCCAAGGCTGAGACTGAGCCCGAGCGATTGGAGAAGGATTTGGAGAAGCTCAAGATGGCATTGCCAGACGATTGGGAGGACTTGTATCGGAACAGAGACAACTTGGCATACCTGGCGAAGCCGGAATTCTGTGGAAAGTGGAACGTCCTGAAAAAGCTGATGCGATTGTGGTATGAGAATGGGGACAAGGTGCTCATCTTTTCGCACTCAGTGAGGCTCTTGAAGATGCTCGACCTTTTACTCAAATTCAAAACGGATTACAACCTCTCCATGTTGAATGGTTCCATGTCTTATGCCGAACGACAGAAAGCGGTAGACGATTTCAACTCCGATCCCAGCCAGTTTGCATTCCTGATCTCGACCAAAGCTGGGGGAGTGGGACTGAACATCACGAGCGCGAACAAAGTGGTTGTTGTAGACCCAAACTGGAATCCAGCATATGACTTGCAAGCACAAGACAGAGCATATCGCATCGGCCAGACCAGAGATGTCGAAGTCTTCCGGCTCGTGTCGGTGGGCACAGTAGAAGAGACCGTTTATGCACGTCAAATCTACAAACAGCAACAAGCCAGCATCGCGTACAATGCCTCCGTCGAGCGCCGCTACTTCAAGGGCGTGCAGGATCAAAAAGATCACAAGGGCGAAATCTTCGGCCTGGCCAACCTCTTCGCTCCTCAGCACGAAAGCATCGTCCACCAGATCGTCAACAAAACCAACATCGCCGAAAGCCGGGCTGGAGTCGAAGTCGCCGGCCTCGATCACGAAGCCAGCCCTGAAGATGAAGAAGACCCAGCCGACAGCTTCGAACTCAACACCAACGCCAAAGACGCTGCGATCCACGCTCTCGCCGCCGAAATCATCGACGAATCCAGCCGGGAGCGCGAACTCGCTGCCGAAGCTGCGAAGAAGCGCGATCCCGTCCAAGCCATCCTGTCTTCTGCGGGAGTCGCTTACACGCATGAGAATGCCGAAGTCATCGGCACGAGCAGAATCGAGCTGAAGCTATCGAGCCGCGCGCAGAAGGGGGCGGACGACCCCGATCACATCAACGAATTCGTCTTTGCGCGCTCGTCGCACTCGCAGGTCCCTTTGCCGGCACATCAGAATGTGCCAGACGAGCTCGTTTACCACGGCAGCGGAGTGCAGGAGCCAGAGCGGGAGCAGACGAAGATCAAATATCGCTTCCGCCCCGCGGAGGATGTGAGGAGGAGACAGTTTTGCAGCATGGCGAGGGAGTTTTGGTATGAGAAGGTGGAGGATTTTGCGCTTGTGGTCGAGGGCTGGACGCAGCAGCAGAGGAGGGACTGTTTGGAGAGATTTTATCGCGGGAGAAGGGACGAGTTGTTGGGGTGAGTGATAGGAGGGGGAAAGAAGGCGAGTGGTTGTTTCGATTTGAAGATACCCCTGTATTAGTAGATGGATGCGACTATGAGGACATGAGATGATGAGATGATGAATGGATGGATTGCATGCTGGTGATGGTCTGACTACTCTCTTTCTGCTCCACTGGCTTCGTTGAGCAGAACATGCCCAGCAAGTCGTCACTTGTCCCATGCCTCCCGGTCTGCCCCATATTCATCTTCGTCAGCACCGAGCGTGAAAGGGTCATGAGCACTTCGACAAGACAACAGCGAAGCAGGATCAGCGCAGACAGAGGGGCCAGAGTTACGGTACGGTCCATGTGATGACCGCTCAAGGATACCTCAAATCCACACAGGTCCTTGACGCGATCTTTTCCATGTTGTTCCTCAATCCCGATTCCAAACACAAAGCCGTCCTGCATCCGTAAGTCTACATCTTCCTGCCCGCAGGTCTCCAGAAATATTTTGAACACTGTGAAGAATATCTGCAAGGAGTGGCAGACCCGCTGAGAGGAGAATGGCACCGTCATCGTCGTCCCACAACAAAGTTCCACGTAACCCTAAGAAGCAGCCGAAGAGAGTCCGAAGGGAGGTGAAGGCGAGCGAGTGCTGAATGCGGACAATCATCCTCCAAAGCCTCGTTCGGGGAACAGGCAGAGTCAGAGAGACAGAATCCAAATGCGGTACAGTCCATGCCTTAGATAGGAATAGATACAGACTTCCAACTCCACGCTATTTTCCAACCACGATGAATGCAAAGCTTTTATGATTCCAACGATCCCCAAATCGCCGCCCCACTCGCCATACAATGCCATTATGCTCGCCAAACGCTGACCAGAAACACCTCCTCTGTCGTGTGACGAGTCTCACCACATCATCACGAACTCCCGTACGCAGCCCCGTTTCCATGTCCATGAACCTCTCCATTCCTCCCACGACTCAACAACCCCTCACGCTCACCATTGCCGCTCTTCCCCTTTGCCACCGCAATCCCATTCTCCTCACTCTCCCTCTCCCTCCTCAAAACGACACTCTTCCACCCCACGAATCCCACCAACACCACGCCCACCGCAGCAGCAGCGATCAACAACCCCGCATTCACAGGCCGCGGATCATCCCCAAATCGCACATGCGTCAGAGCGTCCAACCCAGCCTGCGAGAAGTTGCACAGCCCTGCAAGGCAGATGATCAACCCGTAAACCTTGCCAAACGTCTGGAAGCCAAAGACCTTGGCGCTGTAGTCCGACACGGCAGTATAATACAGGGGGCGATAGACGACAAATACGATGACATTCGCATACGCAGCCCACATTTCGGGAATGAGACCCAAGATGCCGATCGTCGTGGCGATGCTGACGAGGAGACCCAGGACAAACGTCGTCGAAGTGTGATCGAGGACGAAGCCGATAAAAGGCACGGAAACGACTCCGCCGAGGGGCAACGCAACGTCGAAGAAGTTGTTGATTTGCACGGCGCGATCGAGGGAGTGGAACATTTCCGTGTACTGCGTGCGGATGGTGGCGACGAAGTAGTTGATGCGCAGCATTTGGAGGACGGTGAAGCAGGTGATGAGGATCCACCAGGGGGAGACGATTTGTTGGAGGACGGAGGCGTCGTGCATGGCGCCGAAGACGCCTGAAGTGCGGGCTTTGGCCTCCTCGGCGGCGGTCTGGTGCTCGGCGGTTTTGCTGCCGAGGAGGTCTTCGATTTCGCTGGCCGTCGTCTCGCGTTGGGAGCGGCGGGTGATTTGTAGGTCGAGATGGGGCTCGGAGTCGGAGTCGGTACCATGAAGGGATGGTGCAGCGGTCTCGACTTGTTCGATGAGTTCACCGACGGTCTTGTAAGATTTGCCTGGCATGATGGTGAACTGGGCGATCAGGATGAGGACTGGGACGACCAGGTAAATGAGGAAGAATGTTTTGGTGTTGAAATCGCCGTTTGTATTTTGGAAGAGCAGGCGATAGCCAAGGAAGACTGCGCTGCTCGTGTCGAAAGCACCTGTGAGGAGAGCGAGGATGAGTCCGGAGTGCTGTGGGAAGGTGTTGCTCAACTGAAATGAAGAGATGAACACGAATGGTCCCCCCAATGCGAGGAAGAGATATCCTGGCACATAGGCATCAAAGGCATGATACACATCTGAGGCCATTGCGAGGAAAAGAGCACCGACAAACAGGAAGACACAGCCGATGATGCTGGCCACTCGTGGTCCAAAACGATCAAGAATTGTCCCTACGGGAAGAGCACACACATTGGTGCTCACCGCGGCCACCGTGAACATCAGATTGAGTCGTATCTCTTGTCCGTAGCATACTCCGTCACCGCTCTCCAACTCTTTCTCTGTGCATTGATCCCTGTAAACTCCTTCTGCAATGAGGACTGGCTTGATTGCCGCAAAGCCAAAGACAATCCCGGCTGCCAGCAAGCAATACACCACAGCAACAGCCACCTGAGCTATCCTCTTGCCCTTGCTGACATCGATAGCAGCCACCGGAGGATCATATTCGACAGCAGCATCAGTCCATTCTCCGACAGGGTTGAAGGAGAGTTTCCGGCGCTCGGAGCCTGTAGGTGATTGTGTCCGCCAGCGACTGAGGTCCTCAAAGGAGGAGCGACGCTCGTAAAGCGCCATTGTGGTCGATCAGCCTCGGAGGCGGAGGTTGCTGGAAGCTGATGTATATAGCGGCCCACTTGTCTCACTTCCTGTTCCTGAAAGGAAGGGCACCTCGTGATGTTCCCCGCGCAGCTTCGCTATGCTGGGATGACGCGATGAGCTTTGTACCCGTGGTCGACCCGGTCCAAGCGATTCCTTGGGTCTGGATATTCAGCTGTAGTGGTGAGTAGTGCAGAGTCTTCGGCCAGCTACGGCATAACGAAGAACTTCAGACGCAAAGACCAGACGAAGAAAACGCGATAAGAGAATGGCTCTTTTCTTTGGGTCATGCAGCCGATAAGCCCTTGCCGCCTACCTTGGGATCGATTGAGGCGAATGCCGCCGAGACATGAGAGCCTCGACTGTCGTCAAATGCCCAGAAGTGGCTACGATGGAGTTACTCGTGATGAGATGTGGAGTGGACAGGGAAGAATGGAAAATTTGTGTTGCGGAGAAGGGACTCTGCGCTGGTCACGGTCGTGTCACGGTCGGAGGCCGCCGAGCGCGGCCGCTTTTCTCTGCTGCGCTTTGACTTTTTGAGCGAGACACAGTGAGGATTGGTCTTCGCGATACCACCCTTACGTGACTGCAGTGAGAGATGACCGTGATCACGAGCAGCATTGTGCCTTCGATCGAGGTGTCTCCTGCGCGGCCAGCGCACATAACAAGCGTAGCTGATGAAGAAGCTTCCTCCGATGAGTAGGAGCATGGCATGGACCTTTGCATGTGAAAGGCAGCACGCCAGACTGGATTTGCTTCTATGGGTACTTGCAGTCAGCGACGGTCTCCGATCCTAGGTGTGTATTCTAATGCAATGGATTGTGGCAGCCGCATCCCATTGTTCCGGCAATGCGTCATATTTAATGCTACGCTGCTGTATGATCCCGGTTCAGGCGTCGGAGTCTGTCCCCGCAAAGCTACATACGTTCGCACGATATGCAGCTATGCGAACCATGAAGATGGGCAGACCGCAGACTCCGAAAATGTCTCTCCGCCTGCATCATCGCCTTGAGCGAAGCCTGGCGAACCAATACTCTCATGGGCAAACATTGGTGGGCGAGGACGTTTTGTTTCTGTTGAGGAGAGCAGTGTATTTGTTCCTGGACTGGCCTGCGTCTGGGAAAGTACTTGCACTAGAGTGTCGACACACACGCTTAGTACGGCACTGTCGATACTCTCCCTTCCGAATCACGACTAGCAGCATAGCGCGCTCAAAAAGGCTACCGTCTATGCATTGTCAGCGGCCAAAAGAAACAGAGCCTGGGCCAAGCGAGAATCAAGGTTGTCCCGTTACTTCGATGACTTCATATGGTCATGTCCACAAAAACCAAAAAGTTATCAACCTCTGAGAGGTTGTAGGGGCATCATCTTGACGACGGTGGGACTCGAACCCACGCGCTGGGCTTGCAGTTAGCAAGCTGTATTTCGTCTAGCTGTCCATGATGGAGATTGCTTACGAATTACCCACTAGTAATGTGTATACACTTCGGCACTCTTTTCAGAGCCTGAAACTCTGTGAAGGTTGTCAGAAGATGTACCAGCAGCGGAGCTGTAAGTGGTGCAACTTACAGCGCCATAACCACTCGGCCACGTCGCCTGGTTGGAGGGATGATAGAGCAAAATTATGTCTGTCTATCAAACTCATACAAACTGCGGGACAGAAGTTTTTGACCAGTGGAGGCGTCTTTGGCCGGTTTGCACAGCCCCTCGAGCTGATCAACGCTCAGAGACATTCACGAGCGATTGGCAGCCTTGGAGAGCAGCAGCCAGCCTTAGCTTTACCTGAATGCGTGCAAAAGGACCATCTGAAGTTTGGTACGATATGTAGGACCGATTTGTCACGATGCACAGCACTGATAGAGATCAGATCTCAGTCCACGAGCAAGAATGTCCTCCTGGCAACGCGCAGAGATTGGAGTGGGACAATTTGTTCTCCGGATACCAAGCCGTTCCGTGGTAGAGCACTTTGGCTCTGAACACCAGCACAAATACCTCTCCCATCCGACCTCGCTGCACGCTTGCACATATCAATCACTGAACCAAGAGATATCTCTCATATCAGCTAGCGTTCGGACGCATGCTCACCGGGTTCATGGCAATTTTCTCGAACGAGAAGCGCGGGGCGTGAAACCATCAGCAAGGGCAGACGTCGGCCGAACGATACGCCGAGCTGCCGAACTTCATCGCATACTCCGTAACTCCTATGTCAACGCGCTCATCTCCAACCTCACCGTCTGACAGCTGAGAAGGGTTTTCCCTTGGAGTCAGTCCGGAAGTTGTCTAGTCAAGCCAACCACATGCGATTCGAAGGGCAGACATATAGAGCAGCGCCGACGTCTTTTGCCTCAGCTTCTCTGCGGCCTTTGTTCTGGCGGACACTCCAAATGAGCGACACCCACCAAGTTGTGCGAGCCAGCGGATCTCCGTGTAGAGTTGATGTCTGGAGCAGCACCATCAGCAATGGCAAGTTGAGGCGACCAAGCAGACGGAGCTGTTACTGCCACGAAAGGAAGTCAAGAATGAGCAGAGTCCCTGAAGCGAAAGCTCTCACTGAGCAAGCAAGACTCCACCGGCCACACTCTGCTATCGACTGTCCATCCACTCTCGCAATATATTACCTGCAGCATCGGAGGCAATACGCTGATCGGTTGTGGACATCGAAGGAGAACCTGGGAGACCTCTTCTGCGCGCAGCAGGATAGCTTGATGGCCAATGTGTCGGATCTGTCCTCATGCCGCCCAGTTTCCGTGTTTGGCTGCTCCATGGTGTGTACAGGACCTCAAGAGCGTATCGATCAAGGGCGGAAGAGCGCCAATTTGCTGTCTGTGACGCCCATCGCCTGCAGTTTCTCGGCTTCCGACTGGTACCATCATTCCAAGAAGCAGAGATTGCCCTAACGCCACTTGGCATGATGATTGTCAGATGACACGGAGATCATCCACGGTATGACAATCTGACATACTGTCATCAAAAGTCTACCAATCGTGGGGAATCATGTTGCAGTGCCAATGTCGAGTCTGCCCGCTTCTTTGTCACAAGCAGAATGGCAATAGGCGGAAGACAGCTTCCTGGATCGGCTGGTGGATCTTCCCACCCAATAATGAGCCTCTACAGCCATCAAGTGTGTCGCGTCTCATGCACAAAGTGCAGCGCATAATTCTGGTTGCGTCCGTCGACCATCAGGTCTATCCTCCCCGCTCTTGGCAGAGGAATATCTGGTTGCGCCAAAATTCGAACAGTTCGCGCGACTCGACTTCGACACTTACCACAAAACCCTCCCGTAACATCAAAGACGCACGAAACGCCAATTGCCATCACAAAAGCTGGCACTCGAGCAGCAGTTGGGCGAGAGTTGCAACATTTGTATGCGCGCCTCTAGTCTCGTCTGTGCTTCGGATTGCCAAAATAAGCTCTGGCGCTTGTGCAACATCTTCACCCACCAACCACAACGCTGTATTTCCGCGACCACCAGACGACATGAAACACAACCACTGCTGCTATTGCCAGTCGCACAATAGAACTCGCATTTCACCAGCGCCAACGTCACTTCACTTCATTGGTCTACACATCTCCTTCAGCACTTCACGCTGCCGAGAATACGCCTTCAACCTGGTCACTCGCCTCCATACACTGCTCTTCCTTGCCCACTGCTCTCACACAGGCGCGTCCAGTTGCCCATAGCACTCTATCCTCAACCACGGCTACATCTTTTCTTGGCTGACTACATCTCCACCCGATTGTGCATGGCTTGCTATACGCCATGCGATGGTCTGCCGGGTCTTGGACATGGTTTCGGCCCCATCTATCCAGATCCACACGCAAGCGCGACACTGAGCATCTCTGCACATCTCGAGACGCTCCCACGTGACGCGTTGAGTGTACAACGCGGCTCAAAAGACACGGCAAGTCGCAGGTGAAGTTTTCTTTGACCTCATCCTTGTGTCGAGTCGCCTCTACGCGCGTCACTTTCTTTCACTTTCTATACCATGCTGGGCTTTTTTTCTTGTACATAGCCTTCTATTGTTGCAGGGTCTATTGTACACGCCTCCTTCTTTGACTCTTGACAATAGCGCAGGTCGCATTCTTTGTTGCGCCATTCGTATAAGACTATTGTGCGCCGGCCGCATTCTTTTCGGCCCTCCTCGTGCACTCTGGAATATTGAGATCCAGCTTCACACATTCTCTCACGGCGTCAATACACTATCGGCATAGTATCCGGCAGGACCGATAACTGTCGAGTTTTATCACCCCTCCTTCACGATAACGCACGAACTTTAATACAAGCGCATTGCATTTACGAAGCCAGCCTTCAGCATCAATCCTCTCACACAGACACACAACACCATGAAGACTCGAACAAATTCCAGCTGCTCGAATTCGCGCACCATGCTCTCGCTTGTCGCGGCACTCACACTTCTCTCGCCTCTCGCGCAAGCCCACTCCTGGGTTGAAGAGTATCAGATCATTTCCGATAATGGTTCCTTCACTGGACCTCGAGGCTACTCTCGCGGCTACGTGCCCAGAACCGACCCAACGTACAACGGCTTCTCCATGATGTGGATGCTTCCTTCATTACAAGCGCGCAACGCCGACGGGACGGTTCGGAATACAATCGACGACACGGACCTCGTCTGCCATCCCGCGCAACGAACATCCAACTACACAGCCGCCTTTCCCAAACTTCAGGTCTCTCCCGGAGACTATGTGGCTATGAAGTACCTCGAAAATGGTCACGTCTCCCTCCCTTGGAACATCACCGGCAAGTCACCCGGCGGCGGCACCGTCTTTGTCTTCGGCACAACAAAGCCCTCGGATCAAGAAAAGATCGCCGATGTCATGCAATGGAATACAGCAGGTACAGGCGGCAACGGCAACGGCTGGCTCATGACAGCGCAGAACTTTGACGATGGAAGATGCCACCAAATCAACTGCGGCGGCATCTCTCAATCCCGTCAAATGCTTCAACCCAACCATGTCGCTGGCCAGCCCACCTCTACAGTCGAATCCTGGTGCGAGAATGACCTTCTCATCCCAGAGAACATCACGGCCGGCACGCTGACAACCTATTGGGTCTGGGATTTCCGCACAGCACCGAACCGCGACTGCAACACCCCTGCCGGTAAAGAGGAGTACTACACGACCTGTGCAGATTTCGACATCGTCGACAAGTCTAAAATGCTGCAAATCGCGTCCGAACCCGCGCAGTCCGTCCCCGCCGCAGAGTCCAACCCTCAATCCATGGCCGTCTCAGACTACAAATCCCGAACAGCATACAGCGCCACGCCGGCTTATACTCCGGCGCCGAATGCCAACAACAGTACAAACAACAAGCGCTCAGCCACTGCTACAACAACCGGCATCGTCGACCCGGCCTTCGTCAGCTCCTGCAGCGCCGAAGCCAGCGTCATCTCAGCAAACAGTCTGACGCTCTGGCCGGAAGTCTACGTCCCGAACAGCTGCCAAGTCATCAGCACATTTGGTTCTGCGGCTGCGAGTGCATGGTCCGCGACGTGGGATCAGGCTGCTGCAAAGTACACGAGTGGGGCAAAAGAGGCTTGGGCGCAAGCTTTTCAGAAGGCGAGTCTGAAGGTGCCGACTAGGGTGCCGTGGAGTGCGGGCCCTCTTATGACGGCGGCACCGACTGGGACCGGAAGTGCGAGTGCGCCGGCGGGACATGCTTCTTCCTCTGCTCCTCCGTCAAGTGGAAGCGGTGCGGGAGCTGAAGTCACAACGATTGTCACGGTTGTGACACTGACTTCGGTTGTGCCGGTCGGACAGGCTGTTCCCTCGTCACCGCCAGCTTCCTCTACCTCTTCATTGCCCGCCGCTGCTGTGTCGTCATCTTCTTCAGTAGCAGCCGCAGCACCGCCAGCCTACTCCGCTCCAGCCTCTTCATCCGCATCCGCGGCTACCAACCCAACAGCTCCTCCGACCTTGCCATCCCCCGCGTCTGGAGCATCGAGCGCAGCAGACGGCGTCAATATTCCGACCATCAAGACAGTCTCTGGTCCTGGCTCCGACTCGGACTCTGATTCCGCTTCAGCATCTGCTCCATCACAAGCATCAGCCTCCTCGGCATCAGCCTACGCACCTTCTGCATCTTCACCGCCGCCAGCAGCATCTATATCGGCATCAACACCAGCAGCATACCCCTCCACTCCATCGAACCCACCCGCAGCATCCTCGGCCCCTGTGATCCCCACCATCGGCACAGAGGGCCTCGTCTCTGCGCGATCCGTACGCTATCACGACGCTCCTTCTCCAGCCGTGAAAGCTGCTTCTGCAGAGAGAAGAAGATCCCATCCGCGGAATTTCCTCCCCAACTTCGCGGCGCATTAGGAGTGGCCGAGATGGTTCTGGGGGCAAGGGGGGTGATAGACGGCTGTTTGAATATTGAGTGGGTGAGGTGAGTGACGGGAGGGGGCTGGAAGAGAAGAAGCGTGAATAGTGCGACGCGAATGGAAAAAATGATGATTCATCAAGAATGAAAATACAGAATTGAGGGAGTGACGTTGTACGACATCTCACAACTGTGCAGACATGGACAGGGAGCCAGCCTCTGGCTTTTCCTTTTCCGCGCCCTTTGTCTGTCTTGTTGGATGTTGGCGTTTCTGCGTCGTCTTCGCGGCGCGAACTCGAAGTCACTCTTGCTTTGTTCATTGAGTTGGCGTTCTTGCGTGCATGGGTACATGTATTTGCAGCTTCGTTTGGCGGCGGACTCACAGCGGATTCTCCAGTATCTTTGGGATCGAAACCCCAAAGTCTCGTTTAGCAGTAGACAGCATAGCGCAGCGCAGCATGTTCCGCCGGACGGCACGGATCTCGTCGAAATCGATAGAAAGAAGAACCTATGGAGATACAGCTGCGATTTTCTCTGCTCATTACTTGCTTGCTTGCATCTCTTTCTCTCTTTTCCCCCTCTCTCCTCTACTTATCACCGCCTTATTCACGCGCCACGCACCATTCCCTCACAACTTGGTCGGGAAGCGGGAGAGGGCAAAGAAAAGAGGCGGAGCAGGAGTATCCCTTGCCCCTCCGACGACAACAAGCTGGGAAGGGAATATCAGTCATCTCGAGGGATCAGAAGTTGACGCTGGTTAGGAGTGTCGACGTTCGCGTGGCAGGAGAAGAGAGTACAGCTGCGTCGCGCTTCTTCCACCCCATTCACGTTTTGTCATCAGTCATATGTGGATCTTGCATGTCTGCCACAGGGTACTATGGCCGACTCTTGAGCTGGGCAGAGGAGGAGGAGAAAAACAGGGAGAGAATGGAAATCTGGACGTGAAATGAGAAACTGTTTTCCATGCAGTGCTGTCCTTTCCCACAGCTGCATCTAAGCCCCGACATCTAGCATGTAGAGCTCCCGCGATTCGTCTTGCATCTTCGCTCGTGAATCGCCTGGGCGATGCGTATAGTACATACCACGGACTCTTCTCTTCTCCTCCATCCATCTCTCACCTCGAGACAGTTCCTCACAAATCCTCATCCACGTCCATTCCGCCATCCGCCTGCCCATTCGTCCCATTCCCGGCCTTCCCAATCAGTCTCGCACTGCCCAGCCCCTCGGCCGCCGAATTGGGCACACTGGCCTCCTTGTCAATCATCTGCCTGCTCACTGACACAATGTTGTCCTCAATCAACTCCTGCCCCACCGTCTCGATGTGCTTTTTCGGATCGACTTTGCCCACATATCGCGTCCGTAGTTGGTCTTTCGTCAGCTCCGTCTCCTCCTTGACGCGCTTCTCATATCCCTCCGCCAGCGAGACGAGCTTCTTCAGATTCGCCTCGTTGCGACTTCCCTCTGCAGCAAAATCGGGCATGGTGAGGGCTTCGGTCCAGACGGTCTTGTGCAGGTTCATGAGCATGGCCTCTTCCAGCGCCGTCTTGCGGTAGCCGATGCCGATGCTGTAGTAGTGGCGGTTGAGGCCGTGAATGAGCGCCTGGATGGAGGGTTTGTTGAGGTGGCCCAGGTTGGAGGTGGTCTGGCGCGGTTCTTGGCCGAGCATGAGAGTCTGGGGGTTGATGAGGCGGAAGGCATCGATGACGACCTTGCCCTTGACGGATTGAATGGGGTCGATGACGACGGCGACGGCGCGGGGCGTGAGCTGTTCGAAGGATTGTTGCGTGTTGATATCGACGGACGAGAGCCAGCAGCCGAAGCCGGGATGTGAGTGGTACCAGCCGACGACGGTTTCGGGTCTGCATTGTAGAGTGATCAGTGGTGGATAAGGAGAGGAGCAATGATGAAACGAGAGAAGGATTGAAAGAGGGAATATGATGATCATCCTCACCTCCCCGTCTGGCGCAGCATATCCATCATCTTCGTCTGGAACACGGGATCGACCGCCTCGACCGACACGCCCGTTCCGGACTGTGGCATGGCAAAGACGTCCACCACTCGGACGGTGTAGTCATCGACAAACTCGCCCAGCATCAGCCCCATGACCTCCATCGGAACGCCGGCTCGGCCATGTCGCAGCATCTTCAGCAGAGCGAGGGACGAAATGTAGACGGTTTCCGCATTGTCGATGATGTTGGTGTCTTGGGCGGGAGCACCTCCGCCGCCGCCCATGCCCTGCGCGGCGGCCAGCATTCGCGATAATCGGTCCATGAGTGATCGTGTGATGGGAGATGTGGTGACGGTTGCGGTGCTGTGCGAGACAGCGGTGCCGGGAGAGGAGAAGCTGTCGCCGGCGAGGAGTTGGTCGATACGGTGCGATTGGAGACGGCGAGGTGGTGGCGGCGGTGGTGGTGGTGGGGACGTGAGGTGGCGGTGATGGCGACGACGAGGTGAAATGTGTAGATTGGCGATTGAGGCAGACGGACGACGCGACATCACCAGCAGCGGGAGCTTCGTCGGAGGTCGGCCTCGCTAGACCTTCCTATCTGGGACGCGTATCGGTATAGCTCTCTCAGCCTCCATCTCGTGTGCATGTTCCATTCACCTTCACGAATCACGACGATTCCGCACTACCTCCGCATGACACTGCTCGACACCACAGAACATCATCCCGCGATCCACTCAATCACTCCATCCTGGCCGCATAACATCCGCAGCCATGCCTCTCGGCGCGGGAGGATACACGCCTCTGGACGCGCCGGGCACTGGCACCAATGCTGCTCCCTCGCAGCCCAAAAAAGTCGCCTACTTCTACGACAGCGACGTCGGAAACTACGCCTACAATGCAGGGCATCCCATGAAACCCCATCGCATTCGAATGGCCCACTCGCTCATCATGAACTACGGCCTCTACAAGAAGCTCGAAATCTATCGCGCAAAGCCCGCCAGCAAGTACGAGATGACCCAATTCCACACGGACGAGTATGTCGACTTCCTGCAACGCGTTACGCCGGACAATATGGACAATTTTATGAAGGAGCAGGGACGGTATAATGTGGGAGACGATTGTCCGGTCTTTGATGGGTTGTTTGAGTTTTGTGGCATCAGTGCGGGAGGGAGTATGGAGGGCGCGGCGCGCCTGAACAGACAGAAATGCGATGTGGCGGTGAATTGGGCCGGAGGGCTGCATCACGCCAAGAAGAGCGAGGCCTCGGGCTTCTGCTACGTGAATGGTGAGTGAAAGACGTATCGCGAGAGGGACAACTCACTAACATGTGTAGACATCGTTCTCGGCATCCTCGAATTATTACGATTCCACGAACGTGTCCTCTACATCGATATCGACGTGCACCACGGAGACGGCGTCGAAGAAGCCTTCTACTCCACCGATCGCGTCATGACCGTGTCCTTTCACAAATACGGCGAGTACTTTCCCGGGACAGGCGAGCTGCGAGACATCGGTGTCGGCCAGGGCAAGCACTATTCGGTCAACTTTCCTTTAAGAGACGGCATCGACGATGCGAGCTACAAGGGCATCTTTGAGCCGACGATCGGGTGGGTGATGGAGTATTACAGGCCTACTGCAGTCGTACTGCAATGCGGTGGCGATTCTCTATCCGGTGACAGACTGGGCTGCTTCAACTTGAGCATGCGGGGTCACGCCAACTGTGTCAACTTTGTCAAGAGCTTCAACTTGCCCACACTTGTTCTCGGCGGCGGTGGGTACACAATGCGAAACGTCGCTCGAACATGGGCATACGAGACGGGACAGCTGGTGGGTGTGGAGATGGGGCCCGATTTGCCTTTTACCGACTACTACGAATACTACAGCCCCGACTTCGAGCTGGACGTCAAACCGAGCAACATGGACAATGCGAACTCACCCGAATACCTCGAGAAAATCAAGCAGCAAGTGCTGGAGAATCTGAAGCGCACGACGCAACATGCACCGAGCGTACAAATGCACGATGTCCCGCGAGAGCCTCTTGGCATGCACAATTCGGGCCCGGATGGCGAGCCGGAGACATTTGACGAGCGGGAAGCACGAGAGGACGACGAGGAAGCCGACGTAGAGGAAAACAAAGACCGCAGATGGACCGAACGTGCATATGACAAGCACAGGACCAACGACATGGACGACGAGGATTCCGAAGACGAAGACCTTAATTTTGCAAACGGCCTCCGAAAACCTCCCACCGCCGCGCGAAGAGTCGGCATCATGGATACACAGAACGTGCATGCTCCAGTCGACGACAGCGGCGCTAACACACCCGTGGAGGAAGACTCACGCAGCGTCAACGGTGATGCGAATGACGAGGAGGAAGCCGGGGATGAGACGATGCAGGTGGACGGTGCAGCTGATGTCGCCACGGCAAATGCCGGTGTTGCGCAAGCGATTCTGGCGGAAAAGACAAAGTCTCCTACACCAGGTGCTCTCACTACAACAGCAGCGACCGGGACGAGAATCGATCAAGCGTCAAATACTTCTCAGATTGGAGCAGACGATGAGAAAGGAGGGGACGATGATGAGATGGCTGATGCTCCTCCCGCCCCCTCTAATACAATCGCTGCTTCTGCTCCCCAACACACCAGCTCTGCTCCCCGATCACCCGCTGCAGGCGGCGCTGCCTCTGCCGCTACTGATACTGCGGGGAATGACAAGGGAGACGTCGAAATGAGAGATGACGACGAGGCGGGACCAGCGGAGCCGGAGAAGTTGGCGGTGAAGGAGAAGGCGAAGTTGGAGCGGGAAGCGGAGGCTGCGACGGGAGAGGCGACGACAGAGATTGCGAGGGAAGAGAGAGGGCCGCCGGCGGCTTGAATGTATGGGATGGAAAAGGAGCGGAGGATGCTGCAGTGAAGATGGGTCATGGGATATGTACTTTCAGTCTCTGAAGGGGAGGATCGGGGAGGACTAGCGGGATCGACATTGTCAGGAGGCAGCTTATTCGCTGGGAAGCGGGGAATTTCTTGGTAAACGCGCGTTATGTCTATTGACGTCCAAGGACAGAGAGACAGACAGACAGAGAGGGACAGCGATCTACTGCAGAGAATATCCTCACGTCACTACCCCCCCTCTCCGTGCAACTCTTCGGTTCTCCGCCTGGCATTTGCAGCTTGTCATCGCATCTCCCTATTTCACCTCTCCTCTTGCATCTCCAACCTCTCGCAGAGATGAACTCTTGCTTCCGCGTTCATGCGTTTTGGAGCCTACCTATCTATACGCTGTCCGCCCGGGATATCAAGCCAGTGACCATCCGATATATCTGCCCGCTGTCCATTGCCATCTCCATCTATCCTCTCCCTCATCGATCCCGAGTAGGAGACTGCGTCATGTCTAGTATATGTCTACAGCTAACACGAGGACTTGACTCCTCGCAGACTCGAGAAAGGTTCCTCGCGGTGCGCGTGTCTGGGCGGAGAGAGGCCTCTTTTCTGGCTTGCAAGAATGAAGTTGTGCGGTTGCGGTGGTGGGCAGGGGAGGGAGGCACTCGTGATTCCGCTAGCTAACGACTCCTTGCGCTCCCTTGTAGGAAGTACGTCCCAGATACATGTACCTTTGCTGATCAACGATGAGGCAAGGCTCTCAGGCATGTCGATTACTGCCGTGCATGCCGAGCGCAAGATGCAAGCACAACTTCCGTATCATTCTTTCAGCGGCAAGGATGAGCTTTGTCGCGTCGATCGAGTACTGTTCGGGGCGGCCTGTGTATTGCTGTGGAAGTCATGGATCTGGAACCGCTTCGAGGTGGTGAGGCAACATGTACAAGACCACTGAAGAGTAACATCTAGAATGAGACAGCATCAGGTCGAAATCCCTAGTCTACTTGAACGCAGAAATACACAGCGGCAGCACAAGCGTTTTGTCGCAATACTAATGAGTTCTAGAAAGAAATGGTGCTTGCGAGAGACCTAACCCAGTGAAGGTAGTCATTTCCAATACATTAAGCTTGCATTGCCTCTCTAAGCTTGCATTGCCTCTCTCGTGTTGCATACATGGGTACAAATCCAATTTCAGCGCCGAGGTCTCACGTCGAGGAATGGACTGTGCAGCCAGCATTTTGAGCAACCCTGCTTGTTTTTCTGGCCAGTCCTCTCTTCGACAGCGACACTTTCCGCGAGTGAAGCCTATCGGTCCTCAATTTTCAAGCGATCACCATATCGGCACTCGATACGAACACTCTGAGCAGTACCCGGCGTCCCCTGATCATCTTTGTACACATGATGGCATCTCCCCTTCATGTTTTCCCATGAGTTCGCCGCCGGCAGATTCGTCGCGTGGCCCTTGCAGTCCAGCTCCTCAAACACACGAAACCCGCAGTACCGCGACCCCGCCTTATCAGTCGTGAGCTCGGGCCTATCTTGTGCCCAGTCTGCATTATGACGATTGTAGGGCGTCCAGTTGTAGTCGAAGCTGGCAAAAGGCTCGCTGGGCCTTTTCAGATTGACGCATTTGCCGCTTTTGGAGATCCACATGCGCTGTCCAAGGTTTCGTCCATTATTCCCGATGGGCTCCTTGCAGTCATGAGTCCTGTACCTTTGGAGATCGATCAAAAAAGGATGTGGCTTGCCATCCTTGAGAGCCGTCACGCATGTCAGGAGCGCTATGAGAGCTGCAGTGATCTTCATCATGGGACAATGACGTGTCGTACGGTCAAGTTGCTGGAGTCTCTGGAGTTCGAACCTTCTTTTTAATTGTCGTTCGTGGGAAATTATCGTCTCGATGATGAGCATGAAAATTGTCGTGTAGCACAGTCGCGACAATCATGGTTCACTCAAGAAGCCTCCAGTTGTCCTCAGCAGACTTTCAGCTGCGCGAGTATGGCCAATTGCGGAACCCTTTCGCAAGCACACTCATTTTCGGCCTGATTGGGTCATTCCATGAGCAATGAATGTTGTCCCATGGGTCACAGTAATGGTGATTGCGGAAACTTTGGAGACTTTCCAGTGTGAAAAGTGAAGCTTGGCGTAGAACTACATACCCGGATGAGGACAGTGCTCAGGGTAGTTGCTGGACAGCGTCGCATAACCCATCAACTCGAGCGCGTAACGACGATTCGAGCACTCTTATGACGCAATATCCATCAACACCAAGACCGTACACTTTGCTACGCAGTCACTTCTGTTTGAAAATGTATGGTCTCCGAGCAGCGTGCCACGGAACTCTAAATTCTTATCAAGACATCTTGCACTACTACCATCTTTTTACGAGATAGAGTTAGCTCTCTTTACCTTGGATAGAGATTATTATATAGTAGATGTTGACTTGTCACCATAAATCGATAGGTTGAGAGATATTGCTACACCTCCAGTATTGCTAAGGTAAGTAGCAAGATAGAGGTTCGTAAATGCCGACGGTTCCTACCAGACTACAAAACTCAGCTTTCCTAAGCACAGCCTGCTAGCAGAGTCGCGCCACGACCAGGATAGTGGTCTGTTGTGTGGCTCGATGGACCCATTGCGAAGGATTCAGGCTGACATGGTATCGCACAAACAATGCGACTCGCTCATCGAAGAGGAGTGCTGCCTAGTTATCGGTGCTTGTCCGCGAGACCGCGCGAGTCCGCAAAGCTGTTCTGATGCACGTAGAGCCAATTTGCCGAGAAAAGTTGAGAGTGGTTAGAGACGAAGCCATTTGACATGATTCGATGCACTACAGAACGTACGAAAGCGCGGTTCCGGTCAAAGCTTGTACACTAGAAACGATTTCCGCGACCTATATCAATCAGCAGCAACGGCAACCCACTATTCAGCATCACTGCTGTGCTCGTACAGCGCACCTTCTCCTGAGTACAGACAGCAAGAGCCTATGGAGAGCTGTGCAAAGTGGACCTGCCAGGTAGGGCCTCCTGCTGTCAAAGTGTGCGTTGAAAACATGGACTTCGCTTTGCGATGTTTCCTTTCTTTCGCACAGGTAAGTCTCGAATCGAACGGGCATCGAAAATACTGGACCCGAATCTCGCTCGGATCCAGTGCTTCCAATTGCTCGCTCAGGACGATCCCCTTCCATCGGTCCGGGAACCCCTACGAAGACCTAAGACAACTTTCGACATTCTTGCGGACCCTAAGTTCCGACAATGTCTTCGCATTTTTGCGGAGACAACGGCCGTTTCGTCAACGACAGGCTGCATTTGGCGGTTGTTATCATAGGACTCCCTTTGGCAGCAATTCTCCACATTCGCAAGCACGAAACTTTGACGGCGGCCGTACACTGGATATCCCTTGTGATCATGATCACATCATTGATCGCAATGGAACTCGGTTGCCACGAACTCCTGGAAAAGGACACATTCCGGCTTGTCACTGAGGTGCTACATCTCGTCGGGGCGCTTGGTGTACAGTTCTTTGGCAGTCGGACAGTTCGGGATTTCCTGAGAAGATTCTCGACACTCGAAGTTCGGGATCTGCTCAGGATCTCGAAACTCCGTGGCAAGGTCGTGCGATTCTTCAAACGACCAGGTGATCCAGCACCAATCCTTCCTCTCGACGAACCGATCGCTGCTCCCAGCCTCAACGATATCAACCTTCGGGCCATGGCATCAGATTGGGCTGTGGACACGATCGCAGAGGTCAATCGCCCATAAGCTGGTCATTCTTTGATCCAGCTGGCATCGCCTACAAGTGGCAAAGCCCATAAGCGGCATCGCCTACAAGTGGCATCGCCTACAAGTGGCAAAACTATCCTTCGGGATCGGGGGACCTGATACCTGGCTGTGGTTCACGGCGTGGGGCGGGGAGGGGCCTTGTGCAGTTATCAAACGGCCGGATCAAATATGAGCACACAGGTGAGTGCGCAAACAGCTACCAAGAAGACTGCAGATAACTCTTGCCCCTTGCTAATTCTTCTCACCGTGCTGCTCGATCTCGAAGCCAATAAGAACACAAAACCACGGAAACCGACAAACGCACTGAAGTGAGAGACACGCAACCATCTTTCACGACCCTCGCTGTTCCAATCGAGACTTGTCATTGAGAGATCCGTGCGAGACCCGACGACACTCAAGAGTCCAATGGCTAGGACGCATACGACTAGCACCAGGTGGGTCAACGCCTTAACTCATTGCGATCTTGGCTTCGATCATGTGCTCATTGCTTCGAGCCGGACGGCCGTCCTATGCACGCAGGTGGTGCCGTACGCACTTGCCGCGCCCGCGTTCAGGAGGAAGCACAAAGCGACAAGTATCCTTCCATGGACTATGCAAGAATTGTACGCTGGAACATGTGCGCGTACGCGTGCTATTTCCCGCGTTTTCTGCCCAACTGGGACACAATATCTTGCTGCGCCCGCTGTTCGATGTGATGGCGACGATCACACGCCGCGAGATCGCAACGGAGCATCGGTGCCAGTGTTCAGCAAAGTCGCTACTTGATTGTCTGTCATTGCTGCTTGGGATGAACGACTAGCACCATGCTCTCGAGTATTCTAGCGAAGCTGAGCATCTATTGTGGCCCGCCGTCGCGGCATTTCGTTCAGCTCTCTGTCTGAACGCTTCATGATGTCTTTTCGCAGGGATTGGGGACCACAGTCAATCATCAGGTTCACGACAGCATAGTCAGTTGACGCGAATGCTGGCCACTGCGCACTTGCCGTGTCGTCGACTGACGGAAGCTCCCTGATGCGCTCCTGTTCTGTGAGATAGCATTAATCGAAATGTCGGCGTTGTTCATCGAAGTGCTCCCAAGTGCCAGTTCTTCGTACGCATAATCTCACCACGCGACTTCGTCCCATGTAATGAAGTGATGCTGAACATGGCCGAGAGTCTTTCAATAGAGGGTGCGCGCAGCGAGGGGACCAGCAATATGTCAATTGAACTGGACGAGACATGCTCACAGATAGCAAGTGTGCGGGAACGGTCGGCGGCATTGTACACAAGCAGTGCTCGGGGTGTGCAAGGTTCTACAACAGGAAGGGATGTATTCTCCAACAGGGTCTCTGGTGCGAATCTGGGGCCCTGAGGATGACCTCTCGCTCCGCCCAGATTTGTAGGCATTACAATATTATCGAGAAGCCGAGTAAGCGTTCTGGCCTACTTCCCAGAGTTAACTTGCTGGTAGCTTCCTCTCAGCTCATGATATTTTGGAGAACCAAAAACATGAACACAACAGCAACGGCGACGACTGAAGGTGGGGGCCTTAGGGCCTCCCAGCACGCGTATGTACACCCAGAGCGCAATGCTAACATCGACGATGGAATAGCGCGCGACGAGGATGGAGGCCGCTACCCTCCGGACGCGTCGCGCGCCGGGCCAACCAACGAGGCCAGCGGCAGCAACACCGCCAAAATCGACAAACTAAAGGACGACTCCTATATGATGGAACTAAGAACTATCGAGGCCGACGTCGAACGAGCTCTCAAATACAGAGGCCTGCCTCAAGACCTCCTTTAGACCCTCCTACGCGCCTAAGAGCACACCCGGCTCGCGATCCAACACTATAGCGAGACACACTATATAGCAGCGAAACTGCAACAGATTAGCGACGATATTAAGGCAATGCAAAAGTCCTAATGCATAAATACCTCCTAGGCGCGCATACAGTCGTGGGCACAGATAGCGGCTAGGGCCAATCCGACACCAACTACCTAGCCGAAGCACCCGGAGGGAGCCTACATAATCACGGTTAACATAGGCTCCGCAGAGGCAAGAGAGGAAACGAAGAAGTAAGACGCAAAGGGAATACAAGTAAGGATAGGAATACACATAGCAGCGGCGGTCTAGAAGCTGCCGAGCGGTGACCTAAGGGTGTTAGTATATAGTGCGGAGGATAAGAAGAGGCTAGAGGGAAACCAAAGGTGGCTAAAAGAGATATAGCCCGAGGCGGAAGTCCAACAGAATAGACACCAGGTCCTAATCTACAAGGTCCTTACAAATATAGACATTAGGGAGAAACAGCTCTAGGAGACGGTATAGGAGGAAAACGCGAGGTACATCCCGGATCTACGCGTACTAAAGGCAGAGTAGCTCGGGAAGGCAAGAGCGCGAGAGGGCAAACACATGTCGTTAGTTATTCTAACGGTCCAGAGCAAGGCACAGGCGAGGGAGATAGTAAATAAAGGACTCCTATATAACGGCAACTTCTAGGCTGTAGAGCCCTTCCACCTACAACAAAGAGTCGTATAATGCCTCCGATGCAATAGGTTCGGGCACGTTAAAAACTACTATAAGGAGACTACCGAGAAATGCGGGAAGTGTATAGGCGAACATAGGACGGACACATGCATAGCGACAACTAGGAAATGCAGTAACTGTAACGGGAACCACGCCTCCTAGGAAAGGATCTGTAAGATAAAATAGGCCGCATACGCAAAAAGGATAAGTTCTGCAAATTCTTCGCGCAGAAGTAGGCAGCTCATACGTAGCAGACGACTACGTACGACGGCTTTACACTTGTACAGAACAAGAAGAGACTAGGCTCGCAGCTAGAACAGCCGGCTTAGGAGGGAGAGCCTACACTAGTAGGCACACAAGCGACCGGCGTAGTAAGGCTAGGGCGACTAAGGGGTACGACGGCAGCGACTATAGAAGGAAGGAGACAGACAAGAAAACTCCCCTTCTAGCGGGTTACTCGAAGTAGCTAACCTAACTGCGAAGACGAAGATAAAGATATAGGTATAGAGATACTTATCTAAAGTTAACAACCTACACAATAAATAGACACACCCTACAGATCTATTAACACAACGTAAACCACAGCCGAACGATCTAGTCGCTCCTCCTATAGGAGCTAGACCCGGGGGAAACGTAGATCGTAGCACTTTAGGAACCGTGGATCAACCCCTAAATAGGGCAGACAAAGACAAGCAAGCACTACTACTAAATCGTCCTAATAGGGGGGTACGTAAGAGTCGCGTTCCTAGTCTCGAAATACCTCGATACCTCAAAGTAGGAGGAAGTTGAAGCGGCCTCTACGGACGCGGTATCTATTCAAATACAGACAAGCAACGGACTACTTACAATCTATAACGTGTACAACCCTAGTGGACTACCTAGCTACACGGAACTAGGCACTATACCGGTCGCTATAGAAGCTATACGACTAGCAAACGCGAGGAACCTAGGCTTAGAGCAGATCCTACTCGGAGATTTTAATCTACACTACCCGAGGTGGGGAGGAAATCTTACGTAGAACTAACATACGATGTCGGACCGACTAATCCGGGCTACCGAGTAAGTAGGACTTTAGCTTACAATCGAGCCTAGAACGGTAATATAGGAGAAACAGGGATACAGTTACCAAACGCTAGACCTAGTGTTTATAACAGCTGGGGCGCAGCAACGCGTTATTATATGTTAAACGGACTAAGAACGCGCTCACGGATCGGACCACCTCCTAATTATAACTACAATAGAGGACACGGAGCTAAGAGAGGCGACGCGGGACCCGAGACTATAGTAGAAAAAGGCAAACTAGGACGAGATACAGGAGAGGATCTAGGCAAAGAGCAGCGGGCTCCGCAGCGAGGAGATCTACACTAAAGGCGACGTAGATAGGTGGGCGGAAGCGCTGTAAGGGATTATATAGGACACTGTTCGAGAGGGGGTTCTACACGCTAGACCATCTCTATTTGCGAGAGAAAGCTGGACCCTAGAGACACAACACCTAATAAGGACAGCGAGATTAGCAAGACGGGAATAGTGCAACAGCAGGACTAGGGCCAATTACGAGGCGTACATAGCAGCTAACTACGCAAGGTCGAAGCAGGTTAAAAGAGATATAAACCTATCCTAGAGGGCAACAATTAAGGAGATAACGCAGAACCCAGACAAGATATAAAAGCTAGCGAAGTGGGCGAGAGAAAGAGCTAGAAAGCTACAACCACCTCCGCAGTTCCCAAATCTGCTAATTGGACCCCTAGGGCTAAATTAGAGGAAAAGCTAGAACAACGCGGAGAAAGCGGAAGCCCTCGCTACACACTTCTTCCCAGAACCTAAGGCAGCCGACCTAAGCGACATGGACTAAGACACGATCCCAGAACCGATACAAATAGAGCTCGTAGTTACAGAAGCGGAAGTGCTAGGAACGATCGCACGGCTACCGACTAAGAAAGCCGCGGGACTGGACCAGATACCGAACGAGCTCCTAAAGGGATGTAAGGCACGCCTCGCACCACTACTCGCCAAGCTATATACGGCGTGCCTTACGATAGGCTACCACCCTACCACATTTAAGAAATCGACTACAGTCGTCCTTAGGAAACCGCAGAAGCTAGACTACACGAAGCCTAACGCGTATAGGCCCATTGCTCTGCTAAACATAATAGCGAAAACGCTAGAGGCTATAGTCGCAAGAAGGATGTCTAAAGTCGCGGAAGAAAGAGGCCTCCTACTAGAGGCGCAGATAAGGGCAAGGCTAGGTCGATCTACGCTTATAGCACTAGAGCTAATTACGGAACAAGTACGAACGATTTGGGACACCAAGCTAGGGGTAGTAGCGTCTATGCTGTGCCTAGATATATTAGGAGCCTTCGACAACGTCTTATACGCCCGGCTACTTTACAACATCGCAATGTAGGGCTTCCCGGCGTAGGTAGTAAGATTTATCGAGTCCTTCCTTTAGGGCCGTACGACTAAACTCCGCCTCGGAGATTATATAGACGAGGAACGGCCTCAGCGGACGGGAATTCCCTAAGGGTCAACTTTGTCCCCTATTCTCTTCCTATTCTTTGTAGGGACACTACTCCCTACGATCTAGGCCCAGCACGTGCTAGCTATAGGGTTCGTAGACGATACAAACATACTTACATAGGGAAACAGTACGGCAGACAACTGCAGGAGGCTCGAGGCTGCACACGAAAAGTGTATGCAGTAGGTAAGGAGACATAGCGCAGCCTTCGCACTGCAGAAATACTAATTGATCCACTTTACGAGATCCCGTAAGCACGACCTAAAGGCTACGGTACGGATCTAAGGCTTTAAAGAAGGGCTAGCGCTATTACTGCGGCTACTAGGAGTCTAGCTAGATACTAAACTAACGTGGGGACCGCACGTTAAGAAGGCTATAGAAAGGGGGCATCCTAGATGAACTCACTCTAGAGGCTCTGCAAATCTATATAGAGAGCGTCGTTCCAGAAGGCGAGACACATTTACACAGCTGTAGTCCGACCCGCGATAACATACGGGTGCTAGCTCTAGGCGAACCCTACCGGAATAGTAGGATACTAGAAAGGACTTACAGAACCGCTCGAGAAGGTACAGAACGTAGCGCTACGACATATTATAGGGGCCTATAAGAGTGTTAGCTAGGTAGTTCTCTAGAGCGAATCCGGAATTGCCCCGATCCACCTCTATACCTAGGGCATAGCAAGGCAATACGCGGTAAAATAGGGCAACGATAGGGTAGACGAACACCTTTAGGAATAACGGCAGAGGGTGCTTCGCTAATACTAATGCAGACGGGGGCAAGGACGCTAGAGGAAAAACAACCTATCGCAGAGGGAAACTATCCGAGATATGGTCCAAGGACAGGAGGGAGAGGCGCGAGGGGGCAGAAGCAGCTAGGCAGACGGGGAGTAGAGAAGGACATAGATTCGAGAGAAGGCGAAGAGGACTACAACGACAAGCCGCTAGCCTGCAGCCTAGCGCACCGAAGGCGACAAAAAACACCTAGCACTACACAAGGGACTAACTAGGCCGCAAAGCACGATAGTTACTCTCCTACGAACAGAACATATCGGATTTAACTACTACCTAGCTAAGCGCAGAGTCCTAGGAGTGTCTCCTAAGTGCGAGTGCGGACAAGGCACGCAAACAGCCAAGCATATATGCGTGTTCTGCCCACTCCGACAAGGAAATAGGCAAAGCCTATTCGCCGACGCAGGCACGTCCGACTAGGAGACACTAACGACTACAAAGAAAGGCCTCCTCGCTGTGGCGAAATGGCTTATCCGGGAAGGCACACTCGGCCAATTCTCGCTAGCGCGAGAGGAGGAAGAGGCGCGGACGACCCGAGGTCGGGTTACGAGGAGAGAGGCAGGCACCTAGTGAGAGGGAGGGCTCCTACAGATACTGTGTACGTCCTAAGGAGAACAAACAAGGGGACAACCGAGTAGCGGCCAGTTGCAGAGAACAGAGGAAGGTCTAAGGAGTTTTATGCCGGCGAGGCCCTGTCGGGCCTTAAGGGCTTTTGTACTTAACAACCAAGGATAGGACACTCCGCTTACTCGGAGACGAGGTAGTACGGTAAAAGATTGTCATATTATATTTTGGAGAACCCTTGCACCAGCGCCAAAGCTTTTACCAAGAGCATGACCTGGAACGGGAACCAATTTGATCATGCTATGTTCGCAATACTCAAGTCGCTTTGAGGATGTGAGCAACGGGACGTTGTTCCAGATTATCTCTATGTCCAACTTTCATGTGTCACATCTCGAGCAATTCTTTCTGCACAGCCATGCTATGCTCTTCTTCGTGCGTGTGCCATCACCGGCTCGACCAATTTCGTACTGTCTTGCTGTGCTTGCCCTTCATCATATGCCAAACGCCAACTTCCGACTTCACCTTCTGCCACTTCTTCGTCTCGTTGCGACCCGGTTCGACAAATCCAACTGTATGTCCCTCCATGCCTGCAGGGCGAGGTCACATTCGAGAGCTCTCCCTGCGTTTCACCCTCCTCCCGCCGGCCGGACGCGTTCAGATCCTTCTTCGCCCGGCCCACTTGTCCAATGGCTCGCTTGATCCGACAAATCTGATCCCGCTCATGACTCTGATCTCTGCCTCGTGAGAGTACTTCATGGACGCCGCTCCCATCAACCATCACTGATGGTTGCTTTGCGACAGGGTGCGAACACGTTCCATCCAATCCTGCTCGGCGTCTAGTTGGACAGATGTAGTGGATGGCTGCATACTGTCTGTGGACCCAGATTTTGCTGCTTCTCGATTGCCAGGTGATAATGACAGCAGTCCAGTGAGCTGCACATTTGTGTTGCTCGCCGCCTAGAAAAGTTGAATTTCGAGCGCCGGATATCCACTTTCATGAACGCTTTGAAGCGAATGGAGGAGTTGAATCTACCAAGGGTGCTGTGGCTGTGGAAGGTCAGTCCAATGTGTGTAAGGGGAAGCATACCTCAATCTATCCTGTCGGACGTCAGAAGCGGGCGGTGACTGCTTCGATCTCGAGCGACTCAAACTCCGTAGACTGCGAGCAATTTCGTCAAAGTCGTTGGGTGTAGGACTTCCTGATCACGTATCTCGAGTGTTGACGTGTCTCCGGAGTTCCAATTCGAGCGGGAATTGCCAAAGCTGGGAGTGGGAAGACGATTCGCGAGACTGGAGCCAGCTGGACCGAGGCTGCAAACGGTCAAGAGCATCGCCGAGACATCAGAATGGTCAGTGAAAGTGGATATCGAGGCACAAAAGCTGTTTTCGAAGTATCTGAGGGCATCGCCCTCCGGGCCGGGCCCAGGTCCTGCCGTAACTTCATAGAACTGTGAGCTGATCAGCAGCTGGTCGCGCGCATGCCGAAGCGGAAAGTTGGAGAATCCAGTCTACACATCTACTCGTTCTCGGTCTACACTGCATCAGCTGCAAGATCGATCGGCAACGGCAGAAAAATCAAGCTTACGGGCGCGGCACCGTCCTGGTTGCTGTTGCTGATGTTGTTGCTGTTCTGTGCAGCATATCAGTACCGGTGCTCGAGCGGCATATCACGATCTGCTTGGGCATACGTTGGTGTTGCCCTTGGCCTGCGCCTTGGCCGGCTTCTTGGTCTACAACTCTGTCAACATATGCCTCTTTCCTGGCACATATTTCCGACTTGCCAGATGCTCGGCAGATAGACATACGTTGCATCGAGCTATATTGTCCTGTCACCCGATATCAGCGACTGTGCAACTGGAATTCAGGATTGGTCTTACGGCGGCCCTGCGGGCACGGGCATCGCGGCGCTGGAGATTCTTGTACTGGAGTCTGAGTCAACACGGGGAGATCGGTCGCAGTGCTCGACGCCGGAGACTTGCCGGACATTCCTTGTAATTATGCCTCTTGTGCTGCAGCCTCATCAGCAGTGATGAAGGTGGCAAGTTTACCAGTCGGCTTACGAGGCACCAGCCGCAACGTGGCTTGTCGTTCTGCCCAAACACATCAGTATCGGCCCGGCAGCGACAGAAGCTCTGCATCAAGCGGCAAGTCGAGAGTCGTTTCACGATCGCTCAGTACTTGTTCGCTGTCTTGACTGCGTATTCCGGTTCCAGTCGGCGAGGTTGAGCAGACGAACCTTTGGGACGTGGTACTGTGACGGTTCATCAGCGCGCAGTTCAAAGGCAAGGTCGCATGCACCTCGAGTTTGTCTGTGAGCATATTTTATTGAACATAATTCGGTGAAGCTGGAGCCCGAAGCCCCGCGGTACTCGAAAGTTTTGACTATAAGTATGCTCAGCGCGCTGCACAGACTGCGCCTCCATACCACATAATTCGCGGAAAGAAGGGTTCCAAGTTATTGAGGACAGACATTGTTGAGACATCTGTACACAAGATCAGCAAAGGTTCAAGGCTTCGTCGTTCGTCCAGAATAGCGGCTGAAGACCAGTGACAGTGGGAAAGTGTATTGCAATTGATTCAGCACGGCGCCCATGATGCAGACTTGCTTGATCGGGGCTGACAAAGTATTGCAACGTACGGTCTTGGATCTTGCTCTTCACGTTGTCGATGGTGTCGCTCGGCTCTGCCTCGAGGGTGATGGTCTTGTCGGTGAGGGTCTTGACGAAGATCGAGCTACAGAACGCAGATTCAAATTTCGAGGGACATCAATATGAGTAAAGCATCCACTGCGCGCAACACCTGCCATATTGTTCGCACAGCCCAAGTGAAGCACGGACAAAACATTGCACCACCTGCCTTCCCACTTCACACTGCAAGGACAACCACAAGTAGACATAGCAGGCGAGACCACGAGAGACCCTCGTGACCAGAGAAGGTCGCAAAGACACAATGAGAAAGGCACGAAAACCAAGCGAGCGGCCTGCTCTGGGGAGCAATCCTAGCATAGAGAACAGTGTTCCAGGCGCAGTTGGACGGGGAAGCATACTAGCGGCACATTGAGCCCATATCAATGCGAACTCGATCAAGGTAATGGACGGTGCCACGAGCCTCAAGTCGTCGCCAAGCCTACGGATCCTGAGCATCTCGGTGCGGACCACGGTGTACTGAGTCTGGGGTTCCCGAGCTGCATGTCTTCTCGCCGATGTATAAGGTAATTGCTTGGAAGGCTCGGAGTCAGCCAGCCACTTTCTCGCCAAGTTCCTGCTTGGGGTAAGCATCAAGCTGTGAAGCAAGCGCTGGTTGGCTGCGCGCCATGCCCTACTCGTACCGTCTCCTGTGGCGTCAGCTCCTTACGGGGCGTGAAAGAGGAGACTCGAGAGACCAGAGCCTGCATTCGTCCCGTTGACTTTGTAGTCGTGGCATAAAGTAGTAGCATGTTGGTGTGAGCGGACGACTATGTCTGTATCTGCACATGGCGAGGTCAGTGTCGACGGACGCGAGAGTAGATATAATGTACCCTTTCAGCGCTGGAAGAAATCCTGCCAAGGAACTCGTGACGACGGAGCGCTGCTGAGTGAATTCGAGCTGGAATATTCTGTCCTGAGGCATCAAGCTGACTAACAAATGGTCCGTGCCAGTCTGAACATTCGAGCTTGCTGTCGTCCATCTCCACCACAACATCTGCACCACAACATCGCCGTCGACTCCACCACCACCGCCCAGAAACAATTCACCGCACCGCCCCAGGAACGGTCGAATACCGCATCACGCCCCCTCCCACCGCCCCCCATGGCGAACTACCTCGCCTCCATCTTCGGCACCGAGCAAGACAAAGTCAACTGCAGCTTCTACTACAAAATCGGCGCCTGCCGCCACGGCGACCGCTGCTCGCGCAAACACGTCAAACCCAGCTACTCGCAGACCATCCTCCTCCCCAACCTCTACCAAAACCCAGCCTACGACAACAAATCGCGCATGAACCCACAGCAGCTGCAGAACCACTTTGACGCCTTTTACGAGGATTTCTGGTGCGAGATGTGCAAGTACGGGGAGATTGAAGAGGTGGTCGTCTGCGATAACAACAATGATCACCTGATTGGGAATGTGTACGCGCGGTTCAAGTATGAGGATTCGGCGCAGAAGGCGTGCGACGCGTTGAACAGCAGGTGGTATGCCGCGCGGCCGATCTACTGCGAACTGAGCCCTGTCACGGATTTCCGGGAGGCGTGTTGCCGGTTGAACTCGGGGGAGGGATGTGTACGAGGGGGGTTCTGCAATTTCATCCACCGCAAAGAACCGAGTCCGGAGTTGGAGCGGGAATTGGAGTTGGCGACGAAGAAGTGGTTGCGGGAGCGCGGCCGGGATGAGAGGTCCGTCACGAGGAGTCCTTCGCCGGAGCCGACACGTCCGAGGTACTAGAAGGATGTGGATGGGGAGGGCAAGGGCACAGGGATGGGAAAGCGCAAGGTGAGCAGGAAAAGAGTGCAGAGCGACAGAGCCACCAGATGGGTGGTGGGAACTCGAGAAATGAGAGAGCACAGGTCGCCGAGCGGGAAGTCGGGGGGATTCAGCACTGCTGGATTCACCTTCAGAGTGGGCCCGGGCCTGCAACTCGTCACTCACCATGGTCGTACTCTCAGAAGTGTCCGTGGCTAGACCTCGTTGCCAGAATGCAGAGTCAAAAGCCGCCAGATGCGGCAATGCAGGACTTGTGGGGAGGCAGCAAGCTGATAGAGACGTGGAGGAGGGGAAAGACATGCGATATGAAGTGCATGCTGTAACATAGCATCTTTGAATTTCAATCAAAATACCCTTGATTCATCAACCAGATTATCACAATGACGATCGCTGCTACGAGGATGGTGAAGGTCAGCCAGAAGCCGTAGCAGACCCAGGTGCGGCGCGAGGATTTGCGTTGTTGACGTGCGAGCCAGGTGTCTCTGTTGCAGCTTGTCAGTCTGTGGTTGGGGATGGGGATTATTGGGCTCGGGCCGATGTTTGCAGGCGTGAGAAGGAGACGAAGTTGAGCGAGAGGAAAGAAGGGATATGGCAGGAGATGGGACATTGAAGGGATCCGAAAGCCAGACAGGGCCGACTGGCTCTATCTGGATTGATGAGCCCAAGGCAGCAAGGCCCGCGATCAGAATATTGAGAGTAGTGGATTTTTGACACGGAAGAGCGAGCGGATAGCGCAGCCCGATGATCTTGCGAACCCCCGAGGTTGCAGCAGACGCAATGCGAAGTGGCGAAAGTGCTTGGTGGGAGCGGTGAGGGAAAGCAGACCGTTCTGATGACTCGATCGAGGGAAGTGTAGGAGCCTCACGTACTGTGCTTGTTCTTTCGACGCGGGATCTCGCGATGCGGCTTGCGCTTCTTCGTCCAGGTGGACGGCTGTCGAGAAGCGTTTCCAGAAGGCGGGATCGCGTGGTACAGCCATCTTGAGAGGTTACTTGGGAGAGGTGTGTTATCGCCCGCTGAAAGCGGCGATGGTCGGCGGGTTTGATGCTTGCTGCTGAAGGTTGGGAGTTGGGCGAGGCTCGTTGAAGGCTTGTTGCTCTACTGTGCTTGTATGGTCTTGGTAATGTCTTATGCGGGCGGTAGAATCAAGCTCGCCGTCTCAGTGGAAAGGTCGCAAGCGTTGGTATGCAAGGCCTCTGTGGAATGCAACAAGCCTGAGCGATCACACGATCTTGCGATCGGATCGATTCGAGAAATCCCGCCGTTTATGTCCGTCGAACGCACACCCGCCAGACTCTCCCAATCGATCGATGAATACACGCAGCAAAAATAGAACACGCACGCGAACAACAGTACCAACAGTCGAAACGCACTCCCACGTGAGCGCATCCAGGAGGAAAAAAAAAGAGATGAAGTAGGCACCCAGTGCAGCTGGGGGAGAAACGCTCCCGAGACGCCCACAGCAAAGCCCGGAACCAGACGAGAATCTTCGGCGTTGAGCTTGCCTCTGTGGGTTGTGATAGGCCGGCTAATCTGAAAAGCATCGCTTTGGGGTTGCAGACGGAGGTCCACTCTTGCACTGGGAGGACCGGCTGCGCGTGCAGATGCACGGCATGCTGTTTTGCAGCCGGTCGCAGTCATGTTCTGCGTTGCACCCGCTGCATGTTACAGTGGAGTCTCAGGTAGCTTTCCTGTCGGCTTGTCTGCTCCGCGAGAGGCACAAATACCAAAACAAACAAAACTTCGTAGAATGGGTCTCTCTCCAATACACGTTGTGTTTCATCCGGGCATGAGGAAGCTCACGTGGGGGGAGTTGCAACCTTGCAACGGCCACAGACTCTTGGTTCCAGTCAAGTAGTGGGTGAAGATTTTGCTGAGGCGGCGTTGCGTTTGCTTGGGACGCGGAACAGCGAATGAGGGGGAGAGATGCATGGTTCTTGGATGTTTCTGGTTGAATGCTTGGATCAGGAGCAAGTGGAGTTCGTTTGTCGGAAATTGGGTTGTGGAGTTCGGAAGGATTCCATGTTGGGAGCGGCCGAGATGCCGGAGTTTGGGCCGTGAATGAGTTGGCTTGGCGGGGACGAGAGGAGAGTTTGTGATGTGTGGAGAGTTGGTCTCTGTGCTAGCTTTGTCTTGTGTGGTAGCACGTTTACGGGTCTCAGTGTTTACTGCAGAGCACAGTTCTGAGCGCAAAAATCATGCCGCTGGTCCAGATGGCAAAATTGTAGAAGGGAACAGCACAGGCGAACGAGCACATGTCTGCCCAGTATCATCATCATTGGCCAGCAGAGAGTTGCCATGGGACCAAAGCCTTGCAGCAATACGCACACTGAAATTCGCAGCCATGAGAGTGATGAATCAGATGTCATACTACATAACGAATAGCCTCAGCACAACATTGAGATGATCCCAGCTCTTCCTCCATGCCTGAGTCAGGACCCTCCTCATTCCCTTCCTGACATCGCCATCTTGTTCAAAAGTGCCCCTACGCCTCCTTCCACTCATAATGATGCTTCCCGATTGTCGGCAACCCCCCCTCATCTTCCCCCTTCACATCAAACATATGCCTGCCAAAATAATCCAACTCGGCCTCCTGGAAACTCGTCGGCAGATCCGTGCTCGTCATCATCTTCAGATACTCGAGCGTAGCACTCAACGCCGGAATGACATGGTCGCTTGCAGTCGCCTGCATCACGACCCGTTTGAGCGGCGCAAAAGTCTTCTTGAGCTCGGAGGCGATGGCGGGCACGTAGAGGGGGTTCATGGCGTCGGGCCCGGAAGCAGAGAGGGTCGAGTGGGATTTGTAGTGCGGGAGGAGGAGGCGGCAGGAGATGGAGTCTGCTTGGATGATGCAGCCTGCGCGCCAGATTTGGAGGAGCGAGTGGTAGTTGACGTTGAAGTGGTTCCGGGCGTCGGCCGTGGCGATGATGTTCATGCCTTGGCAGTAGGCGGCGAGACAGGCGCCGTAGGTGGCGAGGCGGAGGTCTTCGAGGAGCGTGGTGCGTTCTGCCTGAGAGGAGACTTGGAGGGGTTGAGGGGGGAAATCTCCGCCAAAGGTCTTGTTGACTTTGCGGCGTTGATGGAGGTCTGCGGAGGCGAGGCGGAGGTAGTGGGCGGTGGTGAGGGTGGGAGCGGGGATGTGGAGGTCTATGGCTTGCGTATTAGACCAGATGCCTGTTCCTTCTTCGCCAGCGACGTCTTGGACGACTTTGTCTTCGACTGTGTCTAGGACGCGCTGGCCTTGTTCGTTTTTGGTCTTGCAGATTTCGGCGCCAATGCGAATCAGGAATGTGCCTTGAAGTTCGCCGGACTTGTTCCACTGGGCGAAGAGCTCTCCGATTTCATCTTGAGACATTTCGAGCCCTTTCGTCATCAAACCCCAGATCTCGCAAATCGCAGACATCATACCATGCTCGATGCCATTGTGGATCATCTTGCAGTAATGCCCAGCTGCGCCAGTACCGATCCGCGCCACACAAGGCGTGCCGTCTGGTGCTTTCGCCGCAGCCTTCTCGAGCAGTGGAAGAACGATGTCGAATGTGGAGCTGTCAGTCCCAGGGCACATTGAAGGACCTCTGCGAGCAGCTTGATAGCCACCACTGACACCACATCCAACATAGCGAATGCCTTTCGGAACAGCCTTTGCAATCCTCCGCTCTGTATTCTGCCAATGCTCATTGGCGCAGTCGACCACGATGTCGTCTTTCTTCAGGAATGGCATCAAGCCATCGATGACGGTGTCACCGACATGCCCATGTGGCAGGGACCAGAAGAAGACTTTTCGACCGTTGCCGAATGATTTGCACATTTCCTCATCGCTCTGTGCTTTCAAGACCTTTTCACTGACGTTAGCCTTCTTCGCTGAGTCCATGACTTTGTTCATGGCTGCGTCGGAAGGATCACGGAGCACAACTTCGCAACCATGCTCGGCGAAGAGCAGTGCCATGCCACCACCCATGGCGCCGCATCCAATCATTGCAATCTTCTTGATCTCGGCATCCTGCTCGCGATTGCCGTCCGTTAAGCTCATCTTGCAATGCTTGTGTTTGTCTTCAAGGTTGCAGCAGCGAGGTGGAAAGAAACGGTAATCTTTTGGTGCGGAAGTCCGTTCCAAGTCGCTTTACTCTCACTGCAGAGGTCTTGATCATAATACAGTCGTACCAATGCAAGCTTCTCAGAAAGCTTCGCATGCACGGCGGATCATCGTGATGTCAAGCGGCTCCCGCGGCCGATGGACCGCGGGCAGACCACGGCTGCACGTGATTGATCAGAGCTATAGAAGCTGGAGTTGATGATTATGTCAAGCTTGACAGGTTTTGCCATAGAGCTCTACGGATCTCCGACGATTGAAGCTCTGAGCTGTACGATCCAGATGGACACAGATCGTCTGCGCATTGTGAATGCATTCGGAGCCTTGAGCCTGTGCCAGCTTCCTACGGCGTGCAGGCCAAGGGTCAATGTCTGTGGGCTGAGCTTGATCGCCTCCGTGTCTGGCGACGTCTCGAGCTAGGGTCTTCTTCAGTTCAACTCCGCTCGGTTCGCGGGCTAGCATAGTAGTATCGGAATCCTCTGTTCGCACGGCTTGCTACGCTGGATTCAGCCAGAAGTGGTATGCTGCTGAACACTGTGATCTCATCATCTAGCACACTTGAGTTCTCTACCTCTGCAATACTGACTGCTTAGCGGATAAGCTCGTGTGGAACCTCAATGCCATGGAACTGGCCGGGAAGAGAGAAGCATTATGCATTTGGGTATCTTATTCATCATCGCCGTATTGGAGATCTTCGCTCCCGCTCACATCTCCCTCCTCGTCGTCATCCTCTTCCTCATCGTGCCCGTTCACCTCACTCCACGCCTGGCTCTCTTCCAGCGGCATGGGTTCTACGGTGCTGAGTGGCACCTCGTCATCTTTGTCTTCCTCTTCTTCCTCTCTCTTCTCATCATCAAGATCAAACATTACGCTCTTCCTGCGACTCGGCGGCCTACTTCCGGGTGCTGTGCTCTGAGTGAGCCTCCTCGATCGCTGCTTCTCCACGAGCACATCTCCGTTCCACGGCCGGCACGCCTTGACTGTCTCGCCGCAGCGCAGACATATAAACCCCTCTCCTTCTTCCCTCTCAATGCGTTGGGCGAGGCACACGAAACAGTATATACACCCACACGGATCCGCCTCGTACGGGTTTGTGATGTCTGTAGTCGAACTTCCAATAATCCCACTATTTGCCGCTGCACTACTCGCCATAATCTCCTGCTCCGACTGCCCTCCCGTCGGATTCTGGTCCTGATAGCATATCGCGCATGTTCGCTCAGGCAAGAAAGCCAGCTCGCCTTTTGGTATGTCATCTTCATCCTCCTCTCCTTCATACGCCGGTCTGGTGCTGAAGATCTTCTTCGTCGTGCTCTTGGTCTTCTTCCACGCTCGTGCGAGCCAACGTCTCCATCGCGATATGCCTACGAGCGGCAGTATGAAGAGGAGAAATTCGGTAAAGGCGTGCCAAACGAGCTGGCGGTTGAGGAATTCGAAGGAGACTTCGCGGGAGGTCTGGTTGGATGCGGGAACGAGGCGAAGGCGGAGAAGTCGGTCGGTGAGTGTGCGGTAATGACCGTTGTAGAGAAATATGAGAAATGAGCAGAATGCTGCTATGTTATGAGACGTGCTCGCGAGAGTGGTGAGTCTTGAAAGTCGTCGGATGAGTGGTGAAGGTTCGTCATATCCGTTCTCCAGCGAGCTCAGTCGGTCCTCCCATCTGCTCCATCCATAACGTCCTCCCACTGTCAGGACTCCATACACTATTCTCTGCCATGTCGTCGCTTCTTTGCGCGTGAAATTGGGATCGGGGTCGCCGCGTGCGTCAATATATTTCAGGCCCTGCAGACTCGCGCCGTAGGACTGGCCGTGATCGTATATGCTGAGCTTCCACATGACCGCTCGCAGCGCCGCCGTAATCTCCAAATCATAGTCATCCTTGAGATGCGCGCCAAAGTACTTCAGTCCTTCTCCCGCCTGCTTCTTCAATAATCCCAGCAGTGCTTCGTCCAGTAATTCGGCATCGACTTGGCCCACCCTGAAAGCGGGTCGCGTGCCATACGGGGATCTGATGTTGTCCCAGAATGAAATGAGGTCGAATGCGTATGTCCGTAATGTCGGTGGTAGTTGTGTCAATTGTGCTGCTCTCACTTTGCGCTGTGCTGTCTCCGCTGCGGTCAAGGCTTCTGCTCGGGCTAGACGGCGTTCCTGTATGCGCTTCTGCGCTGCCGCGAAGTCTGCCATGGTATCTGTGTCGGCGGCAGCATCGAGAGTGTGTGGAATGGTCGATGTCGTCTCGTGTCTTGTCAATGTTTGTGAGATGAGTGAGCGTACTGCGTGTGACGCGAGCCGAGGTTCGTGTCGGCCATATCCGGGCCGATTTTCACAGGCAAGCAGGGGATGCTGAAAGTACGCCTGTCACTTTGTCAGCACTTACATTCAACTTCACCGATATCACGAAACGATTGCATCGATTTTGGGTGCCAGAGCATGGTGAGAGAGCATCTCGGGACTTCTGGTTCGAGGTCGTCCAGGAGGACCAGGTAGGATAGTAGCACAGGGAGACTTCGCCCAAGATCCTGGAGCGGTTCTGAGTGCACAGTGTGGTGGTACCTTAACCGTGGCAGATCATGGCGGTATGTCTCCCATGATGATCGCGTCAATCGACAGCATTGTTTGACGCCAGTCTGCTTTGCCTCTGGATGGCTCAGGGCTGGATGGCTGGCGATTCGAGCTCCCCAGCTGATCGTAGACGTCCCATCTAGCTGTGAGACAGCATCCGAAGCCACTGACAATGCGAATGGCTGCTAATATTGTATAGCCTAAACATGTAGCGACCCAGAGGCCAGTCGATCTGCCGAAGCATATCTGTGACGAATGATGTTGCTTCGAAGTCGCAAGGCACTGCCCACCAGCAAGAAGGGGTTGGTCTGTCGGTCCAGCTGTTTCATCCATGAGCAAGAGACAGCAGTCGGGAGCGTGCATTCCTCATCGTGGTCTCAATCGATCGAACCACAATTCAAGTAGCTCCCGACGGAATATTGCTTGACTGGGTAGAGTCGTAGATCATCGGGAAAAAGGCCTGCGGAGCGACATTTCCAAATTTCTGGTGACGGGAAAGCCACAGCAGTCAGGATGTCAGACGTCTTGCTTCGGCCTGTCTGTTCAGAGGGGTTTAACCAGTGGTGGAGGCTCTTCTTCTCCTCTCGGCCTTCCTGAACCTGTTCGCTGGGTGTCCTCCGGCGAATATGTTGTCCCAGTGGCACTGTCGTCCCCAAAGACCCAGAAATGCTCTCTCGCTCATGCTCCTGCACAGTCAATCGATGCCGAGGGGAAGTAGCACTCACCTAATCGACCGGCTCGGAGACCAGCCAGTCGTTCCACGCCCAAACCTGCACGCACCACGAGGGGCGATTCGGTTCGGCCGGATCCGCAACACTGCCTCCAACGATCCACACAGACCCCGAGCCTTCCACACAGACAGCGCGGGTGTAGACCACACCGCCGTCGTCTCCGAGAACGTCCATCTGGACGCCAGGGGCAGGGGGCTCAACATCTGTGGGACACACGAGATGGAGGAGTGAGCGAATCCAATGCGGCATTGCCGCGCGTGGAAGGAGGTCGTCTGGTTCTCCGCTGATCGCTTGTTAGTCTTTTCTGGTGTTTGGTTTGGCAGGGCGGAAAAGTACTTACAGCGAAATCAGGGAGGAGGAAGACGACGCGGGGGAGATGGTCGGTCTGGCATCGTGTAAGTGAAGCTCATTAATTGTCGCTCTTACTGCTAGTTGTTCCGGCTGATCGCCGTGGTTGAGCGTTGGACGGCTCCAATGGTGACGACTGGGCAGAAGAGCCATTCTCTCCATGGAAGCTCTCACTCCTCGTCGCACGTCATATCGGTGTCGGCTCTGCTCAACCGGGCGCGGCAGCCAGGGAATGGATGGAGGCATGGTGGTAACTCACTCTGTCGCGGCTCGTATGGTGCCGATGCTAAAGGAAGACAACCGCATTAGTATGGCTTCACCATCAGATTCGAAGAAACGTACGGGAACTCCCAGCCCCAGCCACGGGCACCGTTCTGGTCGAGGTAGACCACACAAAGTTGCATTTTGCTGCTGCTGCTGCTGCTGTCGTCGTCGTCGTCGTCGTCGTCGTTGTTGTTGGCGTTGCTGCTACTGTCGTGGTGTCTTGATCTTGGTTGGCAGCAAGGTTGGGACAGCGACGGAGCGAGAATTTTAGGGGAGCGGGAACGGGCGAAGTGAGCTTGCCATTTCTGCAGCATGCAGCCGTTGCATATCAGGCTACGAGGTGATGTTTGTACTAGTAACGCGAGACTGACACGCTGACATTCATCCCCATCGATCAATTCATGGCTCTTGCTTCCACAGATTCTCATACAGTGCTTTCGTACGGCAATACACATCGGAAGCACGTTGATTACACGGCCCGTGGGCTACAAAGCAATGCTCGGAAGTTGCAGGTGTTGTGGCTGTTGCGCATCCTGGTGCCCTTCACTTGGGTTGTTCGTCGGCTGGAAAGCGTGGTGGCAGCGCGATCTGCATGGCTCGTGTCGTTCTACCGAGTCCAGACGAGCTCGTCCAACGCCAACACTCTTGCAAATGTTCTCGGATATGTCTTCGCACTACGATGCTACTGGCAAGGTGAACAGTAGCTGGATGAGGTATGTATGCAGCAATGGAAGACGCAAAGACCCAATCATGTCCAAACTCAATCACCTGTTGCATCTTGCTGGAGACAGGAGTATGGTCGATCTTCGTCCTTATGCGAAAGTGACCGAATAGCTTTAGTTCTGCCTGCAAAAGTTGATCTCTTGAGGCTGACCGGACCAACGTACGAGGAATGTTTCTTCACGGGGTCGCCTCCTGCCGGATGTGATGGCGTGCACGGCATCGAAGAATCGCAGCAAATCCTCGGTACAGGCTGCTCAAGTAAGCCACAACGGTAAGGATCGCAAGATGATAGTAGATGATCTGTCGCAGAACAATACAGCCGTGAGGCCGGTGCAAATTTACGACAACCTGCCGCAACGGAACAAATCCCGAGGCTATCCTGATTGCAGTCGTGAAGCCGCGCGCGTTAACGAGCTCCGTATGAATACTTCCCTCCCTTCCGAAGAGTGTGAGACCCTTTGTCATCAGGAGACAGCGGACGAGATCGTGGTTCGCAGCTACGACCAAGCTGAGCATGAAGGCTATAGAACAGGTCACACATGACAAGGCACAGAACATGGAGCCGTGGAGCTGGATCTGATTGGAGCGGATCGAGAAAATGATCACAAGTATCTCATGATGTGGCTCAGCGCAGGGGAAGGCACAAAATACCCGTGGATGGATGGTAGAGTTGTCTGCAGAATTGAAGTGAGCCCATGAAAACAAGTCCCGCGACCTCGAAGGGGACAGGAGGGAGCAGCGATTAGAGTCCAAGCAACACCAGGTCGGGATTGGTAGCTTCAAGGTCAAGTTCTTACTGCGGTAAGTAACAACCACAGGCAATGGTGACAAGAAGATGGCGAGGCAGTTGGCGAGGCGGTGGGCTAGGCTCAAATGGGATCATATGCGTCCCCGTTCTCGCACGGCAATATGGCATGGCAGTTCCTCAGAGAGCACTCTCTGCAATGGTCCCGCAATAGCTCTCTGTCAGCTGTCGAGAACGACCGTTTGGTGAGACCTGTTCTTGCTGATCATCGATGAATTCATACTTGCTACGCTCACCATGATACGTAAATGATTGATGGTAGAGTGAGGACTCGAGTATAACAGGGAACGATAACTCTAGCATGATTAGACTCGAGGAAGTCGATGCTCGAGCTCAACACTTCTCACAGGCATCACTCAGCATTTCCATTGTTTCGCCCCATGCGATTTCGTTTAAGAATCTGCTGCCGACAAATCCGACAGCCTTAGAAGAAGCCTTAGAAGACGTTGCAATAGAGCGATTGGAGCAGAGCCTACGATATCAATACTCGAGACGCTCAATATGAAGACTCCGCAAGAAACAAGAGAACGCTGCTTGACCGACCGAGAGTATGCAGTGAGGCCTTCACTTGACGAGCGGAGAAATGATGAGCAGCAGTTCTGAGTAATCCGCAGTCGAATACCCCAGTCGGGGCTAGCAAGCAGGCAAGTGCTATCTTCCTCAAAGTGTCGCGTGAGAAACGCATCGGCGTGTGATTCCCATAGTGGAGCAATATTCCATGCCTGCATAACACGATGCGTGTGTGCGAGGGATTTCTGAGTGTTGTTGCATTGGTATTTGTTACAGTAGAAAAATACTGGGGAGATGAATTTCAGGCATGACAAGCAAGTGCAGTCTCTCCAGGGCTGCAATGGGCATCCTACTGCTGACTAGGAAATAAGACAAGTGCAGTAGCAGATAAGTGTGAACCCTAGTTTCCATGCTATGACCCGGCCAGGCTTACCCTCTCAAAACATAGATCTCACAAGGGCTGGGAGGGATTTCTGCATTTTCGTTCTTAAGCCGCCTGCTTCTTGCATTGGGGTACTTCTCCTTTGTCCGCATCATCTTCCCCACCTTAGACAATCTCCGACTGTACAACCACACCGAGTCACTCGCTCTCTCAAACACCCACTCGTCAAGTCCCACCGATTCATACAACTTCAAGTGCTCTTCACTTCAGCCTTTGCTCTCGCAGCCCTTGTGTTCGGTCTTGAAGCTTGTGCAACTGACTTTACCTGCGAATATACTAGTTGCGTTGGAATTGCCGCTGCCAGGGAAGCTTTGCCCTTGCACATCCTAGCGGAGATAATGGTCGCAGCTTTAATTGATGTATCTGTGATGTGACGCACGCGGAGTATGTTCTTCATGCAAGGCCACAGAAACTGAGGCTGAAGGTCCTAGAAATGCAAGGTCAGCTATTAGATATTAGCTTTCCATTCCAACATTGCTCCGCTGATTCTTGAAGAGTCCGCAACGGAAATCACGTATCGAGGCATGAGCGAATCTTCGGATGGTCTCTGCACCGAGCAGGTTCGAGAGAACCCTAAACCTGTGTTGCCATGTGTTGGCTGTCAAATTTCTCGGAATTGGCATTAAAGACATTTCATTCAGACTGACCTGAAATCTGGTCTATCTTAAGCGACGACTGATGCCATCTACATCATGCCTTCCTCGAGACAATTGTCTTCTGCTACTCAATATAGTGTACAGCCCCTAAGGTATTCGATCCAAGCAGAGTCTTCGTTTCTTTACAAGCTCCACAGGCTCTTCCTCTTTGCGTGCTAAACGACCTACACACAACTGATACTGCACAGGAGAACCCGAGCAAAATAAAGGAATCTCCTTGCCGCACTGTCGGCGTGCTTGTGTACTCGTGCTTTTCAAGTTGTCTGCGGACTATGCTCAGCAACGGTGAGGAAACTTTTTCAGGCGCTCATCTGCTTAATGTGTCTCTGCTGAAGCTCTTTGCGCTGAAATAAACGGAAAACTGTTTGCCGTGAAGCGTCAAGGTCGTCGTCCTGCAGCGGGAGGGCGGGATCTACGTTGGACCCCTTTCGCTCAACTGTATCGAAGTCAGTGATGAGTTTCGTTGTCGACGCCGCGCAGACGAAAGACATTACACGCAACCAGACACACCCGCTCGCACACACGCACACGCCCGCAAGATGATTTCACCACAGCAGAACAAGCGCAAAGCGAGTCGTTCTCTCTCGCGCTCGCCAACTCCGCCTCCGCCGCCACCACGCTCGCCATCTCCTCCTTCGCCACCACCACCTGCGCGTAGCCAACCGGGGCTGTCATCCCCACAAATAACGAACAGCCCTCCAAGGGAGGAGCCCCCTCGCCCGCGACTTCGAGTCGATGCCATCTGGAATGATGGTAGTCCACGCCTCTTCTTCTCCGATGGATACGAATACAACTTCTTCGACGAATATCACCTGCGGAGGGCGTTGGACTACGAAGGCCGCACGACTGATGGCCAATGGCCAAACCAAAAGTTGGCCATCCTGGGGGACAAGGTGATGGGCACGATCCTGTGCGAACAATGGATGGCCCAGAACGAGACGATCTGTAAGTGGTGACCAAATTCACCTCTCCATCGTACTTTTCCTTCGCTTTCTCCCTTTCCGTCGTCCAGAAAGCCATTGGAGGGACAGACAACCAAGAATGTCTTGCAACCCAGCGGAAGCTAGGTCCTCGTTTTCTTTCCAACCCTCATCTGAGACTGACACCATAACCCCACCTCACCGTTTCTCCATCTGGGATCAACTAATCGCGCCACCACATCTAGCAACATGGCAAGACAACCACGGCAAGGCTCTTGCAACAGACAGATTCCTGGCCTACGTGGCCGAAAGAAATGGCGTCGTGGACCTCATGCACAAGCACGACGCTGCATTGCGCTATGACCCCTTCTCCCCCGAGCTCAAGCACAAGGCCACCACAATGGAGGCGCTCGTCGGTGCCGTCTGGCTGGACCGACGGGGAGACCAGAGCAAAGCAGAAGAGGTGATGACACGCCTCGGTGTGTACTGGCCTCTACCAGAGGAGAGAGCCGCCTTCGATCGTTGGCTTGGAACGCTGAGACAACAAGGCTACATTCCCTGGCCGTAAAGGCAGGGAGATGAGCAGAAGCGACCAGGCAAGCCAAGACCTGCCGCCGAACGAGACTGAAAAGGCCATCGAGTGTCGAAGTCCAGCAAAGGCCATACTGATCACACCGCTTCGTATCGCGACACTTTCTGGCCTCAAGGCTATCACAGACGCACTGTTACGGAAGGAAATCTCAGTACTCGGCATCCAAATCCGAAGACGTGAGGTCGGGAAGACATCGAAACCTTGCAAAGATCCACCGCAGATCTCCATTTTGCGACGCCATGTGACCAGGCTGGTGTCGAGTGCCGACTTCGGGGCGCCGTTCCAGGCGGGAATTTGATGAGACTCCATCAATGTGGGGTATCGGGCCTCATCGATCTCTGAGAGCGTGGCGAGATCACGGTCTTTGCAAGCCGAAGCTAAGCGTTGTCTGGAACTTGGATCGCGCTCTCTCTTTTGGTCCGCTGGGTCAGGATGACCGATAAGCAAAAAATGGGAAGACTATATCAGGTGGACGTAGGTAGGCCGCTCTGTACCAACTTTCTTTGTTCCACAACTCGACTTTCGACAACCCTATTCACCCACTCACCAAGAACAGCACAACCACATCCACACAGCCTGCGCATCCCATCAGCGACTTGTATCACCAGCAGCACATACCATGTTTGCCACCATGAAGAGGTCTCGCGCTCTGGCGACAGCGGCTATGGCTCCTCGAACACGATTGGCTCCTACCGCATGCAAGACGTCAACATCACACATCAGAGCGCAACACACTGGGCGGCGGCGACTACACTCGACCTCACACGACAGCAATGGCATCGCCATCCCAAGCATTCCACAATCCGAGACGATGCCGACATATACCACAAAGCACGCATCAACAAGCACAGAAGCGCCGCTGTCGTGCCTCGCGCTCCCTGAAGTGCTGCGATCGTACCTCATCACAAGCATGTCTTCATCACCTGCACTGCTTGGCGCCTCGACAAACATACTGCGAAAGATGCTCGAGTCTAGAAATCCACTGTTCGATCTCGCGAAGAATCCGATCATGCGCATCATCCTGTGGGAGACCTTTTACAAGCAGTTCTGCGCTGGCGCTGACAAGGAGCAAATCTCAAAGCGGTGCAATGAGCTGCGAGCTCAAGGTTACTCTGGTGTCATTCTGGAGAATGCCCGCGAGGTGCTCAAGGATGAAGCTGGATATGACGAAGCCGAGGACATTGCATACTGGAAGAAGGGCATGCTCGAGACCATTGAGATGGCAGCACCTGGCGACTTCCTGGGCCTGAAGTGGAGCGGCATGGGTAGCGCAGCGATGAATCGCATGGCAAAAGTGCAGGATCCTTCTGCTGATATGTACGGCGCTATGCACGCAGTGAGCAAGGCTGCTGAAGCCAAGAATATCGGTCTCCTGCCATCAGCGGAGGAGACGTGGAACCTCCAAGGCTTCCACAACTGGTCGCTCATGATGCAGCGTGAGTACAACACCAAAGGCAAGAGTGTCATCTACACCACCTACCAGATGTACCTCAAGCAAGCCCCCGAGACTTTGAGCAAGCATCTCGAGATCGCCAAGGCAGAGTCTTTCACGCTCGGTGCCAAACTTGTGCGCGGTGCATACCTGGCCTCTGAGCCTCGCCACCTCATCCATGACACTATTCAGGACACTCACAACGCATACGACTCCGCCACGGCAGCGCTGATCAACCGCTCCTACGACTCCTTCCTTCGCCCTGCGACAGCCGGCCAGTCACTCTTCCCCAACATCAACGTCGTCGTCGCATCACACAACGCCAACACAGTCGAGAAGGCACAGGCTCTGCGTCGCCAGCAGGTTCGCGCCGGTCAGGACTTGACTCCTCTGGTCTTCGCTCAGCTCCAAGGCATGGCCGATGAGGTCTCATGCAAACTTCTTGCCGACGCCAAGGCAGCAGAGAGCGACACAAGCGCTGTCAAGGAGAGAGTGTTCAAGTTGACTGTTTGGGGTACTATGCACGAGGCGCTCAACTACCTCCTGCGCCGTGCAGCGGAGAACAAGGATGCAGCTTCGAGGACGGGTGAGACGCGTGCTGCGATGCAGGCGGAGTTAGTGAGGAGATGCAAGGCCTCTGTTGGTCTTGCTTAAATTATGAGTTGGCACAAGGATGGTGGATTGCGCGATAGGATGAAGATGATGACACGATTGATAAGACGAGAGCGTTGTTGCATGGGCACTTTGAGCGTGGCATTGCATTGAAGCATTTTCCGAGGGAGGCTACCGAGTCACTTGTTTTAAGCGAGGAGTTTGGGATGATGGGAGCGCAGAGACGGCGACTTTGGGAGCCTACTTTAGCAGCAGCAGTGCTTGCCTGCGACTCTTCACAGAGTTTGCGAGATCTTCAACAGCATGATACTTGGGTCTGACAGATGTGCGCGATATCCTGCTTGTCGATTTCTCTAATCGTATCTGCTCTGTACCCAAACGATCTTGCGCATATCGTGACGTCTCAGTCCCATCCCACGACTCAGCTCCAGGCTCATGACATCGGTCCCGCCAAGATACCACAGTGGCACACCCACACATGAAAAAAAGCATCTCCAAACGCAGTCCCTCCAGTTGATCAAGGCAGCGGCACGTCTTGCCTCAAGTCCCATCTGTGGACCTGCGTGTCATTTCTCATCAGCGCGGCATCAGAACACCACCACTACGTAATGGCTAGCGCCCGTAAGGTGCATGGAAAGGCCCGACTTCATCTCGCCCTCCGAAGCCGAGATTGGTCGCTGCGCAAGTGGCTTTGCGGCTTACTCGGCCTTGGCATTTGGGCTTTTGCTGGGGTTTTGGCGGGGAGGGGATCGGGGTTGGAGACCGATGGAGGACGGCACGTTGCGGGAGGGATGGGGCTGCAAGGTGTTTGGTGAGATGCAAAGATCAGAGGAATGCAGATGTGGTGGTTCCTGAGGCCGAGATAGGATGTTGCATCTTGTGTATGGACCTCGCAGGGAATGTGCTGGGCAGCGCGTTCTTTGTATAGACTAGTTTATTCAAATGCGTCGCAGAATACACCAAGCGGAGCGCCTTTGATTGATGCACTCTCCAACTTGCGCAGCCTTTTTCCCGATAACACTGTCCTAGCAGCATCTTCCACAAGCTACTGCGCCAGCGTCCACACCGCCTCTCAAATATCCTTACCTTCCTCCACGCGTATCTGAGACCATCTAATCATTGGCAGATGACCTGTCTAAGACGTTGTGCTTTGGATGTGTCGAACGGCCGAAGGTAAGCGGCGCTTGTAGCAGAGCACGGATGGGGCGCGTGTGTGGAGGGTTTCAGGTTGAGATCACCGATGTAAGAAGGAGTAGCTGGAATGCATCTCTGCCCGTTCCCGATTTGGGGCGGGTGCTGGCTCCTCTCAGCAAGACTCCGTCACTCTTCCTACCTTCTTGGCCTGGACTTCATGCTGTAGTCCTGCTGCTGAGTGATGGAATGCCGGTAATCGAGCGCAGCTTGCGGGCAAGCCTTGATGGAGTATGATGTATAATTCAACTGCTGGTGGCTCCAGACTTGGATGCTTTTCGTTGTCCTTCTGCGGGCAATGCCATATCCGCGCTGAATGATCAAAGCTGGTGGGACGAGTCCAGAAAGAATGGGAGTGGTTCGGTGGTGCTGACGGGCTTCGCTGGCGCTTTGGTCAGAGCTGAAGTCGTCAAAGTGGAGGTGCCGCTTTCATCACATCAAGCGAGGCTTTGCAGTGAGGGATGGCGGCTCGGCGTGGTGGAGTGAAAAGGTGTATGCGATTTGGTCGCCGAGTTCATAACTCCTCCTGTAAATTTCAGAAAGGATCCGCGAGACTTCCCGCGACGTCGTGAGCATCACATCACAGTTCGCGAGCGCATTGCGCTGCCGTAGCAAGATTGTTGTGCTCGTGCCGGCGTCGGAGGGGAAACATATGAGCGGGGGGCTTGGCGCGGTGATGAGCTGTTCAGTGTTGCTCACAGCTCAATTCACCCACCGCCACGACCGCGACACCGGCCCAGAACACCGCGCACAACACCCGTCAACCACCAGAAATACGCAGAGATGCATCTGTGAGCTCCACTGATTCTCATCATACAGGTTTGGTGTCTCTCCGACCCGGCATCGCTGCGCAGTGAGGCGTTGGAGGAAATCCACCTCGACTTGGCTACTCACCTCCACCCCTCCGCCCCGTAACACCACACACAACACCCGCAGACACATACACCCACTTCGCGCTGCATCTGCAAGCTCTTGCGATGCTCAGCATGTGATTTGCATGTGTTGGCGGCGTGTGGTGGCCGAGATACGACCCGTCGGACCAAACATCTTCGCCGAAGTTTGGGCTCCGAATCCGCAACACTTCACTCGCTGTCACCCCCACGACCTCACCACACCGCCGCAACACATCGCCGACCACAGAAACACCGCCGCGCTCCACCGATGAAGCCGTCCGATGCTCCGCATGTGATGTACACGTGTTGGCGGCATCTGGAGGTGGAGATGTGGCCGCCTGAAGCAAGCGTCGCCGGCTTCGTCGCAGCTCTTCATCGCCGGCAAGCACCGCAAAACCTCGATAACAGCGACGGCGACACATTCAGACGTGTTCGGAATAGCTTCAACAGCTTTCAGAACACGCTCCGATATTCGGCGCTCAGCGATCTGGACTTGGCGGAGCACCGCAATCTCAGCATATCGCCGCCAACTCCTCCGCAGCGAGCCAACTCCTCCACCTCAGGTACACTGGCGGTCAAAGAGAAGGACATACAGCCTGGAGTTGCTCGAGATGGGTCAGACACACGCTGCAGATGAAGAGCGGGACCACCAGCAGACACTGGACAGCGTTGACCAGGACAAACCCACCACAGCAGCAGCCTGCAAGTCCTGCGAAACGAACAAAGAGATCCAGCTGTGCAAGTATGCACCGAAACTGCCATCATCCCCGTCTGCCTCAGTAGGTTCGCCGAACGGGTGGGCGGGTGAGATGGTGGTGGGTTGCCGCCCTTTCTTGTTTCTTTCTCATCTCCTTTGCCTGGCATCTGCGAGCTGCTTGACAGCCGGTGTAAGTTCAGTGTGCACACGCTCTCTTACCCCCTCTCCGGGTGTTTTACGCTGTCCATCAGCCCACGCAATACCAGAGATCTCACTTTGTACCTCTCCTCGGCGGCTGTGAGCTGCCTTGGCCGGCGTAAGTCCACCTTCATTTACACCCTCTCAAACACTCTCTCTTTCAAGCAGCTGCAAGTTCCCGCCAATGGCACCCTTCGGCTGCCGTGTGCCTCTGTGGCCGGTGTAAGTCCTTGAACAAGATTTCACTCTGGACACCTCTGCCGGTGAGCTCCATAGCCCGGCCATAACTCGACTGCAGGACACTGCATGTCCAGACTTTGATCAGGCATTCAGCGTCAGCTGCTGGTGTCCTTTGAGCGCAGCATTTCAACAAGCTTTGGCAAGACATAGTCAGCACCACATACTTAACTTTCATGACTTCGATGCTGGTGTGCGTTTACGCCCGGCTGCCTCTGCGATTCACACACTGCTTGCTGGCATCGGTGAGCCTCCGGCCCGTGTAAGACCAGTCTCCCTGAGCCGAGGATGCCGCAGTGAGGCTTCGGCCCTGCGAAGACGCTAACCTTGAGTTCCAACCATTCAGCTGAGGGGTACTGGGGGTTCATTGGGTTTCTGAGGGCTTCACTGAAGGGTATCCGAGGGCTCCACTCAGAGAAGACGTGTTGGCTGAGTGCTTCCATCTCGATCATTGACATCCCCGTTGCTTTTTGACCTTCGCGTCTTCAGCTTCGGATGGCTCATAGAGTTGTGGCATTTTGGCTGCACGCAACCTTCTCGAGCTTTATCCATATCTTGTTATGGATGCTCGATTCTCGCCAGGGCCTCTGGTGACCACTTTCCCATGCCCTCCGCAAGCAGCATCCGGACTGCCGTTCGCAACAGAACACAAGTTCAGCTCGTAATTGGGCAACAGCGGTGCTCGTTGATTCCGTCTGGTTCGTCCGGATGTCTTCGAACAGTGGCAAAATTACTTGGGTCGGGAGCTTCCATTGACAAAAGGCTCCGGAAGCTGCAACTTGAAGTTCTGATGCTGCGGCAGAGATTCTCTTGATCTGCAGTGGATGGGGTCTTGCGGCATCTTGTATACCCCACTCTTCTTTTCCCGGACCACTGTATTCTTTCGTATGCCGGCCTGGGGTTGCGGTATCGTATGTATGCACCCGCGCTCTAGTGAGCTCACGGCAGCAGGTCAGTTGTGTTGCGTGCTTTCTCTCTCGTCTTCCTTATCTTTCAAGTCCAGCTGCTCCAGTCTTTGCGGCTGTCGAGGTTCCTGGCATTATCTCTGTTTGCTCTTCTTTTTCTCTCAAGTCCAGTTGACGTATGCTTTCTCGACTGGCTGTCCTGGCATGCTCTTCCTTGCGCCTTTGCTTTCATTAATGGCTCCAGTCCTCGCGGCTGTTGAGTTCCCCCATGTCTTCTCTGCAATTTTCCTTTACAAAACTGCAGTCGACTAGGCCTCCGGGGCTGTTGATGTCCTGTGGGCTTCTCTTCGTCATCATCTTTGCCATTTCCGCTCTTGACCAGTTGCGGTGAGCTCTTGCCCGCTGACACGCCTGTATTACCCATCCCGGACAAGGACAAGAAGAAAGTCGAGGCTCGCCTGCTCGCCCAAGATTGCCATCTGCGTCTTGGTTGCTTAATATTCTTTGGATAAGAGGTAGGTCTGCTTCCGCTTGTGTGTTGCCTCGTGCGACGGAAATTGACTGAGCACCTCCAGGTCTGGTCATTATCCGAACGGCATTGGTGGAGTGCAAGGCCAAGGCATGATTGTTCCCGTCGGAGATGTCGGAAGGGCGTGAGGAGGGATATTCGTTCATCGTCCCTTTCCTGCTTTTGTCTCTTGCTTTCATTTCTTTTTGATTTTGTCTCTTGCTTCCGTTTCTTGCTTGCCAGGCCGACTTTGCTTGAAGTCTTCTTCGCAAAGTCGTGAGCCGCCTTTGCTTCTCCTCTTGGTTTCGTTCTTCGCCCAGGCCGGTTCTGCTTGAAGTCTCTTCGCAGAGCCGTGAGCCGCCGTGGCTACAGCCCTTGTCTTTGCTTCCAATGCTCTTGGTGGAGGATGGCACGATGCTGATTTCCTCCGTGCGGGGCTAACGTGTCACGATGTGTGTCGTAGTTTGAGCAGGAGGCTCGGCTGTGCTGAAGCGTGTACGTTTCGGCAGAACCTGTACTCTCGTGTAAGAGGCTGCTGGTGTGCATTTTATCCAGCAAGGAACATTGTCGGCATTGAGCGGTTCAGGAGCGGACCATGTGGCAATTCCCAAAGAGACCTGCGCTGTTGAAGACGGAGCGGATTGTGTCAAAGGAGCTTGAAGGAAACATGCTTGGTCAAGACAGGCCTAGAAGAGCAAAGCATGCCCAGCTCACGGGAGAGAGGGATAGCAGAAAACTTGCCGTCTTGTCGAAGGAAATGGAACGAGATAAACCTCAACTCTCGCGTTGAATGCAATACTTGCCGTTCCTCCAGGCGTTATGCTAGCAGACTTCTTCTGACAACGCGCCTGGTTTGTGAAAGGAGAAATACGATCAATGAGAGTGAGAGTGCTCGACCCTGGAACCTCTTGAAAGTCCTGTTCTCGAACCAGAGAAGTACTTTCGAAGATTCTTCTGTGGGCACGGCAATGTATGCCAACATATGCATCGCGCTGCGCAACTGCTGCTCGAGATTCTGCGGGAGCTCATTGATGTCTGAAGTTTCTGACCAAGCTGTGTTCCTGCTTGTCGTCGATTTCATATCCTTAAGCTTCTGCGTTTTTGCTATTTTGCGAGACGGGCGTCTCTTCCGCGATCGATGTCATGTGGGCTTGCGCGCTGCGCTCTCTCGGGTATCTGCCTGACCTTCTGGGTCATATCCAGCTTCCAAGTCAGTACCGCGAGCCTTTCAATCTTCCTTTCCGGTCTTGGAGTTGGTATCCTGCTCGACTGGTATTGCCCTGGTATATAGCTACCGATGCAGCGAGGCTTTTATGGTGGTGAACCTTCGATTGGACCAAGAGAGCCGCTTCGCTGCTGATGAAGATGGAGGGCACTTTCGTGTTGGAGATGATCTCGCCGCCTCGATTGCTGCTCGCTTCTCGGGCACGCTCCGCAGTCGCCGTGAAGGACCTCATCGCTGCTCACAGGGACCGGCCGATCTGTACCACGGCCCTAGCGAGCATGCCCTTGCTCTGCAAGCTGTGGTCTCCAGTATAGTGAGGCCCCTCTGATCATTGATTTTCGACACACTCAGATCTTGGAGTACAATGCATCGCTTGCGTGGCTGGACTTGCAGTCGTAGTGCCCGCCTTGCACGCCTTGCCCGCCGTGCTCGTTGCTCTTGCTTGATATCGTGCACGCGAGAGTGATATTATTTGCCGCCCTTTGGTCACTGCCCTGCTTTCTCTGCCACAGAATCCCTCCTGCACTCGACAGCTGCAGGTGCAGACACCTTTTGTCTGTGCCTTATGGAGAGTACGCCGATATCCTGCCATTGTTCCAATGCATTGGCTTTGCCAGGAGTGGCTCGTAACAATCGTTGGGAAATCTTCGTGTAGATCCAGGGACGCGGACTCCTGTAGGACAATGCTTTACGGTCGTGGTGATCTTCTGCCATTGGACTTGCGTCGTCTGGTTGTCGCCTGCGTAAGCTGCAGTTCGCCTGTGCAGAGGGCATCGGACGAGGCCGCGGTGAGAAGTATGCGTGAATGACTGTCGAGACTGTCGTTAAGGGCCCTCGCTCAGAGCCTCATGCTGCTGCAAATATTTCCCTGAGGACTTCAGCAAGCTGATCTGAACAAGATGGTTGTGTTGAGGACGGTCGAGGAGTGCGGCCAGCGGGGGTGGTTGACGACTTTGAATTGTCCTCTGACTTCCTGAGGCCCCGTCCAATGTTTTAATATCTTCCATGTTCCTCTTAACGACCATTGATCACGTTCGTGCTGTCCTCCCCTTCTTTCTGTTGAGTGCGACAGTTCATCACGTCGCACTAAATTGCTGGTTGGGGCCGAAATTCGAGACAATTGCCGTAATGACTGCTGGCTTGTCGCCTTGGCTACCCTCGTTGGGCGTTGTGGCATTCTGGAAGGATACGATTAGCCCAAAGGATTGCTGGTCCGCGCGCGACTGTCTCTCGTTCTCATCCAGAGCCGGCGGAGGCAACAATATGGTCCGACCTCGCAGTTTCTGGGTGATGCGAACCGAACAAGTCGACACGTTTAGCTGTGCGCCTGCGCCGCAGTCTGATCTGCAGAGTACCTCATTCTGGCGGGCTCGTGCATGTGCTCGATCTTTGTGCTGCGGGTATGTGCTTGTGCTTGACAAACATGTGAAACAGTTGCGGGCTGTCGCAGCAGCTAGTGCGTCGCTGAGAACACGCCTGAGGAAGTCCAACGAGGCAACGCCTAGCAGGAATATCAGATCAGGGATTACAAAGATTGTCGCAGGAAGGATGTCTGACAACACAAACACCAGACAGTGGCATTTTGTGTCCGGGTGGACGAGGCCGAATTCTGCAGACAGCTTCGGTCGCTACATAGCATTATCGGGTCTCCGTACGGCTAGAAATCTCGCAAATCTCCACCTACCGCCTCGCCGCAGATATCTTCTCGCCAATCTTGCATCGACACAGTTCGACATGAAGTCCACCAACCACCAACCTTCTCGTCGATCGCCGAAACCCAAATTCCCCCACGAACGCGCAGGCGCAAGCTTAATACGTGGCAGCCAAGGAGTCTGGCTCAAACGCAAGAGCTTGCGGAGTACCAAAGTAGGAGCAGAAGAAGATAAACAGGGAGTATTAAGTAAGGAGAAGCAGCAGCGGATCACCACAGAGACAGTGCAAGCTCGTACATATCTTGCATCGACCGAGAGCTGAGCCGATGACTCTGGTAGGAACCTCGCGCACGCGCGTTGCTCCTCCCAGACGCGTAGCTACGACTTCCCTCCTGATCTATCTGCCTGTTTCGTGGCAGCCGCTGGGTCCGCTTGAGTGCCTATTTAGAGTCTTTTCCATTCCTTGCGCTCCTCCTCCTCTCCTCTCTACCCCACGAGCATCATTACTCCACATCTCGACACTATATCTTATCAAAAAATCTCCATCATCACTTCATTTTTCAACAATTACCCATCACCAAACAAAAGGTCAGCCATCGACACCACCCTCGGGCCGTATCAATGGCCCTCGCTGAACGTTGTGCAGCAAGCACGAAAGCAAAATCGGAGGCTGTGGCACAGACTATCACCTAGCCGTTTGAGTATTCCTTCATAGCAGTCATCTGATCTTCTCTGCCGCCAACAACATCGCTGACTCGGCACAGTTCTTCCAACAACATGCTTCTAAAGATAATCAGCGATCTAGATGTCGGCTCTGGCAGAGCGCAGGCTCGGTCGCTTCTGTGAGTGTGGGAGATCAGGTCTCCACGCATATCTACTGATGACGTTAGGACTTCGCCCTTCTGGACTCAGAGAACATGTCTCTTCCACTGATGCCAGCACCTCACGAGCAAGAACCATGGCGCCGGAACAAGTCGCTGCTCGACTTGTACAAGAACAGGGTAAGAGACGCCAACCATCCACATTGCTCCGCCGGACTTCTGAAAGGCAATTCGCAGCTGACATTGGCTGGCAGACTCCGATGAAGAAGAGCAATGCGAGCCGGGCGTTTGCGGTGCCTGCTTCACCTGTCGTCTGCAAGGGGCCCTCGGAGGCCCCGCTTTTTCGATCTGAGACAGGAACGATGACTTTGGCCCGCGAGCGTTGCATGCCGCCTCAAGACTTGGGAATAGCGTCAGCCGGCGAGCAGGTGAGAAGAGGGGGAGAAGACGCAGGTGAAGAGTTGGGTGGTTGGCACGAGATTGCTGTTCGAGATCGTCGGTGGCTGTCCACGGTATGGGACATTGGAGGGCTGAGAGGAGAAGGCCGTCGTCGCATCACGCTTCGGACGTGCCACGCCATGGAGAAGGCTGCGATTGTAGATCGGCTGTCACTCTGTCAGACGAGCAAACTGGGTTCATCATGGAGCGAGAGGGGTCGACGAAAACAGCGGCACATCATGATAGATCGATCTTGCAATGAAATATCAACTCCGTCCTCCGCTCTCTTGGATCGTGAACCCTGCCATTTTTGTCATGTTTATTGCTGTGTCACACCGCATCTTAGGCCACTGCAGCTGTATCTGCTTCGGCTTGCTACGAGAGATGTCTCATTGGACGCAAGCGTAAATGCTCTGAATTATGCAGACCCTCAATCGGACTTCCTTCCAGTTTTCTTTCATTTCACAGAATATCTACGAGCTTGGCCAAGATACCATATCCAGGCCAGTATCCTCATCACAGAGGCCATTCTTCCATGCAAATTCTTGTGTTGTGACGGTCTGTGCTCTTCCATCGCTCTTTCTCCGATTGCCCCAGTCTTTCTTGCTGGAGTATTCTGAAAATTCCCATCTCCTGATACTTCGTTATCTCATCCGTTCTTGGTCAATTCCCCAGGCTCTCAAATGTACGCCAGTCCCACTTCTCGTCATCTACACACTGGACGATGATGTTGTAGACCGGCGTCCCTTTGTTCTTCCTTTCGCCTTTTTCTGCCTTGCATTGTGTGCCGAAGCTCCGAAGAGATGTTCGAGCTGAGCTCTTTCGTGAGAAGGGTAGTGAAATGTATGCCGCGTTTTTTTCCCCGTCATCTATAAGGAAGACCACATGGCCCTACTTAATATGGGTTTCCTCTCTCCTTCGTCTTGATCTGTCTTCGCCATAGAGCGCCGAAGCGGCGAGAAGACTGCCGAGATGAGCTCGGTCAACGAAGGAGGCTCGGTAGCGTGAGGAAGTGCTGATCGCGGCTGAGGGAGATTGTGAGATGTGGGATCGATGTGAGCGGCAGTATCGGGCGGAGAGGCGCTTGGATTGGGAGGCACGCATTGGAGGGAGGTGGGATCGATATGAAGAATCTGGATCCATTAGCTGTGTACTGTTCGCAAATTCGTTGCTTCTTTGCTCGATATTTGCGTCCGCCAAACATTATCTTGGCTGCACGTTGACCAGAAAAGATGCTTGATGGTGCGAGGAATGTCTGCCGATTGCTTTGGTGAAGCCATCTTCGTCACCTACGAGAGATATGATAGAGCTGTTAGACCTCGGAGTCTATGAATAAGACAACGAGAGACCTTTTGCCGTGACGGTTGTACCTTTCTCTTCCTTCGGAGTTAACTGCTTCGTCACACAGCGCCGGAGCGAAGGGCAGCTTTTTGGCCAGGGGTTTACAGTTCCAGCGACGTTGCTGGTCGTTAATGGATTTGCTCCAATATGATCGCGATCGTTGGATGGCGCTGCTCCGATGAGATGTGGAGCCTTCGGAGTGGAGCGCTGACTTGGATTCGCGTAAAAGGAAGTCTGACCATTTGGAAAAGACGTGGTCAGGAGTCGTCGAAGCAGCTGCCCCGTGGAGTACCGACTCAAAGCTACTTGCAGTGCTTCGAAGCTCTGGCTGGTCGCTCTAGCATCGTTGCAACAGTCAGATAAGCTCTGTCAACGCTCAAATACCTGGCCACCAGATTGTTGAAAATATCTGCTACCTCTCCCTCCCAAAGCCACCGGCCCATCATTAGGAGAATCAAAGCTCGCACCAAGCAATAATGAAGAAGCTGTTGGTGGAGTAGGTGGTAGTCATGCGACTTCATAGCTCTTACGAGCTCAGTAGCACGATTGATTTCCCTCTCGCTCACAAGTTGCTCGCCATGGAGAGCCGATGCAGGCAAGCCACTAGCTGGCCAAGGACTCTCGTGTGATAATGGCTTGCTCTAGTGTAGAGCGACTCATTTCACTGGAGGACCTGCTCGAAGAATCCGGGATTCCTGCACGATGTCAGTCTTTGCCATTGGACATTCAAGCTCCGGAGTGAGCGGTATGTGCCACTGTCTCATCTATCGTGAAGATGCAGAATCGTTGTACCATGTCGGGTATAGTTTATCTTCTCCCATCATTGTAATCGTGAGCCCGAACACTATGAAATGGACGCGTGAATGAGAACGAACTCCGTTCGAGGCGAGAGCTATCATGTTCCTTCCACAGAATACTGGACCAATGTCGAAGAAACGTCCAGCTCTATCACTGTTGAGATGCGCGAAGACCACCTGGCGGAGCTCCAAGAGTGTCTTCAATATTGACAGGAGTGACGAGTGGTTTCGCGCCGGATCGATTGAGGAATCACCCCGCCATCGTGTGCGTGTGACTTGCTCAATTCAAGCGCGCAGAATGCAGGTGCTGTGCAATTCTTTTTCGAAGCAATTGTACAATGTAGAAGCTTGTGCGGTATTCAGCTGGACAGTAACGCTTCCGAAACGCCGCTGTTACTCACCTCTGCTGGATGCCGCGAGCTCGTCAGAGAAGCTCGTCCGGACTCGCGAGCGGGACTGTGATACTAGCAAGGTCTTGTGCCAGTTCTGCATCGCGTGAAGAATTTGACTGCAGAGTCCGCTGGCTGTGAAAGGCGGGATAGGGGACTGGGTTGGTGACGAGTAGAGGGTGTCGTCTTTGCGAAGTGCGGCAACGTGCGCCGATTGATGTCGTGGGTCCGAACTGGAAAAACAAGTGATTGTCGCCAGAAAATTTCCTCTGAAGGTGGACTGAGAGATCACATTAGCTTCGCCAGATGGCCCAAGCGACTTGAAGTGCTGCGGTCGTCGAGTTCAGAGATGTCTGCTCCCGATCCTTATCGGCTGCTCCAGATGCAAACCACAAGGAACGACGGCCGCGAGCGATGTTTGATCTACCCCCCACTCTTCACCGCAAAGTCATTGAAGAGATAAGCGTGATTGTGCGTTTCGAAACTGGAGGGCATCCGCACAAATTTCGTAGCAGGATGCGACTGATACCATCCTGCCCCTCGTCCTCTCCAGTGGTTTACGGCGCGGTGTCCGCCGAGGTAGCGAACACGAGCATGATACGTAGGTGTACTTGTGCAGTTCTCACCTGATCCGTGTGAAGTTGATGGCAGTTTGATGGTGGATTGTGGATCTTAGTGGTCAGGGAGAAGCCAGCTTGAAGCCGGCGTTTGTGTCACCGCAAGCCAGCGCTGCGACGCGTCGATCAAGTGCCGCGTCAACGCCGTGATAGATTGCTGCAGAAGATCACCCGAAGTCTTGTTAGGACTTTTTGCCGTCAGCAGTCGCGGCAGTAATGGTCACAGGTGCACTCAGTGAGGTGCGGACCGGTCTGTCATGGCCCCCTGCTTGCAGTACATTCAGCGCATCACGAGTGATGGCCTACAGGTAGTTATCCTACGTAAGAATGGCATGGCCTTCGGCCGAGACGTCGAGTATCAGCCGAAGGACAGCATTCCACGCACCAACACGGGGATAGCAGAAATGTCAGACACCGCCAACCCCCAAAGGATATGGTTTTGGTCGCTGGATCAAGTGATACAGTGCCATAGGTTACTGTCCACAACTCACATGCCCCATAAGAAAACAGTTCCCATGACTCATCAGTCGTGTGCACTACGTGCTGTGCAGGAAGGAAGAAAGAAGTGGGAGCGAAGCTGGGAGTCAAAACAGTGCTGGCTGGAGATGGACCGAGCTTTGCGCCAACAATCAATGCCGTCGCTGCCTGGCCGTGCAATGTTCGAGCTGCAATGAAGTGTGTGGACACTCGAGGTTGATAAGGTGACGGTTATTATGACAGGCACCGGGGGCGCGAAGAGGAATGACGACTGTGCAAGGCGAGGCCTGTTGCGAGGGATCACTGGCATTCACCACTGGTTGCACGAAGCCGGAGAGATCAGAAATGTATGACAGTTTGTTCTCCCTTCGACATTGTTCTTGGTCTTCAGGGTCAGAAAACTGTCAGCTTTGGTCTGTGGTGCCATTGCTAGCTGATCACCACGACGCTCATGATGCCACCCACGAGGGAATCCCTGGGGTCAGTCATCGATGCCACCCACAAGGAATAATGAGTCCCGGGGTAGGTCACCAGTGAAGGATGAAAGAGAAAAAGAGAAGTCGCGTGCAGAATTGTGAAGAGTAAATAAAGCCTGGCACCAATGGACCGCGCAGTTTCACGCTAGCAATTGTTTGCATGATCGACGTCGAGCTGCAGCATCGACTGAGGAGCGAAATTCATGGTCGTATCTGAAGGCAAATATCGTGGAGATCGGGACATATTGCAGTGAAGGAGGAACGTGATCCACGTACTGGGATGCGGGTATTGATGGCGAAAGCGTATGACCGGTTCGCACGTAGAAGAACGGATGTTCTTGAGTAGGCGTTGGTAGAGGCCGATGCAGAGAGCAGCATGTGAACGACAAGGATGGCCACATAACACGCACAACTGAGCTGTAGGAGCCATAAATCTTCGCTCCGCTATCCTCCGCCTGTAGCCTATCCAGATCGCCAGTCGTCGGAAATTCACGGCTCTTCACGAGCGCTGCGTTCGAGTCGCGCGCGGATGGAAATGCTCACATACATTGGAGTGCAAGTTCACGCAGATCGACACCCGGGCTTCGCGTTCTGGATATGTACATATACAGATGACAAGCGTATAGCAACAAGGCCTCTCTTCAGTCGTATCAATCACATGGCCACAAATGAAGCATTTCCTACAGAAAGTATACCACAGCTCGTTCATCTCGTGATACATCTTCGATGTACTATTTCCGTGCAGTCCCAAAATTGACGCTTCTTTTGTCACGAGCGATTTGCCTGCTCAGCCACCATCTTACGCTGGCGCTCGCAAGAGGGACTTGTCATGTGTCGCTGGAGATTGGGCAGCTTTGTGACCACCTCGAAGATTGGTTTATATCCCTCCCTCTGCAGCCCTGCTCTTCACCTCGTGTATTGCCAGGGATGTAGCCAAGTCAGGAAAGCGTAGAGCAGCTCAGCAGCCCCAGACTTCCTTGTCCCCGATGTCTTTGACCGTCATCTTCGGACAGTCCGCCTCTTCCAACCGTCTTTCTACCCAGCCTGGGGCTGATCATGTTCGTTCTGCATCGACTGGTAGATAGTTCCGTCAGAATGATGCATCACCGCTCAAACGAGGCGCCGCTCAGTGATGAAGATCCCCAAAGCGGATGAGGAAATGGTGGTGACTTTTCGCGATCGAATTCGAGGGGCTGCCTTCGCGCTTCGAGGATACTTGGCTGGAAACGGACCCCATGAGCTGTCTTGTCTGCCCTGGAGAGGTACGTGGACTGAATTTGTGGGCATTCTTCGACGAAGGAGAGTTTGAGGCGATGGGGCATCTTGTGAACGCGCTCAAAACAGATTTTGCGGGCATGAACGGTCGCCGCGGACCACGAAATCGAGAACCGCGGGCAGTTCAGGCTGAGCGCTTCGACGAGCTCGCAACTGCTCACCGTGATGACGGTCAAAGCAAGCTCCGAGACTGCGAATAGAAGATGCTTGAGCAGGAGGAAGGCTGGAAGACACTCTTTGGAGACTGATGTGATCTCATCACCTCAAATCTCGTCATATTCATGGCGCACAAAGAGCAGAACAAGAGGCGACAGCAGGAAAACGACGAAAGGCGACTACTGATGGCTGAACTTTGCACTTGACATCGAGTGAGACTGGAATGACTGCAGGAAATGTAGACTAATGCCGGTGGCCGTGTTGAAGCGGATGGAAGAACCACAACAGACACGATTTCATTGACCACTCTCGACGGCCGTCCCTGCAATTAAAAGAAGCAGTTGGTTTCTGGTCAGATTGGCACGATAAAATGACATTGAAAGACATTCTCGCCCCTGTGAAGCCCCCAGTACCCGAAAAGTGTGTTGATGACCATGTGGAGGAAAGAAAGGAGAAGTTGCCAGGTGAAGGCAGAGAGCACTTATACTCGCGTTTCAGCGTTGCCATGACTCCGTATCAACGCAGTAACAGCTTCGTCATCGGTCTCTGGAATTCTCCGCGCGCGTCGCCCTTCACTTGTGTGTGTGCCTTGTTTTGGTTGCCTGGTGCGTTGATTGCACCCCGCTAGCGCCTGCGTCCGGAGTACTTAAGCCCTCCCACTTCTCCCTTTCTTCCTTTCTTTTTTCTCCATTGCCGCGATCACATCACGGCGGACCCTGGGTCGTTGCTTTTCGCACTCACCCCCTTCACGGTACCGCTACTAACACAGCTTTGCACTTTGCCCTGCCCTATAGCCCCAACCCGACTGCAGGTACACCCGTTCGCGCACTGCACTCGTTGTGTTGGTGTGGTGAGATGATCAAACATCAAAGAGACCCAGCCTTAGTGGTGCGATCTTTCTAGGTCGGTGCTGCAAGGCTATGTCCAACATTCCATTGCCTCAAAAAATGTTCAAGTTGCCTGCAACATCGTGCTCCATTGTATGAACTTTCGCCTTTCCACAACCAGTTGCCTCAAGCGCACGTCTATCTCGTCACATCTTTGCGTTACGCCATCTTCAAGATAAGACTTCAGCATCCTCAATGGTTGCTGGAGATTGCGCTCGTCGTCGCCATGTGAACGTCTGCTGCGAGGTCGGCCAAACACGCGCACAAGAAGCTGCTGCGCGTCTCCTCAATACCGTACACTTTTCCGTCAGAGAAGTTCTCAACCAGTGCGCTCAGACGTGACACCGCAAGTGCCAGGCGGCCTGTCTTTCCATCAAGGCCGTCCTTGTAATGGAAATTCTCCTGTCAGCTCTTTCAGAGCCCATCACGAGATCGCTCAAACCTCACTCAACGTCTACGCGTCCATTCTGCGCCCAACGTGCAATCTGGGCTGCACTGTAAGTAGAGCATATCTGCTTTCGAGCAGGAGAATCACGAGCAAAGGCAGCAGGAGCACGAGCGACAAAGGCAACACTGAGTTCTATCGGCATGCCATCACAGAATGGACCGGCAAATGAAGCTGAAACGATTCTTTCATCGATCCGCGCGCCGGTATATGACCTGCGAAAGACCCTGCTGGCTTGACAACGCGAAGCATACAGATTTGAAACCACAAGTTGACGCATTGAGGTTGCATGTACGCCGAACCGCCAGATGATCGAAAAGGGCGTCGCCTGCGCAGAAGGAGCCACGATACTCATGAGCACGAAATGCTCGATACGTCGCTATTCGAATGGCATCGCAGCGCAGCTCATGTCACGATTCGCCGTCACCATCTCGACTAATCGACACCACCAACAACGAGGACCTTCTCGCTTCTTCCCACATCAGCTTTGGCGCAGCGTGATATGGCAGCGACTCGAGGGATATGCAGCGCCAGGACTATAGAAGGCAGGGAGGAGGCCAGCAAGATTCACAGGCATACAATCAGGTAGTATGCAGGCAAAGGAATGGAGGTTCTGGAAAGTACCAAGCTTCCGCTGGCAAGCATGTTGTAGAGGTGAAAGGCATGTAGTTGATGAACAGGCGCCGATCGGCGCGTTGCCAATGATCTGATCGTTGGTGTCTGGCAGATCTACTCATGACGCTTTGAGCATTCTTGTGAAGGCCGTAGCAGTCGAACACATCTCCAGTCTATAGTATATCTTTCACGCATTGATGGCCCCTCTGCTGGCCTTGAACGTGTCAGCCAGTGCGCTCCCTGTGTTGCTTAATTCGGAGCCAGTGCGATATGATTGACAGAGGGAGTAGCGCAGGAGTCGTGAATCACGCTCATGTCTTTCGTTCACCGTCCAAGCGTCTCTCGCACTGCCAATATCGACGGTGAAGCTTTTCGCACAACTCACCTGCACATGCCCCCCGACGCCACTACATCGTCGCACCGCAACTCGCGACTACGATTCGCAAAAGACACTTTCAATCACGATGCCTCACGCAAAAGCTGTCATCCCCTTCACGCTCGACGAACACAAGCCAATGGATCTTGTGCGTGCAGTGATCGCCGGCTTCAGACCGCCACTAAACAACGATTTGCAAGCCTGGCTGCGCGATCTCAGTTCTCTCGTGGATCACAACGGGGTCTGTTTGAATGAGCACGACATGCATCTGGTAGCAGAATGCTTGGAACGGGGCAAGCAATTGATGAGCTGGAAGTTCTTTCGCGGTCAGCTTGGCGAGGTGGAGGTATCGGCTCAGCAGGGCCTTCTTGACTGCAACAAGTGTTATGGATACACCACTGGAAGACTCCACACCACGCGAATTGTGATCGATCCGTGCCCTTACGTTCTGTATTGCCCCAACTCGCAACGCGTTGCTGCCACACTGTTGCACGAGCTAAGCCACGCACTTCTCATGAAGTACAGCTGTGAGAACCAATTCTGCGACGGGGAAGACTGCAAATCTCGTCACTTCTTTGAAACCAAAGTAGGTGGACACGGAACCGCATGGGTACAACTGGCAGCGAGGATAGAGTTGGAGTCCATGTGGTATTTTGGCATAAGGCTCGATCTCGGGGTAGAGAAGCATATCCCAGCTTTGAGTGGTCCTATGGAGTCCGACACTGTCTCGACATTGGAGAGCTATTACCATCAGCAAACTTGGAACCAGCAAAACCTGGTTGTACGAATGCTCGAGCGAGTACGCAAGCCGTATGATGCCTGCATAGCGTTGGCATCGGGCTCCTATGTGCGCAGACCGTATCGCAGAAGCGTGGATGTCCTGTCGCGCCACGATTCTGAGTCCTACTATGCACTTCCTCGCCTGGGTCCCCGGAAAAGCCTGTGATCGGTGAGGTAGCTGAGTCGACGCACAAGAGGACCGATCGAGGCATGACGATTTCCGGAAGGGATGTACGCGAACACAAAGAGAGATACGCTGGATTCCTGGAAATTGGAGACTGCCAGGCTCTTCGGGTCGAACAGACTTTGGCTACAAAGAGCTCCCAAAAGACCGCGGCACGACGGTGAGCCTTATGCTGCTCCTCTCGCACAGCAGTCTCATTGGAGAGGGTAGAGGCTGCAGCTACCATATACGTAGAGGTGGCAAGGCCGTGCGACTATGCTACAAGAGAGTGGCGAGGTAGCTTACCATTGGGCAACCTCACACGAAGCTTTTGCCTGTTTCAACACACTCTGCCATGGGATTCGATGTGCGGATCCACCCGAGAACCTTCCCTTCAACAATTTCCAACAAATCAGCAGCGGCGAAAGCAACACATTTCGGAGAAGCCTCTAGAACTGCAATCAGAGTGGTCAGAATGCGGACAAAGGACGGCGAGGATTGCTGTTGAGTGGACACAGCTTTGCCTGATCGCGTGGCAAATCTCGTCACCGCTCGACTTTGCAACGTCAATTTGCGGCCAACACAGCATACTTCACCAAGACTAGCGGCTATGGTGGCATTGTATTAAGAAGCCCCCTGTAACGAATTTTCTCATTCCTGTAGAAGTAATGTATGCAAAACGATCACGTGTAGTGAAAAAGAAACACTGCAGAACTATGTGATATGGTCTTTCCCACTTGACCACTTCGACATCGGGCTTCATTTTGAAGGGGAGCTTTCGGACAGACAAACATGTATCCTGCCACCAGAGCGCCATATTTATCAGAGCATCTTCGAGCCTTGGTCGTGGAACCAGGAAATACGTAAGAGAGAAAGTATAATGGTCATCGCTCGGATTTACCTGCTTGTAAAGATCGTTCGGACACGTCACCCGGCCGTTGCAGCCGCTCCTCTGATCAAGCAATGCACCATGGGGAGCAAAGGAAGCACCGGTATTGCATCGACGTGGACCATCGACTTTCCAGAATGATGAAAGACGGTCTCTCACGCCAATTCGGTCTGCCAAATCACTCGGATGTGGTCTTGGCGGCATAGCCCAGACCACTCGCTGATGGCCCGGGAATATACAACTCAACTCGGAATCTTGATAAATTCAGAACACTCCGAGTCGGGCGTTATGCGGATCGTGCTCCACACTCGGACATCCACAGTATCGGAGCCGGACGAATTGTAAAGCAAGAAGTCCCATGTGCGAAAGTCGCCGGCCTGAGGCTTGAATACTCAGTCAATGGAGTACACATCTAATGTGTGCAGCAGCCTCTCGAGCTTCGCCCAGAGCACTCAGCTCATTCGATGAGGAGGCATGTCGCAATGGGCCAAATGCATGAACACTCCCCGATCAGAGCGTTTCGAGGGCGGCCTAGGGCGGAACAAGATCTCTACAGGACGTTTTGGTCTCTGTGATGCTCAGAAGGTGATGGCAACGTCAGATCATGAGCCAATGAGAACCTTGACAGTGCGCAACATCAGCACAATAGCAAGCGGGAGATCAGACGGGTAGTCGCGGAACCACTCAGCTCACAAGTGGAGGCATAGCTTTATTCCGGGACCAAGCTTAGAGACAGCATACAAACAAACAACAACCCAGCAAGCATCGCAATTCCACTTCCACATTTCTCTCCACACTCTTTTACAGGGTTACAACCATCGCCGACAGGATTTGGTCTCTTCCGAGCATCAAGCATGGTCGGCTTCGCAAATCTCCTCATTCCCCTGTACATCTACCCCGAGCATGGCGCCGGAAAATGGGATCCTCTCCTCACCACCGCCAAAAACAACCCTGACGTGACCTTCACCGCTGTCGTCAATCCTTACGACAGCCCCGTTTCCACCAACGCCTGTCCTTCTCCCGATTTCGTGGACGCAATCCAACAGCTCAACTCCTATCAAAACATCCGCACCATGGGCTACATCCACACAGCCAAGAACTGGAACTGCGGCCCCAGCGGAACTGAGATCTGCTACTGCAGCGCCCCTCTCACGGAACTCAAGCATAACATCACCAAGTACGCCTCCTGGCCATACCTCGGCTGCCGCGGCCACTCAGGCCTGGTCAAAGACCTGCACATTGACAGCATCTTTGTCGACGAAGCACCCGTCTTGGACGGGGGAGCATGCTACTCGTACATGCACTCTCTCGCAAACTACGCCCGGACCACAGTCACGACGCGAAACCAAGGCCAAGTCCTCTTCAACGCCGGCGCCGCGATGGAAACCTCATACTTCGACTTGGCAGACGTGATCGTCGTATTCGAAGATACCCAAGCCGCGTTTCGCTCCCTCGGAGACCTCAAGAGTCGTACCGGCAACGGCAAGTTCCAAAAGAAGTCCTCGGTGATTGTGCATTCGGCAAATACCACTTCGACGGCGGCCATCAAGCATGACGTGGAGCGCGTCCTGAGGCGCAAACATATGGGCTTCGATTCGATGTTCTACACGGATCGCAAGGACGATATTTATCATGGGTTTCCGAAGGCATGGGATGAGATTGTGAAGCAGGTGGCGAAGGTGGCAAAGAAGAATAAGCTGCGATACTTCTCATCTTGGCTGCCTGAATTGCCTGGAGGGCGGCTGCAATCGACTAAGATTGGTGACCGAAAGGGAGATTCGGGCTGAACCATAAGGAGAAGGGGGCTGGCTGGGAGGCGGCCACAGATGCAGGAGGATGGATTGGATTCTTCATACGCACAAGAAGTCGAGAGCCGTTGGTGAAGAGGCGGCGTAATGTCTAGTCAGAGCTAGTGCAAAGTGTTGGTAGCCCTGTGTACACGCAAATTGACGCAAGCTGTACGTTGGAACTACACTTCCCAGCTCATCTCATGCGTGAAGATCATGACGGGTTCCCGCATGGACTCCCATAAAACGAATTCGCTCCATATTTGCCGCTCGCATACAACAACAGTATACGCTTCTGCCGTCCAAAACATCGAACGATACGCTCATTTCCTTGTAACTTTTATTCCTTCCATTTGGAAATCCTCATCGCACACCACAGAGTGATCTGTCAGCCTGCAACCTTGCGTAGGATCTGGAGAGTTTGTCCTGGCCGCTACCGTAACAAAGCTTCCACTGAAGTCAGCACTTGGTCTACCGTCTCAGCCTCCTCTCCTCCAAGCATCATGTTTCGTTGCTTGACAGCCCAAAAGTGCAAACTTACTTCGGCGACGATACGTGTCTCCAAGGACTACTGAGGGAAGAACCGAATGAATGTCCGATTGTATGATCTGCGACTGGGCGGTAAAAGTCTTTGGCACCCAAAGCTCCAACAAGCTCATTTCGAGGGCCTATTCGGACGTCAAACGCAATCGAATAGGTCAGGAAACGCGATGGAACTGCCGCGAATAGAAGATCAGCACAGACACGGGAACGTTCGCTATTCGATTCAAGCGATCAGATCAATGCACGCAGAACCTGGTATCTCTTACTCATCTCAATGCCAGCGCCAAAAACGCCATCTCTTTCCTCAAACCCTGCGCACGTGGCACGAAGCAAGGCTCCAATATACAGAATCATTCAACGTTGTGATCAATACTCTCCTCTCCCGGCGGGATTCCTCTCCAGCGTCTTCCTCTTCTTCAGCGCCAACTTCCGATCACACTCCTCCATGATCTCCTCCATGCGACTGTTCGTCGGCAGCTGATCCAACTTCACCCACGGACTGTTTCTCACAAACTTCAAATTATCTTGCAGAGTCTTGATCTGGAATTCGAGATCCGCATCTTTGCATTCATTCTTGTGGAGTCGTTCAAAACTGGGATACATCTTCCCGTCGCCGTGCGCTCGTCCCTGGAAAGCTTGCGGGCGGGGTACGCAGTCGAGGGGGATCTTGTCTGGGAGGGTGTTCTGGGTGCAGAGAGCCGTCTCGTGAGTCCAGGCGCGAGCGACATTGCGGGCGGTGTAGCCGCCACCGCCAAGTAGGAGAAGGGGTCTGCCGAGGGACTTGACGAAGTTGACGCACTCGCCATGTTGTTTGATGTTGATGTTGAATTGTCCAAGACGGTCACCGCCGAGACTGTCGGCGCCGCATTGTAGGACAATGGCACCTGGGTTGAAAGCTTCGACTGTGGCGCCGGTGATGGATTCGAAGAGCTTGCTGTACTGGCGATCATCGATGCCGGAGGGGATAGGCACGTTCATGGCGAAGCGCTCTCCCGGGGTACCTCTGAGGCCAACGTCTGTCAGATCGCCTGTTCCTGGGAAAAACTTGTGCCCCGTCTCATCGTATGGACCGTAGCGATGATAGGAGAGTGTCATTACTCGTGGCTGGCGTTGGAACGCCTCTTCAACACCGTCCCCATGATGGACGTCGATATCAATATACAGCACTCGCGCGAATTTGCGCAACAAGTCCAAAATAGACAAAACAATGTCATTAATGTAGCAGAAACCTGAGGCTTCGCTTTTGTGGGCGTGATGCAGTCCTCCGGACCAATTGATGGCAATGTCAGAATTATCGGACGTCAGCTGGGATGTTGCCATCAGTGTGGCTCCAGTGTACAGAAACAGATATGTGGACATCCCATCAAAGACTGGACAGTCGGCACCCGGACTGGTACTAAGATTGTAAGGGCCGAGCTCCACCGTGTCTCCTTCATGCTTCGGCGGAATCTTCTTCCGGAAGCGTGGCTCTTGACAGAGGTCGTTGAACGTCTCCGGTGCCACTTTGGAGAGAAAGTCGACATAGTCCGGGTCATGAAATTTACATACTTCATCCTTTCCTGCCGAAATAGCTTCGTAGGTATCCATGGTGTGTTGCAGACCGAAGGCAAGGACCAGATGCTTCGTCAACGTCAATCGCCACGGCTTCATGGGATGTGTCCTGCCAAAGTGCATATCCTCGACGCCACTGTTGTAGTGATATGAGACGCGCGTGCCTTGAGGCCGCTTGATTCCATGCTTCTCCACCAGATTCATGATTTTGGCATTGGTCATGTTCTCGAATTCTGTCTCTTCGTCCTCCAGCGTATATTCGGGCGTCGGCGGAGCGTCATAGTGCCCGCATGCTGCACTAGAATTCTGTCCATTGAGATGGTATTCGGGCGTCTGGGCGGGTGTCGTCGAGCTGGACTGGGGTGAAGTATAGGCCTGCACTACCGATTCGCTGGTGGGTCGGAGGCCGTATCCGCCATTGCCGGGATAAGCGGCGTAGAATGGCGACGGAGCCATATTTGTGTCATTCCGGTGGAGGTGAATGCTCTTCGGAGGGAAGATGTTGTGTTGACATGAGTTGTGGTAAAGGTCGACTGTCGTCTGGAAGCAGCAGCGATCTGAGACGGGGTTTGTGAGGCTCTGCGGGAGATCCCGTGCCAGAATAAGGTTTACGCGATCGCCACTTCGCGTCTTGCATGTGAAAGCACTTTCCATCAGGCAACGCTTCACCTCCATCGCTTCATATCTCGAACTTCCGGTCGCTCCATACACACGTCTCATACTCCTGGATATCTAGATTTGAAGTCGAGGGAACACAACATGGCCGCTCTGGCACAGCCGGAAGACGCCGCTTCGGTGCTCGAACAGTTCACTCACGATAGTTCGTCCTCCTTGCCGCAATGCTGATATAAGCGCAATACTGACAGGCTCCTAGTCGCCAATATCCCGGCCGAAATATGTCATCTGCTTGAAGAGATACAAGCCAAGGACCTGCAGATTGCCGCCTTCAAGGACGAAATCCTCAAGCGAGATGCGCAGCTCCAGAAATGGGTCCGGGTCAATGGCGGCCATGTCCTGAATCCAAAGGAAGAGGCATTCTCCAAGACCATCAACGACTGCTATGATAAGTGCGAAATTCTGCAGGCTGAGAAATGCGGATTGTCTGAGAAGGCGCAGGTTGTGCTGGACAGGCAGATCAAGCGGCTGGATTTGGGCCTGAAAGGCCTCACGCAGACCGAGCAGTTTCCGGAAGGATGGGGAGGGCCAAGTCTGCTGACTGGAAATGGCGCGAGTGGTGCTGTGACTCCCGCTGCTGTTGTTGCTACGCCAGTGTCTGGTCCACTGCAAGCTGTGTCTGGTAATATTGGATCTGTCGGGGGTGCGCCTAATTTTGCAAATGCTGCTCAACTTCGAATGGCCCAGAATGCCGCCGGCGCTGCTCGCAGTGTCTCTGTCTCGGGTGCTGTGACTCCTGTCGCTGCTGTCCGCTCTCAGCGTGAAGGCAGTACTGATGCTCACAAACGCCGTCGGCTCAACGCATCTCTGGGTACACTGCCGGCCGCCAGCTCTCATCTTCGCCAAAGTTCGCTCGGTCCGGGCACCCCCAAGGCTGGCACTCCCGTTCCATCCGGCGCGGCAAACTCCTCGCGTGCTGGCTCTGTGCAGCCCAGTCGACCGTCCGCAAACAAGAAAGGTACTCAACCTGCTGCTGCGCCCACCAACAAAAAGGCTCCTCCTCCGGCACACAAAAAATCGCGATCGCGACCCAGCAACAAGAAGTCCAGTCGTCATCGCCAACTCGCCCGCGACCGTGCCACGCCTTCCAGTCATGCTTCTCTCGATTCCGATGCTGAGTCGGAGGTTTCGTACGCCAGCAACCCCGCCTCCAATGCCCCGATCGGGCATGATGACGCGGGAGAAGGCGAGGAGGATGACGGTGACGATACGATATATTGTACCTGTCGAAAGGTTTCTTTTGGGGATATGGTGGGATGCGACAATGACAACTGTCCGTATCAGTGGTTCCATTACAAGTGTGTGGGAGTCACGGAGGAGCCGAGTGGGGAGTGGCTGTGTCCGGAGTGCAGAGCGCTGCCGAAGAATAAGGTGAAGATTGCGAGGGGGTGAAGGATGAATGGATTTTGGGATGAGTGTGGTAGCATAGCACACACTGCAAGACGTTTCATCTTCTTTCTCGATTTCACATCGTCGTTCTTTGTCTCTCTTGGCTTGAAATGCCGTGCTGACGAGTGATAAGGAAGCAGGGCGGCACGTGTAGGAAGGGGAGCAAAGAGGCACGCGGCAGATCTGACTTACCTCTCCTCCCTCTTTCCGCCGCCCACCTACGGCAAGGCCTGCCCCGGTGGTACAAGGGAAGGCGGAAGGGCCAGAAACGGTGGCGGCGGAGGGAGGTGGGCTGTCGTCGGCCCCAAGACGGCTGGTGGTGGTGGCGACGGCGACGGCGAAGCGAGCGCGCTTTGCTGTTGCTGTTGCTGCTGCTGCTGTGGCGGTGACTTTTGCAGCTCTTGCTGCGATTGCATAGCGGCAGCGGTGGTGTTTCGGTGGTGGTGGTGGTGCGCGTGCAGTCTTCTCTGGTCGTGTTTTGAAAGCGGACGAGGGGACTGATCAGGTTTTGAGGGCGCAGCAGAGGTGAGGCAGCTCAGAAAGTCAGCACATGACACAACGGTATGTAAGTTCTGGGAGCGTTGGATCAATATGCAGGACTTTCCGGAGCAAGATGTGCTGCTGTCTATGGGCCACGATCGATCGAACAGCAACTTCGAAGTGGAATGTACCGGAGTATGGCGACCTGAAGGGCTCTACGGAGCATTGTATTCTCTCTCAACAAGTCAGAGATCTTCTGCATCTGTACGATGCTGAGAGACACGAGCAACGTATTTTGTAGGCTATATGATCGTGATGGAGGAGCTTGCAGACCGACTAAGCTCATCAAATGCTGAATCGACAGGAACGGTGGCCACTCAATTCCAGGCACGCTTCGGATCAAGGGACGCTCGAACACATCGATATTGCTAGGGCAAAGGAGACTGCAGGTGAATCAAAACAATAAAACAGCTCTCTGCACCAAGTGGCAGTGGATCTTTGGACTCAGCGCGCGATCGAATGCCGTAGGCAGCATTTGAGGGTGAAAGAGCTTGATGAGTGAAGTGAAACATGTACGAAGACGCGAGCAGAGGCAGCCAGCCACAACAAAGCTGCCCTTTCGACTTTTCACTTCGACCTCTTCCTCCACGCCCACCACCACCTACACTACAACCCATCATCAAGATGCCTGTCGGCATCGATCAACCATCAGGTGTAAGTATCCCTCCATCGCTGACTTCACCTGCATCGATGACGCTACCCTTTGCACATCATGGTCACCTTCCGTCGACGCTGTCCTCAACGAGCGGCATCGAGCGTCGGTTCTTGAAGCGACCGACGACGTGACCACGTCGGCAGAATCCATCGAATCACACACAAATCTCGCATTGCTCATCAGCTAACGAGAGGTAGAAGTAGAAGCGTCGTCGACACGTCTCTGTCACTGCACCTCCTCGTCACCTCCCACCCCGCCGTGGAAGCATCGGCCACAAGACCTCAAAGAGGAGCTGCACCACATTCCCCAAAGTCTGATCACGTCTTTCTTCCGCTTGAGAGACGTGATCATGAGCCAATGCACTGTAGTGATGCAGGTCGACTTCCTTCACTCAGGTCACCGCACCTGTCCGCGTTCGAGCAAGTGTCAGTCACCAGAGCACGGCAGTCGAAGACGCTACAGCAAGGGTGGAGAGGCATCTCGATCTACTCTACTCCACCGGCACTCACATCATTACCATGTCCACTCGCTCACCGGCACGCCCGCCAGGTAATGCGCACCTCCCAGTCCGAGCAAGATACTGACGTCGAATAGACAGAGCAAGGCACGTGCCAACTACAATGGAGCCACCCATCGCTCGGGCATTTTACTCCTTGTGCTTTCTCCGACCAGCGTCGATTCAAGCTTCTGTAGAAGACTTGACAAGACCAAGGTCTGTAGGTCCTACAAGGAAGGCAAGCTCCGCCACACAGCGCCGTCCCTGAATCGGCTACCACTCATCTCATCAATCCGTGCGCAATGCCGAGCGCGTGATGATCGATACGGGGATCCGTGAGCTTGAGGCCGAGTTGGAGAAGGCGAAGAGCGATCTGGAAGAGATGGACTGGGCGGATCAGGAGGAGGAGGGTTTGTATGGATATCATGCTCCGCTATCCACCAAACCCTGCCCAGCACGCGGACCGCATTTTCCGCTGCGAGACCTTGGCCTTTGCGTCTCGTACTTTGCCACCCACATTTTTGACCGACATCGGTCCAGGGCGGCCTTTTGCTCTGCAGCGGCGGTTCGTAGACGCCGCTGGAGGGGCTTCGATAAGAGGCGGGTGTGTGCTGCTCGCTGCCGTTGCGTGCAAGGTTTACGTCACAGGCAAAGAAAGACGGAAAAGTTGGGCCAGGAGGAGTTCGTCAATGCTCTGTTGACATCTTGCTCTCCAGCGGCGGTTCGTAGACGCCGCTGGAGGGGCGGCGTCATTGCCCTTGGGCTCAGTCGCCAAAGTCGTACGAAATTTACATGCGCCCATCACTTGCAGCCGATCGCTCGCCACGGGCTGACTCGGGACTCGAGAATTACAGCTACGACGAGGCGCATCTGAGGACCGCCTCCACGCGAAGCCTACACCGGGTTGGCTGTCGGCAGTGCAAACCCAGACGCCAGGCATGGTCTCAGATCCGCGGCGGCCAGAAAACAACGAGATCAGCCTGGCATTGCTACCAGAGATCATCCAGTCATTCCGCCTGCTATCCTGGAAGCAGAAGCATCGGGACTGCTGACTGGATGGATGTGCCAGTTGGGGGTAGTGTTGGTGGTGGAGGAGGATAAGAGAAGGCTGGCCCCTCTTTAGGGGCCAAAGCCGTCGTTGCAGAACTCACTGTCGGCGGCTCGTGGCTGTCCGCAGCCACGATACGGGCGTTCTGACAACATTAGTTCGCCCAGCAGTCTTGTTCCCGGACAAGAAAGAAGAAGGTCACATTGAGCCGGAGACTTCCATCGCATTACTGTGGGCCCGGCATCGCGCAAGCTCTTTGATCATCTCCTGGTCAACCTGCCAACGTTGGGCAACATTTCGCCGGGAGCGGAGATCTCCCACGCCAACGTCCGCGCCGTTCAGAACATTTTGCGCGAGGTTGCTGTTGTGATTTTGCTGATCCGCAGCGCTGATATGAAGTCGAGTGGTGGTAAGAGGAGGAATGACTGCAATGGGAGAGGATCGCGGGCCAAGACAAGGCTGATGGCATCACATGCAAGGTTGGAAGGCGGGAAGAGCGGAAGAAGTGACATTATTTATATTCATACGCATGATTTCATGATCAAGGCGCACGAAATCAACCATTTCCTGCTCACATCACTGCTGAAGACTCCGTCGTCTTTCACCTCATCCTCTCCTCTCTTGTCTGTCAAGGTTCTCCGCTGATCCAGTGCACTGCGGACGATCTGATCGTTCACGAATGATTGCGTGCCGTCTCGCTCACCTCGACTACTGCCATACTGCGAGTCACGCTCGTGCCTGCTCCCGCCGATGCCATTGATACATATCCGGTACGGCGAGACGAAGAAATCTCAACTCAATGCTTGCTTCACGTACAGTCAGAACGCCTTGCCTGGCCTGCGCTTGGAAGATGCAACGATGTGAGTTCGGAGAGGGTCGAACTGACTCTCGCAAGGACACCAGTAACGACAACGTCGGCAAGATTATTCGAGCCACGAAAATTTGGTACAGCGATCATGAAATTCACAATCACGTATCAGGCATGCTTGATGGCTACCTTAAGGCATCCATCTTGCCGTTGGAATGCCACATGCGATCATGAGAGCATCTGTTTTGGTGTGATCGCGATGTAAGTCGCGTTGTCAACGTATCAACGTGGTATACAACGGATCTTGACAAGGAAGCAAGCACGGACATTGATTCAAGTGAATTGTGCGGGAGAGACGTCTGCCTGAGGCATCAACATCTGGTCACGTGCAGTCGTGGCGAGAACGCGACTTCGACTACCCGCCATGCGACACGACTCCCGTGTAGAACAACACTCCACAACCACCACAACACTGTCTCTGCACGCCGTATACCGTGCACATGTCCGCCACGCTGGTCGGATCATGGCCTGCAGCCCCGTAGTCATTGGGTCATCCTCTCCTCCGCCCTTCCGCTTCCCCTCAGAGACGCCACCGCAGCCTCTCCGGCCCGCCGAGTCTTCCTCTCCAGGCCTGCCAAGTCCCTCGACATTCTTCTCCCGGCCTGCAACAGGTCTGCAGCATAGCGAGAATGTGTCGAAAGCAGAATCAGCCACAGGTACTAGCTTCAAGAGTGCAGCGACTTTGGTCAAGTCGAATTACTTCCAGGACAAGGCCGGTAAAGGCAGCGATGGCAGTGGCACGACGAAGAAGAGGGTCAAAGAGCTGCGTGAGGAGATCATGGATGAGGGAGAACACCAGACGATTCCGGGACGGCATAGGCTCAAGACGAGAGCTGCAGTCTCCGTAGCGACATCCAAGCCAGCTATACAGAGTCCCGTGCAGACCTATGGTCACCATAGTCCCTCCACGGATCAGCTTCCCAGAACTAGTCAGAATGCCGTGGGAAATATCAGTACCATCAATGCGAGTAGACAGGCCAAACAGGGATCGCGTACACCCAGCATTTCCCTATCTGTATACAGCTTCGATGGCGGCTTTGAGCAGAATTCACCTGCGTGCCCCGCTGGTCGCGGGGATACGAGCGTACAGGCCGTGGCTCGAGTGACAAAGTTGTCCAATTCTCCTGCTGGAAGCTTGCATAGGATGTCTGGTTTGCCATCTGCACAACACGACTCGTTCATGGCCACGACTCCAGAAGCGGCAGTGCAGAGAACGTCAGCCGTGGTGGAGGACATGCTGGACGCCGCCCCGTCAAAAGCAACCAAGAAGCACGGGACGAAGACGAAGTCCGTCTCTGAAGCCTCGAAGAAGGAAGCCCCGAAGAAGCAGACCCGAAGGCCAGTAGCCAAATCGGCATCTTTCGTGCTGAACTCCGATGACCTCGCTTCGACACAATTTGCAGGACTAGATGCTGCACAGGTCCAAGGCGTTAAGCTGACAGAGTCGGGAGATGTGCAACATGACGAAGCGTCGATTATGAAGAAGAAGCGAGCGCCGCGAAAACCAAAGCAGAAAGCTGACGGCGACAACGGCCCTGGGCAAGTACGGCCAAAGATGGCCAAAGCGAAGAAGGATGACGAGCATTCTGCGTATTTTGTGCAGCCGCCGGTGAAAGATGCCACGATTCCCTTGTCCAAGGATGGCGAGGCTTATGAGGTTTTGGAAGAGTGCATAAACGGCTCAGTACAGGCTCACCGCCGTCGGCGCAGCTGGACGCCAATAAAAGACACTACTCTGGCGCCTGGTCGAAGTCCAGGGACACCGAGATGTGGGGATTCAACAGATGCAGATAAGCCACAACTATCACTTGCTACCGTCCTAGGTGGTCTCGCATACGCTGGAAATGGTCCTGCTCCCACGCCTGGAGCACCTTCTGGCGAGGCGCCGCTCAAACGGAGGCGAATCGATCTTGCTGAGGAGGCAAGTCTTGGTCCTCAGGCAAGGAAGCAGCGGAAAGACGCCCAATCCGAGTTGCATGAGCCATCAAAGAAGAAAAGGGCGCCCAAGAAAAAGGCACAGACCATCACAGAACTAGCAACGAAGGCGTATCGTCTTGAGACTGTTGTTCAAGATGTGCAGCCAACAGTCTCCTCGTTCTTTGCTGCAACGGAAGGCGATGCAATAGATGGCGTCTTGGACGTGACGTCAAAAACCAACGAGGCCAATGAGCAAACCAAAGCGACTCGCAAACCGCGATCGAAGAAAAAGGCCACTGAGGAGCAGTCGGGTGAGAAGATGAAAAGAGCTGCCAAATCGAAAGCCAAGGTGCGCTTTCACGAGGACGACTTGTACAGCCAACTGTACGCACCGGAGGAGGCACGGCTTCAAGAAGAGCGACAGCAGTTCCTATTCGGGACCTCAAGTCAGTTGGGCACAACAGATTCTCCGTCTTTCATCCGTCAGATGCAATTGGCAGTACGAGAGTCCGAAAGAGCTGTTGATGCTCATCACTACGAGAGTCCGTCTCGAAAGAGTTGCACAAAGGTCCCATCTGCTCCGCATGGCACGTCACTTTCTTGCGGACAGGCATCCAAGGAACTATGGTGCTCAGCCGCGAGAAATCTTGAAGATGACTTATTGTCTGCTGACGAGCACTTGCCGCGGACTGACGCTGTTCTGCCCTCCCATGTATCACGATCGAAGCTCTTTGGACTGGATCGACCCTGCGATATTGTTGAGCACATTCCTGCCATTTGTGATGGCCTTCAGCAGAGCAACACCACAGGAATCAAACCTAATGTCGGCTCTACACACGACATAGTGGAGCAGGAAACTATCGACCTCTGCGTGAGCTCGTCAGCGAATCTCGCAAATGAATTTGCGTCGCCTGAGAAGAAAGTGCAAGAGCCCGCTCCAATATCGCTCAAAGATACCCAATCTACTTCGGTGCGCGCGCCAGGTCTCTGTGCGATGCCGATATCCGACGACTGGGAAATTCTGTGCTCCAGCCCAGACGTGCCTCTTTCCGAACAAAAGCTGTTCAGGGCGACGGTGCCTCGAATGCTGCCTCAGCTCAAACGCTCAGCTACGTCATCTATACGAGACAGAACCGCTCTCCGAACACTTGACGTGAATACGTCACCTCGGAGAGCGCTTTTGCACACACAGTGTACCACGTTGGATCATTCCGAGAAGCAGAAGAAGTCGCGAGGTCGTCCGCGGAAGGATCTGACCGATACGATTCCAGTTCCGCTGGAGCGAGAGGTGCATATTACTGGGCTGACACAGAATGCTGCAGCAGAGACAGAGAAGCGGCGCTCGCCGAAGAAATTGTTCTCCTCATCGCAGCCGGTCGCCTCACAAAAGTTTGTGAACATTGATGAAATCTCCGATTCGGACGATGCGGGCACTGCATCCCCATCACGAAGGCGTGCTTCCTCTAGCCCGCCAGCCACTCGAGCTCTCGACTTGGAGATCATCCCGTCACCCTCGCCGAAAGCCAAGCCGAAAGCAGGAAAGACTGAAGCCAAAGACACCGCTCCTGAGGCTGCAGCATGGAGCAAGTTGAAGCCCGACGACGTGAGTTGGGCGAGCATTGCGCCTAAGCTCTTCCGGCAGATCACGGCAACTGTCAAGTCTACGAAGCCGAGCACCGATCCAGCACATCCCACATGGTACGAGAAGATTCTACTCTACGATCCCATCGTGCTAGAGGATCTGACTGCTTGGCTGGATGAGAGGGGCGTCCGAGTTGAGTGCAAGAGGCTCAAAGTCAAACCGAAGGCAAAAGGTCGCAAGAAGAAGGCTGAACAGATCGAGGACGAGACAGTCGAGTACGAAATGACGCAAGAGCCATTGAAACCATGGATGGTGCAGAAGTGGTGCGAGGACAAGAGCATCTGCTGCCTTTGGAAAGAGGGCCTTCGAGGGGGTGTCAAGACCAGATACTAGAAGAGCAGGCTACAATCACGAGTATCACGATTATGAGAGTTCAAACGATGTACCAGTCCGCATTCCTTGTGACGTTGCCGAATGCATAAAGACCGAGGCTTGACTGTCGCCGTGCCCTGCTTGACCTGACACGCATTGCGTGACATTCTGATGGGTTCCGTCGTGGAGAATGGCATTCGCGCGATCTGATTCGAGATGAGCACTGTATCGCCAACAAAATCACAGCATGTGCCATCGTCCCGGCCTGTCAGCATCAACACCGCCGCGGGCAGTGGGATGCCAGTTGAGTTGTCGTAGGACCTGGCCGCACAAGCTGATGTATACTTTCAAGACGCAACGGCCGCCCCCGATGGCCCCAGTATGCGGAGTGCAGCACGTAGCGCCACGATCTATGCAAGCCACAGATACTGAATTCCAGCATTCCAAGCCAAATTCTTTGTTCCGCTTGCAAGTGTTGCAATGTTCACTGCCTGTATAGCGATACCCCAATGCCTGAGGTTATGGTCGGCAAAATCGGCCACGAGTGAACCCACGCGATCCCGGACCAGGGCCCAAATCCAGGCAAGCCGCGCGACGGGAAAGCGGGACCGCCATTTTCTCTCGCCCAACGAAATTCTCCATCATTGGTCCACTGCCCTTATCTCTGGTTCTATCTGCCTTGCCTGCTCATGAGGGCCAACAAATGACCATGCTTTCCTTCAGCCCGAAAGGCCAGATCGCGTGGCTCGCACGCGAACTAGCCTGAGTAGAAAGTTCGCGGCTAAGACTTTTCCAAGCAAGGCTTGACTATGCAGAACTGGATGGCCGCAGATAACGCCAGCGAAGAAGCGCGAACGGCTGTTCGATTGCGAAGAGCACCGCGCTGTGGGCGAGGGACCCAGTCCGGTGGACCGCTGTTTGTGTGTGTTTCTTGTACCTCCCGCAGCCAGTGAAAGTTCTGACTTTTCCCCGCTGGCTGCTGGCTTGCTCTTCGAAGGCGCTTCTTCGTGTGAGTTTTGCGGTGGCCCATGCTTCTTCAGGGAAGGCGTCCTGGGGCCAGCAGGATCACGTTCGATATCGTTATCTCGAGAGATACTCGGCGAGATGCGGCGCCTCTTTTTGTGCCCTAAGCGCTGTCGCGTGTGGGCTCGCCTTCGTGCCGCGAGTAGTGTGCGAGGTTGAAGTAGCTTGACGTACCGCCGTGGGTCTCGCGCTCTCTGTTTCTCGTTTCCACTGTCTCTTGGACCCTAGCACAAGTGATCAATTCGCTTTTCTGTCTTTGCTGGCATTTGCCTGCTCGGCCGGAGTAAACTTCTTTGTGAAGCCGGACCACCCAAGCGACTACCTCTCTACTCACACGATACTTTGTGCCACCATTCATTTGGCTGGTGCGCTGAGGGACTAGGATCAAGATGGCGCACGGCCACGATCACGATATTGAGAAGAGTGGAGGTGTTGTCGCAGCGGGCAGCTCGCACAGCAGTACAGAGAAGCGAGCGAGCTATCAGTATGAAGATGGCGCTGTGCCGGGCGAGAGCTTCGAATATGGCGACAGCTGGTATGCGAAGGTTCAGCGTTTCGCCGGAAAGATGAATGTCGAGCAACGAGGTATCGAGCGCGTACCTGAGGATGAGAGGACGGACGATGGCTTCAAGGCTTTGCTCAACGTCTCGACAATGGTATGTGAATTGCGTTGCTGATCCTGGTGGAAGTGCCCGGCGATGCAGAGCCACCGGAATTCATCTGACTTGCTCCTTCTGCAGTGGCTCTCTGCGAACATGGTCGTCTCCTCCTTTGCTATCGGCATCCTCGCCAAATCACTCTTCTTCCTCGGAGTTGCGGATGCAATGCTCGTTTGCATCTTTTTCAACCTCATCGGAATCACACCCGTGTGCTACTTCTCGACGTTTGGCCCGAAATTCGGTCTTCGCCAAATGGTTCTCTCGAGATTCTGGTTCGGCTGGTGGGGCGTGAAACTCATTGCCGTCTTCAATGTTCTCGCCTGCATTGGATGGTCCTCAGTCAACTCGATCGTCGGAGCACAACTCATCAACACCGTCAACCCTTCCGTCCCAGGCTTCGCTGGAATCCTGATCATCGCCTTCTGCACCTTCGTCGTCTGCATCTTTGGCTACAAGATCGTCCACGCCTACGAATTCTACTCCTGGATCCCCTCGACCATCATCTTCCTCATCGTCCTCGGCCTCTTCGCACACAGCGGCGACTTCGTCAACATCCCCTGGGAAACTGGCAAAGCCGAACTGGGCAATTGCCTTTCCTTTGGCGCCACCGTCTACGGCTTCGCCACAGGCTGGACCTCCTACGCCGCAGACTACACCGTCTACCAGCCTGCGACGCAATCCCGCCGCAAAGTCTTCTTCTGGACCTGGCTCGGCCTCATCGTCCCCCTCCTCTTCACCGAACTCCTCGCCATCGCCATCATGTCCGCCACCTCCCTCAACGGCGGCGACAACCGCTACGCCGACGGCTACAACACCTCCGGCACCGGCGGCCTCCTCGGCGCCGTGCTCATCCACCACACGGGCACGTTTGGCAAGTTCTGTCTCGTCCTCCTCGCGCTCTCCATCATCGCCAACAACTGCCCCAACATCTACTCCGTCGCGCTGACCGTGCAAGTCCTCTCGCGCTCCGCCCAACGCGTGCCCCGCTTCCTCTGGACGGGCGTCGGCACGGGCGTGTACATCGCTATCGCCATCCCGGGCTACTCACATTTCGAAACCGTGCTGGAGAATTTCATGAACTTCATCGGCTACTGGCTCGCCATTTACGAGGGCATCTCCCTGACCGAGCACTTCGTCTTCAAGCGCGGCTTCTCCGGCTACGTGCCCGAGCACTACGACCACCCAGAGAGGCTCCCGCCGGGCATTGCTGCCGTCGCCGCCTTTTGCTGCGGTGTCGCGGGGATGGTGACGGGCATGAGTCAGACGTGGTTCGTCGGGCCGATCGCTCTGCACGCGGGCGAGGCGCCGTACGGAGGGGATGTGGGCTTTGAATTGGCATTCGCGTTTGCCGCGACGGCATATTTGGTTCTGCGACCGGCTGAGTTGAAGTACTTTGGGCGGTAGCGAGCGGGGCGTGGCAGCGGAAGGGCTGCGTTTGTGAGATATCTGGTTGTACAAAGATGGTTCTTTTTCCTTTGACGAAGTTATGAGCATGATTTTTATTTTTTTTTGGAAAAAATTCCGCCTGCCATCGTCATCATCATCATCTCTTCCTTCCCCATTTCTGTACTGTGAATTATTGACCTTCCCCACCCACCCATGCTGCCAATTCTCGTGAGATGCGGAGGCTACCTATGCATCCAGCAGCACACCTGCCCGGTCACCCGAACAAGCGGGCATGCGCTTTCTCGTTGCGAGACTAGATGCAGGCAGGCTGCACAAACAAGATCGAGTGGCGCACAATGCCAACAGAGAGAGAGAGAGAGAGAGAGAGAGTCCAATCTCGTCCCAACCCGCCCTCCGACCAACCGAAAAGCAAGCACGCACGCAGTCACACACCCAACAAACACTCAACGCAGTCAGTGATAAGTAACCGAGAAAGAAACATCAACTCCAATCCCCAGAGCTCCACGGCCCCAAAAAAGACATATACACATGCATATCATATTTCAGACTATTTTCCGCCATCCTCTTCGAATATACCTTGAGGGATAAACAAAAGTGAGGCCCCCTCCCCAGCCCTGAAAGATATCCAACATGGTAAAGTAAAAACTATAAAAAAAAATTGCGTCAAAGATAATGCCATCAAAAGGAAAAAAAAAAGAGAAAACCGTCGCAAGAGAATGCGCTTCCATCGCTCCCATGCTTCATCTCCCCCTAAACGCCGTCCAAGGAAACAGAAACCAAACTTTCAATGCAAGATCGTGCCTCCTTTCCAAGTAGACAATACTTTATACAACAGTTCCAGTAAAAGGGGGAAAAAGGGAAAAACACACATTAGTTGCTCGCCAATAAAAGAACAAACCCATGATAGCGTCAATCTGCTCCCTCGCTTCCCCAGCTCTGTTTTTGCCTCGCAGGAGGATGATAGGCCGCATGGACGGGATACCGAGACTACCGGTAAGGATCGTAATCGCTCCCGCTGCTGGCGATGGAAGCTTGATGCGCATGGCCATTCGTGGCGGGATGATGAGGCGCACCGTTTGCAGAAGGAGCCTTGCTGTCAACTTGGGGCTGGTCTTCGGTGCTGCCATCGCCCCATTTCCCGGCCCATCCGAACCAGCCATTGGCCTTTTTGCCGCTGGCAGGTGTGTTCTCGGAGCTGTTCTGGTGCGAGTGTTGTGGGACGGAATCGCCGCGGGGGCCGAATTGGGGCACGGGAATGGTCAAGCTTTGGCCGTCGATGGGCGATTCGTCGTAGAAGGAGTGGACTTCGTCGACGGCATCGAGATCCTGGAAGTCGCTCTTAGAAGAGGGTCGGATCCGGACGGCTTTGATGAGTTCCACGACGGCCGCGGTGAGATTGCTCGCTGCTGCATCGAGAAGTGCAACGGGAGACAGACCGTGCGATGCGGCGTGTTGCTTCGTGGCAGTGATCAAGCTGTTTGCGGTGCCGGTGACTCGTGCCTTGAGCTTGCCGACACTCAGCACTGGTGTCGGCGTGCTGGTTCCAGGGGGGAGCGGTGAGGGCGCGGGTGAAGGATAGCCTTCATCGCGAACGGCAGATGTGATGGCTTGTATGCTGACCACGACCGACTTGACGCTCTCGAGCATGTCGTCGGTGCTGCTTTGACGAGCCACCTTGAGCAGCTCATCCACGGCCAGTTGAAAGCTCGCAACATCCGTGTCGCGCACCAGACCTCCTTCGGAAATGAGACCTTCCTTTCGCACAAGACTGCCTGTATCGAGACCAGAACCGAGGCCCAGGCCCATGGTCGATGCACGAAGGTGCTTGTTCTGCGCCTTGACTTTGGCATATCGCTGTCTCCAGCTCTCGTTATCTTTTTGGAGCTGTGCAATCTGTGCTGCCATCTTCTCCTCCTGCTCGATAGCCTCGTCATGCTGTCTGCTCAGCTCGCGCATTTCCCGAAGATACACCATGGCTTGATCCTGGACTTCCTGGTTGAGCTTGCGCTGCTGCCGGAGTTCTTCTTGCATGTCGGCCATTTGCTTCTCATGGTCTGCGGGCGGCGCCTGCGACTTGCTGTTCTGCAATTGCGTACGCAACTCGTCGATTTCGCCGTGCAATTGTTGCAACGCCGTAGTATCTTCTGCACCCTCACGTAACTGCAATTGCAGCTTGCCGTTCTCGTCTTGTTTCGCCGCCAATTGCTCCTGGAGATCATCGATCTGCTCTTGAAAGTCCTGCAAATTGCGTTCATGCTGGTCCCGGATATCGTCATGGTCCCGCGCTTTTGACCGCAGCTCGGAAAGCTCTTGCTGTAGCGAGTCATTGAGGGTTTGCGCTTCGAGATGTTTCTGCTCCAGCTCCTCCCGGAGCAGTGTCCATTCATTCTTCTCCGATTCCAGATTCGCCGACCTGGACAGCTCCTCCTCTTGGCCAGCCAGCTTGCTTTCCAGAGTCTCCAGCTTGTCCTTCAGCTCTGCAATCTCCTCGGCCTGCGCCTTGATGCGTTCTCGATCTTCCGCGCTGGTCGCTTTGCTGAACCGGTCACTCATGCCGCGCGAGACATGATCGAGGCCAAAGGCATCTTCGTCGTCATCCATCTCGTCGTCTTCCACCATTGTGCTCTTGTTCGGCACGATCGTGTTACTCGCGAACTGCTTCGGCAAGGGGCGGCCGAGAGATGCAGCCTCGCTCGGTCTGCGCGGTCCAGGCGGCATTGGCCCGTTGGGTCCTCCGGGGCTAAAGGGCGCGCCTTGAGATGCGCCTCTCGGTGGAGGGCCACCCATTCCCATTCCATAGCCCGGTCCTGGCGGGCGCATGCCATTGATCGTGGGCGCACGACTGCGACTGCTGACATTGCTCACGCCGCTCATGGGGCGAGAGAGGTCATCGCCCACACAGCGTGGTATCCGGCGTTCCAGCTCGTAAAAGACATCGGTCGCAAGTTGACGGAAGCGCTCGGGCGGCAGCGTGCTCAGCTTTTGTCGCGCCTGGTTGCGCTTGGGGTGGAAGTTCTGCTTGGGCAGGAGGAATCGTGGCACATTCTCGACCCGGTGCAACCGCTCATCCTCCCTCCGTATCAACTCGTCGTAGACATCCGTGCTGAGCTCCATGAACTGCGTGACGCTCAGTCGCAATAGCTTGTCCCGCGCCCTATTCGGCCTGGCATTGCCCTTCTCGTCCTGCAGGCTGTCGGCCAAGTATGACTTGAGCGCGGTGTAGTGCCGCGACAATGCCTCTTCGTTGCCCGGGGCAATCTGGCTCCTGCTGCTGTCTCTGTTCAGCGGTCTCGGGAGGCCCATGCGCCCATCCACCGACATTCCTACGGAGCTGGCGGACGAGGGCGGCCGCATGCTGGAGCCGCTGGCCGAGGGACGCGAGAAGTCGGTCGAGCTGCTTGCGTGTTGCGAGGATGGCGCCGGCGAGTGTTGCGGGCGTGCAGCGCCATAAGGGCCTCCGTTGCCGTAGGGAATGTCGTGTGGTCCGCCCAGATTCCCGTACTGTCCAACAAAGGAGGAGTCGTTGCTGCTCATGGAGAGCGGCGACATGGGAGGGCGCTGCATCGTCGACGGGGCGTGTGGCAGGAGGCAGACGGTCTACAGAGAGCCGCGGCTCAGCAGGCTGTGGAGAAGTCGCAGTCGCGGATCATATGAAGTCGTCGGGCGGGCAGGCGAGACTGTGCAGGAATGGAGTCCCCCGTCGAGGTGAGGAGAGCTGCGGCACTGGGGGATTGAAGTGCCGCTCTGGAATTGTCCCTCCCAAGTAGGTGTTCGGCGGGAAATGGTGCCGGTCGTGGAAGCAAGGGAGATCCTGGGGGAGAAATCTCCCGTGCCCGATGGGATGCAATGCTGGTCAAGCAAGTCCCTTTGAATCTTCACGAGTGGATGGGCGATGTCGACGGCAGGTCCTGTCCGACTAGTCCAGACTCCCCTCTGCACTTGTTACGCGCGTGCAGCCCACGGAACGTCGCTTCTTATGCCCTGGCCGCGCAATACGGGCGGAGAGAAATAAAGTATAGTATGCCGTCCAGGATGACGCGGTGTGGTCGGTGTCAACGACTCGTGTGTCGAGATGACGACCCCGGGGCAGAAGAGACGGAATCGTGAGCGAGAGGAGTAGCAAGCGCCCCGGACGTCGAGCAGCAGCAGCAGCAGCAGAGACGGGTAGAGACCGATGAATGGATGGATGGTGGTATGTGCCCCCTTTGCACACTGGACGTGTGGCCGTCGACGACGAACAGTGGGCGCTTCGCCCACGCCATGCCCGCTTAGGTCGGTCCTCCGACCACTCATGGCCCGCAATGCCCATCCACGCGCCACAGCGGATCTGCAGGAACAGCGGGAGAAGGAAACCTTAGCGCCGCAACGAACCTGTCTGTGGTGGTGGAAGTGGCCGAGCAAAATCGTGATCACCACCCGCGAGAGCATGGTAACGTTGGCCTCTGCGGTTGAGTGCGATCCGACAGACGCCTCCCGTCAGACATGGCATGGAGAGATGGAGAGAGCACAGTCAGCGGCACCGCGTGGGCGTTGGGATCCGACCAGGGAATGTCTGGGTGTCGGGGCGGGAAGAATCACCCTGCCAGAGTCTGGATTTCGCAATCATCCGAGGATCAGGCCCACGCCAGGATCACAGAGTGCCGCCATTATTACGCGGACGTGGGCAGACCGATCGCGTTGTTGCGTGCATTGCTGTTCATCTTACTGTAATCCTGTAGCTACTTGTATTTCTCTTGACAGCAATTGCAGAGCGGGTCATTGCACGAAACGACGAGGGACCGGGTGTCGATCACCCTCATCATCCACACGAAACTTGACAGCCTCGAGGCACCTGGGTCTCGCCCAAGATTTGCACCGACCATCATCACTCTCGCCCACGCCATGGCCCGCGACGATGAGCACCAAGCAGCAGCACACATCCTCGACGTCGACGGCACGCCATCGACAGATACAAGAACCCCATCCTCTGCACCACCCATCCCAGCACCGCCAGATTCCCCCTCCCGCGCCGACACGCCTCAACAACGAGCACAACCACAACCACAACAACAAACCCTCCCCTTCTGGAACACCAACCTGCCCCCCTCCCGCCACACCTCCACCTGCCCACCCTACCTCTCCTACGCCCTCCACCACCCCAAAGACCGCGCCATCCTCAGCACGCCCGACGCCGCGTACCGCCGGCAGACGTGGCCGGAAATCTGCGGCTTCATCCGCGCCAATCGCCTGGATTTGTTCCAGCGCGTGCCGAGTGAGTTGCGGCTGTATCGCGAGTACTGTCATGCGCTGGCGGAGCAGTATGGGAGTGTGATGGAGTTTGTCGTGCGGGAGAGGTTGGGGTGGGGGGGATTTGCATGCTGCTGCTGCGAGTGATGGTGGTGGTGCCGAAGGAAGGGGGTTTGAGGATCCTGGTGAGTTTTTGTTTTCTTGCCCCTATTTCTTTTTCTTCTTCTTCTTCTTCTTCTTGTGATTATTTGACTTGTGTCCGCTTTCGCCTCGGATGTAAAAAAACTTGGTATGTGTGTGTGCGCGCGCTCTTCCCGCATACAACTCTCCACACACGACTCACAATTTCCTCGCCCATTTCTAAACAAAAACTATGCAAATTTTTTTTAGAAAACTACAAAATCCTCCACAACGACTGGCCGTACGGCATCGACCCTCGCATCGTGCACCTCGTCGTCTGGACGAAATTCCCCCTCCCGCCCGATCCGGCGTCTGCGGTCGGAGACATCTCCCCGGCGACGCGTGCAATGCTCCAGGACTTTGTCGACCGGACGTTTGGGACGCGAGGGGATCGCGTGGTGTGGTTTGTGAACTGGGCGAGTTTGAAGAGTATTCATGCGGTGGAGCATTTTCACGTCATGTTGTGGGAGCCCGAGGAGGAGTTTGTCCGCGGGATTACGAAGGGAGATGTCGCGGTGAGGGATGTGGTCAGGAGGGGTGAGAGGTTTGTGTCCGGTCTATAGATGGTGTGCCGGGGGTCTATGGAGGAATGTTTGGGCAGCGTGCTGATGAGTGCATTGCTGAGGGAAATGCCAGAGCCTCAGGCGGGAGCACTCGCAGACTGCTGTTCCATGGCCCGAGGCCTCGTGACAGGCAGGCTTGCGTGCAAGGCGATACCTTTGCTCGCGGTCGCCCATGGCACGATGCATCACGACGGCGAGGAAATACTCGCCAGCACGGGGAAACGAGCATCTCCGGCGCTGCAGCCAGCTTCGAGGTGGAGTCCTCGAGCTTCGACCTGTGCAATATCGCGATCATGCAAGCCAGGAGAGGCACTTGTGCAGTGCGAGGCTGCATCCAACATGGCAGTGGCTTGCAGCTGGGCATGTCGAGCCACGGTTCGCGGCACAGCACACTATCTGAGATGATTATCATGATCATTGCAGTGCAGTCTCCATCATCATCATCATCATCATCATCATCATCATCATCATCATCATCCCATGATGAACGTTGCAATCGGCAGGCCGGATGTCGCGCACAAAAGCTGCTTTCCGCCCAGAAGCCATTTCCTGGTCGACAATTTGTTGGCCATCCGTCATCCAAGTTTCAGTTGTCAACGTCGATGTTCGATACCGGGAGATGCACGCGGCGCTGAGTCGCAGATCCGCATTTCCATGCGCCGTGCATACAGTATCGTCATTCTGGCAAGCACAGCCACTTTGCCGGCCGTTGCGAGAGGTCTATTGGGGGAAGACATGTGCTACCTGGGATGTGGCAGAGTAGTGCCAGTGGCACGGATTTGTGAATCATGATACAGTATGATGGTCTGGTATCGGTGACTACATTCATGACAAGCCTCTCAAGCTCCCAGCGTACGAGGCGCGCGTGGCCAAGGACATGCAAGGCCGTGTCTGCTCTGCTGCGCCATGTGCGCGCCACACCCCAACTATGCAAGTATGCATCCCGGCTCCTTCAGCATCGTCGCCGACAGGGCATGTCATGCTCTCTGACTCGACTTGGACGTGCGTGAGGTCATTTGCTCCCGACCTCAATTTGTGCATGTCTCTCATGCTGCTTCTCGGTGCAGTATTCACATCCCGACAGAGGGAGATGGGGAGTGAAATGCTCCACTGTAAAACTCCGCATTTGCTTCACGAGCCCGTGCTTCACGAGCCCGGACGAAGATCGCACTGCCTCCGCGCATTGCTTGCTACGAGGAAAAAGAAGCGGTCTGGCTTGGAAGCGGACGGGACGCGAAGCTGCCGCTGACCGCTGCTGGAGGCTGACGATCGCCTTTTGTCGCAGTGCTCGAGTCAAAGGGTTGCGGAATACATCACAATCGTAGAGGATTCAATGGACCCTGGCGTGCCTGGGCGGCGGCGAGGGGACATTGCGTGCTGAGCATGCATTCTGGGCGCGGGAAGGGGATTTCTTGCGTTCTGGAGCAGCGATGGATGGGATCCGAGTGTGGCATAGACCTGCGAGACGGGATCGCGTGCAGCGTAGAAATGGTATGCGCTGCACATGGCCCGCCTTGTTTTGCGTGGGCGAGTGGGTCAAGCGCAGCAGATCAGGGATACAAAGAGGGCGGACGAGGCTAAACCACGAATGCCGATGTGGAACGATAATTCTTTCTCGCCCAATCGTCGTCCCCCTCCGACACTTCTGGCGCACGACATTTCTTGCGAGAGCGTGTCGTCGCCGCTTCCGCCACCGCCTCCTCCACCGCCGCCGCCGCCGACGACGACGACGAGAATTCCGCCATTCTGCAGGGGAGCATCATGGGCGTTGTGGCTGTTGCTTGATCGCTCTCCCCCCGGATTCCCGCCGCCGACGACGTCGAACAACACTGCCGACTTGATCCTCCACCGGAGCCATTGGAGGCGCCTTCACCACACGCGCGACGGAACGACGTCGACGGACGCACACGGCGATATTTGCTCGGAATCCGGCACGACGCCGTGCGAGGCGCCCAGAGTCGCGGAGCAGAAAGAGCAGGATCATCTGCGGGCAGCATCACTCGCAACTCGACATGCTCGCCAGCCTGATTCCTACGCGCTGGCGGCGGAGCCACGACATGACCGATCCCAACCAACCCGGCAGATACAACGCCGCCGTCACGCCGTACCTGCAGACCGCGTCCCTCAAAGCCTGCACGCATCCCATCCGCACCATCGCCCTCGTCGCCGTCCTCGGCAGCGCCTTTTACGTCAATCTGCTCGAGACGGGCTTCTTCCGCCCCCAGCCCGCCGTCAACAAGGTCGACTACAACACGCTCTCGGCCGGCAGCAGGAGACTCCATCTCGGGGCAGATACGGCGTGGAAGTGGCAGCTGGAAGAGAATGGCAGCAAGAAGGTGGTTCGCGCGGGGGAGAAAGAGCTGGCAATCATCACACTGGAGTTTTTGGAGGCGGGAGGCAAGACCTCGCCCCATGCCGTCCCTCCACCGCAGGACTTCGATATCGAGGGCGTGCATCTGAACGTGGTGCCCTCGAGCGCCAAATCCGAGGGCATGCTGGCCTTCTCGCTGCCCCTCGAGCACGCGCCGCCGTTTCTCGAGCACTCCAGGGAGATTCCCGCGGCGGGCGGGTGGGGCGTGGATGCGGCTGCGCCCAGCGACGACGAGGGCGAGCAGAAGCGGTGGCTCCGGAGTGTCTCGAAGCACCCGGCGGCGTCGGGAGGAGGCATGCTCGAGTGGGCGCAGAACTCGTGGGAGGCCTTCGTGGACCTGCTGAGGAATGCGGAGACGCTGGACATTGTCATCATGGCGCTCGGCTACATCTCCATGTATCTGACCTTCATCAGCCTCTTCCTGAGCATGCGCCGACTGGGCTCCAACTTCTGGCTGGGCACCACCACCCTCTTCTCCTCCGCCTTTGCCTTCCTGTTTGGCTTGCTGGTCACGCTCCAACTCGGCGTGCCGGAGAATGTCGTGCTCCTCTCCGAAGGCATTCCCTTCCTGGTCGTCACCGTGGGCTTCGAGAAGCCCATCATGCTGACCCAAGCCGTCCTTTCTGCATCGCTGCGGGCAAAGAACGGCAACGCCAATGGGGAGGGCCTCGCCATCCAAAACGCCGTCCAGCAAGCGGTCCGCGAACGCGGCTTCGAGATTGTTCGCGACTACGCCATCGAGATCGCCATCCTCTGCGCCGGTGCCGCTTCGGGCATTCAAGGCGGTCTGCGACAATTTTGCTTCCTCGCCGCATGGACGCTGTTCTTCGACTGCATCCTGCTCTTCACCTTCTACACTTCCATCCTCACGATCAAGCTCGAGATCAACCGCATCAAGCGCCACGTCACGCTCCGCAAGGCATTGGAAGAGGACGGTGTCAGCCGCAGAGTCGCCGAAAAGGTGGCATCGAGCAACGAGTGGCCCACGGGGACGAGCGTGGGAGACGTGGACAACAACTGGATCAACATCTTTGGCAGGAAAGCCCGCGACAGCAGCATTCCTCGATTCAAGGTGCTCATGGTTACTGGCTTCATTGTGATCAATGTCGCAAATCTCTGCACCATGCCGTTCCGTGGCAGTCGCCACAACACTCCCGTCTCGACTGCCGGTCTCTCGAGCGTCGTGACATCTCCTCCTCTAGACCCCTTCAAGGTTGCCGGAAATGGCCTCGACTTTTTGTACCAGGAAGCCTTCCGGGGCAAGCAGCCACTCAGTGTCACCGTGTTCAACCCCATCAAATACGAACTACAATACCCCTCTGTGCATTATGCTCCAGCTGGCGAAGCTGACTGGACGAGCTCGGATGGTGATTTGCAGCAGGATCTATTTCATGCTCTGGGCGGCAGAGTCGTCGAGAGCCTGCTCAAGAGCTTCGAAGACCCTGTCTTGAGCAAGTGGATCATCTCTCTGCTTGCCATCAGCTTGGTGCTGAATGGCTACTTGTTCAATGCTGCGCGATGGACAATCAAAGAACCTGCACAGGAAGCTGCAGCAAAACACACTGCGCCTGCTGCTCACGCGCCGCAGACTAATGGTCATGCCATCCCTCCCGTCAAGACTCACAAGCCCGCCGAACACCTTCCTCCTCCCGTCCCGCCGAGTGCACTCGATGGCTCACGCTCGCGGACTCGCGAGGAATGCGAGGCGATTCTCGCAGCCAAACAAGCGCCGACCCTCAACGACGCTGAACTTACCGAGCTTGCTGTTCGTGGCAAGATTCCAGGATATGCATTGGAGAAGACGCTGGAGGACAAGACACGCGCTGTCAAGATTCGACGTGCACTGATTTCCCGCACCCCGGCAACTGCTGACCTGACTGGAAAGCTCGAACGTTCTTTACTGCCCTACGAGAATTTCGATTACGATCGTGTGCACGGTGCATGCTGTGAGAACGTCGTGGGATATCTGCCGCTCCCTCTTGGTGTCGCTGGACCGATCACCATCGATGGCAGAAGCTATTTCCTCCCCATGGCGACTACAGAAGGTGTGCTTGTCGCCAGTACCAGCAGAGGTGCCAAGGCTATCAACGCGGGCGGTGGCGCTGTCACGGTCTTGACTGGCGACGGCATGACCCGCGGGCCTTGCATCGGATTTGAGACGCTGGCACGAGCAGCTGCGGCAAAGGTCTGGCTCGACAGCCAAGAGGGACAAAAGGTGATGAAGGATGCGTTTAACTCGACATCCCGATTCGCCCGGTTGCAATCGCTCAAGACGTCGATCGCCGGGACGTACGTGTACGTCCGCTTCAAGACCACAACGGGCGATGCCATGGGCATGAACATGATTTCCAAGGGGGTGGAGAAGGCGCTCAGTGTCATGTCACAAGAAGCGGGATTCAGCGACATGGCCATCATCTCTGTGTCAGGCAACTTCTGCACAGACAAGAAGCCTGCTGCTATCAATTGGATCGACGGCCGAGGCAAGTCGGTCGTCGCCGAGGCCATCATCCCGGGGGATGTGGTACGTAGTGTGCTCAAATCCGATGTCGACGCTCTTGTCGAGCTCAACATTAGCAAGAATCTGATTGGTTCGGCCATGGCGGGCAGTATTGGAGGATTCAACGCACATGCTGCCAACATTGTCACTGCGATATTCTTGGCGACTGGTCAGGATCCGGCGCAGAATGTGGAGAGCAGTAATTGTATCACTGTCATGAGGAAGTAAGTTCTCACCCTTCCCCCACGATCAATGCCTGACGCCTCACATACTAATCATCCACAGCTTAAATGGCAACCTCCAAATCTCCGTCTCCATGCCCTCCATCGAAGTCGGCACCATCGGCGGCGGCACCGTCCTCGAACCCCAAGCCGCCATGCTCGATCTGCTCGGCGTTCGTGGTGCCCATCCCACCACCCCTGGCGCCAACGCGCAACAACTCGCACGCATCATCGCAGCCGGTGTCCTCGCCGGTGAACTCTCGCTCTGCTCGGCTCTTGCCGCAGGGCATCTGGTCAAAGCACACATGGCGCATAACCGCTCGGCCGCTCCCACGCGCGCGCCGAGTCCGACGAGGGCGAATGTCCCGGCTGCACTGTCCGTGACGAAGATGGAGGGGCAGTCTTCGCGGAGGTAGTTGATCAAGTTTTGTTTCTGGCAACACGAAGGCCTTCTGTCTTTCGTGGAATGCGTGCCGATGCGAAAATATCCTGACAGCGGCGCCGAGTGAAAGGTGAGGAGGAGAAGACACTAGATACAAGCAATGGGGATTTGATCCAGCATTATTCAGTTCCGACGGATAAGCTTGAGCCGAGGACGCATCATTATTATGATTATTATTATTATTATCATCACACGCGGCCTCACAGCTACGGGAGGAAAAGCAGTGCAATATTTCCGTAATCAATTATTATCGAGCGGATGAGACTTGGTCGTAGTTTTAATTTAAAAATATGTCTTTTTATATCGAGACTAGTTTTTGCATCGCCGACGCATATATATATATATATATATGTATATATATGTATATATATGTATAGAAGGGGCAAAGAAAGCTACAAGTAAAGGAAGTAAGTAGATAAATGAAGGAGGCGACGATAGAGAAAGATAGGAGTAATTTTCTATTATTATTATTGTTATTATTATTGAAAATAATATTACCTTGATATTATTATTTGGATTTGGATTTGGATTTTTGGGAAGATTGCTTTTGCTTTCCAAACGGGAGGGCATGCTTTGAAATAGATGTATGTATGTATGTATGAGAGTCTGCATTGATGGGCTGTTCGAGCGGCGTTGTCATTGCTTATTTGACTACTGGGTCTTCTTCTTCTTCTTCTTCTCCTTCTTCTTCTTCTTCTTCTTTATGTCGAGTTGGAGAGAGGTTGGGAATTTTCGCTTCGCTGGAGAGGAGCGAGGCGGGAATTTATGTGTTGATTGGGGCCGGCCGGCGGGGCACGAGAGCGAAGGGAAGGGAGGAAGCCGGGAGGAAGGAAGCAAGCACTTCTTGGATATGTGACATTTTTGTTATCATTTGTTCCCAAGTCGGGATGTATCTATCGATGGGGAATGTCGATGTTTTGGAATGGCAGCGTGGAATTTTTTCTTATTTTTTTTATTGATTTTGTTAATTTTTTGTTTCCGCGTGCTTTTTGGGGACTAGGAAGAGTAGTATGACCACATTTAGTTCTCCTTTTCCATGTCGGTACATGATCGATTACAACCTTGATTTTATTCGATTCTGGTCGGAGGACGTGGAGTCGTCGCTCGCTGCAGTTTTGCGTCTTCCTTTGTCTTGGTGCCGGTCGCTGGAGCTAGGAGGCTGGAGAGTAAAGTTTATGTTGTTCTAGGTGCCATGCTGGCGTTGCTCCAGGCTGGTAGCTGGGCAAGAGTACGAAGATTCGGGATAGGGAATGGAGAGTTGTTTTGTATTTTGTTGGGTGTGTACGGACAACGATGGGTGTTGGCTTGTGAGGCTCCTCGCAGGAGGGACTCCATCACGTTGGCTGCTGCAGTCGGGAGCGGTGATGGGGTTTATGGCTGCTACGATAGTCTGGGTAGGAGGTGGGATGGGTGGGCTGGACGTGCGTACGTGAGGCTTCTGCTCTGTGAGATTCAGCGTGACTTTTCCCTTTCGGAGACGACGTTACACTGTCATTATGGGCGAAGTACATGTGGTCTAATGGAGTGTGCAAACTCGGAATGCAAACAATAGCTGTCGAGGAGGCCGCAGGCGCCACGATGGCCAGAAGGGTACGACAAGCATATTCCAGGTCAAGTCTGTTCGCCATAGTGTCGCCAGTGTCGCTGGCTAGTGGTACCAATGAAACGACGTCGACGGAGTGATCGCTTTCTTTCAAAACACGCCTGATCGCGTCGTCGCTGCTTTGCTTCTCGGTATCGTCAGGCTGAGCGCTCGAAGTCATCCTCACGTCAGGGCATCCTTTTCGACCGCTGGTGTCGTGCCGAGATGGTACATGGTCGTCGTCGAATTCTTAGCGGATGGTGTCGATACCGGGCCAGTTATTTATTCTTCTGGAATTAAGATGTTCGAGTCGGTGGGTGTTGCGTATGCCAATGCTCTTGAGACGAAGGGGTGGGGGAGAAATGTTTACGGTGTGGTTGTGATTATATTCCTTGGGGCTATGTGTGAAAAGAAATTTCCAGTCTCCCTTCATGTTTCATCCCACCACGTGGGTCGGGAAGTTGAGTTTCGTGCCAATGTGTACTTTCGTTGAGGGCTCATCAGAGGAAGAAACAGCATGAGGTGCGTGTCAGTGGTCGCGATTGGGACTGGGATCGTTCTGTTGGATCTCGTCGACAGTCCGCTGTAATCGAATGCTCTGCGAGTTGCTGTTGCGACTGCAATGACCGATGATCTGAGCGAAAGGCGGTGTCCTGTGTCTTTCTCTCTTCCTGCTATCCATTGAGCTCCCTATGTCTTGCCCCTTTGTAAACGCATTTCCTCCAAGCCAAGGATTTCAAGCTTCCTACCATTGCAACTCTTTGATCCAGTAGGCGGCGAAAGACGGTCGCTACTCTGCTGGTATTTATCATGTGACTCGAGGAGCAAGGTCGATGCTACTTCGTCCTTGAAATGGCCCTGATCTTGCCCATTCCAGGCTTAATTGCCCTCTTGTTTCCATCTCGTCAACGGAATGTCGAAGGGGCGCCGGTACAGATCAGGTCACGGATTTTATTCGACTTTCCTGTTCACGCAAAAAGAGTCAACGCAAATGGGGTCGATGTAGAGTTGATCTCAGCTCTAACTGTTCTGCGAGGACGATATGCCAGATCTATCGACTGATGAGGTCTCGACCATTTTGTAATGAGCGTCGTGGAGGCTCTCGGTGCCAGATGCCTGCTGGAGAGGGGCACTTGTGTCGATTCTGCGGACATTCCAATGTTAGTTGTCGTAAAAGGAGGGCTCGCCTAGTCTCGGTACTTGGTGTCGCCGTTGGCTAAGTAGGGCAGCGGGGCAGAAGCGAGGCTGTCGTGCCGACGCAGGCGGTCAAGTTGGGCTTCACGCGAATTTGCTTGTAGTCATCTACAACATCGAGCATTCAACGCAATCCCGACCATCAACGACAACGACAATAAACACAATCCATTTGGCCATCGACCGCAACGAGCACCAGCGCTTCCAACATCGTCGCCGCGTAATGGCGTCCCAAACTTATTCCCTGCCATATCGCGGCTTACCGGAAGAGGTGACGACGAGGATCTGGGAGATGCTTCTTGTTCCGTCTAGTGGCACCGTCGAACTTGTGCCAGAGCATTGTGATCGCGTTACCAGACAGCTCGCAGACATCTGTCGTGTGTCGCAGAGAGTTCATCAGGAGGTCAGTCAATACAATATCCCTACCTCACCAAGTCTCCACGCAAGTCGCAGCATCGATCAAGGTCGACTCCAGTCAGTTCATTTGACGGCCGGTGCATTCGACCACCCCCAATGGCATGGATCATGCACCCATCAAACAATGATCGCCGACGACTCGCACAGGGTGATTTGGCACGAAGCATCAAAAGCTGCCATCCACTCGCCTGCCGCTTGCTTGACGATCCAGCTGACTTAGTCATTCAGGCTTCACGGCGCTTCTTCGATCGTACTACATTCTCACTCGATCCCTTTGTGTCCTTTGCACCGGGGTCCCGCGGGCTACTTTACAAGGCGCCCTACCGATTCCAGTGCCGCATAAGGAAGCTACACCTGCGACTGCCAAGGGCGGTCGACCATCCATGGCTGGATTTCGTAGATGACATAGGTTACGCGACGAGAACCTTTTGCGACCTGCCTGCCACCAATGCTAGATAATTGTCCGACAGAACCAACAAGATTCTTGGGGGGTCAAGAACGATCTCCAGCTGTTTCTTCCTCTTTTCGATGTGTTTGTGCGCTGAGCTACGTGACGACCGGGACTGTGCCGGTTACGCGATCGCTTGAGCGAGTCTGAGACCAGTCGCAGATGGTCTAGTGAGCAGTTCTCAATGGGAATGCGGTGATGAGCATGTGCCTCTTTGCAAGGCGTGTATCATACATGCCTCTTTCGATAGCCGGGAAGCACCGCCAAAGTGTAGACATGACTTTGATCCGAGAATAAAAAGCCACAGCATAGAGTTGCGTGCAATCTGTGCGGCATAAGATCTGGATCCACAAGTGCTGTCTGAGCAGTAGGCTCTTGCGACACTCCTGCGTAGTGACCAGCTGCATCAGAAGGCTTCAATGACAATCAGAGTGTTCATCATCGTGACAAACGCGTACAAAAAGTGTAAATTCCTTGAGTATCGGTGTGGAGGTGATTCTCAGCGATGGCTGCAAGATTTGACCGTCAGAGGTGATTGAGGTTTATATATTCCAGATGCCCTGCACCAATCAATGCCAGTACCCGAGATGAGCCTGCCGCGGCTCTGCCTTGGGGAAAGCAGAGATAGTGCAGTCGGCTAACAGTTGGAAGCAATGAAAGCCGTCCTCCACAAGGCGCCCCTCCCTTGTAAGCATCAGAACACCGAGTTCAACTTTTTTTGATTCCCGGATCAAGGCGAATGTACTCATTACGGCCATTTTTTGCACCGCTTAATGATGTTGGGAAGTGTTTGGTTGGATATCCTCACCTTTTTGCTGTTTGATCCGTCTTTGATGCTGGCTGCTGGCGACGAGAGGCGGCGAGGGCGGAGGTGGAGTGACGCGATGGATGAGCTTCACCAGCAGGACTACTTCTGCTGCCTCGCACAACGCTCTCCTGCTCTTCTTTACTCCTTCCACCATGATGACAACGCTTATGCGAAGGAGTAAGCAAATTCAGCATCGATGCCGGCGTTGATCGTCGCGAGAACGTGGTTCAGCGCCTCTCTTTCATGTTTCGACCGATCGAATCGGCGCAGCTCTTGTGACGACACCCACCACCAAAAGCATCCGCACCCTCGTTACGCTCTCAAAAGGCCTGCGGCTCGCGTGGAACCAACATTGACACGAGAGCAGGACACTCAGAGAACGCGCGGCATATTCCCAGCAGGCGAGCTCATTTCGCAAGCGTTAGGCCCATCGCCGCGACTCTCCTACGAGAACTTGTCGGCAGACCGCGAGGCGCAATTGCCAGCAATATCCCCTGTTGTGGGCGACGAGACTTCCAGCGAGATGATGGTCGTCAGGCCTAGCGACATTTAATACCGACGAGGGGATGGCCTTCCGCTCGCAGGCCCGTCCTCACCACCATCGTTCAAGAAGGCCCGGAAGGTTCTTGATTCACCCATCACTGCCATCTCGCGTAGTCAGATCTGTAGCTACACGCAGTGAAATCGATCGAGCACATCGTCCATCGTCTCCATCGCCGCAGTGAAAGAGCAGGCCAATCGCAACACACTATGGCATGATCCCTTAAGCACAGACAACAGCCCTAGCGCAAACCCGAGGTCGCAGACACAGAACATCTAGGGTTGGCCGAAGAACAAGAGCTTGACATGCGAGCTGATTGGGAAGATTCGCGAAGGTCGCACCGCAGGCCTAGATGACAACCAGAGGGACGGCTCTGTCGAAGGCATGCCACAAGAACATTCCGATTTGCTTCTCGATCCCTTAATCGCAATTCACAAGGACACCGGCGGTCCGTGATTGTTACTTCTGAGCTTTGTCCACATCTGATCGAGTCGGGCAGTAGTGCAGAAAAGGGAGGCCTCCCTCTGCTTCTTTTTTGGACCGAAGGAGGTTGCAGCATCGACGAGCAGTCCACGGCCAACGCCAGCCTGCCTGCACTCGCCAGAAGCTACGCAAGACAGCTCAGAAGCATGCTTAGGCCAGATCAAGAGCATGAAGGACACTCGATCGTTCTTCAACGTGGAGCGACGTGACAGCATGCTAACTTCGGCACATGGCTGCTCAGCTGCCTGCTGGGTCGCTTATCAAGCATGCAGGACCGTCAGATCGCTATGCTATGCTGACAGCAATCGACCGGCGTAGCTCAGACGGGCAAAAGATGCTGTAGAGCAGACAACAGCATGTCTATGCTCGAGATGGTGAGAGAGGAAGTCCAATTTGCTTGGCGACAGGGTGGCCACCCTGCCATAAGAGGAAAGCCGACTTGAGCTTCACTGACCCGGCAGGAAGCTTCGCGTCATCATGGCGGTGCTCGGTCGGGTAATGATGTGCGATAGCTTCGGCCAAGCTATCACGACTCGTTGGCCGACTCCGGCATAGCATGGCGTGCTATGCCATTGATGAGTGTATGATCTGCCCGACTGAGGGAAGCTTGCGTCCGCTGGGCACTGACAATGATGCAGGACCCGGAGAAGCAGCAGACAATGCCCAGCGAGAGGACACCGCTCATACAGACAGTCCCTGTCGCTGAGCAGAGGGATCGTTATCCTCACGCAAGGGTATGTCTGTGAGCATGATTAGAAGATTCGTTCTATGCTTACACATTAGGGCAGGTCAGACGTATTTGCACCACAGTCATCAGCTCCGTCATCCTTCTCGCAGCACTCGTGTTCCTCAGTATTGCCCTTACTGGCAAGTCAGACATACTCAAGGGCAAGCCGCGAACAGAGACTGAGCGCTTCGCCACTTCCGAAACACCTCACATCGAATGGCCCGAGTCGCATGGCATCAGCTACAAGCAGCTGAAGAAGACGCTTCTTGAAACGCCGGACGCAAAGAAGGCAAGAGAATGGAGTCAATACTACACAGCTGGGCCACATCTGGCAGGCAAGAATGAGAGCCAGGCACAATGGACAAAGGACTTGTGGAAGGAGTTTGGGGTCGACACTGCAGACGTCGTCTCATACGACGTCTACATCAATTATCCGGTTGATCACAGACTGGCACTGTTGAAGGACGGCGAGGTCGCTTTCGAGGCCACACTGGAAGAGGACATCTTGGAGGAAGACCCAACCACGAATCTTACAGATCGTGTTCCCACCTTCCACGGCTACTCCGCCGATGGAGATGTTACTGGTCAATTCGTCTACGCAAACTACGGCACTTGGTGGGATTTTGAAGAGCTCATCAAGGCAGGCATCGATGTCAAGGGCAAGATTGTCATCGCGAAGTATGGTGGCAACTTTAGAGGGCTCAAGATTGCACGCGCGTCTGAGCTTGGTGCCATTGGCGTGGTAATCTACAGCGATCCTGGAGACGACGGCGAGATCACAGAGGAAAATGGTTACAAGACCTATCCTGAGGGTCCTGCGCGGAATCCAAGCAGTGTGCAACGTGGCAGTGTGGAGTATCTGTCATTTGCGCCTGGTGATCCAACCACGATTGGTTATCCCTCAAAACCCGGCGTCCCTCGTCAATCCACTGAAGGCAAGATCCCAGATATTCCCTCGGTTCCAATCTCGTACAAGGAGGCGCTGCCGATTCTGAAAGCTTTGAATGGCCATGGACCAAAGGCTTCCTCCTTCTCGGAACACTGGCAAGGCGGCGGTCTCGGCTACAAAGGTGTCGAGTACAATATTGGACCTTCGCCTGAATCGCTCACGATCAATCTCATGAACAAGCAAGACTATGTCATCACGCCTCTGTGGAACGCGATTGGTATCATCAACGGCACCGTATCGGATGAGGTGATTGTCATCGGCAATCATCGAGATGCTTGGATTGCAGGTGGCGCCGGCGATCCCAACTCCGGATCTGCTGCACTCAATGAGGTCGTCCGATCTTTCGGCAAAGCACTTGAACAAGGTTGGAAGCCGCATCGCACGATCGTGTTTGCATCGTGGGATGGCGAGGAGTATGGCTTGATTGGCTCTACGGAGTGGGTGGAAGAGTACCTGCCATGGCTATCAGAGAGCACAATTGCTTACATTAACGTTGATGTCGGTGCTCGCGGTGCCCACTTCAATGCCGCTGCTGCCCCCGTGCTCAAAAAAGCCATCTATGAGGTCACTGCTCAAGTACAGTCACCCAACCAGACTATTAAGGGCACGACTGTTCGCGACGCCTGGGATGGCCACATTGACACAATGGGATCTGGAAGCGATTTCACCGCCTTTCAAGACTTTGCTGGAATCTCTTCTGTCGATGTTGGATTCGGAGCTGGCCCCAGCGACCCTGTGTACCACTACCACAGTAACTATGACAGCTTCTATTGGATGGACACCTATGGTGATCCTGGCTTCGAGTATCACATCACTATCGCAAAGGTCATCAGCCTGCTGGCCGCCAAGCTTGTGGAGGAGCCGATCGTGCAATTCAGTGCTACAGACTATGCCCTGGGAGTGAAGAAATACCTCAAGAGCATTAGGCAGGTAGCAAAGGAACAGAATTGGAATGCTGCCGCATTTTCGGATCCTTTGGAGAAGCTCAATGCCGCTGCCGCCCACTTCTACGAAGCGTCAACCGAATTTGACGCCGCCGCCGCGCGCCTCGGAGAGCATCTGAACGATGTATCAGTCGCTGCCAAGCACAAAATGGCAGTCTACAAAGCTGTCAAGACGACAAACAAAAAGTACAAATTGCTCGATCGACAGTTTCTGCATGCTGATGGATTGGACAAACGCAGTTGGTTCAAGCATGTCGTCTTTGCGCCCGGCAGGTGGACAGGATATGCCGGCGCTACATTCCCTGGACTTGTCGAGTCGTTGGAAGATCACGATGAGGAGAATCTGAAGAAGTGGGCTGATATCATCGAAGGCAGGATTTCTGCTGCTGCGCATCTGTTGCAGGGGAAGTGACGGTGGTTGCGATGAGATGATGAATTGAGTTACTTGAGAGAACAGCGGCTTGTCTCTGAGGATAGCCTCTGAATAGGAATGAGTATGATACACGGAAAAGGTATAGCCATCATTTCCTGCAAGTCTCTCGCTGTTGTTGCGTTCGAACATACATGGCTACGTGGATATCCTTCAGAGGCCGTGGCTCCTTGCTTTGAAACCGCCTGATTGCTCTGTCACTCTTACATGCGAGATTCATCCGATTCTAAGCAAAGCCAATCAGGGCTCCTCCGCCAGTCCCACCTCCCGAGCTCAAGCGGATCCCCAGAAGCGCGAAGATACTCCTAAGCTTAAAGCTGTTCGACATCCCGTGATGGCCTGCCCATCTTGCAGGCTTGCGAAGGATATCCGGAGCACGGCCGTCTTCTGGTACATGACGAGAAGGTGATAACTTTGCACCTCAGGTGGCAATGTTGATTTGGTGTTGGATACGATGGTGGCAGCGCTGTATCCCGCATAATTGGGATGCCGTGATATCTGCCAGACACAGAAAAGTCACGCTGTTCGATGGTTCCAAGTCTTTCCTTCCAACAGACGGTGCTGATTTTTCTGAATTGCCTTTTGGTGGGCTCAGATGCGGGCACCGAGGAAGACTACAGTGATCGCGTATTCCAAGTCCTCGTTGTCGGGCATATGTGGACCTCAACCGCGCACGGGTGCTTTCGCACCAGGATATTTTCACATCTTTCCTTCATCCACAGACGCTGCTCGTGCACTTGAACGCGGTGTCGAAGAACAACATGCCCACCCACTGGTTACAGTGCTCTCTCATCTGCGGCTCCGAAGCATTTCTCTCGGGAACACAATCTCCCACATGGTTGCCTTGCTTATCGTTGACGGTATATCCTCCATCATTGCCCGTCTTGACGAAGTCCAGCTGTCCGGATCCACAGACGCCAGAGACGGAGCTCACGAACAAGTCGCCGGTGAAGGGCGCCATGGTTCCGTTGTGGACGTAGTTGTTATCTTCGGCATGGATGAGATGGGAGCAGAGGAAGGGATCTGCGGCTTTGGTGTCGTTGGAGACATTCGAGAGTACTTTCGCGCCGCGAGTGCAGTGCTTGACTGGGAAAGCTCCCATGCAGACGGATGTGTTGGAGACGAAGAAGTCGGCTGATGTTGGAGTGGCGAGAAGAATTGTCAGCAAGGCTGTCGGCAGGGATAGTGCGGCATGCATTGTGCTATGGGTGTAACTGTTCTCCTGCCTCTGCTACAGCTGTCTCGAATCCGAACACAGTCTCCAACGCTAGCGTTCGTATGCTCAACAGCAGATTCTTGCAAACGTGGGGACTATCATACCCACGCGGCAAAGGCGCGTCCATCACGACATACATGTACCCGCCGCGCCCAGCACAGCGTTACAGCCACTAAGGGCACCCTACCTTTCCACTGTAGACATAGCTCCCCAGCGAGCCAGAGCTGCAGCGTGCCAGACTGTGCATATCAGAGACCGCACTAATGGAAGACGTGCAGTGCAGCTGTGGAGGCGCAAGAGCAGCCTTCCAGAAAAGTCTAATCCTCCAGCCTGCCAGCTCAGCTCGGCCACCGGTTTGATTGCAATTGGCTCGTGATCTGGGGATGGGCTTCTAGGGGGCTGGCACGTTCGCTGTGCGGCGCGACGTTGCTTGGATCCATCTGACGAACGTGGTCATCGTGTGACGATGAGCCATGCTGGTGCGCGAGACAGTATGATGACAGAGATGCGCGATCAGCTTCGGAACAAAAGCGCCATCAAACGCCTCTGTCCAGCCAAGACAGAGCTGTCAGCCACCGAAACAATAATTCTGCGCTCCTTCGCGGCAGCTGCTGTAGCTTCGATCGTGAGTGCTATTTCTGGGTATCGCTGTCTTTGATGGATTGAGAGCCGGTCATTTGAGATATCCCTCATCCAACCACGATGTAGTAGGATGGATTGAAGTTGGCGATAGGAGGGGCAAGCCTTGTTCGGACAGTCGGATCGGCTCCGGATAGCCTATGATCCCTGTGACCACGCGTGTTAAGGCCTGGGCCAGACTAGTATAAGGGACCAGGGATTTTTCTCCTACAGTATCTGCGAGCATACGTGGACTTGAAGACGCACTTGTCGCGATAAAAACCAAAGTGTGTATCTTGAAACACTCATGATGGCCAATTTCCTCCAATAGCGGCTTGACTGGACTGTATCGCCGAGCTCTGCGGACGCTCTCTCTGCCCAAGACAGCCTATAGAATGCGGAACGCTCATATCCCGCCGTGTCCCGACTATGCCCAAGCTCCAATCAAACTCATGCAAAAAGCTCCCGAAAAGACCAATGCCACAGCGCCCACTCTCCTCTTTCCACGCAAAGTCTTCCAGCTATGATCACTCAGAAAGTCCTCTGACAACAGGTCCACCAGACTCGTGTACGTCAGGAGGCCCGCTGAAAAGGCATTGAAAATGCCCACAACAACGAGACCGGTGGCAGAGTCTGGATCGTAAAGGTTCCGGGTGGCGATGCCAATCGCTTGACCCAGGGGAGTCGTGCAGCCGTACGCAAGAGCCATGACCCAGGGTTGGAGGGCCTTCGACTTCCAGCCCACAGCGGCGATTCTTGAGCCCAGTGCCAGGCCCTCGAAAGTCTGGTGGAAAGCGATGGCGATGAGGAGAATGACTTGTTCGCTGCCTACAGCGACTGCCAGAGCGAGGCCGATGAAAATGCCTGTGGGAGCAGGTTAGTTGAATTATAGTCCGCGTACTGGTTGCAGCTTGTTCTGCGGCTGTCCTTGGGGATTTTCTATCCACAGGCCAGGTGCGGAGCGTTCGACTTACTGTGAAACAAGATGCCGCACTCGAGCAGCAAGCACTGCATGAGAAGTTTCTTGCGAAGCTGCTCGACTTCTTTCTCTTGTGCCAGGCCCAGACTATCATCGCTTGAACGACGGCTGTCACGGTCAACCACTGGAGAGGCAGACTTCGTCCCTGGCGTTTCTGGGACACTGTCGCCTAGCAGCAAGCTATCCCGCCTTCTCACAGTCCTCATAACACTGTGAGACCTGCCAGACCGCGTGCGTCCGAATTGGGGTGTGCTCTCAGCTGTGATGGTCGTTAGAAAGATTTCGACAAGCCAACTTCGTGGGAAGTGACATACCAGGCGTGACCTCAGTAACCTCATCCAGATCCAAAGATTGCCTTCTCCCCACAGCACCTCCGACCTCTGGCAAGACATCATTTTTCTCCAGCTCTCCGCCACTACTCCCACCTGAGTCGGAACAGAGCGACCTCCCGGGACTGAACACCATCTCGGCGACAGTGATCATGAATACCGCCCCGAGCGCAATCGCGCCTGCGAGAGCCGGATAGTCCTCATTGAAAAACGGCGGCAAGCAGGGGTCGATCAGCGAGATGAAAGCCGTGGGGAACAAATGTACAAACGCGGTGGCCACGAGAACTCCCGTGCCGAAATGTCTGAAGCCAAAATGCACCTTGGCTGGGATCTTCAGGCGCGGGATACGCAGTGCTATGATCGGAAGTGCGCACGCTCCTGCTGAAATCCCGAGGATGATGAACAGAGCGCCGACGTGGAGGCGGATATTGTAGTCCTGTGCGCGCGTGCCGGAGCCGCAGGTCGACATGATGGACAGATCTCTCCGGTGGCTTTCGCTTGTGCGATTCCTGATAAAGGACTTCCTTTTTGCGTAGACGCGGTTCTTGATATGTCTGGAGTCGTGCGCTTGGCGTACCGAATCTGTGACCAAAGGCAAGTTGTCGTCTTCACGTCCGGGGCGACTTCACAGCAGCGCAAGTCGGTGAAGCAGATCTTGGGTCTGTGTTCCTCTCCATGCAGAGCAGCCGTTGCCAATGCGCGACTTCGTTGCTTGCACTCTGCGTCTTCTCACGCCGCGACAGCCTTCACGCCTCGCTCTGCAGCATCCGTTCCGCACACTGGAGAGGACATCAGAGATCACAAACTTCACGATCCTTACCATCTATCATCCATCCTCCCCTCCCCTCGGAACCCACGCCCTTGGCAGTTACGCTTGCATCTTGGCGTATTACGAAAGAGCGATGCGTTCAACGGGGAGAACCGGAGCTGGAGCAACAGCTCGTGTGCGAGCATTGCATGAGAGCCGTATGGCAGCTCTAGAGCAAGTATGAGGATCATCAATGTTGTTGGACGGTTTGCACGACGTGGTGCACGTGCGAGCAACGTGCTGCTGCTCCAACCTGGATCTCGAGGTCCGGAGGATATCCTATCTGCAGAGTGGCCTACGCTTTTGCCAAGGCAATAGCAATGGCGTTTTCTGGTCGAGGCGGAGAGCCATCTAGGCGCTCACACCCATATCTTGGGATGCGTACAGGTACCTTCGCGCAGTCGTGGTGGTGAACATCGGGCCGTCGCTCGTTTAGATGCAAGCCATGTGGAATCCGCTCTGAGTAAAAAGGGCAACGGAGCAAGAATAGTGGATGCATGACGAAGCTTCCAGGCCATTGCCAAGCACATCCAGCGTGACATGGACGCATCCGAACACCCGACAAAACCTGCTGAGATCCATGCAAGAGAGGAGAGTGCAAGAAGTCAGTTAGAACAAATGTGTAAATGCTGGGGCCGCAATGCCTATCTATGTACGGAGCCCGTTCCTCCTACGCAACGATTCCTGATTCATTCCCTTCGTTTCTCATGGGTATACGGCGGCAAGTCGAAAAAGTCCATTCCACGCCAGCAGAAAACGCCCATGGCAAGCGACTGCGGTACGCTTCACCACCATTCCGATACCCTCTTTTCCGAACTGCCAATCCGTACGCCTCGCTGGATCAGCCAATGTCAAACACAAGAGCACCTGCACCAATCGTTCCATCGCAAGTCATCAGTGCTGCACATTACTAGCATGAGCATATTGCATCAGAGGCCACGGAGTCTGCGCACCAACTGCTTGGCCAAGGTGCATGCTCATCTGGGCCGCGGCGACCATGTCCGGATTTGACCCCTCTGCCCCCTTCACGCCTCCAATAGCCATCAGGCCTGCTGCAGAGTTGATGTATTCATGACCTCCTAGGTTTGGAATGGAGTCTGCAAAGTGTCTCCATGCCGCAGGTCCAGCTTGCGGGTGCGATACTGTCTGATCGTCCATGCCAGCTGTAGTCGGAGTAGGGTGAAAGCCGTTAGCAGCCTGCGTTGTTGGCGCTTGAAATGCAGCCATGAAGTTGTTAGCACTTGTTCGCTGTACTGCCTGCCGCTGTTGTGCGAGCGACGAGGCTTGCAGCAATTGCTCCTCGATGTTGGGCTTGCTGTCTTCTGCGTACGACGTTTGACTGTAGCTATTGATGCCTGTCGATGGGTATATGCCGTTCTGATGGGCCAGAGGGTACTCGTACTGCCCTGCTTGCGAATAGGCATGGTTTTGGTCCGCGTGTGCGCCAGCGTAGGACTGCGACTGAGTGCCACCCATGTTGTCCGTACTGTGCCCATTGGTGAACTGCTGCGACTCGTTATAGCTATTCGAATATGTCGTCGACGCGTGCGCCTTCGTCGGTGATGGAGTCGCAGGCAATGCAGCTGACGCTGTTTTGGCCGCAATGTGGCGCTGAATGTTACCGAGGGAGAAGTCGATGATCGCGCGCAATGCTGCTTGCAGATGCGAGCTCAATCCTGCGTCTGATGTCAGTGGGATATTGGACGAACGTCTCGAGAGACTTGCCGATCAAACTCGCGACCTCTTTCATAATCTCCATCCACGCGTTCATGTCCTGCCTCAATCTCTGCAGATCGGTGGTGCTCATCTGATCCCTGCGCTCAGTATGCGCAAAAAGTGTTGTAAAGATGGCAGCCAAGAAATTTGTAGTGGAATACCACGTTGTGTCTAATGAATTCAGGTTCTTGACAGCCGTTGCAGTTTGCAACAGCTTCGTGCTCCAAAGTAAGCAGGTGTCAAGATTTGTTGCCATGAGCTGCGGGGATGCCGATCGACACAAGGCCGGGTGGTGGAGCAGCAATTGACACTCGGCGACTCCCATATCGAGGTAGTAAGCGGAGACACGATCGTCGTCCCGTGTCTGAGGTCCGATTCGGAATTCTGGTGGAATCTGTGCGTGGAAAGCTTCGACCTCCTTCTGCAGATGGCGCAGGTTGATCTCATACTGGCCGGTCGACTTGATCGAGTAGATGGTTGAGTAGAGCTGCATCATGACTTTGCAAAGTTTGAATCCTTCAATGGCTGCGCGGAAAGAGCAGTCTCGCCATTGATTAGAGGCCTCTTCTGGGAGATTGTCAGGGATCGGTTCGGGGATCTCAATATCAAAGTCTTCCAGCCGCAAAGGCATCGGTCGGCCCAGCTTGCCGCTAATGTGAACGTGGGAGATGAGAAGCGACCAGAAGATGCGCTTCCGCATTTCCAGAGTATGAGCATCTTGACCTGCAGAAGAGTTCGGCCACGCCTTTGCTGATCGATGCAGACCAGACTCGATGGCGAGACCTAGAACCAGGTTGGTGAACATCCATGCCGCGCCTGGTTTGGGCTGACATCGTAACTGTGCGCAAATCAAGGCAAGAGCCTGAATGTCGGCAATAGTGTGTCCGGTCATCAGATCGGGAATGAAGCTGCATGCGTAGTGGTAGTGGCTCATGGAATCCTCTCGTGCTTGTTCATTGGCATTACGAGCGGCGAATTGGAAATTGAGCTGCGCAAGAACCATGTGCAGCATGACATTCTCCGCCGGCTTAGGCTGGTAGTTTTCATGATGCACCTTGTACAGAAGCGCCATGAAGTCCGGCCTGTGCAGGACAGGCGTGAAGACTTGGATCGATCGAAAGTACCACTCGGCATAGACTTTGCATTGCTCGTATGCGGGAAGCTCTGGTCGAAACACCTGGTGTCGTCCAAAAGCATGACTGAGGAACGTCCGATACGACATGGCATTAAACGTAGGGTCCGAATCAGCGGGCATGAATTCGGCCAGGTCGATCTTCGTCCCAAAGAGCGCGAGAGAGGTGCCCTCGATCGAGCTCAGCCAGCTGTTCTCCGACGACACGCCCAGGTAATTGTCGCCAATACAGCCTGATCGGAAATCTGGCAGCAGCGAGCCAGCCGCAGTCTGTCGCTCGCTGCGAACTTGCGGGCTGACTGGCAAGACGCTCTGCGCCGGGTATGCAGCCCCCGCCCAATCTTGCTGCCCCCAATATTGCCCGTACGGGTTTCCTGCTGCAGACGGCGCCTTGGGCTCTACCCCAGTGTCACGGAGCTGCTGTTGCAGCTCGAGGATATACATCTTCATGCTGGCATTCTCGCTCTCGATGTGCTCGGTATGGCCTCGCGAAGTTGCGCGGCCGGTGATGCGGTCGGTGGTTTTGCATTCGGTATGGTTCTGTAGGCATGGCGAGCAGCCACCAGGGCGAGCATCGCACCGGATCTTGCGTACCTATCACATACACTCATGAGTCCACATTCCATGTCGGAGGAACAGACTTCGGACCAAGGAGACTCTGAGACGGCAGAGGTCGCATACCTTACAGCGGTCACAGGCCTGACCTGTCCTCGACGAATTGCCCGCCTTCTTCTTTGCACTTGCACTGGAAGGCGGGAGGGGCAGCGATGCCGCAGCATAATCGTTCTGCTGTTGACTTGACCCGCTGGATGTGCTGGTCCCATCGTTGGTGCTGCCGCTCGGCGCAGAGCTGCTCTGCGCCGTCGGTCCGTCTGTCCTCGGGATCTTCGAGGCAGGCTGCGGAGGGTGATGAGCATTATTGCTCCCCCTCCCGCTGCCACCGTCGTCGGAGTCTCCCGGACGCTTCAGCGTCGACGTGGTCGACATGTCCCGGTCGAGGTGGAAGTTGCCGGCGGAGGGCGTGTGGAAGCCTCGTACATGGGGGCGAGGCTCTGCACGGAGCGCGAACGAGCGCGGATATTTCGAATCGACAGCAGAGTCAAATACCGCCGCAGCGCTGCACGACCAGCCAGACCGGGCGAATCGAGGGGAGAGAAATACCTAGCGCCGTGTCCGCCAACACATCCCTTAGCCACGCAGCGCCCGCTCGCCCTCCTCAGCGCCGCCGCGTCGTCGCTCGACACTCTGCCCATTCCAGCGCGGCGGCAGATCTGCCCGCCAAATCCAACAAGCTCGTCCGCGGGTCCAGATCGTCGACTAGAGCCAAGTGGGGGAGCTGGGCCTCGATGCGGTGCGCGGCCATGCTTTTGATTGGAGCCTCCCTTTACCCTCCCTTTGCAAGTTTGGACCCTCTGCACCAACGAGCCGCACCTTATTAATGCGTTCCTTTCCAAGTTTCTTCTGCATCCTCGTGAGCTTGGCCTGATACGGATTGGGCATCGTCCACACCGTCGACGGTGAAGATGGAGACTATCCAACTGCCACATCTGGCCGGACACCCGCTGCACGTGGGACTGTTTGCAGATGTGCAGAATGCGTCTTTCCTCCGCCAACAGCTTCTCGAGGGCAATACCGACTTTCAGTATGCCTTTCTCGATGCCAGTGTGCTGCTGTCGAAGAACCACATGCTTTCGGCATGCTGGCGAGCAATCAATGACCAGCTCGAGGGCCGCATGAAGAGCCATAATGTGCATTCAGAGATCGTCTTTGCCATGTCACCCAATAACAATGTCAGTTGCCGTGGCGTTTTCCTTGCGCTGAAATGTCTCTATTGCCGAAAGCTGACACGCGTTTCCAGATTGGGGAGTCTTTCCGCAGATTCGGCGTGCAAGAAGATAGCAAGAACATTGTTGCAATCAAGGTCGGCGGCGATCGCTCAGCCATTGAGAAGCATCTCCTGCAGAATGTTCAAGGCGCGCCGACTCCATTGTCTGACGAGGCTCTATCAGCAATGCACGATCCAGCCAGAATACGCAAGATTTACCGCCTCGATGCCCCCAAAAAGGGCGAGCAATTGCAACTTGGCAGAGAAGCAGAAGCCTTCATCATTGGCAGCATGGCATTGAAAGGCTCATGAGGACGAAAGCGTCATTGCTGCAAATGGCCATTTCTTCATTGCACGTACCATGGCACCCTGGCCTTATCGACAAATACTGCAAACCCGACATTTCCTCTCCACGTGCCTGTGAGCGCGACCGAAAAACCTCTGTCCGGCCTCTCCAACACCTCTCAACACGTCTTACCTCCCTCAGAACCCCAACTCAACACCTCCGCTCTCACATCCCCTCCAACCCCGCAACCTCACAAATACGGCTCCAACCTCACCGTCCCACCCACACTCTCCGCCGCCGGAACAGCAATACTCACATCCATCTCATTCGTCCCCCCACTCACCCCGACACTCCCAATCCAGTGCCTCTCGCCATCCAGAATCAGCTGTCCGCCTCCAAAGATCACAATCCCGCCATTCGTCTATTCGATCCCGTACAAATCCCCGCTCGGCAAGGACCGATTGTAGGGCGCGTATGAGCGGTAGAGACCGTTGAACAGGGAGATGGTGCGGGCTTTTTTGATGGCGATGTCGGTGCTGGAGAGGAAGGCGTTGTCCATGCGGAGGAAAGCGAGGAGGTGGGCCGAAGGGTCGAGCATGGCGATGCTGGAGGGGGCACTTTGGGGCAATGGCCCAGTCCGGTGGTGGAAGTGCTTCTCGAAGAGTCTCGGCTTTTTGGACGCCAGCTTGGATGACGGCGAGGGCTTGCGTGAGTTTAATATCGTGGCGTTGGGAGGGCGTTGTGCCGAAGCCATTGGTGAGGGTGCGGTTGATGACCTGCCCTTCTACGACTGCGGAACTCGCTGTGAAAGCGCTGGCCAAAACGAAGAATGTGCCTCGCATGTTTGCGCTCTTGACCCAACCAATCAGTAAAACCGTAAGCGATGATGAGGACGAAAATCGAAAGTGTCGCGCGACGTCTGATACTCTTCTCGCTCTCCCACCCACCTCACGTTCTAACAGCAACGAAACCCTCCTTCCCAGCCGACTTCATCCTCCTATCAACTGCAGATCATCGCTGACAAAGCTCATCTTTCTCGCACGAAGCGCTCCTTCCGACGAGAGCCTCGCGGCAATATCATTCTTTGCACCGCATTGTAAACCGATCACTTCCAAGCCCCATGCATCGATCTCCCGTTGCGGTCTACATCCGTCTCGAGCGTCATTGCGCCGACTCTTACATAACGAGCATCCCCCTTCCGTTTGTACGAATCTCGCATACCAGGGTCAGAGAGTAACGCCGATCCCAGCCATACCTCTGCAGCGTCTTGTACGAAATACACCGTACGGACGACATAATCTCTTCCTTCGATCTGTCGTTTCGATATGGAATTCGAGTCGTGTGTCACAACCCCTTTGGAATAGCCAAGAGTCCCTCTGACCGGCATGCCTCTACAATCTGGAAAGGTAGGATCGCAGGCAGCACAATAATGCTCATTCTGCCCGCGAAGAGCGTCTACCGAATGCCCGAACAAAAAGTCAGACGCCCATTCTCTCCTCTGCACTCCGCACGGCCGAAGCGCGACATGTGGAGATTTGAAAAAAAGAAAAAGAAAACAATCCCAAGGCAACGCAGGACTTTTGGAAAAAGTGAAGAAAGAATGAATGCTCAACGGAAAAGAGAAAAGATAAAAGCCCTGCCGGCGGTGCCTGCAGGAGGATTTTCATCCTGCATGTCGCTTACATGCCCACCGAGATACGTGCATACTGATAGAAGAGACACGTGCATACACACGTGTGCGCACACACACACACGTCCATGACCCGGAGCCATTGCACCGCATCCAAGCACGAATGAACACACTACCAACCAAGGCGCAAGCCGTGCCCTGGCTTATCCCGCTCTCCACCCGCCAGCAAGGCAGAAAGCAAGCGGAAGCAAATATTCCCGGACCGGGGAGGGGAAAAAGAAATGCACAGCGTGAGCAAACAAGAGATTCCTCTCCAAGCTACAACATCATCAAATTCCCAATCGGAACGCCCATACTCTCAAACCAATACCTCCGCTTCACACCCACTCCACCACCACCGCCCCTGCCCACCCCCTCACCATGTCTCTGTTGCTCCTCCCCACTAGCAGCAGCAGCAGGAGGAGGAGGAGAAGACAAATTCTCAAACATGCCCTCTTCATCAAACCTCCCCACCCCCGTGGCGACCCGCTCCAACAGACTCTGCACATCCATCTCCCCCCCACCAGCCTCCATCCCATTCCGATCCTCATGCGACCTCCGCTGATGCTGCTGCTGCTGCGACTGCGGCACCATCGTCCCATCGACCATACACATCGCAATGGGATGCGGCCGGAGGATGCCCGCAGGTGTGTACTGCTTCTCGTCAAGCAGCGGCCGAATCAGACCATGCTCGCCCTGCTTCCCCGCATCAGCCTCATTCGACGCGAGCGGGCTGATGACGATGACAAGTTGCAGAGCCTCTGGGGCGGGGACAAAGGTCGGGATATTGGCGAGTTTCTCGTTGAAAGAGCAGCCGCCGCGGAGGAGGACGAGGATCTGGTACTGGCGGGCGATGAACGCGGGCAAGCGGTGGTGGCAGAGGGTGTCGGCGAGGTAGAAGATGGCCTTGTGCGGGAGGTGGCCAAGCGGGGTGGTGATGATGTCGAGGTCCATATGGGACGCTGGTGTGATGGCGCCGGGGCCGGTGGGAAGGATGGCGGGGATGGAGAAGCGGACAACAGAGGGCAGGCCTGAGGCGGTGGTGGATCCGCGGAGCTTTTCGGAGAGCTTGTACTCGGAGGCCGAGGTAGGGAGAAGCTTGTTGAGCATGTTGTCGAGTTCGTCCCACAGAGCATCAAGGGTGCCGTTTTCTGCCATGAAGTCCACATCTACCATGTTGGTCCTGCCGTCCGGCATCGGCACGTCGATGATGACATCCATCATCTCGAGGTCTCTCTGGCGGCTGAAGTGAGGATCGGCAGGACTGACATCTTTGAGGGCAGTAGTTGTGACAAGCACTCTCTCATCTTTGCCGAGAGCAAAGTTGCCGATCGTGTTGATGCGATACTCATCTCCCAAAATGCTCTCGACCAGTACTCCGTGACCATCGGGCAATAAGACACTTCTTGGCTGTTGGATCATGCCAATTCGCATGTTTGAAAGCGAATGGATGAGCACTCCCATGTCCACCTTTTGCACTGCATTGAATGGCATTTGTCCCCTTTCCACTTCCGCAACGGAGGTTCCCAAAGCAGGAAAGGTCAATGTGCTCACGACTGGATTGTAAATGGGGGACGAGAGGCCTCTCGCGGGGACTAGAGACTGAGGAAGTGTCCACGGATGGAAGGTGTAATTGGTTGGGCTTTGCACGTCTGCGAGCGATATGCCAGGGCTGTTCTTCGATGGCTTCTCCAGGCGAGAAGACCGGTGACTCAGCGGGTTAGGCTCGGTGTGAAGCTGGGCAAGGGCAGCAGCATGAAAAAGATCTGCTCTGTTTGCAGCATTGCTGACAGTCAATGGCAGTGGCGGCAGTGGTGCGGTACAGACTGGAGGAGGTGGCAGAGGTCTGCGTTCGGCACGTCGGTTTGCGCGTCTGAAGGGGCTGCCTCGTGAAGCTGCTCGAATATGGTCGGGGATCACGAGAGGGTGACCTTCAGTGGTGAAGACGACAGGCCGATCGAGCTTGTTGAGTGGATGATCCCTGGTGAAGAGCAGATACAGATACTTGACGGTCTCTCCCAGGAAGAAGCTCTCCATCCGATCTCTTTGCTCGCCGGTCCTGACATCGCCTAGATCAGCCCAGCCACACTTGGTCCAGCAGCGCATCCTGATATCGCGGAGTGTCATTTCGCCGACATGCAGGTAGTAGGGATCATTCGTGGCTTGGTGCAGGTGAAAGGTGCTCTCGATGAACTCTGGCCGTCCGGCCCAGTGCTTGAAGTGCGGCTCCAGGTAGTTGCTGCCGACCGGCCATCGTTCGGGGAGCGCGCCGAACTTGGTCCACAAGGCACTCCACAGGAGGTGAGCTTCGATGGCCTCGTCCAGCTCGCCTGCCAGCACCAGCAGGCCAGGATAGTATGCGGACAGATTGTCGACCCAGCTGTGCCGATCACCGCCCGTCTCCGGGTCGACCTGGCCATAGAAGGGATGCTTGACCAGCGTCGGACCTCTGTAGATGTGCCGCTTCACACTGGCATGAGCTGCTTGCCACACCTGCAAGAAGCGGTCCGGCGATTCGGCGCTGTAGTTGCGCGGGTCATAGGGCAGGTTGGAGAGCAGCACGTGAGACTTGAGGGAGTATTCGAAGAAGGAATCGATGCCGGCGCCAATGCCGGAGAGAGCAGGGCGCGTCCATGCTGCCGTCTCGGCATCGATGCCGTTGCCCAGCAGATTGATCGCCGACCGCCGATCCCAAATGGCCCAAAAGGACTTTTTGGCGACCTGCTCGAAGCGCATGTCTCCCGTCATGCGGCTCAGGGCGGTGAATTCGAGGACCAGACTGCCGGCGCCGGCCGCGCAATTCTCGGTGATTTCGCGGGGGTCGGTGGAGGTGCCATCGATGCGACAGAAGCCCGCCTCGGCATCGCGGTAAAAGGGAATGCCGTGGCGCAAGTTCACTCGGGGGTAGGGAATGTCGGTGGGGGTGCTGAAGGCGGGCAAGAGACGGCTCGCCAGGTCGTGGGCCAGACGGAGCAATTGCCCATTATACCGCAAGCCATTCTTCCACTTGATGCCCGGCCTGCTGCCCTGGTCCCAGATGGGGTTGTAGCCGGCGATGGGCAAGTCTCCCGTTGCGAAGAGGTGGGCGGAGAGCAGCCCTCCGACGCCGCGAATGTTGGTCTCGAAGACCTGGACTTTGCTGTCGAGATCAAATCCACATGCCCGCCGGCCGCACCCGCCCTCCTCCGTGCCGTCGCCATACAACTCGACGAGGCTCTTGACGCCGTCCTGGAAGTCGCGCAGCGGATGGTGCGCGTCTCGGGTGTCGCGCGGGCCGGAAGCGAGGATGGCGAGGGTGGAGAGGGAATCGATGAGGGTGAGGCTGTAGTTGCCCAGCACATCGTTCAGGCCGATGTCGCGGGCATCGTGGCGGTTGCGCGTCTGCGGCCGACAGGAAATGGGCCGCAGCTCGTCTTCGGGAAAGGCATGGCGCATGTAGTTGTCGAAGCCATGGTAGAAGAGGTCGTGGGTGTCGTGCCGGAGCAGCGCCACCTGTTCATCCGTCATGCCATGGACCGGCGGCGCACCCCAGGCGCAGAGCAGCAGCAGGAGGGCCGAGAGGTATACGGGCCATGGTGTATGATTGGCGGTGGAGGGGGTGGTGGTGGTGGTGGTGGAGGCCGAGGCAGAGGGCCGCAGTGCAATCCACCGCATCAGCCGTCATTTGGCTGAGAGAGCAGATTTCGCGCGTGTCGTGGATGTGCTTATGGTAGTGATGATGATGATGATGATGATGGTGGTGGTGGATTCCGACGCTCCGACATCATCTGCCCATAGCGAGAATACTCGTGTGTTGTCGTCCCGAGTAGAGAGATGAATGTTGGGGGTGAGAAGCCGAGGGGAGGGACAGCGGCGAGGAACAGCTGTTCTCCCCCGACCACCCACACAGAGACTGGAGCTTCGGCACGCTCCGAGTCCGCGGGAGTGACGCCAAACCGCTGCCCATTTGATCCCACGCGATTCATTCACTTCACCACCACCACCACCACCACCACACTCTTCCCTCCCTGTCGTTGAGCTTTCTTCCTCCCCCTCCTCCTTCTCATCCCCCCCGAGAACAGCTTCCCTTGACTGGCGACAGCTGCGCGTCAACCCCGCCCCGCCCTCCGCCCGCCGCCCAGCGACAACTCTCCCACCATGCTGCCTCGCGCAGCTCTGCGGGCCTCACAGGTGCGACACGGCGCATGCTCCATCTCTCCCTCGACCCTCCGCATCCGCTGCTACGCCTCCAAATCGTCGCGCGCTCCGCCCCCGCCCGCCGGCAGTCGACCTGCCAGGCCTCCGCCACCGCCCAAGGCCTTCACTCCCACCCCCGGCAAGACACGACAGGCCTCGCCCGGCACCGCACTGCCCAAAGACCAGACGTGGAAGCCTGAGGATGGCATCAAACTCTCCAAGCCCACTCCCGCCTCTCTCAGCGGAGCAGGCAAGGCGGCAGCCGCAAAAGCAGCAGGAGCGGGACATGCAGCGTCTTCGCCTGTCGAGGGAGTGAGGACGACAGATGCAGCGTCCACACAGTCCCCTCTTGCGAGTGAAGATGCCGCGCAGAAGATCCTCCACATGTTCCAAGAGGGAAAGGGCATTGCAGATATTGCCCAATTCGTGCAGTCTCTTCCACCGGACCAGCAACAGAAACTAAAGGACATGACCCCCGACGCCGTCGCTCTCAGTCCGCAGCAGGTGCAGCGCGTGCAGGAGCTTCGTGCGGCGGGAAAGAGCTGGGAGGAGATTGCCCGGGAGATTCCCATGCAGCAGGCGCACGCCGCATCTCCGCCACCGCAGGAGCCGATTGCACAGAAAATGGACGCCGATGAGCCGGTGGCGGGGAGTGTGCGAGAGAAGGCGCACGAAAAGGTCGCGGCGTCGGAGAATACGGTGCCGCCGCCAGAGACCCCACAGCATACCGGGCCACTGCCCGACCTGCGCCACGGCATTCCCAGCACCTTTGATCTGGAGTTTGGCCAGGCCAAGGCGAGGGCAAAGGAGCAGGATGCCGCAGAGTCACAGGAGGAGAAGTTGGATCTGACATCGGAGGCTCCGCGTCGAGCACGGGATGAGGCCGAGGAGGGCGAGAGGCAGTACGACCGCAAGGCATACGAGACTTCACTCGACCGCCGACGGAACCGGCTCATGAACTACCTCTATGCTTCCTTCTTGGCAGGCGCCCTCCTCACCGGCTTCTACCTCGGACGACCCTTCGCCGCGCAGGACGAGATTCCCCAAGGACTTGAAGCAGACGACGCGAATGGCTGGGCCCCGCAAAAGATGTGGAATCGCATGCGTGGCAGATTGGGGAGTCAAGTCGGACACTACACCGAGCCCGCCTTTCCCAAACTCCTGCCTGACGTGCCGGAATCCCAGCGCCCTCCCTTTACCCTGGTCATGTCTCTGGAAGATCTCATGATCCACACCACCTGGGACACCAAGCACGGCTACCGCACTGCAAAGCGTCCCGGCATCGACTACTTCATCCGCTACCTGTCGCAATACTACGAGCTGGTCCTCTTCACCTCCGCTCCCCGCGCCATGGCCGATCCCATCGTCGCCAAGCTGGACCCCTACCATTTCATCATGTGGCCGCTCGGACGAGAAGCCACCAAGTACGAAAAGGGCGAGTACGTCAAGGATCTATCCTATCTCAACCGCGATCTCAAAAAGACCATCATTGTCGACACTCATGCACCTCACGTCAAGAATCAGCCCGAGAACGCCATCATCATCCCCAAGTGGAGTGGAGATCCAAAAGATCCGCACACAAAAGACCTCGTGGCGCTCATCCCCTTTTTGGAGTATGTCGCCACCATGGGCACTGATGATGTGCGACAAGTGCTCAAGTCCTTCGAAGGGCAATCGATCCCCGAAGAGTTTGCACGCAGAGAACAGATCGCGCGCGAAAGGTTCCAAGCCCAACTCGCAGAAGAGCGCAGGCGCAAGCCCAAATTCTCCCTCGGCTCCATTGCCTCCGGCCTCGGTGTGCAAGGCTCTGGCATGGGAGGCGGCATGGTGCTCGCTGACGGGCAGAGCGTCGCCGAAGGCCTCCGACAGGGCAAGATGCTGAGTGACCAGATCCGCGAGCAAGGACAAAAGCAGTACGAGCATCTCGAGAAGCAAATCCGCGAGCATGGAGAGCAGTGGCTCAAGGAAGAGGCGGAAGAGCTGAAGAAGGCGCAGGAGGCGCAGATGAAGGAGATGAAGTCGGGCGCTTTCAGCTGGTTTGGCGGTGGGAAGAAGGAATAAACGGGAGCCGTGCTTGTTTCTTTTTCCCGCGCCGATGATGGAACTTTCCACTCTCAAGCCTTTATCCCCCTCACCTTTTTGATGTATCATTATTGTCGTGCTGCATTTAGCGGGTTGGTTGGTTGCACCTGGCAGAGAGCCAAAAATCTACACGCGGCTGCGGAGAACAGCTGTGATGGCTGCAGCTTGCTTGCTTGCGAGACAGGCGCTTGCTGTGTGGGCATGGAATGATGTGTATGTATGTCTGTATGGATGTGTCAATAGAGAGAGAGAGAGAGAGACCCTTCGTGATATGTATTGACAAATTTCTTCGAAAACATGCAGATCAAATGCAGAAGACGTGCACAGATTTGATTCACTTTGTTCGCCGCTTGCTTTCTTTGCCCCGTGTCACTTTGCCTCGACCTCCTCCTTTGGCCCGTCGGACATGGTTATTTGGTGTCGCTGATGCATCGGGGATGATGCTAGCTTCCTTGGCTTGGGTAGTTAGGGCGGTTGATTAGTGGTGTACCTTCGTGATGAGCCAGGCCTCTTTGCTCGGGTGGTTTCTAGTTACAGTGGAGGTGGATTCACGACGAGGATGAAGGGATGAGGCTGTGGCTCTTGCGCAGGTGACGGTGGCAGTGGCGGGAAAGGGAGGGCCCGAGAACAGCATCCGAGTGAAGTGCGGGAGAGAGAGAGAGGCACTGCCCCCGGACGTTTGCTGATGGAAGCATTTTCGCGCTGAGAAATGGGAGCGACGGGATCTGCTTGCGATGCCCCATCCCGGTGGAATATCAGGAGCGGCCGGAGTGCTGTTGCCACGGATGAAGGGCCGGGGACAGAGTGCTGCTGCGTTCTGGCCGAGTGAAGCTTTTGCGCTGCCCGACGGAGCTACCGGTTGTTGCGTGCGATACAGTTCCGGCCGCTACAGTAGCTTGCTTGATATGGCAGCAAGAAATAATAAGAAGGGTGGCGAATATGCAATCTGATCGATTGTGGAGTGCGGTAGACTCCATCGCGCCTGTGTCCTTGCCCATCGAAGCCTTGCTCCGAGATGTTGCCACAGTACATTGCTTGCGATATGGTACCAGCGAGGTATAATAATGTCGCGCGAATGCAATTACCACTCATTAGACTGCGGCTGAATGCACTGGAACACGAATTATTGCTACTCATGAACTAGCAGCAGAATGCGCCGCTGCCACATTCTTGCTGAACGAAGCCTGTCGCCACGAACAGATGCCATGATAGCGTATTGCTTGCGATGGCAGCAGACACACCACGCATCAATTGCACCCGCAAAAAGCCCCCGCTACGTAATTCGTCTGCCGAATCAGGGAAAAAGCAGTTCTTGACGGGAAGATTCGATACTGAGGGAAATGGTGACTGCTGAAAAGTATGTGCTATGCTGCAGCACGGTAGACGAAAGGTTCCGGAGTCGCCGGACCAGAGCGCTGCCTTCTCTACCTCCTGGGCGGCGGGTGAGACGGCTCGGGCGGTTGATGAGGCGTGGTCTGAATTACATTGCTCGCGGTGCCTTCTGGATCCGGCTTGGAGTCAGCTGATGATCTGATTTGACGGCAGCATAGAAGAAGCCACCTCCTGTTGGGACGTAGCTCGCACGTCACCGCGCTGCTTCGCCGCTGCAGGAGAGGAGACAAATACAAAGTTGCTTGACAGCAGCTGAACCCAATCACACCGGCATATCACTCGGACGTCACCGCACCGGCGCCCCTGCAGGGAAGAAGACAAAAAAACACGGCGTTGACGTCTGCTGGGCAGCGTGGCTGTATCATCTTGCCTCCTCGGAGCGAAGACTACGCAGGATTACGTCGTCGAGCGAGATCGTCTCGACTCCTGCTTCTTGCAATTCTGCTCGCGTCTTGGACAGACTTTCCGCATCTTGCATCACCGCCCGGGTGCCGTCCTCGACGACAAACGCCTGGTAGCCATGCTCGACCGCGTCGATGGCAGTAGCTTTGACGCAAAAATCGAAGGCGAGGCCAACGACAAACACGTGCGAGACATGTGCCCTCTTCAACGTGTCGTCCAGGTCGCTGGCGGCGATACGGGGATTGCGGAAGGGGGGGCCGAAGCCGGAATAAGATTCAACGCGAGGGTCTTCGCCTTTGGTGATGACCTGCGACAGCTTGTGCTGGTGCAGCTCTGGGATAAGCTCGGCGCCGAATGTGCCTTGTACACAGTGGTCTGGCCACAGCAGGCTGCCTCGCAGATTTAGCTCAGTCTTCGATGTACCGAACGGTTCGTGCTTGACTCACGTCGTCTGCACTTCGGCCGGGTTGCCCGGGCTGGTGATGGTATGCGAAGACGTGAACGGCTGTGCGCCCAGGTGGTTGGAGGCGAAGGAAATGTGATTGCGCGGATGATAGTCTCTCGTCCCCAGCTTGATGACGAATCCGGGCCAGGACAGGAGGTCGTTGACGACGGGAGCGACCTCTCTCCCATGCTTCACCGCCAGCGTGCCATGCGGCTCGCAGAAGTCTTCTTGCATATCCACCACAATCAGGGCGGCGGTGACAGGGGCCATGATGTGGGACGTCAGTCCAAAAGGAACGTCGCGTCCGCCAATAATACCGATGGTATCAAGACTAGTCAGGCCCCGCGGAGAACTTGACTCTGAGTCTAAAATAACGGTCAACGGCGGCAACAGAGCTGCTATAGGACGTTTCAAGTGAGCGGTCCAGGAACGCGTCCGGAATCCTGCGGATAGGAAATGGGCACTGGTGATCTTATGCTTTTGGCCGTGAAATGAAGTGGAGCGTGACGGAGGTCGTCCCAGGTCCGTACTGAAAGGTGGCTTGGCTTGTGGCGCCGTGGCTTGGTACAAGACGTCCTCCTGTCACATTCAGGATGATTCAGCACACACTGACTCGCAGCGTGGCGCCGTCTATTTCCAGTGCAACTTGGCCGTGGAGATTGCCGATGAATTGCTGAACTCCTCCAGGGGTCAATTGCAGAAAGCAGAGATGGAGAAGGCGGGCAGAGGCGTGACGAGCCAGCAAAGCGAGGCTGCAGCGTCATGTTCTGCACCTCGTTGCGTGTCCAACAATATCGCGATCAATAGCCTTCTATCATTACGCAACTCGGAACAGGAAAGTGCACGATGTTTCGCTACAACTTGCTCGCTTGTAGCGAGAACGCCACAGGGAAACATCACAGCGGGATATGCTTCCATTATCGAGGCGGGAGGCAATACGGGGTCCTGGAATCACACGCGCAAGCTCGTGACAGTTGCACTCTTGTGGCCGCGAGTCGCACCAATGTAGAATTGTACGAGCGCCTCCTGACAGAATCGTCAGTCTCGTGGCCCAAGGAGGAAAAGCGCGGCACGGGGCGTGGAGATCAGAGTAATGGCCCTCCAATACCCGTTTCACATATGCGCACCTGCATACCGCACGCACAATAATGAACAGCACACGACAGCGGGCTACGTACCCCTCGTATGCAGTCGTACGACGACGATAGGGTTTTCGGCCACAGCGCCGCGTTGACTCGGGGACATGCCGACGACAATCGTGCCCAGGGGTCGAGAACAAGCCATCCGGCGATACAACTTCACGAAGGAGGACGCGATGCACCGCAATGGATATATAAGACCAGTCACTTCACCATTGAAGTGCAGATATCATCACTCCCATTCGCACCAATTGCACCGGCATCGCACAAAAGTCTTCTATCTCGTTTGAAGTGTTGCATCGCATCATATACACACACTCACTCATTAATCTCAATCAACATCCATCGTACTCAGCAACAATGAAGTACGCTCTGATCGCCCTAGCCGCAATGGCCCTCGCCAGCCCCGCAGCTGTCGACCGGCGTGAGACCGAGGCGACCATCCCAAGCCTTTCTGTTCTGCTTGGCAGCAAGCAGGGTGGCAGCTACGGCGGCAGCAGCAGCGGAGGCTCCACTCCTCCTTCTTATGGCGGTAGTAGCGGAAGCCCACCCTCATACGGAGGCGGCTCTGGCGGTGGCAGCTCTGGCGGTGGCACTGGCGGCGGCAGCTCTGGAGGCGGCTCTGGCGGTGGCAGCACTGGAGGTGGCTCTGGCGGTGGCAGCACTGGAGGCGGCTCTGGCGGTGGCAGCACTGGCGGAGGCGGCTCTGGCGGTGGCAGCTCTGGAGGCGGCAACGGAGGAGGCAACGGAGGAGGCATTGGTGGTGGTAACGGAGGCGGTAATGGAGGCGGTAGCGGAGGCATGTGCCCATGCAATGGTACTGGAGGAGGATCCGGAGGCGGCAATGGAGGCAACGGGGGTGGCAATGGAGGTAACGGTGGTGGCAGCGGCGGCGGCTCAGTCTGCCCATCTGGTTACTTTCCTCTGTGCTGCCAGCTCAACGTCCTCGGTCTCGCTGGCGTCACCTGCTCTAACGGTAAGTGTCACAACAAGACTCAACCATGACCAATACTGATGCATCACAGTTCCTGGTGAGAGCCCAACTTCGAAGCAAAGCTTCCAAAATCAATGCACAAAGACTGGTCACAGTGCCAACTGCTGCTTGATCCCAGCGGCCGGCCAAGGACTTGTATGCAATCAAGTGTAAATTATTGCATTTAATATTGTACGATACTGGAGATGTGTGGATTTTTCGAGGGGAATCGTAGAGGGAGGGAGGAGATAATGTCGTAGAAATTTGCAACGATGATGATGCCTGGATCTCCTCCCGAGACTATGTTCCACACTTACGGCGACCAACTTTGTGATTTGATCATTCCCGTGGTGCCCTCCTGTGTATTATTTTCGAGTGCCATGAACGTTATCTTTCGATATCTTGAAGCGTTCATATCTTGAAGCGTTCAAACTACAATATTTACACCACTCCTTGGTTTTTCGCCCACCTGGGTTAGACCTTCTCAACTCGCACCGTCTCGGAATGCACACTTTCCAATCTCTTCGCGTTCACATCGGAATTGCGAGTATCCACCATGGCCAACTTCTTCTCCGCAGCCTCACTGATCAAAGCATCAAGTTTCGAATGGCCCGGCTTAGTATGCCAAGGCTTGGGTCCTCCCGGCGCGAACATCTCCTCGATCTCTTCCAAGGACTTGTTGGCAGTCTCTGGGTATGTGAAGAAGAACTGCAGCGCGGCGAGAACGCACATGGCGCCGAAGACGATGAACATGCCCCATCGGATATTGATGAAACCGGGTGGGATATACAGTCCCAGAGCAAAGTTGAATAGCCAGTTTCCGAGTGATGCGATCCCCATACCGGTAGCACGAGTCTCGAGGGACCACACTTCCGCGGCGTAGATCCAGCAGACGGGTGCGAGAGTGAGGGCGTAGACGATGATGAGGAGGTAGCAGAACGCGATGACGGTGTTGGCTTTGGCGCCCGTGACGCGGATGAGGACGTTGGGGTTATTGTCGACTCCTCCGGGAACGTATTCGGCAGCTGATAGGATGCCGCCAACGACAAAGTGACAGAACCCCATCGCCAGAGCGCCGTAGATGAGAAGAGGTCGACGGCCTGTTTTGTCGATGTAGAAGAACATGACTGTGGTGAAGATGATGAAGAGGGCATACTGAACGCCGGAAGCGATGAGGTTGATGTTCTGGGATGCAGGTCAGCGCGGCGCAAGGTTGTGTCTGCTTTTGGCAGCGTATGTGGATGGTGCAGAAGAGCTCACTTACTCCCGTGAGTCCTGCCATTTGGAAGATGTACACCACGTAATACTAGGAAAATGTCAGCATAGCTTCAAACGCATGAGCACAAAAGAGACTCACAGTCATGACATTGGCACCACTGTTCTGTTGCCACATCTGCACTGTGAATCCTGCCAAAGTGCGCTTCCACATGCCATTGTAGACAAATTTCCTCCAGCTTTTGGCAGCAGCCCGCTCCGCAGCGAGGGTGGCGGTAATTTCTTCCCACTCAGCAACAACAAGTGGGTCGTCCCTGTTTCCGCCTGCTTGAATCTTGGCCAATACGTTGATAGCCTCCTCGCCGCGATCCATCTTCGCCAGCCAGCGAGGACTTTCGGGCAAGAATGGGAGACCGACCATCAAGAAGACGCAGGGAACAAATTGCATGCTCCAGGCAATGCGGAAGGATTTGTCGCCTTCGATGAAGCTACAGCCGTAGCCGATGAAGTACATGATGAGGATGCCCCATTCTGACGCCTTGTTAGTCACATGTCTCGCACTGATATTGTAGACTTGCTACTTACCAATAGCGAGCTGCTGAATGATGATCAAAGAACCACGTTTCTCTTTCCTCGCGATTTCCGCCAGGTAGACCGGGACCTGGGAAGAAGTGATGCCTACCGTGATACCATTGATCACACGACCAGCAACGAGAGATCCGAAGCCATTAGTGGCAGTCTGGACAGCTGTCCCCAAGAGCCAGAAGAGGGCTGCAACAAATATCGCCTTCTTACGTCCAAGCCAGTCGGAGATTGGTCCTGCGATAATTGAGCCCGCGACAGAGCCGGCAGCGAGGGCAGAGCCGATGGCTCCTTGTCGAATACCCGCAGGGTAGTCGAAATATTCTTCGTATTGGTCCGTACCAATGATTGCACTGATGCTGATGTCAGCATTCCATGGATATGCATACTCGAAATGGTCTCTGCAGTAAAGAGCTCACCTCATCGAAGAAATATCAAAACCAAACAGCATGCCACCCACCGTGGCCACGAAGGCCACAAAGTAGGTGTTGTATGTCTTTGGCAGCTTCATCGTTGTGATTTTCCTGCAAGTCTGCCGCAGCAAGCGACAGAATATCAGTAAGCCCGGCGACCTATTGCATCCCAATGGAAAGAAGAAGAACCAAGAGTGCAAGAGGGGAACTCTTAATGTAGAGATCAGAAGCTCACGCGAAGATCGTCCCTGGTCAATACCCACCATTAGCACGGCTCTGCTGCACGCTGTTGCATCTACTACCAACCTCCGAGGAGCGCCAAACTGCATCCTGTTGTCTCGTGCGCTGCAGCCTACCCCATACCACCATGCGCGAATGGCACCCAGCAGATCTCTCATCCTGCACCAGGAGAGGGCTCGAAAAGCTTGCCTCGCTTCTGCGACTCGAACCAATCACATCCGTGCACATCGATGGATTTCCGTACAGCATTCCCGCGGGTCAGGCTAAAAGCGATCTTGTGTTCTGGGCGTCAAGCAAAGCCAAGGAGGATCGAGGAGGACCAAGTCTGGAATTTGTCCACGAATTGTAATGGAGTACATGGCGACTCTGAGTTCACGTCATTCATCGAGTCTTCTCTGCATGTAGTCGTGCCGCGAGAGAGGACGTCGAGGTGATATCTGAGAAGAACAGAAGACACAGGAAATGACAAAAGAGAGGGGCAGATGTGCAGCTCGGTGTTTGTACGGCTTTCCGAGCCGAACGCATTGTACTCTTTGTATCTCCAATCAACGCCTGCATTTTTAGACGCCCCGCATGTGGTCAGATCGTCTTCAATTGTCACTCCATTTTCAAGATTCCCATTTGATCGCCTCTCGCTCTTCGCGCCGAGACGCACCGGCTCAATGCCCTCCGCCTCCGACCCCAAGACCATCCTGCATCTGGGCATTCCATGTTGGCTGCTGTGAAAAGCGCGTTGGCAAAAGTGCCATCACGTGCTCCTTCACCTCTTCAATTTGTTGCTCCTCTTCGTGTGGAGGGACCGGCAGGCAAGAGAGACCGCCGAACTTTGTGGGAACGTCACGTTGTACCGTATGTGGTGGGAGACTGTGCTGTTGGTATGCTTTCTGAGGGCAGAGCTCGAGAAGGCGGAGAGCACGTACGAGGTCGGGCAGTAGGCGCTGCATGTTAGGCATCTGCGAGGATGAGCCTGTGCGTGGATCGTCGAATGTGTGCATGTATGCATGTATGTCTGAAGTTCGAGATGGCATTGCTACCGAAATTCACCTTCCGGATTTGACGCCAACATTGCTCGAGAACGAGGTCTAGAACGGCACATATGGATGCAGCCTGAGATATGGAAGCACACGTCGAGAGGACTGGAAAAGAAGTAAATAACTTGTGCACGTGAAATCGTCTCTCATTTCTCATCAACTGCATAGACAGCGCAGACTGTACAACGCACTTCAGCTATCTCATATTTTGCTCGCACTTAGAGCGTATATCGGAAAGATGGCTGTCGGAGATGCATTGTCAGCACATGGAACGTCAAGACTTCGAAACAGACAGGACAACTCACCTCATCCTCAAGCACAATCTCTCCGCGGTCAGCCTTCTTGTTCTGAGCGATAAACCACATATCCAACAAGCCCACAGTCACGAGGATGATCAAGCAAGCAGTCATGCATGCCCACAAACCAGGGTGGTACTGAGGCTTATCCTGCGTTCGGAAGACGAGCGAACCAGCAATACCACCCACACCACCGAAGCCGACCAGAGTTGCAGAGCAGAAAGCGCGCTTCCACTGTCCACGGATGTTGTTACCCTGGTAAGACATGCAGATGGGAATGTTGGCATTGGCACCGGCACAGGTCAAGAAGACACCAAAGTAGCGGACGCCGAGAACGTCGGCCCAACCGATAAGAGCGAGGCCAATAATGCAGAGGACGGCGTTGGCGCAAAGAATGGGTCCCCGGATGTGATATTTGTCGCCGAGCCAGCCGCAGAGGAGCATGACGATGCCAGCAAAGGCGTATGGTGGTGTGACGAGACATTGAGAAGCGGCGATGGAGAAGCCCATTCCCTCGCGGAGAATGATGGGAAGAAAGTAGGCGAGCGCGTACTACCAGACAATCAGCATACGAAGACGTCATCGCAGAGATGTCAGACTTACAGTGACGGTAGTCAAGCAGCAGAAGATCATGGCAAAGCCCCAAACTTTCGGGTCAGCAGCTGGCTTGAGGAACTTGACGAGGTTGAATGGCTCGGTCACGGTGTCTGCGCGATCAGCTTCGACGCGAGCAATTACCCAGGCGACTTCGCGTTCGTTGAGGAAGTTCCAGGCCCTTTCTGGGTGGTCGTCTGGGAATGGAACGAGGAAGAACCAGCCGCCAATGGCGATGAGGCAGGTAAGAATGCCCTCCATGATGAACTAGAACAATTGTCAGCATACGCGGCAGTGGCCACAACTTCTGCAACTGGACTCACGATCCATCGCCATCCGTTCAAATCAGCAAGACTGCGTGCAAAGTCAGCGCGAGCTCCATTGTATTCACCGACAAATCTATTCACTCACCCCTTCATCTGCATTAGACCGTATGCGAGAATGCCCGAAGCAGCGGAAGCGAACATGCCAATGAGGTAGAAGAATGAGTATCTCTTTCCCATTTCATCTACATCCCACAGTCAGCGTGTCATGGCTTCAGGTGGTCGGACGCTGGGAGAGTGATTGACTTACATCGCACATACCACGTGCTCAACAAGTAGACACATCCAGGGAAGAAACCAGCCTCGAAGACACCAAGCACGACACGAAGGCCAGCAAGAACGTCCCAAGCTGGAGCGAAGCCCATGCCAATCATCACAGCTATCGTCTGTCAGCATAGCCCGTCTCTGGAATTCTCCGAATCCATTTCCACGATGCATTCTTTCGAGCACGAGGCATAGTGGCTCTTTGGGCTCGACTCACCTCCCCAGAGAAGACAGATAGCCCCCAAGAAGTTCTTTGGACCAATCTTCTTGCACAACACTGTGGCCGGGGGCTGGAAGAGGACGTAACTAATGAAGAACACGAGCGTGATGATCGACTGTTCGCAATGTCAATGACCCGTGGTCGCGTTTAGCAGTGCTTCGTGAATTACACATACGTATCGGAAGCCAATGAGTTTCTGGGCCATGTCAGCTCATCTGTGCAAAATGTTTCGCCCCCCTTCCAAGACAAACATACCAACTCCACAGTCATGCCTGCAATCGCAGCAGCTGACAAATTCGTGCGATCCATCAAACTGACACAGTACATGATACCCACAGTAATGATCAATCTGCGATCAATCCTGTGTATGATCTTGCGCTGTTCGGCCTCGGTGAATTCTGCGGAGAGCTCGGCCAAGCGGGCATTCTTCTCCTCGATCATGTTCTGCTTTTCGTGGTCGCTGGAGGCTTTTTCGAGCTGCACCCCGTACATGGCTTCCTTCTCGCTGGGGATCCCCGGGGAGGAGTCACGGCGTTCGGTCGCCATGGCTGCAAATAGAGATGATGCTATGTAGATGGGCAGTGCAGGAGGAGAAGCTCAGTGGTTGTTGAGTGAGAGAACTCGCCAGCTGAGAAATCGTCTCAGCTTGGCTGCTGCACCTGATGTGGGGTGAGAGGTAACAATGATGACAGAGAGATGCAGATCGACCAAGCGAGAGCAAGGGAAGAAGAGTCGAAGACGGAAATCAACGAGATCTTGAATGGATCTTGTGTGTCTCTGGCTGACCCATTTCTGATGCCGGCCTCGGTGTAAACGCGTTTCCACGATCTAGTGGTTATGGGGCAATGCCCAGAGAGAGCCACTTGCCCCGGACAGGCCCAGCAACCCGCCTCTTGGCTCGCAGGGACGAGGTGTCGGTCTCGCCAGACTAGTCACGATGGGCTCTGGAGGTGGTGAGAGTGGTGGCGACAGTGGAGCCAGGCGTGCCATTCAGGGTACCTCTAGGCGAATACAGGGTGGATAGCCAAGAGAGTGGCTGTTCTGTGGCGCCGTGGACAGGAGCGAGACACAAAGCTGTCATGGATAATGGATACGATACGCGGGAATTGGGGTATTGTCGTGCTCATTCCATGTGCGACTAACGCAGAGAGGTGGCCCGAGAAGGGTTGAGAAGGGGGTGAGAAGCTGGGCGTGGCGCTGATACGTGCATTCTCTGCTTGCTAGTGGAGTTGGGAGTCACTGCTGTCTTGCAGTAGTTCTACAACGAGTGGCCGGCTGTGGAGAAGAGAGCGAGCCAAGGCAGAGGAGTGAGGGGGAAGATCCACTCCCCATGCTTGGCCAAGACCTCGTGGACCCATGCACACGGGGCTCGAAACCGTCCGGAGGGGGCGGATGGTGCGGAGGATGAAGAAAACTGGAAGCGAGATGGGCGGGCCATGTGCTGCGCTTGCATGTGTTCGCCACGTGGATGTACAACAGTGAATAATAATGTCTACCGATGTTCCTACGATGCGAAAGATCTGCGATTGGCCGGTTGCTAGTCGAAGGTTCAGCATGCAAGCGTGCATACACAGCACAGGAGAGCTCTCCCTTTCCGACGGCTACGAGGGCAGCCAAGCCTGTCAGACACCGGACACATTGCTCAAACTGGCAAACGGACAATTCTGAACCCCATCCGACGTTCCTGCATCGTGGTGTCTACGACTCGGTCCGCGAACTAGGACACTGCACCGACGACACGAAGGGTTGAACCGACACCGCAGATCATTTTCCTGGGGTACAGCACGCTGACTTGTGTCCACGGGACCACTTCGTCTCTTTTCACTTGCATGCCAAGAGCGCTACTTTGGTTCCAGTCGTCCTGGTGGGTCCTGACGATGGTGGTATGCTGCGCAGATATTATTCCATGGTCATCTATCTCCAGGAACCTGATTGTAGATGTCGAGCAACGGGTGTCATTGCGCGCAAGCACGACAGAAGAAATGCCAACGGCTCTAGCTGAGCAGGCTTGTCGTGCTTGATAGCAGCAGTCGCAGTGCCATGTGCTTGCACAGAGGGCTGGCAGCACTCGGCGCGTTCCCAAGCCCCAAGACACCGAAAGTTCGGTCTAAAAGAGATCAGGCGTTGGCGGCTAATCAAGCTAGGCAGGGAAGTACTTTGAGCCTCATCCATTCTCGACTTGGTGCAAATGAGGTGGCTGATGCATAAAATTACAGAGTATCCAATGCCCTACTTGGGTACTTCACACAGCGATAGCGGAGTGTACACGCTGCACGGTCACTACAGTCTAGGACTCCGGGAGTATGCCGCGCAAGTCTTCGGAGCCGAGCCCCCTGCAGCCAAGGTGACCTCTGTGACTCGCGCGTCCACGCTTGATCAGCCGTGGTAGCAGACTACCTTCTTACGAAATCGCAAAAGATGTTTTGCAGACAAGTTTTGTGACATAGCGGGACATTCAGATCAAGATCTCTGTCTATGATCTATACCTTCTCGCTAGTTATTTGGGGCGCTGGACGGCTTCTCAGTCATCCAGAGACTTTGCACGTCTAACATCACCGCAGCGTTTCCTCCTATGATGACACATGAGCGGATCCGATCGCAGCCGGCGCACATTGGTGAGAGTGGACGTGATTTATCATGGAAGAGACGGAAATTCAATCCTGCCTGTCATTCCATCATGTCCTTGTACAACAAAGGGAACCAAGGAGCCGTGAAATAACCTCCGGAAACGCTCGGATGATCTTTGAAAGCGCACAAGCGAGCGAGGATAATTGCACTTCTCGACAAACCTTGCATACGAACGCAAGCTTCTCATGCTTCTCCAGTGGTATGCTCCCATCGATTCCCTGCTGATGCTCCAAATCAAACTCCAAGTTGCCTCAAAGTCCAACTTAGTCTAACGCGTTTCGCGTCTGCGCCAAAATTGCTTAATGCCATTACAGAAGTCGACCGATGAACAATAAGTCCCCATGCTTCCAGGACAGCCTACACGTCAATGTCGCTTAGTCCGTCATACACGTGTACGGGCTCTGAATCCTTGCCATGTCGGCGCAACTCTGAGCCCCATATAGGGGCGACCACTGCGTTGGTCCTCACACGCTCAGCGCTGCACCAAGTTCACGAGAGCCATATGAACGCCAAGTGGACGAGAGACAGACGACCGGATCATGGCCAGGACTGGTGCCACTGGTGAGGCGAGTGTGGATCGAACACCGGCGCATTACTGGCAAAACTCCATGGTCGCAGCAGAGACGAGACCCGGAAACGTAAAGCTCACGCTGCCGGCTGATCCAAATGTCCAAGTCATCCCTTCAGCCTCTCGATCCTTGACACCACGCCTTCAACCACCTCCACACTACTTTTACCGGATCCATGTTTGCCCTTTCGATTTTCTTCCTCACTTTAACGCCCCTCATGCTGCCGTCAAATCCTTGTCCGCGCGTGTCACCATAAACAATATGACTCCTCCTGATGCTTGCTTCATCCTTGATCCAATCGGAAGCCCCCAAGAGCCTCCTTCCCTCCACTTCCCCGACGCCCCATTCTCCCTGTACCCGTCTACCTGTCTTTGCCCAAACAAAATCGCACAATTCCACTCTTTCCCTCTCCTTTGCACCAGCCTTCTTCCGCACACCGAGATCAAACCATCGCGTCCCGAACAACAACACTGCCAACAACGAATACGCGGCGTCGTTGCTGGCGTTGTGCCAATTGATCAGATCCGGTTCGTCACTTGCGCCTTGGATACGATACTTGGGATCAATACCTAGCCGCGTAGCAATCCCTGCAAGTCTATAACTCTCAAACCTTACGCCTGCACGACGAGCCTCGGTGCCAAGGTGGTGCGAGTCGAAGACCCTGATGTTGGGTCCTTCAAACACAAGATCAGAAGACGCCGGAAAGGCCGGAGATGATGGAGGAGCAGCAAGGAGGTCCAGCTGGAAAGTCGAGTCGCGTTTGAGTTGTAGTATGTCGGATCTCAGGGACTGGCCTACGAGAATGATGTTCGAGGCAGGCCTCTTGATTGGCGGGAACAGAGAGGAGAGTGACAATGATGATGATTCTAGATTTTGGAGGGCGTTCAAAGTGTTAATCAAAAGAGCCCTTGCGGCGGAAGGGGACATGTATCGGCTTTCGGTAAAGAGGGCGGTCGAGAGGCTGACGGTCGGGGAAGAGGAGGCTGTGGTGACGATGTGGACTGTCCTTCGTCAGCTTCACGATTATGTACCTGGGACTAAGAATATAAGGTATCGACATACCATGCTCCATCTTCTCTTTCCAATCTCTCAACCACGCTCCCGGATCTGTCCCAATCACATCTCTGACCCGCAGCCAACTAAGCCCAATCTCCGTGATCCTCTCCACAACACCCTGGGTCTCCCACTCCAGATCCAATGACACCAGCGTGACGTCTTCGATCTGTTTTCCTTTCGCGTCAGCCTCATCACCATCGGCAAGTCCAAGCAGCCTCTGCAATTCCTTGATAGGCCTGAGATTTAACTTCAAGTCATCTTCCGCGCGTGTCCGTTGGCGGCGACGCGCTACAGTTCGGGTCAGACCTGGAAATTTTGGTCTCTTGCCGCGAATATTCCTGGAGGCACGCTTCCGAGAGAGAAGAGATGCCGGAGAGCGAAATTTAAGTTTAGGCAGGTGGGGACCTCTAAGTATTGTTGCTGCTGGGGAGATAGTGGGTTGAGATGACCTGATGGGCGTTCTCTTGAGAAGCCGACTTCTGACTGGAGCCACATGGACTGGTTTTGGAAGCTGTGGTTGATTTCTTCTCTGCTCGCTCAAGTCCGGCTTCTGTAGAGTCTTATTGATATTCCCCGCTTCGCTACCCTTCGCGCCATCATCGGATGACGCCTTGGTCTGCTGGACATCATTCTTTGCCGACAATCTCACAACCCGTTTTGAGAGTTGCTTCGGCTCATTGATGAGGGCAGCGCGAATCTCACACGTTCTTAATCGCTTGAGTTGAGCTTTGGTTTTGAGGTCTTTAGGGAGGACCATTGCCGTGCACGAAAAGCCTTTTCCTCTACGGCAGCCACATCTTGCCGCCTTGCATTATATGATGAAGGAAAAGGGGGACAGCATCTTGGATGTGGAGAGAAGTCTGGGCCATCGGCGCGACAGGGAGGTGAGAACATGTACATTTGCAGGTCGGGAGAGCCGAGACTTCGCCGATGGGCATGCGAGACCGAGGACTCGAGCTGGAGATCCTTTTACTTCAGCGCTCACACTCGTGTTTCTTGAGTATACACCAAGTTCATCTCTGCGATGCATTGCTTTGGATATCCTGACAGTCTAATAGCCGGAAGCCATAGCAAGCATTGAAGATCCTGAAGCAGTCTTGCGCCCGGCGCTAGGGAAGCATTGCCGTACCACATGTGCATCTCGTGCCGGTTCCAGCACCCAATCATGCATGGTAATAATGGGCAACGACCTGGATTCGAGCTTGCGTGGTGGGGTTTGTAGGTTTTGTTAGCATTGGTTGAACTTATGGGCATGCTCGCTCCAGACAGCGGGTCTCAGCAAAGGGATATCTGGGCTGACAAGCATAGTCGTATCGACTGGACGAAGAGGCAGGTCAGTCTCTCACGAAACTGAGGCAACAATCACCGATCTGCCACTCATCACGAGAGCAGATATCACACATGGCAATGAACGGTATTCTGTTGAAGCAGAAGAAGATGCAGCAATTCAATTCATGCCCGAAGGCTCTCTGTTACACGAGGGAGGGTCTAGCACCAAGCAGTCAGTCATCCGTGAGCATGATAGCACTTGATTTGCTTGAGACTTACGGTAAGCAGCCTACCATGGCATCATTTTGAACTGCGAGTCCAGCAGGTAATATAGGCTCTGCAAATAATCATAATTGCAGCGCCAGCAGTTCGCGTGACCTGCGCGTGGTTGCTTCTATCACCATGTTTAGCGATACATTCCAACACGGTTCTCTCTGGAACTGGACGTACCTCCACCAACGAACCACTGCAGTGGCTCTTGCCGCCGGCGGCGAGTGCAGTTGGGCACATTGGGGAAGCGGTCGACCTTCACGCACGTCAGCAAAGCTCGCGTATTATCGTTCGGTCATTATGGCTCACGAGAAAGTCTTGTGCACTTCGCCACCTTGCTCCACGCACTCGATGATCACCTTCTTGTGGCACATCTGTAGCAGTCAGCATTGTGCTCAGCTATTGAGATGCAGTCGGCGTTGGGACGATCCAGTCTCCTGGAGCGAAGTATCCGAGGCGTGCTCTTCGATGTGGCCTCGTAGTCGAGGAGTGAAGCCCGGCTCCTGAAGACCAGGCGCAGCTGTTGTTGATCACGAGCCGACGGCTCGAGAGGTGTGCATGGTGATATGACCGAGCGTCATCCTTTCGAAGTGTCGATAGCTTGCGCCTGACAGTCGTCTTTCTTGCTCTTCCAATACGGTTTTCGGCTGGATCGGTATCCGTGGCGGCTGGTGTGTTCGGGCCTTGACTGGCGTATGACTGGGCAGAGAAAGGGGCGCGACTTACGGTGATGGTAATTGGGAATCTAGGAATCCATCAGCGGAAGCTCAAGGAACGTTCCCGGTGGCCATCGTCTCAACTTTCGAATACCTTGACGAGATACTGGATGACTTACAGGAGAGAGCTGCCTGGATGAGATGGATCTGCTGCGATGCTGAAGTCAGCAAGTGCCAGACATTGTCGACGAAAGGGTCAAGAATACAATGGCTGTCGCCTGGCATGTGTCGGGGGTAGGCTTACGTCTTTCGTTGATGTGCTGCGTCGAGAAGGGTTGTCAGCAGAGTCGACAATGTCGCCATATATGATTACTTACAGTTGTCGAGGGCTTGTCGTGCAGTGTGGAAGGAAACTGAAATTGGCAGTGTGCTTGTGTGCTTGTGAACTCGTCAGACTTTTGAGAGCTGTGCGTGCAGCTAAGCGATGCAGCGTTTGTGAATCAAGTGAAGCGCGAGCTACGCGCGGCATCACTGTTGCGCCAGCTCCATCTCTTACGCATTACGGACATATTGGTATCTTGAAGATGTCAACGATGTCACCGGCGAAGAGCCTGATCATTCATTTTATGGCCACATGCTTTCGAAGCTCCTACTGAGTGCCCTGCGGAAGTCATTGCCCTTTGCCAGCGATCCTCGAGGCACAAGGCTCGATTTGGAAAGTCGGACTAAAGGTTGCCCGGTCTTTGTATGCCTCTGAATGCATGCGTTGATCGTTCGAACCATGCTCAAGCAGTGTACTACGAAGCGGTTATTGACTTCGCGCGAATAGTGAAGCAAGCTACATTACGATTTGCTGAACGAGACATTTGTTGGCTTATGCCAGAGAGCATGAATTCATATGTCTACTCCAACACGATCGCAGCGCAATCACATTGGATTCTGTGTCCAGTTGTTGGTCGTGCGGGACTCGTATCACAGCATCAACGATTGTTTTATAGGCGGAAGGAGTTGGCCGGGCAGGTTCAGACCCGACACTTGATCGAGAGTCATGCACGCATGATGGCGCCAAGTTCAGAGGGCATGCAAGTGCCCAAAGTTATTACTTGCAGAGCTCCCTCTGTTGCGTTGAGTGCAGTATATTGCCAATGCCCGATGGACTTGGTGACCAGCCACACCAACGACCAGTCGTATCCCTAGCCGTGCTTATAGCTTCCTCTCGCAATGCAGTCGATCATAGAGTGCAAGCTACCAGCATGCTCTCACATCTGGAGCAAGCGGCGATCTACATTGGACTAAAGCCTGGAATCCGCGTTCGAGCGTTTTCGATAACGACAACACGACGATGTGTGGATAGTGTTGAAGCAATTGAAGAATCAGAGAGATGGTGCGTCGGGGTGAGCAGAGCTGCGGTCATCGATCGCGACGTAGTAAGTGGCTGGCCAACGACGCTCTCGAGTATAAGCCAGCAACGATTGGCAGGCGCATGGGTGGCTTCGCGAGAAGATCGATGGGCAGGAGAAGTAGAGCTTGCTGAAGAAGATGGGGAAGATCTGCAGGAACTGCTGTCAGGTAGAAGTGAAGTACCGCAGGCGCCCATATTAGAGGATGCATAAAATAGCATTCGCGAATGAAAAGAGTCGCCTGCAGCGAATGTGATATTCGAAGCCTCAGAAACGTAGTCAATCGATCGACAGCACGCACCCTTGCACACCCACAATCAAATCTACCGCATCTTCTACGCACATGAATCGATAGGCTAGACATCGCGTGGATGGTCTATTCAGCCTAGACAACGCGTCTTGCGACAGTCGGCCACTTCCTAGCATACCAACCATTCTCCTTCCACCTCCGCTAGGGCAGACCTATTTTGTTTGCGCTCGATGGAACGTTGAACGCCGCGCAATTCTCGCGAGAAAAGGCCTGATCTTCCCAAAGCGTCCACGAATGTCGCCATAGGTGAAGACTCCCTCGACAATAAGCCCCGCCACAAAACTTTCCGTCACCGGCTCGTTCACTTAGACTCGACTTTGCCCTGCCTACTTTGAACACCATCGAGGCAACAGTGACATGAACACTTACCACAACACCACCTCTCAGCTACCGACCATCATCAATCGAGGATGAGTTCGCAGATGTGCCAGAATTGTGCCGCGTGGAGCCTACATTGCAACTCAGAAACACCGACTTGTTCTGCTTGCGCGACCCGCAGCATTCCCTGCATCCGGCCTGCTAGTACACAGTTCGGCCAGCCAGCGGCGTCAGCGCCCCCTTCCCGCTCGACACAGGCTGAGCCATCGCCGGCAAGCGCGGACTACGGTCTCCCATTGACATATTCCGATTCTCCATCACATCCGACACAGGCTTTTGCTGGGCCAGCAACATCTTCAGACGTTGACCGCGACAATGCCGACAACCCTCCGCCTCCGTCTCGTCCTTCCAAGCGAAAGAGGGCGCCGTCGACCATAGTTCCGCATGAGGCAGACACCAACATCAGCACACCGATGCCGGGAGTGCAGGCACAGACTACGCAGGTCACTGATGATTCCACCCGAGTCGGTCCATCCAGTCAACAGAACACGAGATTGGGTTCTTCAGGCGCTCGCTGGCACGGAAAGAGTCGTGGGAGTTCATCTCGACCGCGCCCTTCTACTCTCGGGACGCAGCATACAAGGAGCACATCGCAAGCACCCCATGGCCACATTCTGTACGCTCCGTCAGCAACCCAGTACCCAAACCTGCCAGGAGCTTTGCCACCACAGCATCCAGGTTGGGCGATTCCTCAGCCGCTACCATACCAGATCCTGCCACCGCCTCTAGCAACGCAGCTACCAGACAGCCCGCTTTTGCCTCATCAGACACAGTCGAACCCATTCCTGCCCGGCAACCTAGCGCAGTCCTTCGCCGTTCTACTTCAAGCACCGCAACCAGTATCGACCCTGCCAGGCGCTCCTGGTGGAGCTCCAGCTCCATGGCAACAGAACAACAACGCTCGAACGGAAGAGCTCCTCGATCGCCACGATCAGCTGGCGAGAAACATGCTTACCTGGACGCTGCATGCCTCGCAACATCACGTACCACCTGCTGGGCTCGTCCAGAGCCTCCATTTCGCAAGAGACTGGTGCTACAGTGAGGGACTCTCGCACAGTCTACTCTTTGAGCACATGCTTCACCGGAGCAGTCTGCCGGAGGACCGGACTTTGTCATTCGAGCGAGAATTGTTTGCGTTGCTCGCAATGTATGTATTCATCTTGGAGCGGTTGGGTGAGAGACTTTGCTGACTTGTGACTGTCAGTTACTTGTCAGGAACGCTGGCGCCAGGCTTGTATCCGAAGTTGGTGGAGCTGCTCGAGGACTTTTGCAGAAACTCGCTGCATCTGGACAGGGATGGGGAGGCGTGATGCTGCGGAAGTATGCAAGCACAGGGACATAGAATGAAAGATGGCACCACGCGTCGGACTCTTGTAATTCGTTGACACTGTCGCGAATGCTTGTATGGACAGAAGACGTCGCGGTAGTGCCATGAGGTGGAGAGCGATGAGAAGTGCTAAGCCAGGGTATCCTGAATCATGTCTCTTACACTGCCGCATTCTCCGCTCGACGTTGCTCCTCTCTGCAGTGCACCTCACTCAAGTGCTTATTGCAGCTGTACCATCTTCCCCTTGAGTGGTCCCGCGGGCTCACCCTGCGCAAGTTACATTCGACCGTGTCTTTCCTCCGCATCAGCGCTGTGTGAATCTGCAAAACTCCTCCCGAGCCCGGGACAAGAGTTGGGTTTTCGACACCGCTCCATCGGGTTCGGAGAATCACGGCGAGCTTGATAGCCAGCTATCACGGCGATCTCAGGGTAGCTCGGAGCTCAGCAGGAAAGATTCGGAGAAGGAGAAGTCCACCGGGAAATACAAGCGCACGGCCGAGGCGGTGCAGATGTCCTGCAAAATGACGGGAGAGTCGAAGCGGCTGTCGCGCGAAGCACCTGAGATCTGATGAGCGACGTGAAGTACAAAAAGTGGACAGCTATAAGCTAGCCCCGGCTAGATCGCGTGACGGTGCCTGGAATATACGGCCGCTCATGCAAGCTGTCGAAGAACATCGAGGATGGAGTAGAGGAGCTGTCACGGACCGTCACCGCCGAAAAGCAGCCGGAACCACGCCAATGCGGAGCACGGTGCGTCATCGAGAGTCGAGCACAATGTAGCTATGCTGTGTGTTTGATGCTTCGTTCTGCAAGCCCGACGCTGTACGGCGTCGTTGTAAGCCATGACTAAGGCATAAAAGCCTTCCATGAGAAGGACAGGTATTTTACACGATCAAGAAGGCTTACAGTATGCCGCAGCTACAATGAAACGCCGCAATCATTTAGTCGCTTGGCCCAGACTTGGTCAGCATGCTGTCAACACCACGCTTAGCTGCCCCACCACCAGGATGAGGGGCATGCTGGCCAATGGACAAGAGCTACGTACCATGCGGCGCCTTTTTCACGATGCCCTGCGTGAATGCGTCGACGGAGAGGACAGCTTTAAAATCTTCGCGCGCCCGCCAGAGTCTGCTTCTCCCTCATCTCACTCTTACCATCGAACCAGCTACTTGATTGAAACCACCACACAACTCAGTCATCATGCCTCAGAGAATCCCAGAAGCCGAAGGTCTCCTTGACCTCCTCTCCCTCAAGGGAAAGGTCGTCGTTGTCACCGGTGCCTCCGGCCCCAAGGGTATGGGTATCGAAGCCGCCCGTGGAGCTGCTGAGATGGGCGCCGATCTCGCCATCACATACGCTTCTCGCCCAGAGGGTGGTGAGAAGAACGCAAAAGAGCTGTCGGAGAAGTACGGCATCAAGTGCAAGGCCTACAAGTGCCAGGTCGACAAGTACGAGTCTGTTGAAAAGCTCGTCAAGGACGTCATCGCAGACTTTGGCAAGATTGACGCTTTCGTCGCCAACGCTGGTGCCACTGCCAACAGCGGTATCCTCGACGGCTCCGTTGAGGACTGGAACCACGTCGTCCAGGTCGACTTGACTGGTACCTTCCACTGCGCCAAGGCTGTTGGCCACCACTTCAAGGAGCGTGGAACTGGTTCTTTCGTCATCACCTCCTCCATGTCCGGCCACATCGCCAACTTCCCACAAGAACAGACCTCATACAACGTCGCCAAGGCAGGCTGCATCCACATGGCTCGCTCGCTCGCCAACGAGTGGCGCGACTTCGCCCGTGTCAACTCCATCTCGCCTGGTTACATCGACACTGGCCTCTCTGACTTCGTGCCAAAGGAGACTCAGCAGCTCTGGCACTCGATGATCCCCATGGGCCGTGACGGTCTCGCCAAGGAGCTCAAGGCTGCCTACGTCTACTTCATCTCCGACGCTTCCACCTACACCACTGGTGCCGATCTCATCATTGACGGTGGCTACACTTGCCGATAGATGTCTTGTATGATGGTGATGAGATATGAAAAGAGACAGTGTCCTGGTTGTGAGGGGTCGTGATGACAAAGTCGGCCTTTCACAGCGAGTGAGCCGCAGGATTTCAATAGCTTCAAGCACAGAGCCAAAATGAAACAATTTAACGTAGTTGAAACTCTTCGTTTTCCGCTGCTTCGACGCCGGTGGTATGCAAACTCTTGATCACGCACTTTATGGTCGAATGAATTGAGCCTGAGTGTATCTACGCGCAGCGCAACAGCCCACTACAGATGGATGCAACTTGGAGCATCCGACGTTTTGCCAAATTTGTGATGTCATCTCATGCGAAGTCATGGATGTCGATGATGAGAGGAGCAGAACACTACATACTGTATGTATAGATGATCCGCAATAATGAAACATTCCATGGGATGAGCCACACAGTACGTCTCGATGATCCCACATACCTTTGGGCAGAACTGCTGAACAGCCTGGGATACACCTGCACGGACGACTTCTACATGACAAGCCGGAGCTTTGGACGATCTCTCGCCCCGGCAAAACTGCCGATGTGGGCGGCTGACGTTTTCACGCTGCGGGACATTCGCATTCCCTCATCGTATATTCTATCGCTCCAGCGTAGCGGTTGGTGCTCACACTTATATCGATCTCTGTGCGGCACGGTCGATATCTGAGGAGGCGACAGCGACACCGAGGATGGCTCGCGAGTGCCACAATGTAGTGTCATTGCGAGAGCTTGCTCAGCTTTCCCCCGGATGACGAGTGGTCTACTGAGCTGCTAACTCAGCAAAGTTCACAGCTACGAAGGTAGGTCGCGCCGCGACTCTGGTTGATTAGTAGGTCTCGAAGGTAGGTATATAGGTCCTCCAGATGCTTGAAGATATTCGCTGCACGTTCTGTTGGATTTTGGCAAAGGGCGTCATCTTCGACGAGGATTTCTCTACACTCACCTTGGACCAAGGAAGCACACAAGGATAGCACGTTACGAAGAGAAAGGCCATGACAGATTGCTACAAGACCAAACAGGCACGTCGCTCCTAGAGACGTATTTCGGATTCAGGTAGCAAATATGACCAACGACGCGGACACGACGACAAACCACTCAGAAACAACACCCAACTCTCTCCCCCAAACTCTCTCCGACATCGTCCACGCCCGCCACTCCATCCGCCGCTTCACCAAAGACCCAGTGCCACTCACTCTCCTACACTCCTGCCTCGCCCTCGCCCAAAACGCCCCTTCGAACTCCAACATCCAGAACTGGCGCCTCCATCTCGCCACGTCCTCCGCCCGCGATCGCACAATCGCAGCTCTAAGCTCCCACGCCGCCACCCACGGCCCCAACATCCCTCCCATCCCCGAAAAGTTCTCCCACCACCGCTCCGAATTCGGGCACCTGCTCTACGGCCCCCGCGGCTACAACATCCCGCGCGAGAACAAGGCCGAGCTGAACGCCGCCCGCTTGCGCAATTTCGCCTTCTTCGATGCTCCTGTCGTGGGCGTCATCACGCAAGACAAACGTCTCGGGCTCGTGGACGCGCTCTGCGTGGGACTGTATGTGAATACGCTCATCTTGGCGCTGACGGAGAAGGGATTGGGCAGTTGTTTGCAGATTTCGGTGACGGGGTTTCCCGAGGTGTTGAGGAAGGAGTTTGAGCTGGGCGAGGAGCAGGAGATTTTGTGTGGGATTGCGATTGGGTGGCCGGACTGGGAAGATGGGATTAATGATTTGGGAGTGCCGAGGGGGAAGGTAGAAAGTTGTGTGAGGATTTTGAACGTGTAGAGTGGTGGAGGCATGTATTTTGTGACGGATTTCTGCGCACCACTGCGGCTGCTGCTGCGTAGCTTCGGCCTATGATCCACATACTGCATGTATAGCTACGTCAAAATATGCAGAGTTGAAGCTATCATGTATAGATCTGATCGTTTGGGATGAAAATAGCTTTTGATTGCTATGCACACTCGAGTGCTGCTTTTCTGTCATGAGGTGGGTCGCTACAGTGTCCAGCACTTTGTGCAATCGAGTCCCATGTATTCCCTGCTCCCTCCGTCCCTGGTCATGCCTCATTTCGCCATCCACCGTTCCCGTGGGACCCAATCATCTCGGTGTATTGCTCGCCGAGCCAGCGGCCGCAGAGTGCCGTGAGGCTCTAATTGTGCTTGGCTTAACGAGGCTGTAGTTGGGCCATACACCCATTTGGTGGAGCATTGAGTTGCGTTTAGCAGGGCCAGGCTCTGTGCACTACAGTTTTGACCTGGGAGTTCTGCTTTCGGCCCGCCTCGTCCGCTCAGCGCGCAAGCGTGACCTTCAAATGTTCAGGTTCTTTGCCGGATCACGAGTGAGCCATACTGAGACGTGGCCCAGATTGCTGATACTCATACAATACGAGGTCTCTCGCACGTGACAGCACTTCAAAATGGCCAAATGGCACAAGACAAAGCATGAAGAATAGTTGTCCAGCAGCACTTTTTCTTCCGTGATGCTGGTCGTCCTGTCAAAGGAGATCCTGAGTCCGATCAGGCGGCCCGGCGTTCGGAGGCCCCTTGTGCAATTTGGACTCTTCCGTGCACATGCAATTATCTGGTTGTGCGCGTGCCCTAGAACTAAGGCAAAGTTTGGTGCCCGCACTCTGTACCCAGGTCAGCAGGGACCTTGAGTTGGAATGCCGGGCTCCCGAACGTACTACGAACTCAAGGTGAACGGACTCATCATTGATGTAAGGCAGATCAGCCTTCACCCTTCCATCGCTTCGTGAAAATGGAAAATCTTGGTGTACTTCCATGGAGTATTGATAAATTCAAATCGTCGGCACACAAGAGGTGGCGTGTCTACGCTTCGGCTGCAGCGACGAGAGCTGCGATATGGGTAGTCGGATGACCAATGCCCTTGGCATACCGAGTGGGTTCGCCCATACCAACGCTGGGGTCACGAGCCACTGTGCTGTTGTTCACCGCCTGCCACAAGGGAAAGGCCCTGCTGTCGAGCGAGTCCGGGTAGATGTACTTTGTCCAGCGGCTGTGAGCATCTTCCCAGTTTACCACGCCAAGCTCTAATGTTAGACGCTTGAGCGTTCGCATGTGCTTGTGCTCGCATCTCCCAGTGGTCGCGCAGATCATGCTCAGGCACCAGAAGATGAGCTCCTCAAAACACGTGCCGATAAGCAAGTCCGATTGTGAGAGGAGAGTCTCGTTATACAAGCCTTGCAAAAAGTCTTGCGCGTTGGTGTTCATGGAGAAGCGGATATACCCACAGATTGCTAGGGCTGCGAGTCGCATGTGCAGATACACCTGACGAATAGCGGCATCTTCCAGCACAGTCCGCGTCGGGCAATATGTGGTGGCGGTGACATTCTCAACCTCCCAGTCCATTAGAGTCTGCTGAATCTCGTCCAGACGTGTCCTGGCAGCTGGGTCTTCGGGCACAATGGTGGCCAGTCGGCTGATCAAGTGCATGAAACTTGGCAGTAGCAGATGCCGAGCCTTCATCTCCTCAAAACCGATTGGCAAAGTGCTTGACAGAAGCGGAGTCGCCGGTAGTGCGGACGCCCCAGGTATCTCGAAGTACGGACGCTTTGACGCGTATACGGCGAGGTCATGGCCGGCCGTATAGATCACGTTCATCGTGGCGGGGGGCAACGTTGTTTGCGCACCGGCGAATCCGCCAGGGAGATTGTTGACGATGGCGCTCAGCCCGCCCATGTGCGTTTCGTAAGTACCCGCAGTGCCGTATTGCTAACAAGCTGGGCGGTTAGCTAGTTCCAGGCTCACGGGAAAGCTTGAAGCCACACTGGACTACTCACCAGCTCCCACCCACCGATCAACCCGATCGCGTCAATGATCGCGTCGCCGACTCTGGCCGAGTCCAGGTGAGCAATGGCTTCGTTGATACTCTCAATGGCAGTGTGTTTGAGCTGGGCCAGCAGGGAGACTGGCACGTTCAGTGCCCCAGTCACAATTGCATGGCTAGCTGAGATAAGCATGATAGCGTGGAATAGACACGGATCTCGCAGGGCTAGCGGCCAGAGTTGCGTGCGCATCGCGTCACGCCCATAGACATCGTGGGGTGTCGTTGCATCTGGTAAGAAGTACTTTGTAAAATAGTCGGTGATTGCGGGGATCAAGGGATGCCACCTCGAGATGGGATATATTCGTGTCGTGGGATCGATCGGGCTGGCATCGAGAGACTGTGAATTCCTTCGCGAAGTGACGATTTTGATTAGGGTATCGCTGTCTGCCGCCGAGTTGGAGGATGCTCTACGGCTTTGCTCACTCTGGTCTGTTGATGAAGCAGGACTTGTCTCGTTCGACGCCGATTGGCCACTCTTCTCTGCCAGTCTTCTGGCAATGGTCTGCTTTCTCGCGGCAGCACTTGCCTTGGCGGCCTGCACGCGAACGGCTCTTCTCGTTTCATCGCTGACTCCTGAAGGAACACCGGCATCGAACTGAACGAAGGCCACTTGTCGACTGAGAGGATCATCTCGTTCGGATGTTGGGGAGGTGAGAGGACTTTTGGACACCGATCGCGATCGTGGATTCTTGATGCCTCGTGGGTTCGGCATCGGATTGTGAGGGATGTGGTGAGCAGGAGCAACACTCGATATCGACGACTGCCCGAGATTGCCAAGTACCATGATTCAGAGGTGGACTAGGGCTTGCGAATACATATACTTATCGCACCTGTGCAAGGTCGTCGGTTAAGCTTTCGATCTGCCCGTTGAAGGCATGGTACCTGCTCCAGCATTTCATCCTCGCTCCGACCTCAGGGACCCACTGCTGCGCTCACAGGGACATGCACTGCTATGAACCTGGCGGTCTGTGCATGTGCCGTAGTCGTAGGGCTGCATACCTCAGCCTCGCACGCGTGATGCCTGCAGCCACAAAGGACGACGGTGCGTAGTTCCACGTGGACGGCAAGGCCATGACGCTCCTCATCACGAATGGCAGAAGGTTGTGACTTGTTGCGGTCATTTGCCAGCCAAGCTGGACTAGAGAAAAGCCACGAACCGGCATCCATGGGACCGCAAGAGGGAGTCGGGATACCACGTTTTCCAATGCCGACAGACTTCACGGGCCTGCCATGCTGGGGCCCTGCCGTGCTGTTGGCTGCAGAAGGACCAATGACCAGTCCGTATGCAGGCAGACTGCACGGTACAGCTGTATGCCACCGCAAGTTGGGAGGGCGAAAAGAAGCATAGAGGCTCCCTCGGGCGGCGCCTCCAGCGGTGTGGTAGGACGTCATCGTTCTCCTCGTCATGCTAGAAGGACGGCTGAGCTCCTCCCGAAACAGCAGCCGGGCGTGAAGCCGTGATGCTTGCGAGCTGAGGACATGTCGTCTGGTTGGCCCATGGCGGCTGCTGCGCTCCTCTGCTCGACAAGACCACGAATGAAAAGCCCGCGGGCAGGACATGCAAGGTTTTTGGCAACTTTTTCGGAGAGGCCAGTGGCATATCGCAGCAGGCCAATCGGTAGGTTTGGCGGCGCTCTCTAGCGGAGCTGCACGACAGGAAGGCGTTTTGAGCAACCAACCTCAGCTCAGCATTCTCCTCTTTCTGCAGCCATGTCAGCCACGACTGTCAGGCTTTCGCGATGCCCATTCAATGGCGTACGGAGTCCCCGTCGACAATGTACATGCGACTCGCAGGGCTGATCCACTTCTGGCCATGTGGGTACAGCATCGCATGCTCCCCGCTTGGATCGACAAGATTAGCCTGGAGGAGCTGTCTGCTCAGGGTGGATGCCGTGCGATGCGGGCGAAATAGCGTCGCCATGTGAATCGTCAAGCTGAAAGGAGCACGCGGGACGGCGACTCCAGCGCCTCCAGAAATGCGCAGGCCCAGGGGTCGCGGTGGAGATTGTGCGGCGTCGTCGGCGCTGGCCTGGCGATGCACGCGTGCCCTTGCTTTTCGAAGGCTGACTGGCAGCGCGATGCTCGTATCGATGTGCGAGCGAATATAGCTGATCAATTGGCGGTGCCTGTTGCCCGTTGTGTGGTAACTGTGAGCTAGCCATGACGCGCCATGTACGCTCGATCCGTGGCGAACAATCAGCCGTGCCAGAGAGAGTAAATATTGTAAGCAGAGATCCTGCACAGTGAAGGTGCAAAGGAATATCAGTACAGCGGAAATGCTCTGGACGTCCTTTAAGACCTCACTTCGTGCGGAGGCCGCGACATCTCAATGCTACACTGCAATGAAGCATCGGCCATCGCGGGCGGCCCTGAAACGGCGAGAGCGAGATGTAATGGCTCGAAGTAGCAGCGGACCTGACGATCTTCCGGTGTGCCCAGGGCTCATGGCACAACGCAACGACAAATGCTTGACCCTGTTAGCAATGCAACATGTACTGTGCAGACCGTTGGACAGACGACATGATTCCGCGCAGGATATGCTGCCATGAGCGATGCCCATGCAGGAATCTGTCGCGCTGCTGAACCGTGACCTTCATGGTGATAAGTCTCGGTGCGGACCCGACTCCTGCTTGGCACCGCAACGAGCACGAACCGGTTGACCAGAAGCATGCTAATTGACATCACGCGCTTCAGGTCATGTATGCGGATCTTATAGAGCAAGTGGTCCCAGAGACGGTCTAGATCTGCTCGGACCAGTCCCACCCTTAGACCAGCGTAGCACAGGAAACAACAATGCCAAAAAAAAATCATTCAATTCGTCTACAGGTCGTAAATTCATCAACGCAAAACGCTTCTATCGCCTTTTCCAAGAATATGTCAACTCATTTCCTCCCCGGACCTCGCTAATCAAAATGCGGCGTAGGACAACTGCCCACGCCCTTCTTCTCCCACCAGCCTCGAATACAATCCCGATGGAACAGACACAAGCACTCCATGCGGCCCAGCTCATCACCCGGCTGGAAATCTTCATAACAGATGGGGCATTCGCGTGGCTCGCCGCTCGCTTCGATGCAGTCCTTTTCAGTCGCGATACTCTTAACCATGCCGCGTGGTCGAAAGCTCGTGGTGCGCGGACGTGAGCCTTCAGCTTGTGGTGGTGTGGTGCCGCTTGTGGTGCTCGGAACTATGTTGGCTACTGTGCCGGGCGCCACGGGCGGTGTAGAAGATGTATGAGGTGCCATGCGCGAGGCTATGCACTCGTTGATGTGGTTTTCGCGGATCGCTTCGCCGGGCGGCATCTCGTTGCCGCAGACCGGACACTCATCCTCTTCTGCGATTTGGCGGCGAGGGCGCGACGTGGGTGGCAAAGGAGGCAGAGGAGGCTGGTTCGATCGATGCGGAGGCATTGGGAGGGCCGAGCGAGTGTATGGCAAGTCTGCGTTGCTGTAGCTCTGCCCGCGGCGATGCATGCTGGCAGTGTGCTGCGGAGCTGAAAGATGGCCTGGTACAGAGCCGCTTTCTTGGATTGACGAAGATCGTGGTTCGTAGTTCGGGTATCGTAGGTTGCTCCTGTATCGATCGACTGCCACCGAGCTGGAGAGGAGACGTGCAAAGTCGTGGTGCTGTCGCTGATCGTTTGTTTGCTGGTGACTCTGGGCTCGATTGCGTCCGCCATGTGGCACTGGGGTCGATCTGTAGCGATCAGGTACTGCTCGAGAGCTTGACTCTGAGGTTTGTGCGTGAGGCAGAGATGATGAGTTGGTATTGCCTGGCGAACACGCTGCTCCTGGTAGAACTGGTGAAGCTGCTGCCGGGCTCCACGGGTCGGGTACACAAGGATTGCACACGCGAACGACTTCACCTCCACCCAAAGCAGGGTTCCTCAGCGGCGATCCAGGCGCATCATCGCCATAGAAATTCACAATGTCTGGTGGATGCACGATGTACTGTCGCGGGATGGTGATGCGATGTGGCGAGCATCGTGCGCACACAACACGCCCGCACTTCCTGCAATGATGCCGCCGATATAGCAAGCTGAAGTCCGTGGCACAGACCGGGCACCTGGACGCTTCATGGTCTGGCTGCCATCGCGGCAGTACAATATCACTCTCGCGTCTGCTCAGTCCGCCATGGCTTCGGCTGCTACGTAGACTGTGGCTGCTGTCCCACATTCTTGAATCCCCAGGCCGTGTCCGCGATCCCGATGAGGACGATGGAGACGTCAAATCGATCGCGCTCTCTATACTCTCGCCAGCCTGACGTGGAGGACTTGTGCTCCCTCTGTAAAGGCCTGCTGGCCTCCCTGTGTATGCAGGATATGGGTAATTTCTTCTTTCCGGGTCTGAGCCCGCGTGTCTTCTCTTCCGCTCTGTTGAGTCGATGCTATCCTGTCGCTGCTGCCCGTATGGCGAATGAGGCCGCTGGCGCTGCTGCTGCTGCTGTGGCGGCGAAGAGGGATCTTGAGAAATAGGTACAGTTCCGCCAGCGGACCGCAGGAAATCGAGGAAGCTCACATCGTTCGCACTTCGGCCGGCCTGCCCACCATCCTGGCGAGTATCTCTACTCATCATCGGAGGTTGTGCCGACTGATCACTACCGCGCGCTGGGCAATGAGGTCGCGTGCTCCTCAAAGATAAGGGTACTATCGGCTGCCAAAGGGAAGGTCTGTCGGGTGATCCGTGGGTCGGTGCGACAGACTTGCTCTGGCCCTCGTCCACTGGTCTGGCAGCATTTACAGTACGGAATAAGCTGACGAGCTCAACACCCTCCCACCTGTATTCACTGCGCGAGATGCATCATGCGCTGAACGATCCCCACTCACTCCTGACAACCATACCAAGATCGACACTCGCGCCAGCGTCATTCACGTGCAAGCTCGTTGCCAAGGGTGCGGCCGGGCCCGGGGCCATCCCGATGTTCCTGCGCCGACGTGCCGTGGCGTTACCATGTAAGCATGGCTATTTTCGGTCTCGCATATACTCTGATGGTGGTTCGTTGGGAACTTGTAACAAAGATCCTGCATGGGTTGAACACGCGGCAAGGATACACCGCTCGAGCACGCAACTGCAGATCCACACATGATGGGAGAATATGTCAACCATCGGCTGCGTACCGCATTCGAGTGAGTTGCATCGACGAGATCTGAAACCATCTTCAGGATCCACATCATGATACTCGACTTCAGCTCGAAAACGGCGGCCTTCTGTTCATCACGAACGATGGCAGGACGCTCATTACGAGAGATTTTGGTGGTATTGTCGTGGGTGTGCTACTTGTCTCGTAGAGGATCCGGCTGTTGCGGTCTTGAGAGCAAGCAGAGGCGCTCACGAAAGCCTTCATATAATGTCAGAAATGCGAGAGCATGCATTGTCATTGCCATACCTCACGTGAACGATCCCCCGGATATGGTCGGAGTGGCCAACGACAATGACGACTCTATTCTTCAAAACAGTGTTTGTATTCCATGCTCAACGCCTTCGCACGAGATCTGTCTCCCTTGGTTGCTGCAACCCGCACGAAAACACAATCTCAAGTCGGGACAGGAACATTTCTCACGCGCTCGAGCACGTATCCGACTCTCTCAGATCCATGCACGTGCCTCGCATGGCCAACAAACATAACGCGATCCAGACCCAAGCACGCGCCCACGGAGACCACCACGCCGATTGCTCTCGGCACTCGAAACCTTAGCAAAGTCATCCCACGCTCCTCTAAAACACCTCGACCTCCGCATCCTTCGCCACACCAAAACCGGCCCGGCAACGCCGCTCACGTCTTCTCTTCCTCAGCTCTTCCCCATCGCTAGTGCATTTCAGCACCCGCAGATGTCCAACCAGGACTTCCCTGCCTGACATACATGCCGCACGCTCTGCAGCCCACCAATAGGCCCCACGGGAGACTTGGAGGACCACTGGAACCGGGACACGACATGCAAGCGAGGCATCGAAAGGATCGAACGTGATGAGCTGTCATTGCTGCCACTTGTCCCTCTTCTCATCTGCCGGATGTATTACTATGCGCACGCCGCTAGCGGATGTCGGAAGTCTGGTGGGAGGATTCCAGGTTTGTCGATGTGATTCGGTGAGGCCCAAGTGGCATTCTACAGTACGTCTCGTTGCGCAGTGGCGGATCACCTGAGATAGGCTGTTCAATTATACTGCAACAGACGTGGATGCTAAACCGGTGAAATTGCTGGATGACCTCTGATGTCGCGTGTGATGATAGTGGTGCCCGGCATGGAGCAAGAAATGGGAGACGACGCCGGGATAGATAGGAGATGTCATGCACAAGGTCTTCATATTAGATATACTTCGCATGTAAGAATATCTGAGAGGTGGGGAGGGGGGCAGAGGACTATTCATTACCCAATTATGCTGCGTAGTCATGCCGTGGACCGCTGTGTCCTTGCTCCTGTCATCTGGCCACCTTGTTGAGCTGTGCCCTTTCGCCACCGACCTTCCCTTCTCACTCTCCTCGATGATCCCGTGACAGGTCTTCTCATATTTCTCCCTCGTTCGCACACACACAATTACCTCGCGGTATTACGAAACCTCTTTTCGCAGAGCTCCCGAACAATTCGCCGCCAGCGACTAATTCAAAGCTAGTCTGACGTAACGGTACTGTGCTGAATCTGTAGGGTAGATCGTACTCGCGTCTCCGCTCCAGGTTCGCAGCTAGCGTATGGCATGATTTCACCACAACCAGAGCACAGTCCATTGCCTCCCAGCATTGCCCTGCCACTCTGCCTGACTAAGAAAACCTTGTCTCGAATGTGGCGCTGCGGTCTCGCTGCCGCTGCCCAGCTCTGCCGCTGTCGATGGATCCGCTGCCGCACGCAATTCCGGTGCTGTCATTGGAATTACTACTTCCTCCTCTGCGAGCTCTTGGGCCCGCGTTCTGGCCGGTGAATCCCACGCGGTCCCGCGCCGATGCCATGGAGTGAATACCCACAGCTGCTGATCGCGCCGTTGGCGCTGCTCTTGCTGGAGCTGGTCTTGAGACTGCTCGTTTTGTGGTGTGAAGAGTGCGCGTGGCTGCTGTTGCTGTGGTGGCTGTGGCGGGGACCGCGAGTCTGAGAAAAAGACTGTTGTACTGCTTGCTCAATTGGGGACAGTTGCTGCCGGTGACGACGAGATTGTTGAGTATGCGCGTGATGTGAGGCTTGTGGCTGTAGAGGGAAGTTGGTATTGATTGGCGTAAAGGTCGGCTGTGAGCGTCCCGCGCTGGGTGATGAGCCCGGTCTAGAGTAGTGTAGACTCTGTTGATGGTGCATCTGAGGGGAAACATGTGTCATGTAGCCGCCAGCCATCATGTTATTTGAGGTGTAAGGTGGCGCTGTCACAACTGGGAAGGGTGCAGCAGTCACCTGACTGACGGGAATCATTGGTGAGGGTATGTTCGGCGTTTGGGGGGTAGTCGTATGAGAGGGGCTCGCGCTGCCTGCCATGTTCCAGCCCAGTGGCGCGAAAGCCATCGGGTCGAAGGACTGAAGTCCTGCGTCTTCGAGGAGAAACATACCAGTGTTGCCCATGACTGAATCATTGTGGAAGTCACTCATGGAGGCGGTGTCGATCTGCAGCAGAGGATAGTAGTCAGGGACGCCTCGTGTCGCTGCTGCTTGCTGCTTGCGTTGGTTCTGTCTCTCCTGAAGGACTGCGAGACCAAGCGAAATTCGTGCGACGGCCAGATCCGCCAGTTTGTGGACACCCTTTTTGTCCAGCTCGTGGAAGACTGCGAAGGCCTGATTTACTAACCAGAGGTTGTTCTCATTGTCTGTCTCCAGGGCATCCAGGATCAATATCATACATGCATTGAAGCATTGCTGGCCCATCGTCCAGCAGATCAAGACTTGTGGTCTTCGATAGTGGAAGAACATGAAGGCATTGATCAGTGCGATCGAGGAATTGATCACAAGTGACCGCCCACGCAGTGGAGCAGGATGGAGTGGCTGGTCGCCATACACCGAGCTTGTCATGATCGGCTGAGGTCGGGACGGCGGTGGCATAGCGCCTGGCGGCGACGATTCGCCATGTGCGCCTTGTGTTCTCTCTAACCGTTGGCGGTTGAGTAGTATGAGGAAGGATTGTACTTTGGCGTACAGCACTGGGAACGATCAGTACTTCCTCACCTTGGCCAATTTGCAACGGGACTCACTGGCTGACATGGCTTCAAGCGGCCAATCTGGCAATTGAGTTTCCGCTTGCAACCATGTCTCATTAAATTGCAGAGCTTCTGGCATGGTGTCCCAAAGCCCGAGCAGCTTGTCCGTGTACTCATCTATCCTGCCTATGTTCATCATGCCGTCACTGCTGAGAATCTGTCGCGCCAATATCGTGAAGTGATCGATGAACTCGTTCAATCGCAGCATTGTTGGGTTTGTGGTCAGAGGTTCCGGCGGCTGGCAATCACCGATGCCTGAGATGCCTAGTGGGCGACCCAGCGTAACAGAATACTGTTGGTCCATGTGCAGCATCCACCACCACAGCGTCCGTCGGATCATGCTCTCTCTGAGCGGAGGGGCAGCGTCGAGGGCTTTGGGGTCTCGATGGAGGCCGATCGAGTGCGCGAGTCGGATCGTCGTGCCAAATAGTGTCCATGCGTCAAGGAACCTGCCACTATTGGTGAGATACGGTCCTATCATTACTAACGTCTGGATCGCAAGGAGTGTGGGTGTGTTCATGAACGACGCGAGGCGCAGAGCCTGCATTGCTGCTGCGACTGGCGTGATGTTAGCCTATATCGAGATGATGTTGCCGTGAAGCACCTACTGTAGACATCGCTTCTCATGCGCGACTCTTCGACGGCACCAGCAGCCCACTCGCCGTGACGATCGTAGACACCCATTTGCATCGCCGTCGCGATCATTGCAAAGATCAGTGCAAGCATATCAGGATGCGCCTCAGCATTGTCTTCTGTGCGCTCCAAGAAACGGCTGACTTCCCGCCGGGTGAGAAGATCGGGCGTGTGAGGGAAGTAGCAGGATTGCGCCCGCTTCTCGAACACAACGAGACAGGTGTAGACCTCCTCGTGCGACGCCAGGAGATCACGAGCCATGTCTTTGGCACCATTCCCACCTCCCCACAGGTTCATGAAAGGGTATATTGATTGCTGGTCATCGTGTGCGTAGATGTCCTTCCCGCGAGGGATGGTATGTGTGAGGGATTGTGTCCCAAGCTGTAGGTTTGCAAACTGTATGAGGGTCAGCACGGATGATCTCCCGTCGAGCAGAGGCTCACGCACATCAGCAACGATGTTGGTCAGGCCGGGTGTGCCAAAGTAGAGATTGTCCACTCTGTCGCCAGTCTTAAACCGACGTTGTCGTGAGGCTGCCGCCCTCGCTGAGCATTTTGAGGTCTTTCGATCCGACGAGTCCTCGTCATCGTCATCGTCGCCCGACTGTGTCAATCGAGCTGCTTGCAAGCGCTCCTTCAGTCGCTGATTCTCTGCCCGAAGCTTTCGAATCTCGTAGGACTGTTGGATCGGACTGTAGTCGTTGCCCTCACCGACAACAAACTCGCACTCCTTGGGGTGACCGCGTGCACAGCAGGCGGAGCAAGGTTTTGTTCGATCGCACTACAACCACCCCTCGATCAGAACTGAAGTTTGTTCTTGAAGTGAGGCTTCGACATACCTTGACTTTGCGTTCTCGACACTTTGTGCAAGAGAGGAGCTGTCGTGATTGAGGCTTCTTCTGGCGGTCACCGGAACCGCTCCGTTGCAGCTGGGTCGACGGTGCTTGAGCCGGCGCCGGCGCCGCGGGGCCGTAGCCAGCCCAGGACGAGGACGAGCTCATGCTGGGACGTGAGGGGAGTGATGAATGACAACGATGAGGAGCATATCGTCCCAGCTGTCAGGATAGGATGCGGACCACGATCAGGATAAGCGAGCGCAGCACAGCAGACTGTCTAAACCACGGAGGCGGAACGTGGTGACCGGGCTTGCACATATAGCATCATCGTTTGAGAGCCGCTGGTGGTGATGCGAGACTAGATCAAGGAGGGTGCATCAAACACCGCAAGAGGACTATTCCAGACTCGCTCCACAGTTGGGCTGGCTGCGGCGTAGTTGACAGGAGTGTGAGAGGTCGCCAGCCCGAACAGCTGGAACGCGCTCATTTTAGGAGGTGTGGCTTCACAAGTGCGGACAGTTGTCGATGGGTGTTTACTGGAGAACGGCCCAGGCACAGAGAGCATCGCCTGTCCTGGTCAGACATGCAACACGCAGGCCACTTGCGATCCATCGTCTGGCGCCGCAAGCGAAGGCGGATGAAGAGCCGGGCATTGTGTGGGCCAAGTTAGAGTGCTGCTGATTGACCCGCTGTAGCACGAAGCCAATACAATCGATAGGCACGAGAAAAGCCCACGATCCGCGTGTGACCGGGGTCGAGGGGTGTCTGCCAGATGCAGGCGGAGGGGCATGGCGAAGTCGACGGCGAGCATAGCAGTGACAGCGCGCGTGCTGGAGTGAAGCCGAAAGATTGGTGCCTTTTACCATTGCGCTGCACCACGCTCGGAGTGAATCGACGTAGCATCCTAGAGTAGATCGATCCAGCTGGCCGGGCCTAAACGTGCTTGTCCCTGCAAGGCGGAGGCCCCCCGGACGATCTCTTTGGCAAGCCCCGTCGAGTGCAGTGTGGCTTGATGCATTCCGGGCGTATGATTGAGCGGCAGTAGCATGCGCGTAATCGTCACGAACCAGGACTGGAGGGCTTGGGACGTGGGATATCTCCGTATGCACAGGTCACGCTCATCAGGTCCTCCAGGCACATACAGTATTTAGCATGCTGATTAAGACGGGGCTAGTTGGCATGCGGCAGTAGTGTGTGAGAGGGCGCTGCAGCTGCAGGACAGTAGCAGGAGGCGCCAGGACCACTTCAATCTGAGGATGCTATGAATACATCCGATCGAGGAGTGTCGTCAGACCACCACACTGACCCTCGTGCCACGGGGGGTTATTTTTTCTCTGTCTAGTTCTTGCATGAACCTCCCGTCGCGCGGGCTGTCTTGTACCGGCGACCGGGTGTACGCCGGGAGGGGGGGGGGGAACGCAAGATGCATCTCAGGCCACATGACAAATCGCAGGCCCGCCATGTGAACGGCATGCGTACTGAATGCGCACGCCCGCGCATGAGGTGGATTGGGGGATGTGTAAGTTAGTGGGGATGACATGGCAGTATCGTCGCCGTCGCCGTCGTCGTTGTCGTCTTGCGAGCCCCGGGCATCCGTCCAGCTGCCAGAAGACAGCGCGCAGCATCCGGCACATCCATCGCTGTCTCTGGGTGCGTGTGCCATGTCTGCATCCGAACCGCGCGGGCGGCACAGCGCACGCTGCCGTGCGGCGAAGAGATTGCTGTGGTGATGCTGACGGCGCCGTCGAGTGGAGTTCGCCATCCGCAAGCAGTAATCGCTTTCTGCTCCCAGCCCATTTTGCAGGCGTTAGCGAGAGGACTCGTAGCACACGGCGCACTCCTGTGACGCTGGCATCTCCTCCGTGCAGGCATATTGCCTCCTGCTCGTCTCCTCCCGGCGAAAAGGCGCCATTGCAGTGAGGCGCCTCCGTGCTGCCAGTGGTTCGCACGCTCACGTACCGAGCAACTGGCTTGGGGCGGCATCCAAGAAAACCAGAGTCGCGGCGGGGACAGGAAGATGGGAGACGAGGCCGTGATTACGCCTTCAGGCCGTGGGGATCGCCACTAACTAGACCCCATCGTGTCCGCGAGACACGGCCAACTGTAGAACTAACCTCGCCGCGCGCCCTCTCATTTACTGTAGCGTCCTTCGGCGACTGCTTTGGGCGTGCGTGTCATACTAGACTGCTGCCGCAATGGTGGTCATGGTCTCGACCACTCCTGTCTCTCTACCCATGGCCGGGCTTGCATCCTTCGCCTACGCCTGACTAGTCGGCGAAGATGATGCTGGGCGAGACCGACCGCGCGCGTCTGCGATATTCCCATGTCCATTGCGTGTTGGAACCTCGCAGATCTCGCATACTCCATTGTTGCGCCGCGCAGGAGCCATGCCGGGACCAGCAAAAATATCCACCACTCCATCCACACCCACCCCCGCGTGCTAAGCTGCCTCTCGAAATGGCGGGTGAAGGCTGGTATGTAACGCAATCTCCTCTTCGAGAATTCCCGAGGTTAGGGCAGGGCGGCAGAAAGTGAGGCGTGGTAGGCGTGGGGTACGCCATGCACATGACGACGTGGAGGCCTTGACTCTGCCAGAGCGCCCTCTCGTCATGACGATGACCCGAGAAAATCCCCCCTCACCCTGGCACTCAGCATATCCTGCGCGCAGGACACACATTGATCTCAGTAGGGCTAGCCACTCTCGGTGAAGGCAGAAAAGCCACAACGGATAGCTCGACATACCGCAATAGCTTGGTTCGTATGCCTCATATGCCCGACCTGCAGCATCTTCGCATCACAGGTTGCAGGAAGCGGCGCGAGAGTCGGCGCCCCCCAGGGATAGAATACACGAGTGGGACCGGAGGAGGCAGTGATCAAACCATATGCAAGATGTTGCGCCTCAGCTCGCGAATACAACGAATGACGTCCATAAAACAAAAGTGTAGTCTATTCCCTCACTCGACCCGCCAGTCTGGTTCTCCCCTTTGCGGAGATCTGCAGCTCGACAGCCAACCAGCCACGCCAGAAGCACGCGGTGCGCGCATAGACAATCGCATGGCTTCGGTAGGTCGAATTCGCATAAACAACTACACGCTTTGGCCGCTATGCACATGCAAGCCCTGGTTGAGCTGAGCTGTAGAGGTTGCCGGCGTGTCCTTGACTGTGACTCTGGGAAGCATCCCCTAGTACGCGGATGCGCGCAATGGCTGCAGAGTCCGCACATTGTCCACGCTGCAATGACAAAGGCCAACTTGTGCTCATTCCCAGGCTCCGCCGCTATGGAACTGCGCGCAAAGATATGCGAGCAACGCCTCTCCCCACATCAATGTCGCACAAAATCGCAATACGCGATCCTCTGTCCCAACGATGAGGCATTTCTTCGCGAGTTTCGGTCCTGAGATTGCAAATACTATCGGCATGCCGACTGGCATTGCGCGCGAAAATATGCAGCAAAGCCTCCTGCATAGCTCTGCTCCGATGGACCCCATTCCGAAACCCTCTCCTCCAGCTCGCACAAAATCTGTGATTGCCATACTCTGCTCCCGCGCAAGCCTACATATTTCGGCAAATGGCACCCAGCACGATCCCATATCAACATGTCACAGAAGTGCCCCTCGCAAGCTCTCTGTGGGAGAAACATTCGTACCTTCAGATCCCTGCTATACCATGCACAACATCAGAGCCTTCCATGATGCAAAACGGACCCTGAAGATGACCAGCAAGGAAAAGGAGCGTCTACCCTGTACCCCTTCCTACTCCTCATACGTCTCCGATCGCTGACAGGTACTGGTGACGCCAGACCTGCTGAAAATCTGCAAGGTTCATACTTTGCGCACTTCCCGTCTGGTAATTTGCTATGCGACTAAGTCTCATGTGTGTGAGGAGTTGAAGCTGCATAGTACTGATGGACGGGAAAGGTGGAATTGCCATTGCACGGGCACGGAAGCGAGAGCAAACAGACAGGTTGACAACAAGAAAATAGGAGAAGATTTCCTGTCGATTGTGGAATACCCTGTGTAGCCAGGAACTGACTCCTGCTTTCGTCCCATCTGAGCAGCACTGTGGCGTGGAACGAACTCTCTCAGCTCCTGGGCAGCTGCTGCTCGGCCTCCTCTCCCGCTGCGGCCGCGGGCCAGATCCAGCTGACCAGCGTGCTATGATTTCCATCACGCGCTTTCCCTCTCTACGCTCCCACACTTTCATGTCCCGGCGATCATATCATAGAAGCTGGAAAAGGCGACCTCCTCTCATCCCGTCATGAAAATGGACAGAAAAAACACACATCCTCATCTCCCAACTACCTCACTCCGGAATGCCCACTTTCTTCAACGCCAACAGCGCAAAATGCGCTCCCACCACCGGCCTCGCGCGGAATAGCAAATTGGGGGCATAATCTCCCGTGTCGACCTCGAACAGATCCGTGTCCGCGCCCGCCGTAGGAGTCTCATTGATGAACGTGACCAAATCGCGCAAGAACATATTCCTCGTGTCCTCTTCCGCAATGGCAGCACAGAACATTTCCCAATCGGTCTTGGTTCGCTTGGCGCGTGTGTCGAGGGGGACGCCAAATTTCTGGGCGACGGTGGGGTAGAAGTTGGATTGTTGCGTGTAGATGTCCTTGGGGACGAGGTTGGCGCCGAGGAGGGCGTCGCCGTAGAGGTTGTACAGGAGGCCCCAGGAGTTTTCGTCGCCGTAACTCAGGATGGTGTGTGGGGGGTTGGCGTTGACGTTGTTGCCGAGTTGTTCCCATTGTTTGATCCAGTCGTGTGAGGTGTTGTCGTAGTCGGTGGCTTCGGTGCCGTGGCCCGTCATGTTGGCGATCATGGAGGCGGCTTTGAGGCCGATGATGCCTTTGAGCGCGAGGTTGGTCTGGTTGGCGAGTTTGCCGGCGAAGTCGTCTGTTGGTGGTCAGTGATGGGTTGAAGTGACGCGAACAATAGACTTACCTGTGGAGATCTGATTGAAAGGGATGACAGAGTTGTTGCTGATGAGCCATTGACCCCACTTGTGGAGCGAGTCCCAATGCTTGTTCAGGTAGTCAATGTCATTCGTGCGCTGGGCATACGCAAGAGTCATGATCAGCATGTTGCCGCACTCCTCAAGGGGTTGGAGTGCCGCGATGCCATCAGCGTGGCCAGTGGCATTAGGATAGTGGTCGCCGAGATCGTGAATGGCATAGTCTTGTGGCCACATGCCAGGTGCTTCCATGTTGATGAAGAGCGGATCAAGGACCAGCGGCATCCATTCGGGGTTCATGTAGAGCAAGATGGGGTGGAATGGGAAAATCACGTCGACAGTCTGGAAGTTGCCATTGGAGCTGATCTCCTTGAGGAACAGGTAGACCTCATCCTGAGATCCAGCAAGCTGCACTGATGCGAAGGCCTGACGCACGGCAAGAGATGTGATAATAACGTAGTCGTCACCTCCGACGCCTTGCGAATCGTTCTTCACCTGATCGTCCACGCCATCGCACTCTTTCGAGGCGCCTTGGTAGTCGTAGTACATGGTAGAGACGGCGGTAATTTCGTCATCGCCGTAGACTGAGCGCCAATACGCTGGCTCGGATCGGACTTGATTCACACCCGTGGCAAACTGTACGCTGTTTTGTTGCAGCAGGTTAATGGTAAAGAGTGTCTCGACACTGTCACCATTAACGCGCCCAAGGTCTTTGGCAAATGCGAACACTGGATAGTCCTGGTTGATTTGTCGATACCGGGTGTCATCGGTGCAGGAAAGTACACCATTATCGGTGAATTGCTTGCGAACATCAATGTCAGTGCCGGATTGATGAGTAAGGCCGTCCTCATCTTGTGTTGCGTAGTACCAGTTGCCCCACGCAGCCTGATCGTTATCTTCGGAAAATTCCTGCTGCAGACGTCTCCAGACTTTGTGGTACATGACATTCTTTTCGCCAGCAGCATAACCGATGCCTCGACCAGTCCCGCGGCTCCACTCGGCAACCTGGTTACGATCTCCGGAAGTCCATTCAGCACTGATGTCAGTGTAGATGGACACATCGTGGTCATGTCCATCGGAAGACTTTACACTGACAGACATGTAGCTGCACATGGTCAGCGGAGGACGCTTCACGCATGCGTAATCGAATCATACGAGACTGGCGAGCCTTGTCTGTCCTTATTCTTAGGAGTCACCGGAGAAAAGAATTCAATGTCCATGGAGACTTTACCATCGACGTCCATGCTGAAGGTGCTTCTGGTCGAGGTGTACTCGAATGCGTTTTGTGCAACAACCTTTGGCAACGGGTCTGGCTTTCCCCTGCTGTGGCGTCAATACTTTTTCAAGCAATCCGTCTTCAGTTCCGATACTCACATCCAGGTATAGGTCTCATTGTCAACGCGAATCAAACCGGTCCAGCCATTAATCTGACCTGCCCAGAAGGTAGGCCATTGGCCAGCCAGGTAACCGCCATTACCACCATTTGATCCAGCGGCTTGCCAGGTGCTGAGATATGGTGTGCGCACGGCCAGTGGAATGGCAGGGGGTCTTGCTGGCTTGAAGGTTGACTGCGCACATATTAAAGGTATTATTATCACTAAGGTGGAGAGAAGTGAATGCATTTTGACAAAGAGGAACGAATGACTGAGGTCGGAAGTGCCGCATACTCGAAGTGAGCGGCGGGACAGGCCATTTTATCCTAGACCCCTTCGCAGCAGCGTGACGAAGTGCCGTGCTGTCAAACGATGAAAGGGTGAGGTTCGCGCACGGCTGAAGCATGAGACTTGGCAAGCAGCGGGTGCGCATCCTGACTACATCGATATGAAAACTGGGACCACTCATGTTTGAAGATTGGCTCCGACGCCGTAGCAGGCATGCCTTGACCCGAGATGTCGTGCGGCTCGGCGGCGGAGCTCCTCGTTGGATGGATCAGAAGACTCGTCGTCGGCACGTCTGCCCCAAGGAGAATAGGATCACAGGGGCATAAGTCTGTAGCAGGGTGTTGCAGATCCCTCTCAAGTGTCCCGCGTGTCTTGTCCACGAGCCGTCTCGAGCGTCTTGGCGCGACATCGCGCAGTATCATGAACCGCTGGTCGCTGCAGAGGAGCGGACCATCACTTGCTTGCCAAGAGCTGTATAGGGCACAAACTGGCTCGTAGAACGTCAGCAGTGCAATCCGCGACTAGCAGAGGTAGTCAGACGACACAACAGCTACAGCTGAGCTTCCTGATGTGTTGTAGCTGCGAATGCTGCCAAGTCCGTCGACTATGCGAGCTTCAGACATGTCGATATTGCACAACATGGCGCGTGGTCTGGGGACATGGGGCGCGCGAATGCCACGCTGTATGGTGTGACTCGGCGGCCAAGTACGCATGCATATGTAACGGTCGACGGACTGCCTGTGGTCGGCAGCAGAAACTCCTCATCACGCGGTGTGCGGGCTACGCTTCCGGAGAGAATGCGTCGCAGAATCGAGGATGCAATTTGGGCAGAATCTGATCGCTTGCGGTTTGGAAGGGCGGGGATCGTAGTCTTTTCACTGGTTGACGATGGAAAATGTCAGGATGTCTGCAGTAGACAACATCTGTGACTCCGCGAGTTTCATAGGCCGTGAGCATAGACCGGATAGTATCCGAACTGGAGTCGCCGTCGCTGGTGAGCCACAGTAGAAGTCATAGCGCGCCGTTCAGATCTCGGGCACCGGAGGAATGGGACCCGGACACGATCCATGGGCCACCAAATTGTCTCCCAAAGCTTCGACAGCATTGACGCAAGCAGAACCATCTCCGGCACTCCACTTCCTGCACCACGACACCGCGCGATTAGAACCGATTTTTATCGCACACGTCGAAGCGTCTCAACATCAAAACAAGCGACTTGCATCGCGCTGCGCCATGTCTGACGTGGGATACCTGGACGATGATGCCCTGCGCTTCCTCGACGCCTATTTACCACCAGATGCTGGCTCTGCTGCCACAGATGAAACCCCTCTGACTGCTCCACCACCAGATCTGTCCACTACGAACAGCAGCAATGGCTCCGAGCGAGGCCTGCCCTTCGTCACGTTGACCTACGCAGCCTCGCTGGACAGCATGATCGCGCTCGCTCCCGGCGCACGAACAACTCTATCAGGCCCTGAAACCAAGTCAATGACCCACTATCTTCGCCTGCGCCACGATGCAATCCTCGTAGGTGCCAACACAGCAGCAGTCGATGATCCCGGCCTGAACTGCCGTTACCCCGACTCCACCATCTTCGACCAACCACGACCCATCATCGTGGATCCCAATGGCCGGTGGAAGGGCATCGGCAAGAAAGCATATAAGCTTGCCGCAGAAGGCGAGGGCAAGGCTCCATGGGTCGTCACCACCAGCAGGACCTTCGAGAAGAAGAGCAGACTGCATGACATTGACGGCGACTACGTGATCGTGGACGAGCAAGACTCCGCCGGAGCGATCGAGTGGGAGGGCATTCTGCGGACACTTTGGGTGAGAGGCGTGAAGAGCGTGATGATCGAGGGCGGAGCGACAGTGATCAACTCACTGCTCGCACAACCGCACTTGGTGGACGCCGTCATCGTCACCATTGCACCGACCTTTTTGGGTCAGGGAGGCGTGGCGGTCTCGCCCGCTCCGAGCACTGCTCCAGACACGGGGAAGCGCACCAACGCGGCCTGGCTGGACCAGCCGTCATGGAAGCAATTTGGCAACGATGTTGTGCTGTGCGCACATTTGCGCCAGTAAGGTAGGAACACTTAGGGCAAGTGAATTTCATTCCGACTTCTCTTCGCTTTGACAATCTCTGTTCGAAAAAGGCTCTCATGGCTCTGGATCTCCAGACATACTGACACATGGAGCGACCATTCATGCGGAGCCACTGACTGCAGCATTCCGAGCTTCTAGCAGACCGTGTGATACCCAAGGCCACTGGCTTGACCACCGTCCAGATACTACGGCCCAGTAGGAACGATCGTAGTATGCTGTAGTATGATACCTGCCTATGCACTCACCATCCTATGCCATTCGACGAAGAGCATGCGCAAGTTGAGGGCCAGCATTGCATCGGAGAAAGATAGCATCGTTGCAGCTCGACCGATAGCTGGAAGATGACCTTGACGGACTGAGAACACTACAAAGCTAACTCCAGTATCTGACATAAACAACTCTGAGCATCTGGTCGCATGACTACTGTCCAACAGCTTCAACTACCTGGCGGAGAGTCTTGGCCTCTGATGGTCAGTACCGCATTGCGTCACGAAACCACCAATGCCGCTCTGAGACTCCAACCTTTAGACCACAAACCATTTGTCACATGCCCGCAACATCCTTGCAGCGATTTCCATTCTAGGTGGATGTTATGTCACCACTATGCGACCGCATGAAGCATGGGATGTCAGCAGACGATGCAGAGAGCAAGGAGTATGCGAGGTCGCGACTACGGATTGGGGGGGACTGCTCCAAGCAGCTACATGTCACGGCAAGCGCCTAGAAGAGCAAGAGTTGTAGTATTAGACTGGCTCCTGTGCAATACTACGGGCCATATCATGACAGAAACTCTGGACTTGATGACAATCGCCAAAGGCTCAAGAGTGTCGTCGCGAGCCGAGAATGTCAGGCCGGGGAGTACAAGATGATGCGTAACCAAAGGGGCTATAATTTCGATCAGAGCTCCTCTGCTTCCATATTGCGCCGAAGAATGGGTTCTTCGCCAACATGGGTCTCGTCGACAGAATTAAAGGCAGGCTCTCGTCGTCTTCTGACAATAGAGCCAGCACCACATCTCCCACACCAGCTGCCACTAACACAGGTGCAACATTTTACCAACCGAAGCCCGTCTCTGAAGCAGATCCTCCTCGAAGTAAATCCATCGAAACAGGAAGCGGAGCGAGAGTGACTTCTTACAGGGGAGTCTGCCACTGTAAGCACCGTGAGTGGACAGTCGAGCTTACTCCGAACCAGAGCAAGCACATTTTGTGGTAAGCCGTCCACCCCCATTTCCATCGATCGGAGGGCAAAAGCCGATCAGCGAATGCCTAGCCATTGCGACACGTGCAAAATCCTCGGCGGAGGCGCCTATACCATGAACCAAACCAGCCCCAAATCCGCCCTCAACATTACCAAAGGTGGCGAGCCAAGCAAGTACACCTACAATGGCGACAGCGGAAAGTCAAGTCCCAACACGCCTCTTCCTCCCTCGCTCGACCTCCAAAAGTCTTCTCGGTACTCACCTCCACAGGCCGTCAACTGCTACTACTGCCCGCACTGCCCCACCCACATCTACCACCACCAAGAAGCCGTGGGCCCGGACACGATCATAGCTCGGACAGCTTTATTGAAGGGTGGGAGGGATACATTCTCTGTTGGAGTGGAAATTCATGAAAAAGCGAAGATGAGCTGGGAGCCGAGGATGGCGGAGACGTCTGAGACGCTGCCGCCTTCATCGACATTTCGACATTTGCAGAGGGCTAAAATGTGGTCAAGGACGAGAATTTTGAAGCACAGTTCAATGCGGGAGATGCACTACACATGGTGTGATCCATCTGGACGCAGCAACGCAGGCGGCCATCGTGCATCTCCATGCGTGTGCGCCTTCGCAGAATACCCCCATGTCTCTCATACCCGCATGGTCCTTATTCATTTGCAACCTCGGATCTGCGCCGTCGGCCCTAGTCCTCGATTGTACAGAGCATCCCAAGTGGCATCAACGGCCGTAGAAAGGTAGGGAGTGAAAATTTGCTCTGTTGAAGAAGCTCGCTCGAATGCTCACATTCTGCAAATGCTACCGCTTGCTTTACTTGTGCTTTGCTCCTGCTTTGTTGCTCAATGGAGTGGACTGGGGTAATAAGGTATTGAGAAGAAGAGCAGAAAAACTCAATGCGTGAACGCCGGAGAGAAGAAGCAAGGAGGAAGAAAAAAAGAATCTCTTGCGTCTAAATCCTGAGCCTGCCACTTTTTACACGTGGAAATGCTCGCTCTTGTGTGAGGCTTCAATCCGAGAATTGACACCTTTCCGTTTCTTGCAGTGCCCACGCTCGCTTGCCCCGACCGTTCATCTCGCTTTCGTGCAGCCTCTGCCAAGGGTGAAGTCACGGAACGTGAGAAATTCATCATCATCCCCATCACTTCGTATCTGCTGCCCTCAGATTCCGCATCATGCCCACTGCCTGCCTCTTCATGATATGCGTGCCTCATCGTCGACTCTCCCACTTCAAGACTCAGCATCATGGAACACATCCTCGCCACCGAGACTGTCCTGTCTCCGTAGCTCCTCTCGACTCGGAGATTTGCCCGGCTTCGTCGGGTTGCGATAGTCGAGCGGTTGCGTGGCTGCCCCAGCCGGAGTGCTCTGCACAGGTTGAAGTGACTCTTGTGGTGAGCTCGTGCTTGTGTTGCCCACTGCCTCTGCTCGTGCAGGTGCTGATTCTGCCGATGTGTGAGTAGGGACACGGCTCGCTTGTTGAAAGCTGTCGTTCGCCCCATCATGCTGCCCAAAGTCGATCAGGTCCTTGTGTGGTGCTTCTTGTTGTTGCTGTGGTGGAGATGTGTGGTGTTCCTCTGCCGAACGGATGGGCATCTGTGTTGTCCCAGCGGCTGCTAATGGAGCCTGTGCTTCATGCCCGTTCTCCGTGATCTGCTGCTTTTGAGATGGCAACTTCTCGGCCTCGTCGAAATGTTCACTGTGCTTCTGCCCGGGTAGTATTGGTGCAATGGCCAATATTTGCTCCACCTGTTTCTGTGCCGGAGCGCTGGCGTCCACCTCTGCATCGATAATCCAGTCCAGCTTTTCCTCATCCCCAGCCGGCACCGCCCTGAACAGCTTTGGCTGCCATGCGTTCTCACCCCTCTCGGCTGCCTCCTTGCGCTGCTCGTCCTCGATCTTGCTCTTCTCGTCCGTTGCGGCTCGATGGTCAGCTCGCTTGATCGCTTGTGTCGTCGCAGCCCACAGCCTCTGCGACTCCCTTGGAGCCTGCTCTTCGATCGGTCGGGCCTTCGGAATGCTCGGCTTCGCCGTAGTAGCATCAAAGAACTCGCTTTTCTTGCCAGTCGCCAGGTCTTTGATGTACATCTTCTCGTTCCAGTGTCCGCTCAATTCGTACAAGCTCTTCCCTGTGCTGCTCTTCTTGATGTAGCCGACAATCGCGTTGTATCCACCACCTACCCAGCCCTTGACCTTGAACTCAATGTCCGCTTCCATGTCCAACTCGGGACTCCTCACAATCGCATGGTCTCCGAGCTCGTACTTCATCTTGCCAAAGAGAATGCCGCGTGCGTACATGTTTGGCTGAGTGATAAAGTACCGCTCGTTCTTGTTCAAAAAGCGCATGACTGCGATACCCTCCATGAAACTGCCCACACTATTGCCCAAGAACTTGCTGCGTGGCTTGAGTGTACCGTCGATCCGAATATGATGTTCTGGAGCCATGAAGAAGTATGAGCTCTTGGGCGGGTGGTGACTGGTCTGTTCGCTGATGTAGTAGCCCTTTGTGCCATCCGGATAGTCCCAGTAGCCCGTGAAGACCTCGCCGAGGATGGGATTTAGTGGTTTCTTGACCCCCGGCGGCTTGATGTGCCATCCGGAGAGGTAGAATTTGGTGACTGCAGCAAATCTCTCCACAGGGTCGTCGATGCTGGGTAGATGAAGCAGCGTCTCGGGATGCGCCATGAAGTTTGTTATGCGCTCCAGCATCGATCGCGGCTCGAGAATGAATGTGGGCAGAGTGACGCGGGACAAATCCGCCCCCGGCCGCAGCTGAGAGATGATGTGAGTGAGGACACTGCCCTGCTCCTCACTGACGATGGTCTGGTCGCCATCCACGCCCTCTGTGTCGCTGCGGTCTGCATCCGTCGAGCCACGATTGCTCGTCGTGAGCGAGTTCTTCCTATGTCCGTGTCCGAGCACCATGATCGCGGGGTTGCCCTGGGTCTGACCTGACAATAGCGGAGGAGTGTGGGGAACGAGCGTCTTGGTGTGTGGAGGACTCGTCGGGATCTACCTCGGAGTGAGGCAGCGCATAGAGAGTCAGTCACCGCGTGACTTCTGGCGTAGGTGAATGTGGAGGTGTAATCACAGGAAACCATCGCATGGACGAGGGAAACAAGTCAGCCAGGATCCCGCAGCTGCCCACCAGGACGTCATCCTTGGCAAGCACCAGCACTATAGTTCCAGCTAGCATTGCATTATTTACCGATCATGTTATACATCGCTATGGTACGCTGGTGATGATGGCGCTGCGAGTGTCCATCGGTGTCGATGATATCATGCGCTAGTTCGTGCGGCTGATGGGTTGTGCAAGTCACGACTGGTCTGCATGTGAGTCTTTGTATCTTCATCCACACGGACGCGGCTGTTCCTGAGGCCGGTGACCTAGCATACCGCAGTATAGCCGCTACATGCATGTCTACATGGGTAGTTGCGACCTCATCGCTTCACTTTTGCCGACTCGATGAGCCTTGGTCTATTGCATAACAATGATTCACGCTGCCTGGTCATTACGCTCTCACATGTACTTGTCGCAGGGCTTGATGTATGTCGAGAATAATGCGTGGTGTGTCAGTGCAGAAGGAGAGAACGCACGGTGGAAGACAACGCGGTCGCAATACCCACGAGTGTTTCCGCGCGTGCATCAACAGATGCTCAACGACGGTCAACGTCCTCGAAATGCAAGTCTGGAGGACGATGGAAGTGGATGTCTGGCAAACAATTGCGGCTGTCATACAGCGTATCCGGCATGCCGTGTAGCATCGGTGCTCACATCTGTAGGTAAAAGATCGTGGAGGTGCCTTAACTGATGCCGCATTACCTCCTAGCAATCGCTGGCTCGTGATGCGATCCAGCAACAGACAACACATCGGGCAGCAGGCAGCTGCCATGTATGTACTCCATGCGATACTCCCAGCATTGGACTCTGCAATTCCAAATGCATCCGCAACTTGTCCGAGACGCGTCCGTGAATCAACAAACCTCCTCTTGCCTCCGACCGTTGCCGTTTTCTTGGTTCTTTTGGAGAAGGCGTAGAGCGGAGCCCAACACGGGAGGTAAGGAGCCGAAGTGGCGGTGCAGTCATGACACGCATTGCCTTGGGAATACGACGTCTCCAACCGTCCTGTAGAGGCGACCAGAGCATCTGCCCGCGCTGCCTACGCGAACACCCAGTGTTGCGCCGCGGTAGAGACCACGCAGCTCCAAGGTGTAGGAAGAAATGTCAGCTTGCTTTATGCGGTCCACAACTGCGCAAGCATCAGAGCTCCAACGCCATAGAGACTACGTCTACAATGCCTGCGCTGCAACCTCGTACCTCGACAAAAGACGCCTCCGGTTGCTCGGGGCACATCCCGAACAACCATGTCCCTGCATTGGTGCGAGCCTCAAGAGGAGGTTCGCGAGGGTAAGGGTGCAAGCTCGTCCTGTTACCGGATGCTGACAATTTCTAGCCTGCCCATATGTGCTGTCCCTACTCTTATGCAGCTGTCAAGCCAAAGCTTGGCCCGCTCGCTCCCTCTCTCCACGCAGCATGCATGCATATGCTGCTGCGGACATGGATCGTGGAGGGAGCAGGATTGGTCGCGCGCGTCTAGGGGCAACAGGTTCGAGGATTGACGGAACTTGATGACAGAGCCAGGCCCCGGGATGGAGGCGGGTAGACGAGGTGGATTAGGCTCCGTCGCGAGTGCATACAAAGTATCGTCGAGCGGCCGGTCAGGTGCCACCGCGCCTGAAATTGCAGTGCTGCCGTGTGTGAACTCTGGCTGGGGCGCGAGAGGAAACACACCTCCGCCATCGTACTGAGCCACAGCAAGTGCTCAGATCTCGCCCACGGAGTCGTTAGACTTCCAGAAAGCCGAAAGAGTGTTTTGAACGGTTCAGGTGAAACATGCGGAGCCACACTCGCAGCATCGCATCGTTCGACCACTTCCTAAGCGGCGCAGCAGCAGCCAGTCAAGGCCTGCACACGAGCTCGAAAAGGCTGAGTTCTTGCAGCCGGGGGCGTGGAGAAATAGCTTTCGTCTTGAAATAGAAATACAGGCAAGGTAGAGGAGAGGGCAGGCTGAGGAGTTGGACATGATACACTGCCGGGCAGTTTTACTTCCTGATCCAGACAGCACTGTGCTCCCGACCCCATCGTCCGACGCTGATTTGTGGCTGCCCCTCCGCCTCCGTGCCAGCATTGGGCCAAGCTGGACACTCGATGTTTCAGATGCGTCGATGCGCAGTTCGTGCCCGCACGAGTCGCTGCGGCGAGCGGTCCTGTCGGCGCTGAATAATTGCTGTCGCTGCTCGGGGGGCGGATGATGGCGCCGAGGCTTCTTAGCGACCAGAAAAGGGCGCCGGTCGATACGCCTCTCGGCCTGGATCCGTCGATCGCCCACCGCCGCCGTCAGCTGCCCACGCTCCTCATGCAGGGTTGGACGACTTGAAACGACTGCGCTCCCTCCCGGACAGTTCGCTGCTCCAAACTCTTGCTTCTGCCAGCCTGACGACACTGCACCGCACTGCAGGGATCGTCCATTGTGCTGCCAGAGGCCCCGGTCCGCCATCCATTGCCCTACGCTGCCCTCTCTCCTCTGCCATACCATCGCCACCCGCCTGGGCGTCGACCGTACGCCGCGTCTGCACCGTCAACATCCTCCATGCCTGCGCGGGGTGACGATTCCTGAAGCACGACCCGACGACGCTGCCCCTCCCCTTCCCATCGGCCACCGAGGCGGATCCCGCTGGAGCAACGGCCTCTCCGCCCCCAGACGACCTGTGTCCGGCCGTGTGCTGCCCGGCTGCACGTCAGTTTGACTTTGGGCGTGCGTACCGTGCAGTGCCAGGCTCTGCCCACGACGAGCTATTCTAAAGAGAGAACGGAGCCGCGGGTGACACTATCGTCGAGATTGGCTCTGCAGGCGGTGCACCCGTCGACCATCCCCCTCCTGCTGACCACTACTCTGGGAGAGACTGCACCGCTCATGGACTTCTTCGCTGCACCGCCGGCACACCTGCGCTCGCCTCTGGATGACGGCACTCGGCTGGGCATGATTCGAGAGGAGAGCCATCGACGAGCAGCCATGGCGCATCCCAAGCAAGAATCGTCGCCCTTCAGCGACAGCAGCGAGCAGTCGCAAGACGCCACGCTGCCGCCGCACAAGCGCGCGCGCGTCAACTATGAATGCGAGGCGTGCGGCACGACGTATACGGAGAAGCGGGCGCTGGCGCGGCATCGCCATACCGATATGCACCGTCGACGCCTCGGACTGCAGCCAGACAAGCGCCATCTCTGTGTGAAATGTGGCCGCTCGTTCGGCCGCAACCATGACCTCCAACGGCATCGGCGCGAGCAGCATGGCGAGGCCACGGGGGCGACGGCTGTCGACATGGCCACGTGCCGCTCCGACGACAGTCCTCTCTCCGACGACAATAAGATGCTCAAGCCCAAGGCGTCCTGGAGCGGCCCCATCACCAACATCGTGCTGCAAGACGACACGCTGCTCCAGCCGCCGCATCTGCGCGGTGCCAAGTCGTACAGTGACTTCAGCGTAGCCCGCAACGGATCCACGCCGAGCCTTTCCAAGAGCAGCAGCAGCAGCCGGGACTCTGTACCGTCGATCAAGACGGAGGCCAATTGGTCTGATGCCTCGCTGCCCGCCAGGGTGTGGAACGGCGAGGACGACACGCCGCGCATCTTCACGCCCACGCCGCCACGGGATCCCAAGCCCACGCCCCGGCGACATTCGAGCGAGGAGCTTCAGGAACAACGTCGCACACGAAAGGACAGTTCCCAGCCGAGCCGGCCGAGCACGGCCACGTCGAAGAGCACGCACGACCCGACGCCTTCGAAAGCCCGGATGCTGGCCAACATGATCATGGATCAGCCCGACGTGGAAGGGTACGAGCCTCACATATGCCTGCCCTGTGGGCGAGTGTTCGGGGACGACGACCTGCTGCTCGACCACCTCAAAACGCATCTGGACTCGTTCAAAGGGCAGCACAAGTGCAAGAAGTGCCAGATCGGGTTTGACCACGAGGAAGATTTGCAACGCCATCTGGACGCGGCGAAGAGGGGACATTGCGGGTTCAATTTCCCTCACAGCTCGCCGTGCACGGGACACCATCCTCCGATCCGTTCGCAAGGCATGGATCGATTGCACGATTCCGACTGCGCTCGACTGACATACCAGCTGCGCAACTGGGAACAGGCACAGCTGCAAGCGTACATTTCCCAGATCAACCAGCTCGTCGCGGACCGACAGAAACGGAGCAAGAACCGGTGGTCTGCAGAAGCGCGCATGCGAAGCAACAGAAACTCCATCACGTCCTTCCGCAGCTTCGCCGTGTCGGTCAACACCTATGCCTCGGCGCCATGCGATACCACGAACGGGAAGATGGACATTGACGGGCTGCAGAAACGGCTCAAGAACATGTCCATCCGCGAGGTGGGATCGTCGGTCAAGAACACCATCATGGGCCGCAGCGGCGGCAATGCCTCGTCGACCCACGACAAAGCCCTCTTCTCCGCCATCCACCGCGGCAATCTCAAAAAGGCCAACGAGCTCCTCCTCACCGGCGCCAATCCCTCGCAACTCAGCCAAGCCGGCGGCACCCTCATCGCCGCCGCCCTCTGGGCCCACACCGAAGTACAATCCTTGACCGTCGCACACCGTCTGACCGAAGACATCCAAGGCGTCTGCAACGTGTGCCACCTCAACTCGGCGACCTTTTCCAAAGGCAGCAACAAAGTCAAAGCGCTGCTCGCGCACGGCGCCGACGTCAACCAGCAAGGCGGGCTGTGCACCTACCCGATCAACAGCGCGACGTGGATGTGCAAGGCCGACATTGTCTCGATCCTGCTCCGCAACGGCGCCAACGTCAACCAGCGCGACGAAAGGTTCGGCTCGCCGCTGGGGATCGCGGCGTCGCAGGCCGGCTACCCGGGCTCAGAACAGGTGCTCGAGACGCTGCTGCACGAGAACGCCAACCCATTCATCTCGGGGCTCATGGAGGACACGGGTCGATACGGCACGCCGCTGGACATGGTGCAGAAGCGGCTCGCGTTTTGGGAGAAGAGCCCCGAGGTGATGCAGATTGCACCGGACGTGGTGGAGGAGCGGATCCGCGTCTGCGAGGTCATGGTGCGCATGCTGGAGGAGGCGGGCGTCAAGTGGGAGGAGATGGGGCGGCGCGAGCAGCTGGAGCGGTTTGAGGCGGTGCATCTGCAGCACCAGCAGCAGCAGCAGCACTTTGATATGTTTGGGTACGGGGGGTATGAGGATGTGATGCGGGAGACTTGAAATGGGAGAAGAGAGGGACAAGAAACATTGAACGACAGATGGAAGGGATACAGATGGCATGAGACCGAACGGGACAGGACATGCTCGTGCAGGGATATGAAGGGCTGGGAAAGAATGGTGGGACAGGACAGGACTCTGATTTTTCCGTTTCTGGGGGCTCGGTGGGGGGGCTGAGTTTGGTCCAGAGATGGGATATGACTGCTTGATACCATTTTCCTTGGGAAGGCTGGGGGGAATTTTCTTGTGATTCGGATCAGATGAGAGGTTATCTAATATGGTAATATGATCTTCTCGAAATCTGACATGTGAAGCGATGTGGTTGTCGTCAGACGCAAGTGCCGCCAGTCCTGCTGCGGTAGATGTCTGCATTGTGGAGAGACTCCTTATGGATGCCGCTCGAAAGAACGCTGCAGTCTCCATCTGGCGGACGAAGGTTCCGAGGTCTCCGTGGTAGTATTTGCAGCCTCGACGTCGAACCCCCCCTGCACCATCCCAGCGTGTTGCGGGCAGTCCTGCTTCCATACGCTGAGAAGTGGTGGGAGCATCTCGCGCCAGGTTCGTGCTGTGGGATGTATGCTCGGCAAACCTTCCGCGGGCGCAGCACAGCATCCACCGCTCGCATGTGACAGTCGCAGAGCTGGAGAGGATCCGAATGCACACCTCGACGCTGCTCCGCCCATTCTCCCTCTCCCTTCGCGACATGGTGGAAGAAGACCAGACCTCGGCATCTCGCTAAGCACCTCGCGTATTTCGATTGGCGATTGCCGACATCTGCACCTCGAGCCGCAGCTGCATCGTCCCGTCGAGCGATTCAATCGTCCTTCCCTTGTGCAGGCGCATCACCTCCGATCCAAACATGTCCACCGATCCGCGCCGGCGACCTCCTCCGCCCCCCCCTCCGCCCGCGCCATCTGCCACCGCCGGCACCCCGGACACCGCCCGCGACTCCGAGACGGCGCCACCAGCGCCCAGCGCCTCCCCAATCCCACCTGCTCGACCGACGCCCTCTCCCGTCAACTCCTCCCATGCCCCGCCGCCCAGCAATGGCCTGCAACAGTCCAATGCCCCCGACGACGGCTTCAAACTCCGCTTCTGCACCGTCTGCGCCTCCAACAACAACCGCTCCATGGAAGCCCACCTGCGCCTCACCACCGCGCCCTCGCCCTACCCCACCATCTCCTTCGGCACCGGCAGCCTCGTGCGCCTGCCCGGCCCCTCCATCACCCAGCCCAACGTCTACCAGTTCAACTCGACCAGCTACGCCGAAATGTACGACTCGCTCAAGGAAAAGGACAAGCGTCTGTACTCGGCCAACGGCATCCTGCCCATGCTCGAGCGCAACAAGAACGTCAAGTGGGGTCCCGAGCGCTGGCAGGACTGGAAGATTGGCGTGCCGCGCGTGGGCAAGCGCGCGATCAATGGGCAGATGGCGGGCGAGGGGGACGTCGAGTGGGCGCAGGACAAGGGCGCCCGGGGCACCGAGGCAGGGACGGTGGATGTGGTCATCACGTGCGAGGAGAGGTGCTGGGACGCCGTGGTGGATGACTTGTTGAATCGCGGCGCGCCGCTGAATCGCCCCGTGCATGTCTTCAATGTGGATATCAAGGACAACCATGAAGAGGCGCTGGTGGGAGGGAGGGCGATACTGGAACTCGCGGATGCGTTGAATGCCGCGGCCAGAGCGGAGAGGGCGGGGTACGTCAGAAATGGGGGGGAATGCGGCCGTCTTTGATGGGGGTGGGGGGAGGGTCGCGGGGAGGCTTCGACGAAAGCGTGCCGGACATTTTGGCCGAGTGGCAGGAGAGGTGGCCACAGTTGCCTGCGTTGTGGACGCTGGCATGGTTGTGAGGGATGCAGACCTCTCTTGGACCTCGATCTCTGGTGGAGGAGCAATCTACCAGGCGGCTCATACGATCTGTACCAACACTCGTCCCAGAACTGCCTGCATCGAGAGCGGCGAGAAAAGCTGGCTACCAGAGGAGACGGAAGACCGGCGTGTCCGAAACAGTTTGGCCATAAGCTCCGAACGATGCCATTCATACGAGGGATATCTCACTCCCAAGGCCGCCCTGAGAGAGGCAACAGCCGCCGACTCCCGAGCTTCACGAAATGAGGCTCTGCAATGGCTGTCACAACGGGATCGCACTCTTGGGCACTGCAACTCTACCACACGTACAACGTCAAGCAAATGCAATGGCTTGAGGCCATGGGACTTTCATCTCAAGCATGAGCCGTAAAGCGAGAGAAAGGCTTGACTTGAGCCAGCAGACCGCGAGAGAAACTGCTCTTGTGTCTGAACACAGGTGATGAGTGTGGCAGCATATCGCTTGTGCTGCTCACGAAGGGCATAGGCGGGCTTCGCTTAGCTGACATGTGCTATGTTGGGGCAACGTGTTGAAGGAGAGGTCTGGCGCGGTGGAGTGGGTGCAGTGGCATCGCTCGGAGAAAAGCAGGCCGTGGGGATATCACTCATGACTGTAAGCACTTGTTTCAAGTCTAGGCTGCATCGAATCGGCAACACTGGGGCGGCGAGACTGGTATAGACACTGCCAGTCAGTGGACAGCCGTATATATAAGACAGTGAAAGCGTTGGACCGCATCTTTTGACTCGATTTCTTGTCGATCCAGCATCGGCGGTTCTCTTCACCTTCGGCTGTTCTCTTCATCTTCGGCTTTTGCTTCTCCTTGACCTAACGCTATTGACATCCGCCCATGGCATGATACGCCCACGTCTGCCCCTCAAGAGGCATGCTTCTATGCTACATGTAAAATACCAAAGTCGATCGTGCAGACGCTAGAATCGGCGCCGATTTGTGCAGACAGATGCCCGATCTCCGATGCTGCAGGAACCACGATCTGTCTGGGGCACGCTCGGGCCAACTCTGACGTCTTCTACACCTCTCCCGCCGAAACACCCATCGATCTAGACTTGTTTCTTTGTGGCGACTTGTTCTCCTAAACGACAAGAGACACAGGCAGACGGGGAAACGTGCGGATCGCGTGGCTGGACAAAGGCCATTTGCATCGCATCGCATGCAGTCTGCACTACTTTCCACTAGGACTGCCCTTTCAACTCGATCACTTTTACCTCTCCTGGGATTGAGATCCTTCCACGTCACAAGAAATATGCCTGCAGTCAAGCGCCGAGCGACCTCCCCCGTGCGGCCAACTGGGCCTCCACCAAGCAAGAAAGCTCGTCAAGCAGAGACGAAGGGCGTCGATGGCATTCCGATCGCCGAGAAGCATGGCGTAATCCAACGCGACTTCTACCCTCCTGAAATGAGCAACGAACGTTGTGCTCAGTACAACAACAATGAAATTCCCCGACCCATCGAAGTCTTGAATGCTGCTCTCAGTTCAACAAAAGCCGAACGCAGCAAGATCAAAGCTGGATCGACCGTCGTTCATTGGTTCAAGCGCGATCTTCGCCAAAGGGATAACCGCGCGCTGGAAGCAGCGAGCCAACTCGCCAAGAAGAATGCCGCACATCTCGTCTGCATGTTCATCGTTTCTCCCGAGGACTATCAGGCGCATCTGACGAGTAAAGCGCGCGTCGATTTTGATCTGCGAAACCTGGAAGTGCTGAAGAGGGATCTGGCGGAGAAGAATATTCCGTTGTATGTGCAGACTGTGGAGAGCAGGAGGGATGTGCTGGGGCATATTTTGGGGAAGCTAGAGGGGTGGGAGGCGAAGCATCTGTTTTGTAATATCGAGTATGAGGTTGATGAGTTGAGGAGGGAGGCGAAGTTGGTGAAGATGGGGCTGAAGAGGGGGATTGCAGTGGACTGCTTGCACGACGATGTGGCTGTTCCGCCGGGTGCGTTGAAGACGGGTGGAGGGAAGCAGTACAGTGTGTATTCGCCGTGGTATCGAGCTTGGGTCAAGCATCTCCACGAACATCCCCATCTTTTGAAGGAGAGTGCTGCGCCAGAGGCCAACGACGCAAGTGCCAAGGACAAGTTCCAAGACATCTTCGCCAGCGACATACCCTCAGCACCGCCTAACAAAGCCCTCTCCGCTGAAGACAAACAACGCCTTGCCTCACTCTACCCTCCAGGCGAAGAAGAAGCTCACTCACGCCTCGCCCGCTTCGTTACCACCCGCATAACAGCCTACAAAGACGAACGCAACCTCCCGGCCTCCCAGTCCACCTCTAATCTCTCCGTGCACTTCTCAACAGGAACCCTCTCCCTCCGCACCGCCCTCCTCGCCGCTCAAAAAGCCAACACCACGCCGAAACTCGACGCCGGCAACGAAGGCGTCAAAACCTGGATCTCCGAACTCGCCTGGCGCGACTTTTACAAACACGTCCTCGCCCATTGGCCCTACATCTGCATGTCCAAGCCCTTCAAATACGAGTACTCCGACATTGCATGGGAATACGACGACACCGCCCTGCAGCGCTGGAAAGACGGACAAACCGGCTTCCCCATCGTCGATGCCGCCATGCGCCAATGCAAAGCCCTGAACTGGATGCATAACCGCTGCCGCATGATCGTCGCCTCCTTCCTCGCCAAAGATCTCCTGCTCGACTGGCGCCAGGGGGAGATTTATTTCATGGAAACGCTCATCGACGGCGACTTTGCGAGCAATAATGGCGGGTGGGGATTCAGTGCCAGCACGGGCGTCGACCCGCAGCCGTATTTTCGCATTTTCAATCCGTTGTTGCAGAGTGAGAAGTTCGATCCTGATGGCAGTTATATCAGGAAGTGGGTGCCCGAGTTGAGGGGCGTCGAGGGGAAGGCGGTGCATGAGCCGTATGCGAGGGGGAAGGCGGCGTTGTGTAGGAAGGTGGGGTATCCGGAGCCGATGGTGGATCATAAGATGGCGAGGGGGAGGGCGTTGGAGAGGTATAAGGCTGGGTTGGGGAGGGGGACGGCGAATGTGGGAGGTGGGGTGCATAATTGAGGAGAAGGAGGAGGAGGGTGGTGGTGGCAGAGTGAATGTTATGCACTTGATGTGTCTGTGTTCTCTGTCACATCGACTCTACATTCACATAGCGCACAATATGCGTGTGTCATACGAAGCAGCGACGCGTTTCCTACATGATTGCGAATTGTTGCAGATCCTCTGGAAACCTTGCTCTCGTCCTCGTTTCTTTGCCGACAGTCGACGGACGGAGCCATGCTTGTCGTAGTCGGGCATCTTACAATTTGCTCGTGAACGAGTTCAATTCGGGTCCAGTAGCGCATGTGCATGCACATTGGGATGCTGAAGCAGAGAATAGAATAGTGGCCTCCATACTTGAACTCGAGAGCAATGACTGATGCGTGGATCGGGCACCTTGCGAACGGTTGCAGGGCAGAACGAGGTTGTGGAATCGCATGTTGTCGGTGGCAGAAGTCATGCACAAGGCACGACGACTGCAGATAGTTGAGGCTTTTGAGAATAGCGCACAACAAGATTCAATTTGATGAGTTACTGTGGGCCGCACTCATCGACAAGAAAATCGTCAATCGACGGAGTTCCGCCTCCCTGCTTGAGTCTACGCCCTGACGGGAACTGGCGTAGCCAGAGTGAATGTCTGCGTAGCCCCACCCAGAGTGACCCATTTAACCAGCGGCTCCAACCCAACTTGATCATCTGTCGCTAACCCACCACTCGCTCCTCCAGGGAACGTGACCGGAATCGCCACCGAACAACTATTCCCGTTCGCCGATACCGTCACCGCGACAATCTGCGTCCCCTCCTCGCTATACCTCCACAGTAAATTCGGCTGGCACTGATCCCTCGCCATCCTCTGCAAAAACACCTGGGCGATATCATCATGCTTCAACGACACAATCGGCCAATTCGTCAGCCGCGCCATCTCCTGCCCCACCGTCTCCATCCAAATCTGCACGAGCGACATTTGCCCCGTCTGCGAGCCCACCGTGGACGAAGGGACGTCGTGCACGCGCAGATTCGCCTGGTGGAACATGTACAGATCATGGCGGAGACCCAACAGATACCTCGTCGTGATCAACTTCTCCGACGCGAGGAGGTCGGCGAAGGAGCCCGTCCCGTGGAAGAGATCCGTCCATTCGGCCGTCGCGCACGCGGGCACGTCGCAGTCGTAGTAGACTTTCGTCGGCCAGCGCGGGAGGATGACCATGCCGTCGAAGCCGTTGGAGGACAGGGTGGAGATGAGCGGCCAGAAATCGTTGGTCGGGTTGCGGAGGACGGGACGGGAGTTGTCGCCGACGACGTAGTGGATCCCGTTGTCGGACCACGCGCGGATGGCGTCGCCGTTGTGCATGCCGGTGATGGCTGGCGGGATGAGGCCGGCGGGGGAGAAGTGGGCGGCGGCGGCGAGGCCGACTTGGGCGAGCCAGATTTGGTTGAAGAAGATTTCTTTCGTGATGTCGGAGTAGGTCGCGTTGTTTTCGTGCAGGTGGGTGAAGGTGTGCGAGATGTGGGCGAAATTGTCGCGATTGGAGGGGTTCATGAACCATTTTGTCAGCGCGTCGGTGGAGGCGCAGGCGACGGACCAGGTGTAGTTCTTGGGGGCGTCGGGCCAGACGGATGTGCCGGTGCCCAAGGGCTTCTGATATTCGAGGGTGCTGTTATCGTTGGGCATGTAGTAGATGGCGGTGTTCGGGCTGCAGATGTTGCCGTTGTTGGTACCATTTGTGGCAGCGATGATGTCTCCGTTGCCGTTGTGACCTAGCTCCAGGCGGAAATCAGACCCAGGAGGGAGTCGCGAGGTGAAGTCTTTCTGCCAGTCCGCGTGCATCTGATAGTCTTGTGGTACGCTGCGGTAGAAGTTGTTCTTCGGTGTATAGGTTTGTGTTCGGAGATGGACATCGTCGATTTGACCAGCGAGGTAGATTTTGCGTGCTCCAACGAAGAGACCGCGCGTCATCCAGTGAATGAAGGCATGTTGCAGGAAGCTCGAAGTTGCAGACCACTCTGTTGCCCATCCGGTGAAAAAGACCATCTGTTGTCGTCCTCCAAAGTCGTTGATGACTGCAGCTGTTGTCTTGTTCCCAAATTTCCCGTCTGAGGACGGATCGAAGCCAGCAATTTCCCACGTGGTCTTTGGATCTGTTATCTGCGCTGGGTAGTGCCAGATAGCTTGAGTCGACATACCGGCACCAGACTTGATATTGGCTGTTGAGAAGCCAGTGGTGTTTGTGAAGCTGATCGTCTGTTCAACCTTGTAGTCACAACATCCGCCGCTCGTGCCAAGCGCCACTGCTCCGAATGCTGACCAAGGATACGTGTCGAGCCTGGTCATGCGCACACCAAAAGCTTTCTGGTAAGCATATATGGCGGTGAACTGAGCCTCGCTGAGCCCGCTGACCCAATTGCCTGCAGAATTTTGATAGGAGAGCTCGCTGATGATTATAAAGCCTCCGTAGTTGCCTTGAGTTGAAGAAGAATTAAGTTGGGGAAGCGCAGCACCTGATTGCGGAACGAGCAGTACTTCATATGGGATGCCATAGCCCTGAAGGCCTGAGTATCCCAGCTCAGCATCGTTGGGATTGCGAGCGAGGACCAGAATTGTGGTCCTGACTGTCTGACCTCCAATAGTGCTATTTGTGCCGTTTTGCGTGGGTGAAATTGCTGGCAAGCTGGTACTGGTGGAATTGCGGGATGCAGCGCGGGAGGAGATGACAGCATTTGTGCTTTTGGCTGGTGACGTCGATGTTGTCCGAGGAGAGGCAACGCTAGAAGCTCGACTTGAAACTGAAAGCTTGTCACTCGGTGTCTTTGCAGCAGATTTTGTAGTGGATGTCTTCGAGGAGGAGGTTCTAGTGCTTGGCACCAGAGACGAGGATCTGCAATTGCAAGCGAACGTCGTTGAGGGCTCGAGTGTGGCTGTGATTGTGGTGATACCACGAGCTGACGTCGATTTAAGAGAATTCGTTGGCGCAACGCAGTCACATTCGAATCTCGTGTTGGAACTGGTGAGTGTTGTCGAAGTTGAAACTACCCCAGACGTTGAAGCTCGTTGCTGGCCCGCTATGAAGCCCACGAGCAGCGCTATTGCCTTGATCACTCGGCTCAGCAACATGACCTGTGTCGATGTTTGATGTGACGTAGCAGCACCGAATGTAGGAAGCAAGACCGCAAATGTATCCTGGTCTCATGGGTTGGAAATTGCAAAAGTGACAGGAGTGTGAGTAGTGAGGTGCCCACATGGATGCTTGCATACAGGTCCATGCTGGAAATGCGGTGGAAACAGCGCTCTCTCGATCCGAATGCCCGGTGATCCACTTGGAGGGGCCTTACCAGAAGCTGTGGCGGACATGGCAGAGAATGGCATTGGAGGTTGAACAAATCCCATTTGGCATGCATCTATAAAGTCTGAATCACAATGCGCCAATATTCAGTTCGGTCGCGGTTTGATGCGAAGGAGCGATGTTCCCAGTAGAGGGTCGGCCGTCCTCCGTGCGGCTGGTTTAATGTCCCTGTCTCCGTTTCCAGTCGTCAGAATCGGTTTGGCTGATATCCCTTAGTCGTGATTCGACACGGCGGATCACATCTGGTCCAGTGGCACTACATGTTGGTAGCTTTGAGGTCATCGGTCTCTGTAGACCAGTGGAGCTTCACGGTATGGGGCGCTAAGCAATGCCCACTGCTGAACGCGCTTCTTGAACCAGCATTCATTCTGTTAGATGCTGATCGCGTTGTGGCCTTATCGGCCGACGGATCTGTTGTTCAGATTTGCCCGAGTTGATAACAGTTTCGCGACGCGCATGATCTTGTAGCCTGGAAAAAAATAATCTGCCGAGCTCTTACTGTGCAATCGTCATTTTGATATCTAGGCGTTCAGAGCCATGATCTGCCATGACGAAACTTGCGATAGTGTGAGTTTGAAACTTGGTCCACGATACTGGTGTCGATGCGTAGATTGATGAAAGTGGAAGGGCACAGGTGGCGAGCGCCCCTGCGGGGTCTGACTGACACTCGATCCCGACCCAAGGCTGTGGCAGTCTCGAGGTCATTCCAATCTGTGCAAGGCTACTGACAGATTTCGTGCCGCTCTAGACCACATTCCGTGATCTGGTGTCCACAGCCTTCGAAAGATTGACATGTTTGTCGTTAGCTGGGATGTGGAAGATCGAGATAGATGTCGTTGAGTCTCGAGGAATCGATAAGATGATGATTTTTAGATTGAATCCAGCTTTAAGTAGATTCAATGCCCACCTAAAGATCTTTGTCAAGGGCAGATCGTATGTATAATTTCATTGAAAGTGCCATCTTCATTGGACATTGCGAACGATCTTGAACCATCACGATGCATACGAGATTGAGATCGGTCTCTTCCAGTACCTCTCTGCTGTCACTTGACAGCTTGGAGAGCAGCGAACATTCCACTGCGTTCTCATCCAGGCCGAACACTCCAGGACTCACTCTTACGGAGAGCTTCGACTACTTTTCGCCTCAGCTTTTGCAAGCGGTTGAACCGATCCAAGAACATCTTCCTCACGACGACAATAAGCAATATGTTATGGTTGTTGGCGGGCTTGGATATATCGGGTCGCACACAACGCTGGAGCTTCTTCAGGAAGGCTACAATGTGATAGTTGTAGACGACCTGTCTAACTCGTACGTGAATGTCCTCGACCGGATAAAACTTTTGGCGTCGGATCATTGCGTCAATCACGGAAAGGCCACACCAACACTTCGCTTCCATAAGCTGGACTATCGAACGTCCGCAATGAAGCATATCTTCAACATGTACGAAGCATGTCAATCGAAGATCACCGGCGTGATCCACTTTGCGGCGTTCAAGTCGGTGTCCGAGTCGATCGAAAAGCCACTTGCATACTACAAGAACAACATCGCCGGACTGATTGATCTCCTCGAGATTGTACAGTTGAACGGCATAAAGAACTTTGTGTTCTCTTCGTCGGCCACAGTGTACGGAGGCAAAGCAAACCTTGGCAAGCCACTGCGCGAGGATGATCTTGTCCACTTCGATGAGAGATACACGGACGAGAACGGGATCGAGTGCCTGCGCGCCAATGGTATCACTGGCATCACCAACCCGTATGGTCGAACAAAGTATATGGCAGAGGCTATCCTTGCTGATGTCGCCAAATCGGATCCATCGATGCGCATCACAGCCTTACGATATTTCAATCCAGTGGGTTGTCACGCTTCAGGTCTGCTCCGAGAAGATCCTCGTATGAAGGCAACCAATTTGTTCCCAGTCATCGCGGAAGCCATGACTGGGGCACGACCAGCGCTGGACATCTATGGAAGCGATTGGGATACCAGAGACGGAACGGCAGTGCGAGACTTCATCCACGTCGTCGATCTTGCCCAAGGACACATTGCGGCAGTTGCAGCAGCCAATGATCCCAAACGCCAAGATTCTTACAGAGCTTTTAACCTGGGTACCGGTAGCGGTATGACTGTTGCAGAGTGTGTTTCGGCTTTGGAAAAGGCTAGTGGCAAAAAGGTACCAGCTCAGATGGCACCGCGAAGAGCCGGAGATGTCGGGAGCTGTGTTGCAGCAACTTCTCGTGCGGAAAGGGAGCTTGGTTGGAAGACGCTCAAGTCTGTTGATGATTGCGCCACCGATTTGTGGAATGCCTTGAACTTGGCGGGAAAAGTTTAGGCGACGTTACCAGACTCAATCTTTCGCAGCTCGATCGGGTACGTGAGCGTCATAATGACCGTCGCCAATGTAGAAAATTCACGACATTATGCTGGACCAAGCGTTATATGCTTTTGCTGTCGGCGATGCTCACAGCATCTCGATCCACGCCTTTGCCCCAAAATAATTCTCTGTTCAGCCGTCTCAAAGTGCGATTCGGCGTGCTTCGATCTGCAATATGTAGGACTTGCTTATGGCGTGACGTGTCCAAGCCCGGATGCCTTTATGGATGGCAACACTTCGACCGCGCGAGAGGATTGGCGCCATGAACCTTGGGACCAGCGCGGATCAGTCCACAGCCATCAGTCTACAGCCATAGCATCGATGAAGTCTTTGAAGCCAGCTCCGAACTGTTCATAATATCTTTCGCGTGAGTCTGTCACAAACACGTACTGTGCTCGCTTGCGTGCTTCGAGCGTGACGTGCTTGACCTTGGCTATGGGCACGGAATGTACCATGCAGCACGCATTCTTTCGAGAATATTGGACGAGACTCCTATCATCTTCTGGAGCGGGTTCGAAAAATTTGTCATGACACTCTTCGAACACTACCGTGGTCTCGGGCTTCTGATTCGCGAGCTGGACGTCTGGTAGTGTGCCTGGGTTGTGAATGATCTGCATAAGAGTCAGCATGAAGCCGAGAGTGCTTGCGTACTGACACCCAGCCTTACGAGTCTATCACCGAGGATTCCGTCTGCACTCTTGGTATGAACATTGATTTTTTGCAGATAGGTCGTCTTGAACTGAGAAGATTCATTGGGTGTCTCGTCGAAGAAGATGCCCGACACGTGCAGGCCCTTGATGCCAAAGTCGTGGGGCCACTTTGCGTAGCGACGGATGTCCGCAATGACAGCGCTCACATCGCGGTTGCAATAATCCACCCTCACGTAGCCAAGTGTCGTGCAATTGGGACGGGCGTTGAGCTTCGGCACTTCGCGCAGGTAGTCCAAGTTCGGCCACCAGGGTGCTTCGCCAGGGCCACTGTTGGGATTAACGATGACTGCAAAGCTTAGGGAAGGATTGTCGTCAATACTATGCCTATCAGCAACGATATCGGTATGTGAAAGGTGCGAATGATCTCACGCGTCAAGAAGCGGCTGCCATGTCGCCGAGCTCGCGGGATAAATGTACAAGGGTATGATGCATGTGGATTTGGATAGTTGACTGTTTGCAGACCTCTTTAACTTCTCGAAGAGACTCATGGCTGATTGAGACCATCTGCACACATCAGATTAAAGTATGACGAGTACATAGAGACAAAAGGATGTGGTTTTTGTCAAGGTACGGCAAGCGAGAGCTCAAGTCAGCAGCTTCCAGCCACTGCAAGCCACCTCATTCCACGACCCCCGTCAGTCTCCCATCACGTGGCTGTCCTGTTGTTTGTGGGCATGACATCCACAAACTTCTGCCAATCACTCCCAAAACTGCTGTAGTAGTTTCTTTTGTTATTCGTTACAAAAAGGTATGCTGCGCGGTAGCTCATCTCTGGCACGAGCTGTTTGAGGTTTGCAGAGCCAGCAGAGTGCACGATGTACGCACTAGCTGTCCGGTTCAGCGGCGAATTTTGCAGTGACGCGTGCATCTTTCGAAACTCCTTGAGCGACTGCTCAAACGTGACTGTCACGTCGGTATTGTTCACATGCAGACGGGGGTCGGGAAGAATGCCCGGGTTGTGGACGACCTGGATCGGTGTGAGTAGAGAATGAATGGCGTTGGCAAGGAGCTTCAGGACTGACCGTGTTCGGTTCATAAATGCCAGTGGAGTTCTTGGCGAACTGGTTGATGGTGTACAGATGCTGGAGATTATCCTCGTTGTATTCGTATGCTGCCTCGTCGAAGAAAATGCCGTGCATAGCGAAGCTGGCATCGACCTCTGACCATTTCGCGTACGTCTCAATGTCTTGGACAATTTCTTGGACAGGCCGGGATCCATATCCCGTACCTAGCGATCATCAGCGAACAGCTTAACAACCCCGCCAACCAATGGACGTACGGATATAGCCTATGGTCTGCACATTGGAATAATTGTTGAGCTTCTGTATTCCTGGCGCGAAATTCGCCTCGGGCGCTGCGCTCATCAGCCCAGGTCCACTATCTGGATTCACGATCACAATGAAATCTCGGTCCGTGGAAGCTTCGATGCTGTATGTTATCAGCGTCGAAACGTGCGGGAAACATACTCGAATCGTCACACATACGCAGAGTACAAAGGATCCCAAGCACTGTCTTCAGGATACTCGTATAGTGGTACCAGGACTTTCGCTGCAATGCCGGAAGGATATTTGCGGCGGTCTTTGCCAACGATCACGACGACAGTAGGAACAATGATGATGATCACGACTGCTGTCGCAACTGCTGTCACAATGCACCATAGAATCTTCGACCTTTTATTCTGCCGACTCAGGACATGCTGGGGGGATCGCATCTTTGAGAAAAAGAGGCTGTCCTCGCACTGCCATGCACCACGGCCGAGTGGGACAGGAGGAATGATGGCAAATCGTAATACAGGTACTCGTTGTGAGTATGGCTTAACACACAATTGGAGAATTTGCTTGTTCGGGGCGGGCTGCACAAACGTCTTGGTCTGGAAGCCGGCTTCACACCACGTCACCGAGTAGCATGGTGCGTGAAGCGTCTTTCACAATAACCCCAGCAACAATGGCGAGATCGTCTCGCAGTTCGGATTCATCGGAAGGGCTCAGGACGATGCAGTGCTAACGAATAGCTCTGCGCGGATTTGTGATTGGCTTTCGACTGAACCACCTCTCCCCACCAGGATAAGACGCTTCTCAGTCCATGGATTGGCTCAAGCGACTCGCGTTTATCGCTTTCATGGCTTTCATGGCTTTCATTTTAGCTGTCGCTGTAAGCCTCGGCTTCTGCGCGTCTACGATTTGTCTAAGCGTACCACCGTCGCGCATGGAGATGCCAAAAGTAGCACGATGGAGATCTGTAGATCGAGTCACGACCTGTGATATGCACCACAACCGATCAAGTAACTCTGTTCTGCAATGTCGGGCGCGGCTAGCGAAGAGCTGAGCTCAGGTGGGAAGCGAACGAGCTCTATGCAGCGTGTGTTTGTGGACAGGCACGAGCACAAAGAGCTGTCTATTGTGTTTGCTTTGCTAGTCTTGCCCTCTGTGCATCTGCTCTTCGGCAGCGACCTGGACAGAATTGAAGCAGGGCAGCAAGTAGTGCCTGCTATGGGCGCAGAGTATATTGGGCTGTCAGCTGTCGGCTGGCATGCTATGACCAGCAATTGGTACGACATAGTGAGTAGGATGACCCTTGTTGCGTATGGCGTTTCATTGATGAGACACAGATACTCGGTGCATTTGCACTTTTCGGCGTTCTGTCTGGATCCACATACCTTGTGACAGTGCTTTTGATCAAGGCTGTGGAGAGACGTAGGAAGGTCCGAAGTAGGGTGCTCCAAGTACCTACTCCAGTGAATGAGTTGTTCGACAGTCTGAAGAGCAAGAATGAATCTGTTGCCGTGGGGTCTCAGACCAAGGAAGATCCAAGAACATTTGGTGCTTTCCTTGGGAGTTTTGATATACCGCCTACGCCCAGCCAGATCGACTTATTGGAGAAATGGGACGTGATGGTCATGGACCCCGCTCAACGCGGTGCTCTGGATGCTGCTGCATCACACTGCAGTGCCGCACAAATACTCGGAAGACTGGATATCGCAGCGGTGGTCGGAAAGAGGTCGACGGGCAAGCCGGATGGTCTGGTGCTGGCGCTCGAGAGTGTGGTCGATTTTGTGTTGTCCACCTTCAAAGGCTCATCGCAAATGTATTCCCCGCTGACAGGTATACTGCTCGCGAACTGGCGCAGCAAGTTGCCGCCTATCATTTGTCGCCAGCTAATCAGCTATCTTGCCGGCTTGAACTTTGACATCTACCTAGAAGCGTCTGAACCAGAGTACCTCACCGAGGATGAATGTCGGCACATCGGTATGGAATTGATCAAGGGCCTGATTTGCCGGAATGGAACAATACTTCGCAACGGTGATCGGAGGGATTATTACCAGATGGCCAACATGCGGCGAGCGCAGAGAGCACTAGCCAAACACATATCTTTAGGCGGCATTGTATTTGCGATGTGGGAGATTGTGGATGATATGGAGACGCTCTCGCACTCCGTTGCGAGCCGCAGCTACCTGTGGTGCCGCTTCAACACGGCATTAAGCTGGATAGGGTCTGAGGATGCATTGAGGAATTCAGACGTAGCCGCCGGGCAGACCCTTGTAGGTCCGCCGCTAGGTGCACTCATGTGGATGAAAGGCTACGAAGTCATGGCATTGCACGACACGTGGCGGCTCAACGACAGCATAGCGTCAGAAGCCTGCCATAATAGCGAGCTATTTACAGACCTGGAGGAACATATGCCAGGTATCACTGACATGTTGAGGCTACATCCATGTGGGAAGCTGGAACAAGAGAAGAAGAGGCAGATGTCAGTGGTAAATGCAGCATATCCGGTAGGTAACTTGCTCCAGTGTGCTGACCAGGACCCTCTGTCTTTCTCTCCCGACGATGAGGACTATGCCGGCCTGGGATGCTTTCAAATAGGCCTGTCAGCCTCGCAGGAGACATTTGACTTGCTTCAAAAAGGTCAATGCAGACTTCGAGACCTGAAGATGCTTGATCGCCTGACTTGCGCAGCGTTGCAGGAAATTGGGACGAGGCTCAGGCCGCTTTTAGGGCTAAGCGAGAACTTCAGAGACTTTGCAGGCATGGCTGAAGCGATCGAAGAGCTGCTCGATCTACTTGCGGTGAGCGATGGAGCAGAGACTGATCGCTTACGCATCTACATGGGCATCCACTCAGGCTTCCATCGAAACACGAGCGAGCAGTGGTGGGGTCTTTACGATGACGGCACTCTGACCCAAGGCGAACGAAGGGGTAGTCATCCTGGCTATCTGGACATCTTCCTTTCATTGCGAGCGAGCGATCGAGCACTTGCTGTTCTGCACACATGGCTGTCAATGAAGCGTTTCTCTCGCACCCAATGTCTCAAAGCCGAATGGGTGCTTTGCGCGAGCACCGCGCAGTTGGACGAGCGGTGGCAGTTGCCTAAACGATTAGTGGACGACATCATTGCACTGACGCCTCAGGAACTACTGCTACTTTTGCAGAGATTAAAGAACTCTGAGGATGCACGCTCCGCTGGTATCCGTGCCCGAATGTGCAAATTATGTCGCCACCAACTCATCGACATTCCTACCCGAGACCAGCTCAGGAAGCAGAACACCGCACAGTACATACGCGGTGAGATAAGTGCCGAGTACCTGGTCACGAAACGACTTGCTTGGTACGAGGAGCAAGGATGTTGCACTCCAGTCAAAAGTAAAGCCATAGAGTTCTTCTCTCTCGTCGATACACTCCTTCCGAATGCTCTGACGCATGGCAACGATCAATTCGTCCAGAGTATTCAGGAATTCTTAGCGAAGACGCTCAAAAAGGATGAAATCGACGCGACTATCGACATCTTCGCAATGTCTGTATTCTGCGCATACCGAAGGCTGGCTGTGGAGGAGGTCTACTTGGAAGTACTGGATCGCAACCCGCTTCCAAACCGTCATTCCGATCAGGCTGCGTGCTTTGCAGAGATGTTTGGCACGGGCTCACAGTGCGAGACGTATTTCGACATGACATCCAACGTTCTTGGCCGCATACTGTCGGACAAGTATCAAGCATACTACATGAAGAATCAACCGGTGGCGCGCAAAGAAGGCAGTACTGAGCTGCCGACTTCATACGCGTCAAAGTCCGTGGACGAGGATCCAGATGCTAAACGAGCGCCACTGCCAGTCTATTATCAGATCACGTTTCTCGGCATCTTTGCCGTCCCAGCACTGTTCGACATCATGATGCTGACCGTCCTTGGTCGTGGTCTATATCTCAGCAACTATATGAGTGAAGGTGAAAAACTCATGGCCACGGCTGGACTCATGTCTGGACTTCTTCTTTGCGGCGGCGTAGGCACGTGGATTGGCTACGGCGGAAGCTACTACCTGCATGCAATGTCTTTCCCGGCGATGAACATGTTCGTGCTGACCAGATTTGTGGCAGGCGTGGCACTGCTTTCCATCATCAGCCTGGTTGCTTTTATTGTGATTGGTCTCGTCCGCACCTGGTACGACGGTTTTATATTCGTCTTTTATTTTGCGGCCTTGGACACGTATCTGACAATTCTGGCCACTCTGGCAATCTACCAGTTTCCTGGTTTCATGTTCCAGTCTGGACGCAATACGGTAGTCATGTGCCTGCCGATACTGCTTATCTCGCCAATACTCACTCTCTGGATACACAAGGATATTATCATCTATCCCTGCGTAGTCACGACGTTCATCTGCAGCCTCTTACTCGGAGCACGAAGAGTTATATCACAATGGGGCACGTGGTATCTCAAGGTCCCCGTCGTTACCGACACCGAAGTCGTCAACTTTTACACAGAGATCACGCCGCCCGAGGATATTCCAGACATACCTGATCTTGCTTCGACTCCACTACCTCGCAAGGCGTTCTTTGCAGCTCTCGAGAAAGAGCGTAACCGCTGGCCTTGGCAAAAATCAGCGGCAAATGAAGTGATCAAAAAACACGTAGCTGGATACGATGCGACCTTGTTCCTCATGGACTGGTACTGCAAGTACTCTCGAACAGCGATGCCATATCCATACAGTCCCACATGGAACCTCATGGTCAAGATTGCTATCGACACCATCCGAGAGATGCAAAAGGGCTTGAAGCTCCATAATGCTTTTATTCACTGGCGCTTTGGCGGCGACGAAGTCTGGTGTGGAGTTCTGTACTTCTTGATCGCTCTCACGGATAAGTGGGTGGCACTTGTCACCGGCCACAGTGTGGTAGGTCTTTCGGATGCTGGAAACCCTGTCTACCGGCTTGCAGTAGGGTTCAGCTTGGCGTATTATCTGATTGCTGCAGTCTGTCTCGACGCTGTAGCGCAGCCGCTATGGCCGATGGCCAATAAGAAGATGTCACAACCCATTTCATCTTTGGCTTCATTGAAAGAGGTCGCGATGAATGATGCGAAGGCAAGACGAACATTGTACTGGACCAACTGGGCCAAGTTCTTCTTCTCTCATTTGTGGGGATTTGCGATCAGCGCGACACTGATGTGGGTCTTTGAATCTGAGCGAAACGCTACCATCATGTTCATGGCATACACTGGCGCATATTCTGGTGAGTCGCGGACGGCTGTTGGTAGCTGTTCCGGGGATCGCGAATACGGCATCCCGACGCGCTTTGCACAAGATCAAAACTGACCAGTGGTAGGTCTCCTGTGGTATCAGTACAATCGCGTGTACACTGGACCACGAGCCATGAATGATTTGATCGTTGCCGCAATCTGTGGTATTGCTGTTGGATGCTCCATTCGAACTCACAAGCCCGAATTTGTCTATGGCGCTGTGGTTGGCCTTGCCACCGCTACTTGGCTCGCAGCAATCTTGTCATGGCGAACTGCCAATGTAGGCTGGCCGAAATATAGACCTAGTACGAGTGAGAACGCGAAGGCAGTCGATATGTATACCTTCAGCTCCATCGGTCCATGGCCTCATTTCTCTCAACGGACACTTGCAGACATACATCACCGTTTGCAAGCTCTGCCTAGCGAGCAAAGACTGCATGTAGATCCCAGGAGTGGTATTGGTGCGCATTCAGTGCAACTGATACAACAATGCGTTCAAAAAAGGAGGACTACCACACTTGCCGCGGCATATCCAAAGGCCGAGCAGATGCTGAACATGGCCCTTGTTTTCTGGAAGCAGGGTGCACTCTTTGTCGAAATGATTGCATCAGATCATATCTCCAAGGACGAAAAGAAGCTGAAGACAATTGCCAAAACGTCGCAAGACATGACGCACCTCATTGTCTTCGCTGGTCACCTTACAGACGTGGATCATCAAATTCGAGTTCTCGCAGAAGCGGTAGTGAGACAGGTTGCGGAGACCAAGCTCGCACTTGCTCGAGATCACGCAAACCTTGCAGAACTTCTGGTCGTAGACCAAGACCATCAAAATGCTGTCACCATTCCATATGGATCTAGACAGCAGCTTGACAACTTGGCAGAAGAACGTAATCGCATGATCAAGTATGGCGACACAGAGGCTCTCCGGTATCTTCTGCTTGGCCTAGATTGTGACAAGAGCTGGGACAGCTTGCCAAAGGTGATTCGCGTATTTCTCCTGGAACGATGCCTTGGTTCCTCTTGTGTCATTGGCAAAGTGCAGATCGATTGGATACGATCTACCTTCTTTGGCGAAAGGTTTACAACGATACAGCAGTATCTTTCGCGCTGCGACCTTGGTATCGCGCTTGTTCATGCTTCCAAGCAGTATGCCAAGGCAAAGAGAGCGGAGCGATATGCCTCAGAGGATGATAGCTCTGAGCTCTTGAACAGATTCCAGCGTTTCGAGAGCAAGCCGATTTGTCTTGATCGACCGACTGGAACGCTCGGCAGGATCAGATACCGCATACGGGCGGCGTACAAAGGCTGGCGCTTCGCGGTCAAGTTCTATATCATTGCACTTACTGGTGAGCCGGAATACCAACGAGAACTAGACTACTTCATCGTGGACAAACCTTCGCCGATCAAGTATAGCGTGCGATTCTTCTTGAATGGCGCATGGATGTACGCCAAAGCGCTCCAGTGGCTTATTATTCCTCGGTTCATGTTTCACGATCGCCCCGACGTCAAACTGCTGGAACAGCATATGCGAGGTACAAAATCCACCATGACAGGCGACAAAGTCATAATCGAGAATTACGAAGGCACAAGAACGGGTTTTCTCTACACCAAAGGCAATGGTGTGAATACTTTCAATCTGTACAACGGAAAGCTGGACGCTAAGCCGTCGGAAAATGGGCAACTGATCTCTGCCAGCACATACGTGGGAAAATCGCTCCAGCTCACAGTCCGCAAAGATTTCGATAATGGCGAGTTGGCCAACAGCTACAGATACACGTATGATGAGTCGGGGACCAAATTCGCTAAAATTCCTTTGTTGCGAGTTTGCGAAGACGGCCCCAAGAAGGGAGAAGTGATGAACTACGATCATCGGGGCTATGTTGTATCTGGTTCGTACACAAAAGACGACAACTTCACCCGATTCGAATATCATTACCGCCGAAACGCCAAATACGATGACGAGCTCATCCGAGCCGAATACTACCTGGCACACATGACCATGAGCGTCTCCTGGTGTTATCCCCCACCAGAGAAAAAGGACGATTTGCTGCTCTGGATTCCTAGTCCCAAAGTGGTCGAGTGCACGTATACCCTCGGCTCCGATGTTTATCGATGCTGGTGGAACTACGATCACCGATCTCATCCAACGATTCATACCACCATGAATGGTCAGACGATCATGACCCCCGACATGATTCTCCATGATCATTATCGAATGCTTGTCAAGCCAAGAAGTAACAGTTTCCTCTTTGACGACCCCCTCATTTCGTTCAAGAATAAAAGGAGCAACACATTGGTTCGACTGTTCAAGTTTCACGAAAAGTGGTATCCGATATCGACAGCAGCCGCACGAAACATATTGTGGAAGACGTGGAAGGGAAGCAAGAACCTCGATGCCGTGTCGATAAGATGGCTGGACGAGATGGCACTGCGAAAAGACTGGGTGCTGGCTTCATACTGGCTACGAAGAGATCTTGGCTTGCTCCGCAACGCGCGAGCTTACTTTGAGACCAACGCAGACTCAATCTTGGCACGTACTGATCTGAATCCAGACGTCAGCTCTTGGTCTTCAATCGCATTCAAGTATGGAGACTTGGACAATTTCGGGCAAGGCGGCGATGCTCGCATCAATACACGAGCGCAATCCACGCAGATACGAGACACGCATGACACCCTACACGTCCTAGCAATGGACACTGGGACTTGGCCCAACGAAGGGGGAGGCGTGTCTGCTTGTCGAAGGGATATGGTCAACGATCTCTCCACGATTCGTTGGCATGTCATCGCTGAGAACGCGAATGACTTCGGAGTGCCCAAGTTCCAGACAGAGCGCAATATACAATCGCTGACGGTTCTGCCGCTGTGGGGTATGGACTTCTTGACGCCTAATCACGGTGTATTCAAGGACATATTGGACTCCGCTGTGCAACGCAGATCAATTCATACATACCAAGCGGATATCGAGAGCAATTTCCTGCCCATACTCACCAGCCTGGTCAAGTGCGCAAGGGCGATCAGATTTGGCCCAGAGCACATCGAAGAGGCATCTCAAGCGCTTGTCGATCTCAGTGACTACTTCGCCAAGGATCGACACTGGACAGAGACTTGGATGAGCGAGCCCGTCAAGCAGAAATGGCGTGAACTATGGCTAGCAGAAGACGTTGAAAATGCCGTGCCCATATCAAAGTGGTGGGATGCTGAACTGCCAACAGTCGCTCATATGGACAATGCTCTGGACATGTGGCACCGCTTCCTGTTCATATTCACGCTTGAGGTGCCGGAACATATTCCCGATGTCTTCCAAGCATCCCATCACTTCTGTGGCGCCTCGTATGGGGTCCTCTGCAAGTTGAAACGCAATTGCACCCTTCACGTATGGGATCATTGCATATCCTGGCGCGAAGTCACTGTCTTCCTGTCCTCTGCCATGTCTTTCGATGCTCTTTTTGTCTGCACCAGCCTGATCCACCTGTCACGGATGACCTCCGTCCTCATCTTGCACCATGCCGACGTGGTCTTGCCCTGCGCAGACTTTTTCAATCCTGGATGGGAAGTCGAGCACGGTACGCAGGAAGGAATCTTGGAGCATCGAAAAGCCTTTGCGAGGAAGATCGATCCCGTGGTGAACGGCATTTGCAATATGGAGAACTTTGTTCCGACCAAGAAGATCAAGAGCAAGAAACCGACAATCACGATGCTGTCGCATGTGCGTTTTGTGAAGGATATCAAGAATGCCATCCTGGCTGCTGACATTATTGTCCATGAGTGGGGTTTCAAGGACTACCAACTTGATGTGTACGGAGATATGGAGAAAGCGCCTGCGTACTCGGTGGAGTGCAAGGAAATTTTGGCAAGCAAAGGCCTCCGAGATTATGTCTCTCTTCGAGGATTGGGCAGTCCCAGTCAGGTTCTTGAAGAAGCGTGGATCTTCCTCAACTCTTCCGTGTCCGAAGGCCTTCCTCTGGCAATGGGCGAAGCTGCTTTGACTGGCGTGCCAGTGGTGTGTACAGACGTTGGCGCTAGCTTTCGTGTCGTCACAGATCCGGCAACTTGGAAGAAGTTCAGCGCGGTGGTAGCACCCAACGACTCTTACTCGCTGGCTCGCGCCCAAATCGAAGTGCTTGCGCTGCTTGGAGAATGGAGTCAGTATGCTGAAGACCCGCCAGACGAGCACCATCAGCTACCTTTGCATCCGAGACGGGAAGATGTCGAGGAGATAACGAAGCGCATGTACGCAAAAGAGGACCAACGCCGGAAGTTGGGCATGATGGGTAGGGAGAACGTTCTCAAGAGCTTCTCGAGCCATCGCTATCTGCGAGAGCATGAGCAGATGTTGTGGGTTGGTAAGATGCAGTCTCCAAGCTATCTCGCTCGGAGCAGGTTTGTTCCTGAAGAGATGCAGCCGGCGAAGCATGAACGCGGTTGGTCTGCTAGTTATCTTGGTCCGCTCAATGAGGTCTCACCGTCGGGTTCAATCGATCATTCGGTGTCAGATCGAAAGGGGCAGAGCGAGAAGGGGGCACTCTCTGTTCGTGGAATGGTGTGAGTGAATGCGACTTCCTGGCCGCCATTGGAATTGATCGTAGCATATCTACAGAGCTGAATCGATCGATACATGTCAAGTGACGGGATCGGTGCCTAACGGTTGTTGTTGACGGTGGCTAAGTGCCTGCATGACTGCTGGTCAAAGCTCACACCGCGCTAGTGAAGTTGGTCTTGATACCTTTTCCACTTCCTCTTTTCGCTACCTCACCGAACAAACAAACAAGAAGTAAGACACCGCACTACCGCCACTTGGTGGCTTCTCAGAGTCATACTGACGCGTATGTGTAGCACAAAAATCAAAATGTTCACCAAACTTGCCGGTCTCGCCGCCGCTTTGTGGGGCCGCAAGGTCACCACCGCCGCCGCCAACTCCTTCGGTACGTCTGACAATCACTCTCTTGCCGTTCCCTGACCTTTCCACTGACATTGGCACAGTTGCCAAGAAGAAGAAGGAGAAGAAGGAGAAGAAGAAGGGGGAGGAGGGAGGAGAGGGAGGAGGAGGAGAGGAGGAGGAGATGAAGAAGTAAGTAGTCGCCAGCCACCCACTACTGGCCGACACCCACTGACAGTGATTCAGGAAGCTCGACGAGCTCGAGCAGATGTGGCGTGAGGGCCCAAACTTTTAAATAGAAAAAAAAACCAAAAAAATTGCCTCTCCGCCTGCTTTCGGGCGGCGCGTGCTGCCTGGTGCAGCATACCACACGTCTTTCTTGTCTGTTCCACTTTCACTTCCACTTCCTACGACGTATCGGAGCCATTCATTGTTGATGAGCTTGACTGACCAGTAGAAAACCATTGAAAGAGTCTATATGCGCACTCCTTCCACACCGCTGCATTCGCACGGCCAAGGGGTCGTTGGTTGGTTGATTCTAGCGATGGAAACGTTTTCTGGGAAGTGTCGGCGGCTTTCTTCGAACACAACTGCTCACGCTCTTCTCGATCTAGTTACCTCAAGAGGAAACAATTCCATCAGGCCAACCTGTACGACGATTGCCACGGAGACGCCCGCTGCTGATGATACGAAACAGAAAGTTTCCGGGACCGTCTCTCAAACCTCGCCGCCCGTACAACGCTATCCGAAGAAGACCCTCAGTCAAATGCTTCCCACCTTGGATGTCTGGGACTACGAGCATTGAGTCCACAGTCCCTGCCTCAATCAAGCATCAGAGTCAACGAGCAGGTACCTTCCTGTCAAGAAAAAGCGTGGCGACATCCAGAAGCAGGCTCCGACTGCCATGACGGACCTCCGACAAGACATTGGTTGCTGTGCCATCTTGCTAGCCAATTGACAAGATAACAAGCCTACTGCTACAATCACGCCGTCAGGGGGAGATGCTCTTGGCTGGAAAGACCCGAAATGAAACATGCCATTACAACCCGCGATGCTTGAGCTCAACTGGCAACGCTTCGACCTGAAACATACTGTTCAGATGTCGAAATCTCGGTGAGGGCAAAGGGGACTGCGCCACCAAGATGTCACCCCCTTCTACGATATGGCCTCTGAACACCTTGGAAGTAAGAAGAGGACGGGGTCGCTCTTTTCCGGCGTTAATGGGCTCTCAGTGGCATAAAAGTCCCTATCGTTGAGCGCAAGCTTCGTTTGGACGATTTGGAAGCAATGTAACACACCAAGGGCCCGATACCCATGCAGATCCTCAGAAAAATTCGGCGTTGCGACCGAGCACCAGCGGGACAAGCACGCTCCACTGAACCTTTGTGAAATCTCGTCGGCTTCTCTTCATCCCAGAAACGGACGACGTCGACGGGACAAGCAATGCGCCATCAAACTGGTCAGTGACATCGTTCAGACGCATGACGAAGTGCCTCGGATGCCATTGCCCCACCGAGCTGCACGAAGACATCATGTAGACTCGTTGAATGACATGCATGCCAGAGACTGAGTCCAGCTGACAGGAGCGCTCGGCCACTTCTCTGATGAAGAGGCATTTACAGAGGGCACGACGAATTCATATTCCCCAATGTCCGATTCGGAGAGACGACTCGGGATCTACGTATCGGGCCGATTTTAATTCTGCTGCTTGCGAGGACATAGAGCCACTAAGTGCCCGTTCGCTCCATTGAAAGATCTGAACGTGCACCTGCGTCAGTAAGTCATGGTCAGATATAACCATGCCATGCACGGATCGCAACTATTACCATGCAAGTCGGCGAGAGGGAAAGACAGATTGACTGGGACAGGAATGCATGCAGAATTTCCATGAAGCCATCACAATTTGGGGTATCTTTCAATCATGCACTGGCCGCTTTGACCAGATCTGAAACGCTCATGATATGCGTATGTCACGAACGTGACCCTTGATCCCTCCAACGCCATCGCTAAAACATCATATCCATGTACCAAGTCTCGTCAGACGTTCTGTCCTGGCAGTGGAACCGACTGCCGAGCCTGCTGGGCTCCAGAAGTGGCAAGCACCCTCTGAGACGCGCTCATGCGTGCAGCCAGCGGTCAAAGTAGACGCAAGCCTGCGGGTTGATGGGTCCACCTTCTTTGCACACATCAAATACAGGACACCTGCCACAGGGTGCTTGTGTGAATCCAGTACCTTCCACCTGGTCCTCAAGGTCGAATGATTGTCCCGGCTGGCGAAAGGTCACTCCTCGCTTGGTGCGATAGCCCCATGCACCCACGTCGCTGTTCCAGACCTTCTCCAATTTATCATCCCAGATGAGCACATCGAGGCAGCCCTGGACCTCTTGCACAGTGAGCGAGGCAGATTTGGTGGCTTTGATGGCGTCCGAGGAGATGATGAACTGGTGGATATCCTCGGTTGTCGGGTAATGATGCGATCCTGCACAGTGTGTGAGTTGCGTAAAGTCTGTCTCTGGGTCGAATTTGTGGAAGCGCTGGTATGGTTGAGCTGTGACGGAAAGGTCTTCAATATCAGTGGCTGGCCGTTTGCGCTTCTGTCCGGCAGCGTCGTTCGCATCATCAACCACGACCGCATCCTCTCTAGCCGCAGCATCCCTTTTCGACGATTTGTCTTTGCGATGTCGCTTCTTCTCCGCTTCAGCCCAGCTATTAGCTTTGACCCAGAAGATGATGAGATTCAGCAACTCGTCTCGGAACGATTCATCCAGATCCCCTGCATCGAAGAACGAATTTCCCGTGACATCTTCGCTTGGCACAAGGTGGAAAAGCATGTACACTCTCTGCGCCGGAGCCTTGACACTCTTTACCGTCTTGATCAGCCGCTGGTTTTCCATGTTCTTGATGAGCTTCGTCACGATGGGCTGTGCTAGCCCATTCATCTTGTTCTTGATCTGTTTGCTCCATATCCCTGAAGTATGACTGGCCTCGATGATTTCATAGATCATCTTCTCATCCTTGTCCAGTGCCTTAATCGCCTTCGCCGCCTCACGTGGACGAATAGACCAGCCAAGGCCCTTTTCCGTCTTCAGTGTTCGGAAAAGATGCTGGCCTGTCAGATATTTGATGATTGGCAGCAAGTCCTTCTTCTCTTCCACCGACGGAGGTGCCATCTCCAGCAACTGTTCTTGCGTGAACGTGAGCGTGAAGCCGCCATCCTTGTCCTGCGACTTGGACATGACCGTCGTATACAGCTCCTCCGAAGCTGTTGCAACCGATGATCGGTCATCCTGCTTGTCTGCCATGGTTGTGCGACTCGAGCTGCGGTGTTGTGCGGCGTGCACGAGCGAACGGCGAGGTGTTATCGAACAATCATGGATGTTCGTATTTGAATTCAAGTAAGCTGTTGGCGGGATCGCATGTGAAAGTTCGAGTTCCGCGCTCGCCAAGCTTCGGGCTCGCGCCGACAACCCGACTTTGTCTGACGACATCTTCTCCTTCACTTGCAGCAAGAAACGGCGCATCTCGCATCAACTCTCACAATTCGTATATACAGAGCTGAAATATTATCCCTATCGATGATTCTAGTTTTTGAAAGCATTGTGATCAGGACAAGCCTCTCTACTTGGCGCGATACTGCTTGCATCTGAGCTCGCCGTCGCTGAACGATCGATCGTTGCATGGCACTGCTCAGAAGGCTTGTTCAAGCAAAATGTGAGGATATTATCTCGCAGACATGCGGAGGACTGCAAATCTGGCGCACCATGAATTACGAGGTACCTAGGCAGCCGCTTCACATAGCTTCTCGAGTTCCTCGATCAAAACGCCGAGACAACCAGTCAAAACGTCACGAGATTTTGCGCTGGGTGCTTGGGATGGCTGTATCGTACGCATCGCTCATCATTCTATGTCTATGTTCTGAGACTGGACCCCCGCTACGGTTTGTGCGACCCTTCTTACCGGCCCATACCTCCAGCCGAGAGCCTGCCATCGCCCCAGCAGTTGAGTGTGCGGCACAATGGCGAACCTGCTTGTGTCTCCCCTTGCCATCTTTCGGTCGCAAGCCCTGGTCCCAAAGATGTTAGAGAAGCTCTTCTCATCTGCGTCCATGTGCATCGCTCTCACCATCGCGTCCCTCCTACACTGCTGTCCTCGCGCAAATCTTTTCCTCCTTCTCCCTGCTGTTCCTCGAGCAGCCATTCTGCGCCGTGTTCCGCTCGACTATAGTTCCCTCCGCGACTCCATAGCCGACGCTTCCATGCAAATTGCTCTCGTTTTGCTTCCATCCAGCCATCTTGTGCTGGAAACTCCGATTGAGAGCTCGATCATCTCTGATCTGGCCCATTATTGAGGCGCTGTCCCTGTTCCCCGTGGCGCTTTCCTCTTGGCTGGCAGCGCACTGCTCACCGATATTTTCGCCGCACCGCTTGTTGCTGATGAAGGCTGCATCGTCTTGCGTAGCTCTGTTTGCAGACATGCTGTGGCTGCCCGTCTCAGGAGACCCGAACCAGCGCAAAAGGCTTCGTGGCAATGAAGGCAGTGTCGCTGGAAATGGTTGAGCGTCGGCGGCTTTTCGGCAGGGGAGCAAGTTATGACATTCTTCCGCCGCCTTTGCAACTTGAAAAGCTCTGTCATCTTGCCTGGCTCCATTGCTGAGAGGCTCTTGAAGATCGCAGCTTCTAAGTTGTGAACACAAGCGACTATGGCTCTGACCTCTGCTTAGTGTATGTGAAGGCGCAGCCTTGTCTAAAGAGTCTCAAACTCGCACATTGATCGCTCCCTCTCCCTATTCAACAAATGTCCATCCCGGAGATCGGACGAAAGATATATGAGGCTTCAACAATATCAGGGTGGATGGTCAATGCTTCGAGCGGCGCGGAAGAAACCTGTCTGATGGCTCCAAAGCCTTTTGCTTGGATGTATCGTTGATTGCGAATCGATGATCGAGTTACAATGCTGTGACATGATTCAGATTGTCAGTCATCCGTTAAGGACGTTCTCCTTGTGGTTGCTGTTCCCTTGACTTCATCGGACGGAAAGTTTGTAGAAGCAAACAGTCTCCGAAATGCTCCAAGTTTCCTCAGTCACCCCCTTGGTGGATCTAACGATCAAGCCACGCAACCGCCCGCGGCAGCTTGCCGCAGCGATCTCGAAGCCTCACGAGCGCATGTGCTCGATCAAAGATCGATCAAATACTACATATAAATCTCGTCACGCTGCGCCAACAAGTAGAGCCCACAGACTACTTGGTGCATCGACAAGTACTGCAAATCAGACTATGCCCGTGATTTTGCACAAGCACCTCCCCGAACAAGGGCGTGAGGCACAGCCTCACCGGTGTACATCCCGTCGCTCCGTGCTACCCGCCGGTGGCTTTGATTCCGCTGCATGCAATGTACGTCACCCTCACGTTGCTGCCTGAACTAAATCAGGAACGCTGGCATTGATATGCACACGAGTCATGAACGCGCTGGCGCGTAGAAGTAGCTGCCTCTCCGCCCAATTCCTTGACTTCCTTTCTCTTTTTCTTCTCTTCATCCAAGTGGTGAGTCAACACGACTCAACACACCCTTTGCATATACACATCATCTACTGACACATTTGCAGCACGGGCTATACGCAGATCAGTGAGGATTTGTCCGAGATTGCGTATGCTTGCTGAAATATACTTTTGGCTACTCCTGTTGGTCTTCGGATCGGCAGGGAATTTTTGGCACATTTTTTCAGCTCTCACAATCAATCTTTTCATCATGTTCTTCGCGCTTGCGAGGCCTTGGAGAAGAGATTTCCATCACTGCCTGCTACTTGTCACGTCCTCGCCTTGAGTTGTTGTAGCACTTGTCGTTGTCGCCGCCACTCACGAGCATGACGCGCCCGCCTCGCGAGGGTGCGCACAACTCAAGTTGCGCAGCGTACTGGTAGCGCAAATACCATCATGGCGATTTCGAGCTCAGCAAAATGTCTCCACCGTCAAATAGTTGCTAGCTGCGCTCTAAGTGTAGCGCAGATGGGTTTCTTCAAGTCTGTCGATAGCGCCCGCTGCGCGCCAAAGGGCAGCTTGAACGACGCGCATTGACTCTCACCCTTCTCGCAAGGTCGATCAAATCAACAGCATCTATTCAGGTCTACTCCTCAAACACGTCACATATGGCTCTGAGAATGAGCTCGGCTCGCACGCAATGTAAGGTTGCCCTCGCAGAGACTGCAAAGCTTCATTCCTTCGGCAGTTCTGGTTCAAGGAGTTGAGAATGTGACTCTGCTGCGCGACAGTCCACTTCTTAGGTCACACGTTCGGAGTCTTCGAAACCTGCGGGGTCTGCAGCAATTTTCCATACGTACACCTGCTGTCTACATGAAGAGCCCCAGCAATCTACACTCATGGCAGACTCGCTTCAATTTTCACGATCATGAACACAAGCGCCCCAGTGACAGTGTTCTGAGAGTGTCCATGGTGACGGGATTCCCATTTCCCCTTTTGAATGCCGCGGCCGTCTTTGCAGAGTCTCTGCGGTTCTGCTGCAATGTGCCATTGTTCTGAGCTGTCCATCTTGCACAGCGAGTCAAAGTAGAACTTCATTGTCTCGACTTGTGGAAGCTTTCTCGAGTTCGTTCTCATCTTTTCTCTCCCACGTTCCGTCATTTCCTTCTCCGTCAATTGTGATATCTTTTCCAAGATCAAAGCGCCAACGCAGGGCAGAGCATGTGTATCGCGCTAAGCTCCGAGCGTATCGGCAGCTGAAAGAGTGAAGGGTGGTGTAACCAGAATGCGGAGGCGGTCAGCGCGGGGCAGTAGGCTTGCGGTGCTTTCGTGTGCGGCGAGTCTAGCGATCGAAGTGCGCGTGTCCGGCAGTGAACGTGGGTCAATGTTGGTGCGCGAAGACCACTTCGATAGCGGAGCACTGGACTCGAGAGAAAAGCTATGGTTGGAATGCCGACTATTCTTATTCGTAGCTTGGTTCTGATCTGTGTGATCGCGGCGCAAAATGTGCTGGGCACTGCAATCGAAAATCAGCATGCGCTCTGTTTCGATTGGCTTGTTGTTTGCTGCGCCCGAGGCGATCTGAGATACTCTGTTCGGTGACCGCGCGCTTTCTCAAATTGTCTTGAATCGATCTGATCGTTCATATCGTCGATCTCGCGATGCCATTGGGGTCGAAGCGATGCACGAATTGTGCAGCAGGAACCTGATATAGGTTGCGAGGCATCTCACAGATCTGTTTTGTAGAGGCTTTGCAGCTGAACGAAGACGCTGAGATGTAGTGTTGTGATTCCGTTCGTTGCGCTGCGTTGTGCTTCCGTCGATGCGCTTTGCAGGCACAGCATTTCGCGCATTCGGGGCTGCACTTGAGAAAATGTTTTCGGACGGTGGGATCATTCTCAAAACTTCTCGACGAGCCCATATCTCTCTACCGGTCAGTCTGCCGCGTCTTGCTGCTTTTCGTGTGGTGTTTGTGCAGGAATTGTGTTGAAGCGCGCCCTTCACTTCACTAAATTTGTCCATGCAAAGCTTGCAGCAGGCTCGCCAAGTCCGCCGCGACCTGACAGTGACAAAACGCATTCAACACCACACTTCTGCTCCAACATCAAACGCAAACACGTCACTCACGCGCTCCACTGCGCCAACAAGCTCGTAGCTTGCTCCACGCGTCCGACATCCATTCCTCAGAGACGAACCGACCAAAGATTCTCCACACAACCGCTCTCCATGGCACCACTAGAGATTCTCCCAGAAATGAAGCGCGAGCACAATGGTACGAAGCCACCCACAGCAAAGCAGATGGGCCGCAAAGCCGACCTTCTCGACTTCTTGGTCGGCGGCTACAACCTCGCCCGCCACACAATCCCCAACAAGGTCTCGAAGATGAAGGAGAAGGTCAAGGGGCTGCGAGAGGGTCTGAAGAGTCGTCCTGATCCTAGAATCGAGGGCAAAGGCAAGTGTAAGTGCTTTCTCTTCCTAACTTGGCTCCGAGCCTATCATTGACACCGAGGCAGCACATGAGAACTACGAGGCACCGTCGCGGGAGTCAAGCCTGTTGCGCGAGCGAGAAGGGCCGCAATAGATTAAACGGAGGAGCGCATGGTTTGCTTTGACAGGTTATGGCAGGGGCTATGTTTCCAGCTTGAATTTGCATAGTCGTGCGACGTGATATGGCGTTTTGGAGTACATCGTGCCCGTCGGCCATTGGGATAGCACTTTCCTCTCAGAGACGAATCTCCATTTTTCTATGAGCCTTCAGATCTCCCTAGACTTCTGATTCATCACATTCAACCGAGCCTACGCGTGCCACATCCCCTGAATTGCTTCTGCTACAATTACTGAGAACTCGGTTCCCTGTGATCTCGACGGTAGGTGCAAACAGTAGTAGCTGAGAATATCGCTATTGAAGCGTGCTGTCGGCCCAAAGTCTTCGCATAATTGGTGTCAGCTTGGTAAAATCTATGCTCGGCAGGTAATTGGTGCTCCAGATTGGCATGATGCGTACTCGTAGGCAAGTCATGTGTCCTGCCATTAGTGCCTCCACCGTGCGTTCCGATGTGACACAAAGCTGTAAGATGAATGTACGCAGCACAGTACAGCGGACGCGGAACCATGACTGCCATAAGAAATGCGAGACGCGAGTAAGTGACCATTTTGCTGGAAGACATATCCGAATCTCGGCCTTTGTAGAAAGTGAGGTATATAATTCTGACCGTCAGCGAGCACAGTGTAGATAGCAGTTACCTAAATAGCTCAAGTAGATTGGAGGATATGCGCCGCCGCGCCGCCCCGCCTGCTGCGAATGCAGGCACCGACGTGTCGTAAGAACACTCGCTAACATCGTGTGATATAGTGAATGAGAACAAGCAAAGCCTCTACATGACTGTCCAAAATGCGACAATCAAAGCCTTCAAAATGCAAGGTCTCCAATTTTTATTTTTATTTTGCTGTTTTGCGGTGAAGGAATAGTTCACTGCCAGTTGCTGTTCGAGCCCCTGAACAGCTGCAACACTTTTGCACCACGCGTTTGGTCATTCGGACACTCCTTGGCACGTCCCCGTCGGTCTTTGTTCGTTATGGCTAATCAAAAATCTTTGAGAGGCTGTGAACTGCTCCATCGTGTTCTCGACCAGGGCGAGACCGTTGCTCTACTCTTTGTTGTACCAACGTCGTGACATCTGGCGCATCGTAGAGATATCGGCAGAATTCAGTCCGCTTCCTCGCCAAATCGCTGGCTTCAAGACCTCGAGCAGTTTCTAACCCGAATGCGCTTTCAAAACCCGCAAATCACTGGCTGACTGCAAGCACATGAGACGAGACAGCAGGTGAGAACATATTGCAGGTCAATCTACGCGGCTTACCATTATCCAAGGAGTGAGGCCGCTATCTAAGAGCACATTCTGCCATCAATCAGCTGCGAAGAGCAAAAGCCATGCGTATTCCACCGCAGCCACCCCATAACGACGACGACCGCCGCGCACGAGCATTTTGAGCATCGGTTGGAACTCCTGGCAGCCTAGACACTCGCCACCATCGACATTACAAATGCTGCCGAAGCGCATATCTCAGAGAGACCCTTGACATTGGTCTCGAACCAGAGCCAAGGCGCGGCGAGCGTAGTAGATCCCCGTTCGATGTTCACCTTAGTTCATCTCGATCGACCGTCCAACTGCAGCAACTCAAGGTGCAGCGGAACCAGACAGATGTTCGAAGCGTGCGACCAGACATTTCGGCAGCATCTCACAATGCACCCACGCGCAGGGTCTTTCGCCTCCACGAGCCTGACAGCACGACTTTTCCAGGTTGCAAATCAAGCACCCACGATAGCATGAGGCAAGCTACATGACCGATCCTCCATGGCAAACATGCGCGCATGAAGGATTGAAGTGGCAGCCAGGATGACTTGAAAAAACATGAAGATTCGGAGGGGTTTGCGATTGGGCGACAGCACGCGCATTTCAGGCGGACAAGCCTTCACATTTCTAGAAAGAGCTTGGAGTACAGAGAAAGCGAGCGAGGAAGTGGAGATCTCCATCCTGCGCGTGCACTTTTCAAAAGACATTACGGACAGACCTCGCGTGCTCCTTTGGGCATCCAGCGTTGGTAGGCAGCACCATCAAACCACGTAGCGATACAATGGACTTCTGTCACCCATCTCGAGCAGCTCTCTCTCTGAGTATCGCTCTCGAATCGACGCGATTGGGATCTTGTCTCGCTCCGCATTGATCTTCAGGAGGAGATGCCTCATGAGCAGGGCGGCAAGAATCCCGGTAATCAGGACACCCAGACTGAAGCCGAAGCCCAGTGGATAGCGCGGCGCTTCTTTTTCGAGGTAAATGTTGGCGCCAATCGATCCTCCGAGGTTGGCAATCATACATTGGCCAGCTAGACCAATGGCTCTCCTCCAGGAAGGCGACAAGTTGTTCGCGAGCCAGGCAACTTGGGCATTGAGTCCGCAAGATACTGGCAGCCTGTCAGCAAGATATGCTATGATGAGAGACACATGGCGACAAGACTTACATCCCAGTGGAATGAGATACAGGAATGCGTACGTCAGGCCAGGAAGCCGTGGGTGTGGAATGGCCAGGAGAGCTACGAAACCGATCGCCGCAGTGGCGTAAGGAAAGACAATGAACTTCCAGCGCGTCTGTCGAGAGTCCGCATAGATCGCCGTCGCGAGTGTGGCTATGCATGCGATGAGGTATACTGGCACGGTGAGTAATTGTGCTTGCCAAGTCTCATATCCGAGCTCTTTAATGATCGTTGGGCAGAAGAAGCTGAAGGCATAGAAAGGAATTGACTGGCCGCAGACAATCACACCCGAAAGCAAGATACGCCAGTCGAGGACGGTCTTGAGAAGGTACTTCCATTCAAATTTCTCGCCGTCATTGATGACTTGACCTTCCTTGGTTCCAGCATCTTGGTCGAGCCGACGGCGTAGGATTTGTTTTTCCTCCTCGTTCAGGAATTTGCAAGTTTCCGGCGAGCAAGGAAGTAGGAAGTAGCTGCAAAGACCCACGAATATGGTGATTGCTCCTTCGACGATGAAGCTGGATGATCCATTAGTTGGCTGACTGACATGGAGTGACATGCTTACTCACATCCACCTCCAGCCTGCGTATCCTGCAGCGCGGATCTTCTCAAGTGCATAGGCCAGCAGTCCGGAGAAAGCACCAGCAAGGGTCGCGGAGCACCAGAACAAAGCCACTAATTTGTGATCAGCCCATGAGCTACCATGAGGCGAGGCAGTCACCAACCTCTGAACTGATATTCGAATCGGCAGTACCATATCGTGCACAGAAACGAAGCGGCTGGAAAGAAACCGCTCTCAAAAAGTCCCATGAGGGCCCTCACGGCGATCAGCTGGTCTTTTGTCTGCACCCAGCCATGACACATCATGCAGATGCCCCAAAAGATCGTCAAGAAGGCCACCCATAGCGACGGCTTCACCTTCTTCAGGACCATGTTTGATGGAATCATGCCGAAGGCGTATGGGAAAAAGAATACTGTCAGAGCAATATTGTAATCATGTCCGGTCATCTTCAACGATTTTGTCATGCCGGCGATTTTTGCATTTCCGACTGTGACAAGTTCAGCGCTGTCGCTCGGCATCAAGAGATAGAACGGCCTCACTGTTCGATCGGTCCAGGAATGCCAACAGATATAGTACAGCCAGTACCGAAGGCAGGCGATAATCAACTTTTCTCAATATCCTCTTCACTTCTTTGTCATGATAGTCAGGCAGCTCATCGTCGCCCAGGCCCTTGTGCTCATCGTGCCGGATAATGGTTGCGACCGAATGATACGGATCGCGGCTACGCTTGTCGTCCATTCTGTTCGGTATATTCTCGAAGTAGTTGCTGATCTGGTAAGATTCCGTCCAAAATCGATACCGCAGGACGGAAGGAGCGCAGAGCGAGGGCTGGCTGATGGCACGGAATAGCTCCTTGTATAATGAGCATTTTCGCAAATTAGTTCGGCTGGCCAGCTCTCCAAGATGGAACTTTGTTCAAGAAAAGATCACGGCCAGGTCGGTGTGCACGGTCCGGATGATCCGCCACATGGAAAGTGCTCCCAAATGAGGACCTTCTGCAAGGATCTTGTGGGGAGATGGCATGTAGCTGCCTGGCTTGTGGATTTCGGTGCTGGGGCTCCTTGATGCAACCACGGAGCTGGCGTCTTACTGAAACACACGGCACCATCGGACTCCATATCCCGGAATGTCAGCAACTGTCACACACAACAGGTGAAACACCGTCCCAAGCACCTCGCACGAGGGCGATTGTTGAATATTGATCCACGTTTGAAGTCGCACCAAAATTTAGTTGGGACACGTTCGCGGCTGTCCACTTGCGAGGCCAATCTGTCGTTTATGCCAACAATACATCCACGGGGAAGGCTTCTCTTCAACACCTCACAGCGTGTTCGTATGAACAGCCTGAAAAGCGGACTCGAGCGTGGGGTGACCGAGCATACTTTTTCATGTCTGCAGGGCCAAGCTTCTGACTGCCGAGACGGGGACTTGTGACAAGCAATGCAAGCCATTACTGTTGAAGACTCAGCATGAATGATCGCCGCAGAAGCGCGTGCGTATCAGTGTCAGACATTCGCCCAAGTCTCTAGCACAGCACACCACTATGATTGAGCAGCTCAGCGGCATGGCAGGCAAGGCTGCAGGTTACCTTGCATTTCGCTGGCACACCATGTTCTGCGGGAGACGCGAATGTTTGGACTCTGCTGGGGACGTGCTCTTCTGAAAGGCAACACGATGTCCGAGCAGCGAGTCACACTGAGGCTTGGGCCAAATCCCCGACGAGATCTCTATGCAATCTTCGACCTAGTAGGCATTCGAGTCGTGGGTGTCCAAAGGTCTCGGGCGTAACACGGGTGGCACACACAGGCATTTCCTGGCTGATGTGACCTGGCCCTGTTGGTGTTGCGATGCCCCGAGCATTGCACAGCTGCGCTGCTGAGCAAGTTGAACCCAGTCGTGAAGAGCGTGCTCCGTGTGATCTTGTCACATATCCTGCCGAACGACGGACCCCAATGCATAATCTCAAGCTTTCTGCAATGTCTTCGCTAGTGTGCACGGGCATTGGTTTTGCTCGGGATCCGCAACAGGGTTGTTCTATGAATCTCAGCCGGGGTCGATGCGGGATTTGGCGCCTGGATGCTTCGGTACAGTCGCGGGTTAAGGTTGCAAATGAGGAATAAGACTCGGGACGACATTGAGGTAATGGCTTCGCGTGAATGTGTCCTTACATAGCTTATAAAGACAGTTCCGCTGAATGTATAGTACTGTTCGAACGATCAACTTCCTATCTGACCGGGACTTACAGACGATCACAACACCTCCGTGGCACTCGCACGACGGCCTGGCACGTCAGATGCTGACAATGTCTCCACCCTGGATCTGAGCTGCCTAAGGCAATCACAGCATGAGCCAAATCCAGCCTTGCCTTCGGCTGATGCTCAAGCGTGCCACGTAGCATGCGGAGGGACTCGGATTCGATTGTGACGCCGCTACATGAAAGTGTAGCTTCGACAGCAAGAGCCCTTGCAATCACGAAGTACGTGTGTATACGCAACCAGGATGATCTTGAGAGACACTTCCACTCTCCAGAGCAGCGTCTGTTATGATGCTGTGATCGGCGAGTATGATGTCTGCTCTGGCGCAGGGTCTCGACATCTCTGATCGTTCAATTGCCGCCAGCTGAACCAAAGCTCTGTCCCTAATCTTGAGGTTAGCATCTTCAGGTCGAATCTTGTCAAGCCTCTACTTACGAGGTTACTACTGTATCGCCGGGATATGCCTTCGCTGCCCATGCCGATTGGTATTGAGACTTTGCGCACAATCCGCCTCGAGTTTCTTCTGCTTAGGGCTGGCGTAATCATGCCCTCGGATCGCTCGGCGCCAGAAGTCCTACGACTCTTGGTTCGTGTCACGCCGAAATCTGAGCCTCTTCGACTCGTCTGACCTTCATCTTCACCGTCACTCATCAACGCCGCGGAAGCTGTGGTGCTGGTGCGCGTGAGAGGTGCTAGACCGCCGTATGACCTTTCAGCCTCGTCGTCTTCTTGCTGCTCAAGGTGCCGTGAAGCTGCTCCAACAGGCGAACCCAGCACGCCATTCTTTCCTTGAGCTTCAGCACCGCTGTCAGCAACAGCGACCAGTAACGCGTCATCATCGTCCTCTTCATCAGAGGCTTCATCCTCCCCGCCAAAACCTTCGCCTTCTACAAGCCACCAGACCGGCACGGCACCGATAATCGCAATGGCAGACAGTGACCACCAAGGCGCAATGACATACCCTTTCTTTACACCCGCGCTGAATATGGCACCAGCCATGGCGGGTCCCGCAGCTCTGCCAACCGCCGCGACGCTGGTGGCGATGCCGTTGAGCGTGCCGAGTGTGCGGAGGCTTGAAGCCGAATTTGTGAGCATGATCGTCGACGAGGGAAATGCGAAGATCCCGCAGAGGCACTTGATTAGCATGACCACAAACATTGCGCCTACCCTGCTCTGCGTTGTTGGTAGTAGGGCCTGGGATTGCGACGCACATGTCAGCAAATCATGAAGGAGCGGTACACAGGAACACTTGAGCAATTGCTTACAGCGAATGGCGTAATCAGATAGATCATTGCAAATCCAATGGCTACCACTTTCAGCCAGAACAACACACCGTGTTTGCGTGCCAGAGGTGGAAAGACGAAGAACTGGAAGACCATGCCGAAGATACCATAACCGGTCGACATGAGGCCAATCTGGAAGTGATCGAGGCCAAAGCCACCTGCAAACTTCAAAGGTGGCTCATATGGTGTCCCGTGTGGGGCATCAATGGGATCATGCTGTAAAAATACCGGAATGAGCTGATCAAAAGCCATTGAGTGCATGGCAAGAAGGGTGTAGACCACCAAGTTGATGAGTGCTTGTCGGTTCAGCACTTCTCGCCAAGACGGCGGGGGAATGTGAGGTTTCGGCTCGTAAGCAATGCTTGCCTCGGAGTCATCTGAGGATGTTGGTCGTTTCAACAGCGGGTCGGTCTCGCCATCGGCATTCGATTCATCGGACTTGGCTCGAATTCGGAGAATTTCTTCGATCTTGATGACGTGATGTCTAACAGCGCGGGATAGTTTCTTCCCAAGAAGCAAACCGTAGTCACGCCTGCCTTTCACCGTCTCTAACGTCTCTTCTAAAAATAGAATGCCTGTGCCTATGGAGATGGCGAAGAATGTTGCGCTGACAAGATTGGGGAGCAGATACGGAAATTGCGCAAAGAGATTCGCACCTCCTACCTTTTCGCCAGGCCTGATGTTCAATGGGTTGGCCAGGGCGCCGCCGATAGATGGTCCGAAAATACTGCCTGTGTAAAGCAGTCAGCGATTGTCCAAACGTAACATGCCCACCGCCCCATGAGACTTGCCTACATTCCATACCAAGGGCATCAAGCTGAAGGCTCTTGGTTGCAGCTCCTTGAAAGGCACCATCTCTGCCACCGTTGTCCTGATGATTCCCACATTTCCGTTTCCAGCGCCTTGCAATGCTCTTGCTACTATGGCAAGCGGCAAGCTCTTACTGAAGCCCCACAGCAAGCTGGTGAGCATCGTGGAAGTCAGGCCGAGGAGAATTGCGGGCTTGCGGCCGTATCGATCCGAGAAGCGGCCCCATGGGATGCCCATCAATGCTTGAAAGAGCGAGAAGCAAGCAGCGCAGATGCCTGCCCATTTGCCGACTTCATTCTGAGGCACGCCAAAAGACTCGACCATTTCTGGCAGGTAAGGATAGAGGGAGGTAGAGGCAAGCGGTTCGGCGAAACGGCATATCGCTGTGAAGTCATCTTGTCAGCGAGGTTCGGATCTGTGTCGCCATTGACTGAATTGTGCTGCTTGGGAGTCGGAGTGCCGTTCATGTACGCTTGTCATGCCGGAACGACAGAGACTTTGGGAAATAGCAGACTATCCAATTTGTTCAATTGCTGAAGGCGCCATGCAATCAGCGACTCACCTAGAATTGAAAGCTGCTGCACAGGCAGCTTTCGCTCACGGCGCTTGCCTGATACCATGATGTTGGCCTGCTGCCACGGGTCTACGAGCTCTTTGTACTCTGTCTTGGTCACTCATGGAAGTGCCCGCAAACATAGGTGACAGATCAGTCTGGAGAGACGGCCAGGCGCGGTGTGAGACACTCAGCGCGATAGCCGCCGCTTATAGGTTCGCAGGTGGATCGTGTGCGACGTGTGGTAGGCCGTCAGTCGGCTCGTGGCGCCGTCCTCGGCCAAGCGATGTGGGCGTGGAGCGCGTGTGTTTAGACGCCCCTCGACTTCACGTTCTCTCAATACTCCACTGTCTAGGTCTTTTCGGCGGCTCGACTATCAGCAGATAGGTCCTGGCAAAGAGGTCTGATGTCCCTTGAGATACTCCACCGCGGTATGTGCTGGAAGGGGCAGATGATCGAAATCTCGGAGTGTTTGACCTTTGCGACATCGGCGAAGCAAATCCAGGCATCCTGACTTCACCCAAAGCCTTCCAGCTTTGAATGCTCCGGTGAGCGTAAGCAGGAGGCCGACAAGTTCGGCGCCGCTAGCACTTAAGCTGTACTCTCTCATTGCACTGCTTTCGTTGATTGTGTGTCAAGCCAGGAGAAATGTAGAGTGTGATGGTCACATCTCATCATTGCAATAGCGCCGTGGACGCTGGTAGATGCAGTTCAGCACGACTTGCTGTCGTGAGAGGCGACTCCAGTCATTGAGCCTTTCATGCTACGTCGATGGACGCTTGACCGTTGTGCGGCGCGTCTCTTCCTCGAACACAGCGCTTCTTCCGCCGCTTTCGCATTTCGATCTTGCTCTTGCTTCTGATCGCTTCTCTTACATATTTCGATGAGCGACCGGCGGGTTGCCGCAGACGTAATTTTGGATGGGTAGTCAAGTAAGACACAGCTGCGCTAGAGTGCAGGCATAAGGCTGTTGGTCACGCCGTGCGGCGGCAGGCGGCCGGAGTCTCTGTTCGTTCGTTCGTCTCGACGATGAGATTGTGCCCCAGTGTGCTGTCGATGTATGATTCCCAGACGTGACTAGCTCACGCAGAGTCAAGTGCGCTAGGGAACTGGATATCTCAATAAGCAAATTCTGAATGTAGGCGGGCGAGTCTTCGCGACAAGTACTGCCATTCGATCGTTGCTCGCATTGGCAGATCTGTTCAGTGCACATTTCCAACCTGTGAGTAGGCGTCGCCAGAGCATGCTCTAGAGGACAGCAAAGAATTGTAAAGCCCAATATCGCCATTTCGAACGCTGATTTTCGTCCTGAAATATATGCTCTCTGCACAATATCGTCAATCGTGAACTTCCCTGGGATGAGAGCCAAACCTTCGGAAGCTTACAAGCTAGTCGACGATCATCACAGTTCAAATGTGCCAAGATCTTGCGGCGCCCGTCAGTGACTGACTGGTCTGGCGGCAATGCCTCATGGCGCTCACCCTGTCACTCATGGCACGTTCTCGCTTGCTGCGATATGTGTGCTGCAAGGCGGCTCGTGGCGAAAGAGCCGAGTTCCTTTGACAACGGTCTTCGTGTGTTCGCGGGAGGCTTCCCTGTCGACGATCTGAGAGCTCTTCTTGCGATCTCAGCGCTCGCACCATGTTCAAATGACTGCGTCGTGCTCTGCTGGTTTCTCACTGAGCGGGTTGACCATATCAGACGTGCAAGGCATGACGGGGTGACATCGATAGACCAGCTCCGCGCCACTTCGAAGCGCAACGCTCAGTGTTGACTGCATATTTCACCTGCACGCGTTTCATGACTAAACCCTTCGCTACGCAATCAAAACAGTGCGCTGCCTAAATCTTCTTTTTCCCTTTCCTGTTCCCCTCACCCAACTCGACAACACTTCTCCTTTCTACCCACGTTGTGTCCTGATCGACAAGTCTCATGCAGTGACAACACTTTCTGCGTCGCCAACACTCCTCCTCCTTGTCGCAGACATCGCACCAATCCACTTTCTCGTCACTGCCACAGCCGACAACGTTACTTTGGTGAGTGCTGTGTCGCTTTTCGTCGCACGCCTCACTCGGCAATGATTATAGCTATCTCTACACGAGAGTAATTACAGAACAGATACGAGAGGCTCCAAGTATCTTCCCTTACTCGAAGACAGCGACCGCAAAGAGTTCGATATTATGCCACCGTCGCAGCACCTAAACCACCCAAGTCTGACTTATTGGGAACGTGCTGACGCTTTTTCTCTCCCCACAGATCTCACTCGGTCGTCTCCTGTCGCCTTAGCGATACTGGTTCAGTGAGTAGCGCCGCACTCCTTCACGCTTTCACCCCTGCATTGATCAAGAACTGCCTCAGCACGCGAGCTGTCTAGCAAGGGCCACAGCAGTCCTCACGCATCTGGCCTTGATTAAAGACAATTACCGCAAAGAGCTCTACTGCTGAATATGCCTACACCGCTCCACCTCCATCACCCCCAAACGACTTTACAGAGCAATCGCTGACCCTTCCTCCGATGAACGCCAGCCCCGTGGAACCGTCTCCTCCTCCAAGCGGCGAGTCTCAAACAAATTGTGAGTGTCATGTCGCTCCGCAGAAGTATCTCACAAAGCGATGATTGCACCTCTTTCTCGGACATATCACTACACCGCTTGGGCGCCCGACTCCGGGGTATCACCAACACCCGATCATGACAAGAATTATGTATCGTGCCGTTCCAAATTTCCTCAAGTGACCATCTCCAATCGCTGAATTCTTGCTGACGGTGGCCCTCATCTCATAGGATACTCTCCATCGTCAAGCTCGGCGGACTCCAGCAGTTCCATCATAGGGAAGTTCTCGCTCTACCCCATTATCATCTTATATGCCCTGCAATGATGCTGCCCGTCAACTATTAGTGGAGGTAGTTGATAGTTTCTTACTCCAGGGTGGTTCTGGGTCGTGCTCATGCAACAACCCGGCCATGCACATGCTGTATTCGCATTCGACTTCACATGCACTTGGATCTGAGCACTGAGACCTCAACCATCCGTTTTCCCCTCCCAAGAACAAGCAAAGCACTGATTCAAAGTGAAACACTAGGTAATACAATTGCGACGACGATATCAACAACATCGGTTATTCCAACTATCCTGCCTTGGCTTCGGATATTCCTGCGTTTCCATCGAGGGAAGTCTCTTCTTTCACCACACACTCTGTGCAATGATGAGGTTGATAGTTTCAGATTGTAACGTGGTTCTGGGTCGTGCTTTTGCAACGAACCCGGCCATGCAGATGTTGCATTCCCTTTCGACTTCACATGCACTTGGCCTGAGCACGCAACTCCCGCACATCCGCTTTTCCACCCCTGAGAACAAACAATACGCTAATCTATGGTGGTCTTGCAGTTCCTCTGACACTTCCGACGAGCTCAAGGACACCATTATTATCAGCCGGCCTGCTTAGTGGGTGACACCTCTTCAATCAGCGGTCAAAGGGAAGTGCCACACCAACCCTTGCCCTTGTTCTTGCCCCCCTGGTCTCATGATGAACGCTCTTTCAAATGAGAAATCTCGTTCGAATGACTGCTCCGGCAGGATGACTTCTTACAAGCAATTTTCTGATCCTCGTTGAGGCTTTGCATCAGCCACGAAGTACTTGACACGCGGACGTTGACTACTTCCCAGCCAAACAAACTGCAAGTGCATACAACTCCGAGTCCACGCCGTTACGATTGACATCGAAGTAGTCGAGCCCTTCACGGTAAATTGCAATCTATTCTGCCTCCAATCGCATACCTGATGATACAAATCCACAGCACAATCCAGTGCACCTTGCAGAACATGACTGGACATCCAAAAGATCACCTATACACTATGGTACAAGCTCGAGTTGCGTGATACCTCCCTTGCCAGTAGGGAGGCGGAACTCGATAGAAGGCGACTGCTATAGGCCGCTACTTGCCGAAAGAGTGGAAATCACAAGCACTGATCACCTTGCTCTTACCAAGCTCTCGCATGGAGACAATGTATTGAGCATGTGGCTGACATACGTTACATCTCAGATAAGATCCGGCCTTCTGACCTTCAACATTTCTCTGTCCCCGATCATCCGTCTATTCAGGTAAGACTCCAGAACTTCTTGCCTGGAATCACAAATACATGATGAGAGTGTCCACATAACCGACTGGCTGGCGACATGACCCCATTATTCGATTTATCTCGGGTCATCTGTCATCACCTACGCTTGCAAAGTTATTCGGGGCTTGCGTACAGCTATCAAGCAATGGATCGACACGATGGAAACAGTGGACGCGGCAATCTCTGATTTGCATATCCTCATCGCGCTATTTGGACATTATCGCTCGTGAAATGGCTGACAATTGAAAGTCGCAGAGCATATGGCTTCGAGCCCCCACGATCACGAGCTATTGTCAGCCCGCAGAGTCTGCGTCCGACACTTGCGATTGATTCAAGTGCTTTTGCTCATTCAAGGACTACGATCGGCGCTGCAAAGAGCGGCCAAGTTCATAGTCAGGTCAGCGGCTACAGAGGATGCGGAATTGATCAAATCAGGCCTTCGAAGGACGAGACTGTTGAATGTCTCCATGCCATACTCAGGTAGGTCACACCCCTCGCCATTCTTTGAAAGGGCGGAATTCAGGAAATGATGAACAGAAAAATTTAAAGAAGTTCTACCCGAGGGCTCGCCCGAGCATTTGGAGGAGACTGCAACATTCTGAGCATTCTTCTGCTATCAGAATAAATGACTCGCAAAGGACTGGATCGCATTGCTGACTGTTGTTCTGTTGCAGCCTTTCGACTTTGCCCGAGCACGGTAGTTACGCTTCTCTCCAGGGTTTCTCGCGACTACGCACGCAGATATGATGAGAAACTTGGACTACGGAAAGGCTCCTCGTTTCCCACCTATTGCCGAAACCTTCGGAGTCTGATCTGCTCTCTACACCCACACGATATCGATATGACCTTGGGAGTAACGGAATTGCTGACGTGCCAAATGCATGCAGATGCAACAGATGGCGACCTGTCTATCGCCCTCGACAGTCGGCTTCAGAACCCATTGCTTCAGGGTCAATGCAAAGTTCTTCTGTCACAATGATAGTGAGCGGATGTGCGTGAGGATCATAGAGATGTTCCGAAATGAGGGGTCCATCTTGACCTTGTTGACAATGCACGGAAACTCATTCGATGGAATGCGGTCTTTCCCACTCTGACGGCACTTTGAGAGAGCAATTGGATGGAGCTCAGCTAACTAGTGGGAAACAGCGACAGCAGCGGCCACAATTTACAACCTCGTTGGCGCAATGCCTCTGCTCGCAATTCCACTTTTCTCCTCGATTGACGCCAAACCACGACGCACCGCTTCGTTCGATACCACCTGGGCAGTGTAGCCATTACAGAGCAATGATGCCGACATTCTACGACCAGATTCTCCTCGACCTTCCACCGGATGATGCATCTCGCCTCCTTGCATCGCCACGATCCATGTGCATCAGGCGTCGACCGCCTACGGCAGAAAAGACGGTCAGGTTTGGATTTGTTGGACACTGCGGACATGGGGAATGCGGATGGCAGAAAGTAGCCAAGCAGGAGTGAGAATACCACACAGATAGACGATGGCACTGCAGCACCATGGTGGAAGAAGCGACAGCAAGTTTGAAGAAGTTGGCATATGGACAAGAGTGATCGTGCAGCGGTAGCTGACAAGACCGCCTTTATTCTTCTTCGATCTTCTTTCCAGATAGCGGCGGGAGCCATTTCACAGCTTCGAATTACTCTCCAATGCATCCGCTCTTGATATCACAGCCAGTCTTCGTGGCCCCTCTCGCTTGAAGTCCACCAACACGCACTGCTCGCTTGGCCCTCTTCGACTCGTGCCTTGGAGTTCAGGACCCGCACGGTTCAGCGCTAGAACTTGCCTTCCATCGTCGCGCTTCTTCCCATATGCCGGAGGCATGGTCGTTGGCGAAATGCAAGCTTCGACGAATGAAGGATCACCGGACTTGGCGAACTCCAATAATCGCTTTCGTCGCGCTTCCATTTCTTCTCGCGGCACTTCCTGGCGTGAGATGGAGCCGTAGTCTGTGGGCGATTTCAAGTCGTCCAGAAATTGTGCGACGTGATGTAATAAAAAGAATTGCGGCGGGAAAAGGATAATGCGGCCTTCTTGCGCAAGTCGAAGCCAAGTTGATGCAGGCAAGAAGCGTGCTGTGGTGTGTTCTTTGCCGCCGTCTGTAGTGGGTGACGGTATGGCAACTTCTGCTTCCGAGTCTTCTGGATTGCCAGAACCTTCTGCGATAGGCGTGGAAGACATTGTCGGCAGAAAATAGAGGTACATCTGGGTCGTAAATCGTTTGGGCACGTTCGTCGGAGTGACCCATCTTGTAAAAGGTGTAAGGCCATCTATGTCTGCTCGACCACCTTTCTGCGACAACCATTTCGTGAAGGGTACTTTGCTTCCATGCACGAGCAGACGACCTTCTTCGCGCTGATCTTCCGGGACTTCAATCAGTCTGCCAAAGCCATTATTCCTCGCCAGCAGGATTCCCGATTCTTCAAAGGTTTCTCGGATGGCTGCCATGCGGTACACCTCGCTGTCGTTGTGGCGATCGGGATGATCGGGTTCGGGTGCTCGGCCATCATGAAATTCGGAGACGTTGCCACCGGGGAAGACGTGAGCGGAAGGGAACGAAGACGACTGCTTGACTCGTTGCAGAAGAAGGACTTGATTGTTGGGCGAGATGAGGAGTACGCTGGAGCTAGGCCTGGGTATCGCAGGCGTCTTCTTATCTTTTGGTGGAATCGTAGAATAAGTCTTGACGGATGTTGCTGCTCGCTTCTCCTTTGGCGCCATGGCTGGCCGGGATCCTTGACGTAGTCGTTGCTGGTTGCACTCGGGTATCTGCTCTGGGCTGACCGCTACAGTGGAAGATCGAACAGATGCAGGCAATCGCAAGAAGCTGTCCAACGATGTGTGCACTGCTCTTCTTGATGGCAACAGTGACATGGCCTGGCAGAGTCAGGCTGACCTTGATTATTGCGTGGAAGGATATGATGAGTATGGGCACGCCTCGTGAGTGGTCAGGCGGGGGACGTTTTGCCGCCAGCCGAGGCCGAGCCAGGACCTTTCACTCACGTCTGACATTTCGCTGCTCACGCTTTCATGTGATTCTACAATAGCTGTACGACGCTATGTCATCACGCCAATGCTTGACGGTAGCACCATCTCTTCTATGCCTGTCATTTCTGATGCTTCGAGACGGCAATGCCACTCTGCCATGACATTTCAGCGTGCGGGCGTGGGGCTGAGTGCCGTAGGATCACCTAGGCCCAGCAAGCGCCATTGGCAGACAGGCGAGTAAGTTCGATAGCGCGCCCATCGCTACAGCTGCAGTATATCTTGTCGCAAATCCTGCTTGCTCTCGCGACGGCGGCATTATCACCTTGCACAGCAGACCCGTCGTACAGCCCGAGATCGCAAGAATATCGCATGTCTACCACCGCCATGGCAGTCGTACCCGATTCGAGTCTCTTCGTTCCATTCACCCAAACCTTTGTCCAGACAAGCGGCAGCCAGACATCGACCGTCGAATACACTCTCGTGGGACAAGTCCTCGATAACGGCCAGACCAACTGGGTCGGCTACGACGATGGAAGCGCAGACTATCTCTACACTGGCTCTGTCGCGAATGCGCAGCAAACAACACTCGCAGGCGAGGTATACTACGTCAGCAGCGGTTCGGCCCCTGCAGGATACATTGCGACAGCGGCAGGCGACAACAGCGCATCGACGACACAATCGTCCGGAAGCCAATCTTCCTCCAGCAGCATGTCCAAATCTAGCGATAGCAGCACGAGCGACAGCAGCAGCAGCAGCCCTACGACGAGTGAAGGAGCTTCCAACACTGGCTCTGGCGCGTCGTCGCAGACGAGTCAACCCAACAACAGCCACCGCATGTCTGCCGGCGCTGCCTTTGCCTTGGCAGTCGGTCTTCTGGCCGTCATCGCGCTGTAGAGCGAAATGGGTGGACGGAAGGTTGGTGGAAGAGGTGGAGATGATATGGAAATCATGATATGATGCAGAGCTACGAAGACAGACTCGACGACAGAGATGGGTGACAGCAGGGCCTGTACAGTGTCCAACGAAGTGGTATAATAATGCTAGTATGCTATGCTACGAGGAGAAACCTCATTCTATTCACACGATCATCTAGTCTATCTCCTGACAACACACCCCGGACCGCAACCGGTAGCCTCGCCATCAGCGGCAAGCCGTACATCTGGTTCCACACCGATGGCTCAACCAGCCATAGGAGCTCCCTGTCCAGCGAGTGCCTGGCCCGTCAATGCCGCACCCTTCTCACCCTGCACGCCGTTCGCAACGTTGCGCTTATGCAAATTGTGGGCCTTTTCAATGCGCTGCCTGTCGTCATCCGCGTACGTGCCCGACCTCAGGTTCACTGAAAGGCGTCCCACTCCGTCAGCGCTGACATGTTCGGTGCTGATTGGGGTTCTGTGCTTTCACTGAGACTTCTTACCCTCCTTCTTGCCTGCGCTCAAGCTCGAAAAGCCGACGCCGTAGTTGTACGTCAATGTGCCACCGATATTCGCTCCCATGAGGAGCAGGCCAAGCGTGATGGCTTCCGCGATGACGAAGCCGCTGGATGGTGCGTATGCTGCTTCGGCGGTGCCGGGGATCTTGCCGGCGATTGTATCCTTGACCTGCGAGCGTCTGTTGTACCAGATGTAGGTGGACACGGCAATCACGATGTCGTTGGCGAGGGCGTGGGCGATTGTGGCCTTGACTTTGTTCTTCACCGTCTTGCCATCTGCCTCGTGCATGCCTTGCTTGCTGATCATCATGACCAGCTCGCGGCCTCCGGTCACTACGGCGGGGATGGCAGTCAACAGGCCGAGGGAGAGCAGGTAGTACGAGCTGCGCGTGATGTCGTTGGGGCCGAGGAGAGCATTTTGTACGAAGGAGGGGAGGGCGGTGCGATAGGTGTGGAGGATGTCGAGAACGTAGGCAGTGAAAAGGAACGCAATTGGGAAATGCACGACTGCTGGATGCACTGGCCTGGGACAGTTGTCAGCGCCCTGTGCCTCGTATCCTCAGTCGAGCTGTTGGGAATACTCACTTGCCCATAGCTGCTTGAGTGCTGCGCGTTATCGCTTGTGCTGCTGCTTGAGATGATTGATGGTCGAATTGCACAAGTGGTCGCAGACACGGACAAAGAGCGGTGATGAGGTTATATACTTGGCCTCGATTTGGAACTCCCTACGTTTCTTCTTCAGCTCAGAACGTCGCCTAATGCTGTGCAAGTGCTCCAGGTCCGAAGTCTGCTGTTGCATATCCCTGTGCTGCCGATGCATCACCTTCTCCAATGCGGTTGTGATTGGCTGTAGCTCTCGCGCGACCGGGGTCGTCGGCTCTCCGCCCATCTATTTCGACATTATCTTGTGCGACGAACACCGAGAACGATCACGAAACGCCATTCACATGGCGGTACTTTGGTCCATGCTGTCAGCCTCGGTGCCGAATATCCCATCGTCTCTGTTCTCAGGAATCGTATGGCTCAACGTCGAAGGCACTTGCAAACGCAGCTTACTGCCCAGGAGCCTGGCTGTCGATCTTTGCTGCGCTGCATGAATGTTTAAAGCTCGAAGCGACGAAGCTGCGACTGCCTGGCGGTTCAAATTGAGTTCCCATGCCAGGACCGACAGGCAGACAGGTCGTAGGTGAGAAATTCGGGTTTCTCGTAGGTCAGCAGATCGTCTTCTTTTCAGATTATGGCTAGAGCGCATTCTCAGCACGATGCTTCTGGAAGTCATGCACAAAGGCAACATTCGTCGTCAGTGTCCTTGATTTGGGCGCTGCATGCTGTTCAGACACAAAAGGTTGATGAAAACACAAATGTCAGAAACTGTCGGCTTGTGAGGTGGAAGATCTGGCGATGTCCAATGTATTTCCTCCGCCATATGCGACCGCACATGCAGGCGACTCAGATATGGTCGCGTATACTGGACGAGCTTCACTGAAGTGAATGAGTGTGTCCAATAGAGGGAAGCGACTTCGGGGCCTGCCAGATTGAGCTTATTCTGAGGCTTGCTAACTGATGGATTGACTGACAGAGACATGATCCAGTCCCAGGCACGCCAGGTAGTCAACTTGATGGATCAGATTGAAAGCCAACAAAGGCCTCACAACCTGTGGAAAGTACCGCGTCATCAGACACACTGCAAGAGCCTGTCCGTCAGATAGACCTCCTTCTGAGCTACGGTAGAAGCAAGCCTGAGGACGAGCAACGGATCCTCACCGCCCCCGTGCAGATCGGGTGGGTATCGACGAATCACTGTGGAAGGCAATGCGCTTGTTGAAAGGGATAGGTTACAGCGCCCCTGAAGCTCCTCTCAACGGGCCCTGTCCGTCGTCTCGGCCGCATCTACCGTACCGATTGATCCGTAATTGTCACTGTCAGAGCCAGCATAGCACAGAATCCGACATCAATGTTATCCACCACAAAAAAGGCTGGTCGAAGAGGCTAGGGCTTAGATTAGCACAAGTTCAGATCCTCTCGGTGCAGAGTGGAGCATGATTCCAGACAGACCTCCCATGTTGCCACGCCTTCTGATTTGCGACTGCAACTCTTCTATCGTGCCTACATCTTGAGTTTTCGTGTCAGCTTAAGACTATTGGAGAATAGTCTCGAATTCAGATGAGGACATATTCATCAGCGGCCACGCGGACGGGAAATATGCGAATTTCTTCTTCCTCCTGTAGAGTCCTGAACAGGGTCCCTTTCACTGGCACTCTATAAATCGCCAGGAGCCCAAGTCAAATATTTTACCACTCTCGCAATGAAGTTCACCCGAGCGATCTTTACCATACTCCCCTCCGCCCTCTCGGTGACAGTGCATTGAGCCACCGGACCATGTTGCTCGGGAAAGTCGACGGCTGTCTTAGCCAGCATTACCGCGGCTGCGCGTTTCTTGACGGTCGTGCGAATTGTGTGGAGCAGAATTACGACGGGCCTTGCAAAGTAGCATACATCAGTAGCAACAAAGACGTACCGTGGACGAGCCTCAAGTTGTACAGAGACGCCGAATCCGCGCAAGATCATAAGACAACTATGGGGGGGATTCATGGTTGTGTGTGAGCAGATTGCTGACGTGAACCTGTTGCGCCGATTTAGTGTGGAGCCACAGTGCATTTGCACCAGATACGATTCCAAGCAGACAAATTGCTAGGCCACAATGCAAAGTTTCTGGCAACCAAACGGGCCAGCCTTCGAAGCGCGGAATCGTGATGTGGGGTCAGGTCGTAAGATGAGGCGTAGATGTCCGGCTCTGTGGAGTTGGTGGCGGTACGTTATGACCATGCGTTTGGGCCATGAAGAGGCAAATTGAATGATTGTATGACTATGCTGGCTCCGACACATTCGCTATGGATGAGCTATTGAGACTCGCCGCCTGATTTGCACTCGACGTGCTCCGCATGCCAAATAACCAAAGCCAGAGCACAAGCTGGTGGCGCTTGTCATGACTGGTAGGCAGGGGACAGCGTACTAGTCATGAGACCTCGGTCGTGGGATGCGATTCTGCTCGCCGTTTGCAAAGCAATTTGCTGCTATAACTCTACTTGCTGCAGGCCGTCGAGGTCATGACGGATAGGCTCGTCGGGCATAGTCAGGAACGCCGAGCCTGTAGTAACTCCGTGGCACACACACACACACACACACACCCACACAACTCCACCACTGTCCATGTCGAGTTGAAACTGAAGCCGCAGTGCGCGACACGTACATGCCGAGTCGCGAGGCAGGCTTCGGGTGCAATGCCAATTCTCCAGAATCATGTGCCGCGCGGTATGGCATGCCTCTTCAGCCGGTGGACGGGCATGGCTCGCTCCACCCGTAAAGTGCGATACAGCGATCTCGTTAAATGAAGGACTGGTCTTGACCCTTCGAAAGAGGATCGCACGACTTGCGCAAACGGAGAGGCTCGAGGGCTGAGGTCACGGCCTGAGATGCCGCACTCGCTCATGTACAAACTACCCTTCTCGATGGTGAGGAGCATCTGATACAACGCCTAAGGGCTTGCTCTGGCCCCATAGGTCTCTGCTTTTTGGCTACCACTGGCAATGCTTGATCATGGCGCAGAGAGCGAATCATAGTCGAATGGTCGAAGCTTCGGCAGAACAGCACGTATGTGACGCAGATCGGGTCGAGGAAGCCGGGGCTGAAGTCGACTGTATGCGCAGCCGCATGTTGGAATCTCCCCACTGAGGCTGGCGTAGTCGGTGTCGGCATCACGCATTGATGGTTGCTGCTCGCTTCAATGTTTTTCATCCATTCGTGGCAGACAAATTGTCCGTGGGCGTAACAACCTCATCGGTACTCAGTCCAAACGGATCTCCTTCAATGAATTGCCCCGTCTCTTCATCCCAGCCTTCAATGTCTCTCAACAGGCGCACGTATGCTTCTGGTACCAGCCCTTGATCCCCATTATCCTTCTCTGCAACCAACCAGCCCTGCCCATGCCGATACGACACCATGATTACCTCTCCCTCGGTGAGTCTCAACTCATTCTCATTCTCTGGTTCGAATCCGTAAAGTGCGAGCGACGGACCAGCAAACATTTCATCCTCGGGCCCCATACTCTCCCGCTGCGGAGAGTTGTGATCCGATGGCTCGGCATCCAGCGGGAGGTCCGAGTCCAAATCCACAGGGTGTGAATTGTGAAAACTTCGACTTGGCAACGTAGCTGCAAAGTGGGAGTCACGCCGGGGCATACGCTCCCCACTGTCCGTAAAGCCTCTGCTTTGTCTCAACGCGCCCCTTCCTGCAGGATCATACTGTGATGACTGAGACGTCTCGTCCTGCCCACGCCCTCTGCCCTGCGACGATCTCCTCCGTCCGCGCTCATAATTCGGTATGTCGTGGAAGGACCTGCTCTTGCGGTGCTTGTTCACCTTGAACGATGTCTCATCGTCCCCCCAATCTTCGCCAGCCATGCCGAAACTAGTGCTCGGTAATGGCTCCATGTCTTGTGCTGGATCGCCGTACATGACACCGTCGCCGCCCCATGGCCCAGCGTGCCACCCTTTCCCGCCGGACGTGCTGCTCTCTGCGCTGTCCGACATTCGGCGGCCAGTCTCCCATCCCGAGGGCGTGCTCGCAGCAGACTCTTCCTCGACAGGCCCGCCATAGTGCATCTGGTGGTACACTGGATATGCGAAATCGCGGACCAGCGCGTAGGTCAAGCTCGAAGCGAATGCTGGAAAGGCCGTGGACTGCGGTCGCGATCGATCGGCCCAGGTGTGATGCGAGTGCTGCGACGGCGACATTCTATTCGACGCCTGCGAGGTCCGCCGACGATCCCGCTCTGATCGATCTGTTCGCGGCGAGGCCATATTCCCGTCCCGCGACAGCGAGGACTGCGCTGCCATGACCTCTGCCATGCTTGCCACACGGCGCGGGGAGTCGTCGGTGGTGATGAGCGCTCCCTCTGGGGTGCTGCCGCAGCCCAACCACCCCGGAGGCGTTCTGGTGATCAAAGTCTCCCGCTCGCTGACTGCCCGAGTCCTCTGTGCCGCCGCCAGCAATCTCAGCTGCCCGCACCAGCTGAGCGGGTCGACCGAAGTGTGCGAGGCCTTCACGCTTTAGGGCTCGCCCGTGCCACACACGCTTGCGGGCGTGAGATGCTAGCCTGGGCTGGGCGGAGGTTTGCACAAAAGCAACACTGACACTGCTCACCAGGCCAGCGGAATAGACATGAGAAAGAGGCTCCCCGTCAGTCTGCTCCACGCTGAGCCCTGCAGCAGCGAGAGATTGCAGCATGGGACTGTCAGGCGCGCGGGACCGAACTGTCGATGCATACTATATATAGCTGCGGAGCCAGCCAAAGGCAGATGCTGAGACCGAGAAATGCACGAAACGCCAGCTCAAGCATCCGTTTTCCACACTGCTGTTGCCCTGACGCCCGCGATGGACGCTCGCCGAACTGTAGACTCCTTCGCCCATGCTGCTCGTGCAGCTCCGATCATACGCCAACACCAAGCGGAAGCCCGTGGCGACAACGATACCAGACACGAGCCCACCGTCGTTCGGTGGCCATCGTCTGTCCTCCCTCGCGTGTCCAGGCCTGACGAGGCGCTCAGACCAGTGTTTCGGATTCCTTCTGGTGGAGACGTTACTTCACCCACCCGCCTAGCCACATTCGTCGAGTGGAGCGGTACGTTCTGCCCTGTGCGGTGCCGAACTCGCGTCCGCTGCAGCGTGCTTCTGTCGTGCTTTGCTCGGTTGGACGAGCCGCTGCCACGGCGGTCTACGGTGGTCGTCTACGTTGGCGACACGTCTGGCGAGACAGCAGACTCGCATAGCAGTGGCCGTAGCATCGCGACGACACGATGCCTGACGACGGGGCCGATTGCGGCGCTGGAAGCATCCTGAGACTGCGTCTCGAGGAATTCCTGGCCAAGCGGCATCCTCCCAAGACATTCTGTCCCTCCGAAGTCGCAAGAGCGTTGAGCGCAGACGAGCTGCAGCAACTGAGCTGTGCACACTGGCGAGATGCAATGTCGGCCGTTCGTGAAGCTGCGGTGGTGTTGCGGCAGAGCGGACAGTGCGACATCCTGCAACACGGGGAGGCATTGGGCGATGTGGACCTCGACGACATTCACGGCCCCATACGTATCAGAAGGACGGAACGCGAAGCATGAAGAGACCGGTTCGTTTTGTCGTCTTGGGAGGTACGGGAGGTCTGCAAGGTAGATAGATCTCACGCTGGGCGAGATGCGAAACAGCAGCGCACCACACACGTGGCCTGCTTGCGCAACACATGCAGAACACGGGGTCGCCTGCTGCTCGCGATGGTCGCAGCCGTAGCAACTTCACTGCGGATGGCCGCCGCTGCAGCTCACCAGGGCAGACTTAGCCCAAACAGCGCACTGGGATTCTGTATCTCGACCAGTGTGTCAGCCATGTTCGGCTCACCCAAGCTGCAACGTTATGGGATCCAAATGAGGTCCGATATCGCCATGATCCGTCTCGACATTGCTACGATCTGGTCGTGCGTCGGCAAAGGCAACCGTCTTGGACGCTGCTCTCCATATCATTTTTGCTGCTGGATGGTCGCTGAACGGTTCATGTTGGCCAGCGACCCCATACAGGTTCTCACGATATGTCCCTCCAGCAGCATGGTACCCATCCCAAAACAGACCACGCCTCCGGAGTTCAGGGATCAGCAGCTCGACGACGTCCTCGAAAGTCTGCGGCATCAATGCATACGCCTAGGCATAATCAGTCAAACGTGTTCGTCAGGAATGGAGGTGCGACTTGCGATATTGAAGCCATCAACACCGCCTTCCTCAACCCATCTCTCCATCTCGTCCGCGACTTTCTCCGGCGTCCCGACACACGTTGCGCCCAGCCCACCGACCATGATGTGCTCAGCCAGCGTCCTCTTTGTCCACTTGCCGCCATTGACATCTGGTGCACTCTTCGACAGCCCCTCAATATAACTGCGAATTGCATTGCTTTCCACGTATCGCAGCTCCTCATCATCTCCATATGGCGCCATATCGACGCCCGTCCACCCGCCGAACAAAGCCAACGCACCTTCATATGATCCATACTGGATGTAGTCATGGTATTTCGCTGCAGCTTCTTCTTGCGTTCTCCCCAGAATGGGACAAAACTTTGCCAGAAATTTGATCCTGCTCGGGTCACGGCCCAGTCTTGTCGCTTGAGCTCGAATGTCCGCTATTGATTTCGCAACACTGCTGGGTGCATGTTGGCTGACAAAAATCACCTCTGCATGTCTGGCAGCGAATTCTTTGCCCGCGCGACTCGTCCCTGCTTGCATGATGACGGGCGTCCTTTGGGGCGAAGGCTGACAGAAATGCGGTCCTGGCACTTCAAAGTACTTTCCTTTGTGATTGATCTCCCGAACGAGTGTAGGATCGGTATAGACTCCACTGTTACGATCGAGTTTGACACTGTCTGACCGCCAGGAAGCATTCCACAGTTTGTAGACTACGTCCATGTACTCTTCGCAGACCTTGTAGCGTTCGTCGTGCTCAGGCTGTGAGCCGCCATTCGTCAGATTGCGAGCCGCGGAGTCAAGGTAGCCTGCTCGTGCAAAAGTCAGCGAGTCGCCGTACCAGTAGTCACGTTGTCTTTGGTACCTGTCACCACATTCCATCCCACTCGTCCTTGTGTGAGGTGGTCGATTGTGCTCAGCCTTCTCGCCAGATGGTATGGTTGCTCATAACTGGTGGAGACCGTTACTCCGAACCCGATGCTCTTCGTCACAGCGGCCATTGCAGGTACGACACTCATCGGCTCATTCACCGGCCACTGTGCTCCTGAGGCGATCGCGGGGGCCAGGTTTCTGGGGCCACCATACACATCGTATCCTCCAAGAACATCAGCGATGAACATGCCGTGGAAATGCCCTTTCTCGAGCAGCTGGGCAAGCGACGTCCAGTGAGACAGCGCATTGAAATCTGACGATCGATCAGAAGGGTGACGCCAGAGACCAGGGGATTGATGGCCGGAACACATTTCGACAAAGGCATTGAGGATGAACTGTTTCTGGACGGGCTCGTCTGCTCCGGGGGCCACTCCCGCGGATGATATGTTGTTCCCAAGTGGGTTGGTAGATGTTCTACGCCCAGACGATTGTCGTGTCGATTCCTCACTGGAGCTGGACCACTTTTGGTTCTTCAAAGATCGCAATTCTGACCATTGTGCTTGTCGCGTTGTCGGAGTGCCGTTTGACTGGGCATGATTACCATTGACGTCGTTGATCCGACCACCAGAACTCGACATATTGATTTGAGACCAAGACACACAGAATTATCCAGAAGTACGTGAGCTCAATGCGTCGAGCAAACGATGACATGCTTGGGATGCCGCGAGCTCGGCGACCATCGGTCCGGGCTTCGGTTCGGTCATTGTTTCTCCTCGTCCTGACTCCACCTTTGCTTCTCTGCCTTACGGATCCAGGACCCAAGTGCACTTTGGTCATCGTGCGCTCTCGTGCATCATCTCGAAGTTCTAGCCACGCTCGCAAGTGGTCCATATTGGCATCCAGAATCAGCATGACATTCGTGTGCTGAAATTTGTATACGCAGACGGCGTGCCGCAACCGAGAGAGAAAGAGACTTGTGCAGCCGTCGCAAGAGCAGTGACCGTCGGCACGATAATTTTCTGTCTCTTCTCATGTCCTGACTCGAGAAGTTGGGCATCTCATCGATAGCTACGTCTGCCCCATGCGAAAGAACTTGACTTCTCTCCGTTCTCAGGCAAACAATTCTACATAATCGTGTTGCACCTGGCAAACCCAGGCTCGCTCTGCTACTTTCTCGGATTCTCTCCAAAAGGCGCTCCAGTGCATCTAAAGCCAGTAGGATCATCCACGCTGTCGCAAAGATATTGCACAGGCATCGTATTGTTCACGGTGTCAACAATGCCCTCCATGCCCTCAATAGTCAAGCCCGTGCATGGAGCGGCAGCGCTACATTGCATTTCGCCGACAACGTCGCTAGTAGTGGTTCCAGACCAGTTCCTGAGCGTCAGATTTCGAATGTCAAACTGTGAAGTTCCACAATTGCCGCTTGCACTGTTGTATGAAGTGCATTGCGTAATGGCGAACAGCCCACTGGCGTTGTTGAGCTTGAAGTCTTCGAATGTCATGTTGGCGGCGTGACCGAGACCTCCGCCGCCTCCATTTGGTGGATAGCCAGTACTGATGCCAGTCCACGTCTTGACGTAGACACCGTAGCGCATATGATTGATCCTGATATTGCGCGCAGTAATGTTTTCGATCGTCTCAAACCGGCCCGAATACTGGCCAATACTGCCAATCGCGACACCCAGGCCGGTGTAGAAGTCACAGTCTTCAATGAGAATGTTGGTGCTGTTGGCTTTCGCGCTCACGCTGTCGTCTCCGTTATCCACTGTCCATCGCCGGAACGTGATGTTATTGGCATAGATGGTGTCGACGCCATCCGTCTGTAAATCGGTTAGCAGATGACATGCCGATCGTCCAAGGGACTGCTTACATTGAGTGATGAGAATTCGAAACCAACAGCTTGCTTGGTGTCCGTGCTGTTGACATAGATGTCCTCCAGTAGCACGTTTTCCGAGTGGATTACCGTCATAGTCCACTGTAACAGAATATCAGCGTTCCAACTTGCTCTGGAAGCTTCGATCTTCTTACCATCTGACTCTGCACATATCTGATGCCCTCGAAATAGCTGTTCCTGGTACCGGTGATGGTGATAGCGTGGGGACGTCCGGGGTAATTGTTGGTGCCGTTAACGAAGTCATACCAGACCTGTCCATTGCCTGCGAAGCATCATTAGCTGTCTGCCAGCCCCTGCTGGGCCATCAAAATGCATACCGTCCAACGTTCCGTATCCAAATCCGTTCCAGTTCACATTCTCACCTCCAAACAGCCATGCCGAGGATTGGTTTTGGTACCCGACCGGCAGGGAGTGGTTCAACCAATACTCAATATTCGTGTCCCAAAGCAAAGTGCCTGTCTCAACTATCAGCAAGCGTGACATGGGTGTTAGTTATGGTGCGTAGACTTGCCGTGCAGCTCCACATCGACATTGCGCAGGCCCGTGGTGTTCATGATTGTCTTAATGTTGTAGGTCTCATTTTTGAGTATGACTCGACCTCGCGAATCGCCCTTGTTGTGGCCGCAATATTGGAACGCCTTGATGATTGCAGGCGCCGAGTCGTCCTGACCTGCTGGCTCGACAACACAATTGCGTGCCCCATAATAGCCAGGCGGCGAGTTGGGAATGGTGAGCGCTGGCAAGCTCTGAAGCAAGACTGCCGCAATGGTCAGCTTCATATTGTCTAAGTTCGTATGAACTCGTTGCGAGTCATTCCACAGCCGATTGATGAGAAGCAACTTCCTTTGTACTTTGCTCTGCTGCGAGATGAATCGCTGTGCCGTCATCGACAGGTGAGAGCGAGACCCACGGACTTTGGAAAAGCATCGGCATGTCGTGATTGGAGATCTCTTGCCTATACAGGCTATCTTATTACGCTACTTCAAGATGTATGTATGCGTTTCCTACGTCAGTAAATGGTAGAAGCTCGGCTTCCTGATTTCGCTGGAGAAGAGAGTGGCCTCGGTGGAGTTGCAAGCAAGTCTCGGGCTTTGAAAGTGAACTAGCAGAGGCCGAGCATGAAGACAGATTCCAAGGCGCACATCGAGTCTCTCCATTGCGGGACACGTGCAAGCAAGAGCGAAGCGCATTAGCTGTGGAAGTGAACGAAGCAGCTTCCACCTCGTCCCCAGAGCCGGCAAGTATAGACTAGCTGTAAGCTGGACGAAGTCCGGCGCTGTTCGAGGTCTAACAGCAGGCAGTACGTCATTCTCAGTCCCGAGTGCTAATAGCCATGCCATCCCAACTTCTGACTCGCAGTGAAATATTGTTCTACGTTTTTTAAGATATTCCAGATCGCTTGGGAGGCCGCCGAGGCTGAGGCTGAGGTGCAGGTGGGTATGCACCGGGATATCTGTAGAAGGATCTGACCAATCATGTTTCTCCATGCGCAGGAACAATCCTCGCCCACAGACAACTTCGGCGCTTGTGCTACATCAAAGGATTCATTCCTGGACAACGAGGCTCTCAGCTCGCAGGCATGAGGTCGATGATAGGCGAGGACACCGTGCGAGGGGCATTGCGTTCCCGGATGGTAGGTCGTTTTCTTTCCATATTAATCACGACATTGCCTTTCTGCTTAAGGCTGTCATCGAGGCCTGCAAGAGAAGTCTCGGTGCTCATGCGAAATAAGTCCAGTCATGCGTGCTGCGGCCGTCGAGTTTATTATAAGAACAGATCTGGCGCACCGGCAAAATGAACACTAGCATTACCATTCCCGCGCCTATCTCTTGGGCCCCTTCCTCATACTGGGACGGCAACGACGGGAACTGGAACAGCTTCATAGTACGAGTCGGCACGCCGGCCCAAGAGTTCAGAGTCCTACCATCAACGGCCGATCAGGAAACTTGGATACCGGTACCAGATGGTTGCAATTCGGCATCTCCAGATGACCCGGGATATTGCGGATTTCTACGTGGCACACTGCCGATAAATGGGGTGAACAGCTCAGGCTTCGCAACCAACGAGAGTAGCAGCTGGGAACAAATAGGCAGTGGGATCTACACACTCAACTCACAAGAGACGGAGCTTGGATATGGAGGCAATGGGCTGTACGGCTTTGACACAGTCAGCTGGGGAAATAGCAGCAGGTCACCCAAACTCACCAAGCAGGTCGTAGCAGGCATTGCCGACCCCTCCTTCTGGCTCGGGATCGCTGGCATTGGGCCAAAACCCGTCAATTTCACAGAATTCAATGATCCGATAGAGAGCTTCTTGAGCACGCTCGTCAAGAATAATGAGATCGCCAGCTTGTCATGGGCATACACAGCAGGAGCATCTTACCGAGGCCGCAGTGCAGCGTCTTTGACTCTCGGTGGATACGATCGAAATCGAATGCAGGGATCGATGAAGTCTTTCGCGATGGACGCAGACAACTCTCGACCACTGCAAGCCGCTATCACGGGCGTGACGGGTCAGAATACACTCAACGGAACCATCAGTCTGTGGGACAAGGCTACAATGCACTTCATAGACTCCACCGTGCCCCACATATGGGTGCCGGAGAGCAGTATTGGATTGTGGACTTCAGCTTTCGGCTTGACGTACGATAATGACACTGACCTGTTCTTGGTGAACGACACGATGCACTCGAAGCTTCTGGATCTCAACCCGACAATAACATTCACACTCGGCGACTCCCTCGCTGCCTCTGTGAGTGACTCTCAGTCCATACGTCTTCCCTATGCTGCTTTCGATCTTCAGGCAAGCTACCCATTCTATCAGAACAACACCAACTACTTTCCAATTCGTCGAGCGACCAATAGTACTCAGCACACCATTGGGCGAACGTTTTTCCAAGAGGCGTACGTGATTGCAGATTTCGGAAGGAGCAATTTCACAATCGCACAAGCAAGCTTCACCAACCTCACTCCTCAGCATCTGGTCGCTATCAACACACCGCCGAAGAATAGCACCTCCATCAGCGAAGAGGAGGTCTCCAGCGGCCTGAGCACGGGTTCAATAGTTGGTATCGCAATCGGCGCAACAGCTGGTCTGGCACTCGCGGGATTCCTTCTATGGTTCTTCATCTTCCGCAAAAGGCGCTCGCAGTCATCTCCCGATCGCGCCGAAGACACATCATCAGACTTCGATCAGAAGCCTCCGCTCCTGCAACACGAGTCTGAACTACTTGGAGATACCTCCCTCGTCAACGAGGTATATGGGAGCAAGGTAATGATGCATCAAGAAATGGAAAGCCCGCCGACGCGAAGCGAGGTCAACGGTGATTCGGCGAAATGGGGCAAGAATGGAGTGCAGGAACTACATACGCCTCCCGTTCCCGGGGGCGCTGGTTACGGCATGCAGGAGCTTGGTGCACATGCAGTTGGGCATGAAAGTGGATATCTAGTTGAGGCGCCCGGGAGCGAGGGCATGCGAGCAGAGCTTCCTGGCAGCGAGCCATTGAATAGACGGTAATTCCTTATACATCGAACAGTCACGATATTTCTGCGCTTTCATCCCACATCATGGTCCATGCAGACAATCCGATATCAACCTTGAATCATCGTCGACCAGCATGGAATGGCGTGCCCTCCTTCGCATCATACACGAAGCCCACAATCTTTCTCCCAACCTTTCGAGGTGGCGGTATGACAACGTGGTCACAAGCTTCTTTCTCCTTGGCTGTGATGCTCAACACCAGGTCCCTCATTACCTGCACCATTTCTCGCTGTCCATTCAAAAGCTCGCGCTCTTGGGCAGAGTTTGCTTCGATGCGCTGGCCGAGTACGATCCCTGCATCGCGCCATCCTGATTGCTCGTCTTGGGCCGGACGTCCATGAAGAACTCTGACGAGCTCAGCTAACCTCTCATTCGTCGTCTGAATCATAGCAGGCATGTTGTGATCTATCACAGATGACGACCCAGACCCAAAGTTCGACCGCAGTGCCGGCTTTTCGCTCAGGCTTCTTATTGCCTGTGCATTTTGTTCCGTCACAGCTTGTATTTTGCTCATGTGTGATGACAGCGCGGAGATGAGGAACTTCGCGTCGCCCGTACCGGGGCTTTGCGTCTGGAAGTAGTCACCTGTCTTTTCCAGTGTCTTGTGCATACGGTCAAGCCGGTCTGTCATAGGACTGTAGTCCATTTCTGATGACCTGCTCAGGTCTCTATCCAAGCTCGTGCTCTTCTGATGCTCAATGAAGACTCTCATCTGCTCGGTGTTCTCCGCAGTAGCCTCTCGAATAGCATCCATGTGCTCAGCCACCGGCCCGAAATCGATCTCGCCGCCATTCTGCTCTACTGCTTCTTTCGTCTCGACTTGCATCTGCAAAATGCGATCAAGAGTCTCGCCATTGGCTTTGGTCAGTTGCAGAGAATGCCCCTTGTCATCTCTTAATATCTCCAGCAATGCATTCGTGTGCAGGTTCTGCTTTTCTATGGCAACTTGAATCTTCTCCAATGTCTCGGAGACGGACATCAAATCCAGTTGATTTTTGTACCGAGCTTCCGCGTCTGCGGTGGCCCGGTCCTCTAGAATCTTCTTATTGACAAGTGAATTCTGTTCGAGAGCTTGTTGCAATTTGTCCAGTCCAGCAGCCAGTGCCTTGAGCTCAGGACCAGGTCCTGCTGGTATCCGATTGCCATCTTTCCTTTGGTTGGGAGAGTGATCCAGCGTTCGATTCACGCGATCCAAGTGCGCAGACAATTGTGCCAGATCCAAACGATCTTCCCGGCGCTTTCGCGAGACTTCTTCAAGAGCAGCAGTCAGACGTTGCTCATGCTCAAATTGCTTTTTGGACATGTTCTCAATGGCTTCGACATTTCTTGCAAGGAGTTCTGTCATCTTCCCGAAATGTTCGGTCATTGCACTGGCATCGACGAGTCCGTGATCACAGTGCTCCTCATTCACCCGCACGAGCTTGTCAATGCTATCTGTGCTGCGCTCCATCATCTGCGCCATCCGGTCAAATCGAGCGTCAAAATCAGCAAGACTCCTCTCCTGTTCCATGGATCTGCGATGCAATCTCTGCTTCAGTGGCGGACTCGATGGTGCACTGCCGCCAAGCATGTTTCCGTTTGCATCCTGCAACGGTATGACGCCATGAGCAGCCCCTCCCAATTCATTCGATACGCTGTCGGACAAAGAAATGTACATCCATTTGCTCCGCAAGTGTAAAAAGGCCGGGTGCTTCCAGGTCTCGGACAAAATGTCCAAGTTGCGCAAAGTAAAGACCTGCGGACCGGGTCGCGAAATGTCAGGGAAGTTGGCCTGCGCAAAGAGCCACCACTCATTCGCGGTTGCTGCAGTGGCAAATGTGAGAAGATAACAGGCATCGGAATTGTCGTCCTTCATCGATCAGTCAATACTTCCAATACGTGACACGATAATCTTACCTGACGAACATAGGCATAGAAGAGGCCGCCCTCGGTACCTTTGACGGCCTGTGGCACATTTGGCTGCGAAGCTGGCCGTGACACTATTGCAGGCCGTTCTGGTCCACTTTTCCCCTCAAGTATCGCAACAAAGCCCTGGTCGGCTTTCTTCATCTGCCCGGCGGTCTTGAGGCTTCCTGTGGTTTTGCGCCGTTTCGGAGCCAGCCAGGAAAGTCTGTCTCTGTCCGGCATGTCTCTATCCTAGTAGTGCGTGCAATTAGTGCAGAAAATGCTCGTCTCTACGGGAGCGCAAGATATTAGGGAAATCGCCGTGTGTTGTCAGCTCCTACCTTCGTGTGTTTACTGCAGACGCGTTTGATGGCATGGTGATGTTGGCAAGTAGGCGAGCGCTCAAGTGTAGAACAGGGAATGCAAACGCAAAGTGACGTTGCATGCTAGGATCGTGCATGGCTTCCACGAAGCGAACCCTATGCAAATCCACCCGGCTGTGAGCCAGGTGCCTTGTGCATTGTGAAATATTACGACAGAAGTCCTCTCTTCGTACCAGACATCGCGCACAACTCTGTCGGTGGGAGCGTGACCCGGTCGCTTTGCGCATCGATCGGAGCAACACAGAACAACGTGACCAATGATCATAAAACAGCCTCGCAGTTGTGATTCGAGAGATCGAAGAATGTGTGCCTGCCAATCTTTGTCAATCAGGTCCGGACCTCAATCGATACCTTATTGTGCGTGAGCTGTCCGACATAAATTCTAAGAGGACATGCTCTGATCCATGGCTAATCCACAGCATGTATCTGAAGGTCTTTAGGATGTGATCGCCGGGCGATATCGCATAGAACTCTGTAACGTTCATGTTGGCTTGTATATAGTCCCGAGCTCTGTTACATTGACCAAGCACTATCTCACACGAGTTTCAGCATGATGCTTTGATGCGGCTCATATGGCTCATCTGAATTGCAGACGTATTTGCCGAGAGCCTCACCACCAGAGTGGTCATCACGTCTAGGAAAGTGAGGCGCCGTAGACGTCTTTGTTGGAGGGGAAATGGCAGGGTAACCGAGCGGTCGTGCAGGTTATTCCTGCTGTTGCGGGTTCGTGGTTCCGCACTGTAGTAATCACGTGTTTCTGGTCGCAGGCGAGCACGTCGGACTGGGGAGTGCGGCTTGTCGTCGTGCTGTTCGTCTGGTGGATGCAAGCATTCGGAAAGCCTCTGAGTTTCATGCACCAAGTGCAGGCGCTGTGACTCGCAAAACCCAGGTATCCAATCGAAGCCTTGAGCGTAGTGATCGCTGTTGGCCTCAAAGAGAATGGTGACATGGCGATTTTCCGCAGAGTGCGTAGTCAGCCAGCATCACAACAGTATCCAACGCAACATTCACATGTGCAGATGTGAGTACGGTCGCAACATAGCAACGAATGCCCCAAGGCCGCCTTGACTCGTGCCACGTCCTTAGACTGGCAACGAGCCAGGATGCTGACATGGTGCAAAGCTCGTTCCAGAAACTGTACCTGGTGAAGAAACCGCCGATTTGGTTTCATGCATGGCGTTTTCCCGCTTCGGTAGCATAGTTTTCAGCAACAGGGAAACACAAGGTTGCGAAACTTCTTCCAGAAACTCTGCGGGTCATCTCCGAGGGGACGTTCTGACACGTGGTGTGCTACCCGACTCCAAAGATTCTCTGCAGTTGTCCGGCGGAGGGTTGTGGGGTGTCACGCTCGTGGAGGTTCATTACAAGCACAGCCGGCCTATTACGCGATTGGTTCTCAGCGTGCAGATTGCAGGGTAACAAACGTGAGCCGTCAGGTCAGACCGCGGCGCTGTTCGGTTGCACAGCAAACCAAGTTTGGCAGAAGAGCATTCGATGTACTGGTACATTGCCTGCCTCGTGGCCGCGCTGCCCCATTTCCTTCCGCACAAGCGACTCGGGATAGTTGTGATAACATGTAATGGCGATCGCAGTGATGAGAGCGGGCAAGATTCGTGCCTGAGACGTGCGAACTATTTTTGGCGCGCGAACTCACTAGTGTAACACCCTGCTGCGTATAATCTGCGGGTGGTGCATCCGGAGCAGATGCTCTCTACGCAGCTGCTTGGTTTCATTTAAAGCCTACGACACATATCAATGCGGATGTGGAGGAGCTGGTGCATTGCGTCGTCGAGAACGATGGCCGCTTCTGCAGCGATCGCTGACATGGCGATCCAATGATGAATCCTGTATCGGTACTGCAGCAGAGTTTAGTTGGTAGTGAAAGGGATGGGTCGAAGAACGCGCGTGGACCCCCAAACCCTCCCCGGCCGTGCATGTGATGGGTCCGCGGAAAGCCTGAATGGTCGCTCGACAAATGCTGTTGTGCACACATCCACGAGCTCAGGAGATCTTTCATCAGGCGTTGAGCGCCGTCGGCGGTGGCGGTAGTGGTCGGGGAAGAGGCGTTGCCAGTACCGGTGGTGCTCGTCCCATCATCAGCCTCTGCTCGTCCCATCAGCCTGTGCTCTGATGCTCACGAGCAGCACCGCCCCGACGACGCTGCGAGCTGCTTTGCTGTGGGACCGGCGCTCTCCCCACGCGGCCATCCTACGATGGATTCTTCTTACATGCGTCTGGTATAGCAGCATGACTTGCTGCCCCCGCCAAGCTGTCACCCCTCTGCGTTACTGCCCAAGCCTTACACCGTGAGCTGCGTGAGCACAGGAGAGAGGCGGCATCGGTGCCGGTAGCCAGCGAAGGGCCAGCGTCGAGCCTCCACGGAGAGCATTAGCCGTGAAGGTTCTGTACCTGGTTGTCGCTCAGACCCACGGCTGCACGACGAGCGAGGATCTTGCATGCATTGAGCCAGTTTCGGATCGCCCATCGCACGGGCTCTGCACCACCATGCCCGTCTCGACCTCTGCTGCCGACCAATCTTCTCCTTCTCGCTCTCGCGGCGCGCTCATTGCCCGCTGGAGTTCCACCAGAGACCGGATCAATGCTGACGAGCAGCAGACCAGCATGCAGGAGCTGGACGGGACGGGGCTTCACGAACGTCCCAACTGGCCGCTGGCCCTCTCCGCCGACCAGGAAGAGCATGCCAAGAGGGGTGGGAGTGAAGCTGCGCTGGCAGAGTTGGAAGATGAATATGTCGAAGACGGCGCTGTGATGCGGCGTCTGGAGGACATCAGTCCCACGCTGGCAATATTGAATGGAGGTGCTTATACCACCGACCCGGAGGTCAGCGACATGGATGAGGATGACGACGATGACCACGACGACGACGACGACGACGACGCCTTCTCGTTCGATCTGCCCTCACCTCCCCGTCCTGCGCCGCAACAGTATCGTCACGTCTCGCAAGTTCCGCTGCCACGTCGGACCGAAGCTGGCCGCTCATCGCGCTCGTGTCGTCGATCTGCACAGGGACTACGACGCCAACCGTCGTCCGAAGTGTCGCCAGTGCGGGAAGAGGACCATGTCGGGCCTAGGGTCGTGTGTGATTCTATATCTGAGCACGAGGACGATGCCGGGAACGGTCCAGCCACAAGCTCCGAACAGCCAGCGCACGAGGCAAATGAAGATGACGACGAGGACGCGGAAGAGTCGAGAGATGTTGCACGACCACTGTCGTACATGGGGAACACACCTGCTCTGCAGCAAGGGACAAGCCCCGGCAGCTCACCCTACCTGAACGGCGCCGCCTACTCGGCTCTGACGGACACGGACCGGAGCACTCATCGCAATTCGGTCACGAAAGAGTCCATGCACAGCCATGCGGACCGCAGACTGTCGAAGAGAAGCTCCATATACAACACCACGCAGATATCCTTCCAGAAGGAGCGTCTACGCTATAGCTGGCAATCGATACAAGACGATGAGCCCAACCGACCGCGCATACACGTCATCAAGCTGTTCTCCCAAACAGTGACAGCGTCTGCAGGCTTTCCCACCGGCGAGGCATTTGGCTTCTCGACCTCACCCGGGGGCAGGAGAATAGCAGTATACAACAGCGCGCGGGTGTACGTGCTGCAGACGAATGCGTTGCCAGTGGGCATCAGTCAAGATTATGCTCTCACGCGCAGACCGGTGGATGTCGGGCTCACCGACGAAGGCAGCACGCTGGCGATACTTGCAGATGATCACACCGTCAATGTCTACGAACTCAGTCATGAGCTTCGGAGGACAAGAGCCATTACCCTGGACTTCCCCTCGCACTGCATTGCGCTATCTCCTACTGGGGGCTTGTTAGCAGTGGCTTATGAGGGTGGGATCGAAGTCTTTTCGCTCCATCCTAATGCGCTCGCGACCGACCGACGAGCAGTGCGATCCGCCAAAATGGACTCGATGATGTTCTCTGACGATGGCTCCACTTTGCTAGGCACGACCACGCGCATCAACGTCTCATCGACAGTCACGGTGTCAGTGCCCATATTCCCGGCGCAAGCAGATGGCGTACCGACTCATGAGGAGCTTAAAGAAGCGTGGTGCTCAGAGCTGCTGCATCCGGGGAATATCCGCAATAGCAGTCATGCTACCTTCATGCGAGAGAACCGCAAGACGAACAACGAAAGACTGTTTGCGTGGAATGGACTGGAGGACACTTTTGGCATTCTGGATGTCAGCGATATGCAATACGGCAATACCGACTTCCCCGTCGTCATATCACCCCCTCTTTCCACTGTTGGTGGGCTGGGCGCTGCGATCCACTGTTGTCCTTCGGTCGATGAGCATGGAGACACCGTGGCCATGGTTGTCAACGATAGGACGATACGCCTGTACATTGTGCCCCGCGAGGATCTCGACGACGCAGGCATGGTAGAGGCGCACAGCATTGATCATGAGCTCGACGAAGGGTATGGCTGTCCATTTACAGAGGTGAAATGGGTGCACAGTCCGTCCACACTTCCGTCGCCTTCACGCGAACAGGGCCAAGTCAGAGGGCGCTTGATCGTGACCAGTCCTGGAGGCGTCACTGAGGCCGGAGTCAGCGACGAGAGCGTGGAGGAGATTGAGGGCGGCAGAATCATTCTCGTTGACTTTGATCCGCAATTCTCTGGTCAGCCCGGACAGACTTTCAATCTGAGACTCGGCAAAAGCCCACCAGCGCCACTGACCGAGGAGAAGAAGAGCCTACACGAGCAGGTGAACTTGGTGCGGAGCAGGACCGTTAACCAGAGCAGGAGTGGTTCGCTCAATCAAAGGCCCACGACACTGGGTAGATCAGCGACAACGACACTCGGTAGCCGGTCATTGAGAAGTGCTGGCACAATGACGCGCAACGATAGGCTCAACCGAAACAGCACACCTTCATTCAGCAGCATACGCTCTGAGGCATCCAAAAGTCTGCCGGATCTGCTCGAGACTGTCGGAGCGATTGAAGAAGTCTTCGAAGCACCTTACGTGCAGGATCAGCCAAGATCGCAATCTTCTTTGCAGCGAGCAGCCTCTAATGCGCAGCGGCATCGATTCCAGGCATTGGAGGAGCAGACTCAAGCAGGCGTAGATCCCGATGCGAATGATGGTTCCCTGCTGCTGCCAGAATATACGGAAGAGCCAAACGCACCGTTACCGAGCCGTTTCAGGGCCTTGGCAGGTCTGGATGGCCCGCCTACATTCGACCGTGCAAGACCTGTAGTCGTCACCACTTTCGATGGAGGGCTTGCGCTCCCGGGCGTGCTTGAGAACAGCCCTCCTTTGGTGCCGCACACCGCACCCCCCGAGATAGGCGAGCACTTCTGCTCAGACGTTGCGTTTTACAACGCCAATGCTGGTCAGGCCATGACGCAAGGAAGCAGTCAAACGACTGACGAGCAGAGGAGACGGGTAATTCGTAGGATCGAGATTGAACAACAGGGAATGGAAAGCGTCAGCCCGCAGAGTCCGGGCGGATCGACCGTGAGCTCAATTCCGAGTAGTCTGCACAGGACTGACGCAAAGCAACATGCAAGATTGGAGCAGCTGGCACGGGGCACGGGCACGTACTCCCCAGCATTCTACGGCGACTCACGAGCTCAGAGCCCAGCACCGATGAGTGCTGTGAGCGCGTACGGATCTTTCTCTTCGATGCCCAGAAGCCTGCAGCGGGCGTACAGCAACGCCGTCTCACCCTTGGCTCACACCCATGCTGCCGTCATGGCGGATGCGCAGAACACAAGTCTCATCGACCGGCCTCCGACCTCAATGACCAGCCATGCCGAAGATGAAGATGTCATTTCCCCCACCGACTCTCAACGAAGTATGCCGTTTGGGCGGGCCACAGCAGGCCTTCACCGCTCTGCGTCGTTGCTGCATCCTCCTGGTCATTCTGCGCCTCGTCCACAGCCTCGTGGCGCCCCTGTGCTCACGGCCCCAGACCGGTCATTTGAATCGCCTCGCAGAGTGCCGCCACATATGCATGCATTCCGGCAGGCTGCTGCAGCGAATGCTTCGGCGTCTCTGTTCCCGGCCACACAGCCATCGGATCACGTACCACTACGGGGTCCCTCGACTCGCGTGGGAACCGAAGGCCATCCCATCACAGGCTGGCATCCGCCCGCGCCGTCCACTGTGCCGCGCAGCAGCCATAGCACGGTGCGTAAGAGTGGCCACGTGCGAAATCGGAGTTCCGGCTCAAAGAGTGCATTCGCATCGGCGGAGAAGGCGAAGAAGCTTGGGTTTTTCAAAAGGCAGAAGAGCATCGATCCCTGCGGCTCAGCTGGGAATAGCGGGCAAGCATGGGAATACATCGAAGGCGCAGAGGCGAAGAGCATCTTGACCACGAACACTCGCCTCAAAGGAGAGAAGTGTGCAGTGATGTGACGCAGTCGAAGGGGAGTGGCGACGCAATTAATGACGCTAACGACTTGTAACTATTCTGATACAGTATGCATAAAAGACCACAGAAGCAGCCCAGGATGTAAATGCGGACGTGTGACGAGTAGATAGATGAAGCAGTAACAGGATAACCCCAATATATGGCGTGGTAGTGCAAGGACAAATGCCGAACCATCAGCTTTCATGCTCCGCGTGGCTGAAAACTACAGCTACATTGGCGAATCCATGTGAAGAGTCGGCTCAATAGACTATGCGAACATCTCGACATCCTGCGAGGGCATGACAGGTAGCAGGACATCTGAACGAGGAGCAAAGGTGCGCAGGGTGCGTACAAATGTGAAGCTCCTCATTCATCTCACACACTGCTTGTCGTCTACAATATGACCATGCGACGCTCGCAATCCAAGGAGTGCGCTGTGGCAGACCGGCTCATACATTGCGCTTCTCGTGAACAGTCCTGTTTCTCATATTGGTCCCTAGTATTGCAATTCTGGCAACTTCCTCAAAAAGTGGCTGGGACACTCATATCCGCCCGGGTTGTGATCCAAATACATCTGATGATATTTCTCCGCATCCCACCACTCGCCTGCGGGCAGAATCTCCGTCACCACCTTGCCCTTCCACCATTGCTCGTTTGCGGCTTGCGTGACCTTTTCTGCGATGGCCTTTTGTTCGTCCGAGTGGTAGAAGATGCCCGAGCGGTATTGTGAGCCGGTGTCTGGGCCTTGTCGGTTGGCGGTGGTGGGGTCGTGCATTTTGTAGAAGTATTCGAGAAGGGTTTGGTAGGTGATTTTGGTTGGGTCGAAGACGATTTGGCATGCTTCGGCGTCTGTTTATGTTCCTGTCAGCTGGCATGGTCATTCTCGACGGCAGAAGAAGACACTCACGTCCTGTTCGCCCACTGCAGACCGCTCTGTAACTAGGATTCTGAGTGTCGCCCCCAATGTAGCCCACTCTTGCGTCGTAGAGTCCCTTGTCCTTGAAGTCCTTGCGGTACATGTGTTCGACACCCCAGAAGCATCCGGCAGCGATGGTGGCCTTTTGGGCGCCCGCGGGAATGCTCATTGCCGCAGCGGCTCCTTGCTCGCCGGCGAAGTGCATGGTTGAACTTGAGAAGGGACGGAAGATGCGCTGCAGAAAGGACGACATGGCAATTCCTACTACGAAGAGCAGTAGTATTCGATATTTGGACTCAATCGTGATTGATGTCGTGGGCTGGTACAGTGTCTGTAGTGGCAAGGGTATATGGGCAGCTATGGGAGTCGAGAAGCGTGAGTTATGTCATCATCACTTCTCTTCACCTGGAGGGGTTTCCGGGCGGCGGACCGATGGCCGGGGCATCATAGACGGAGCCGCTCTGCTGACGAAGTGACAGTAATGCAGTACGGTCACAGCGCCAACATCATACACTGCTGCTGCTGCCTCATCAGCAGACACGATGTATGGTGCATGCACGATATTGTGCTTGTCTTCTATGAAGAGCCCGTGATGAGCAGACTCGGCACAATATGGAGTGGAAAGGTCGGCATCGCGGGAGGCAACGTCGTAAGGTATTTTCGCCGCAGATCAAACCGCGCCTCTCGTGTTGGGAAGCATGCCCGCAAAGGCGGCTCTGCGTGACAAGATGGCGTTGTTGAGAGCGATCGTAGCTCAGGGAGCCGGCGTCTTCCACAGTCCAGCCTACCGTTGCACAGCTAATGCAGGAGAGGGGCAGAACAGCAGGAGTCGTCGTCGTCGACGACGATCTGGGTTCGGCTTATCGCGCAGTCCACGTATACGCGCCAAGAACAGGTCGAAAACATGGGCGAGCTGTTTATAAACCTGCAGCGTCTAAGCCACAGCACCCCCCGAGTCGGCGAGTCAGAGCTTGTTGTTTGTGCCGCGACCCTGCGGTTGCTCAACGCAGCCCTCGTCGCCGTCCGTCTGCTGCTGTGCTGAGCAGTACGTTTTCTCTTCTCTTGACCAGCTTCCATCGTCTGAGCCTCGTGGTCCCCCACTCGTCTGCTCCAGTCGATGTTCCCACGCTCGCTACACTTGTAGAAGACCGTACAACCTGGAGAGCGATCGACGGCGAGGATCGTCGTAGTTTCTTGGCTGCTTTCTGCATCTCGAGATCCACCGTGCGGACAGCGACTTTTTGGTGCGCCGCTCCCCCGTGTGGCATGAGCGGCCAGCAGCAGCAATTTCCCTGCTGCAGCCTCCAGAGGCACAACACTGACGTCGATGCACCAGGAAGATTGGGGAGGGCGAATCGGTCAACGAGACCTTTGCGACGCATTCGCCAATGTCGAGGCTGGACAACGAGCCCCGATGAGCAGCCCGTCACAATGAAGTCGCTTCCGGGCAGCGTCGGGTCGGCGCTGTCATGCTACCTCTACCTCCTCCTGTCGCTATCCAACCTATTCACAGCCGTCGATGCCGCATTCATCGCCTTCGAGAACTGCCTACCGACGCGAATCACCGAATCGAATCCTCGCCTCCTCCAGTTTACGCCGTACTATGTCAACGCGAGCTTCCTGCCGTCCGATCGATCGACCCGAAGCCTGAACTTGACGGTATATGGCAATGTCTCTGGGCAGCAGGTACTGGGGGACTATCCACCACCTTCGAGCCCGTCATGGACCAACCCCAACGATACATTCGGCAAGATTGCGGCGGTCGGCAACGATAATAAATTCGCTACATTGACAGCAGACTACGATGTCTTGACATACACGGCGCATGACAATGCGGGAGAGCAATTTTGTCCTCTGCTCCTCAACGGCACTGGGAGCTGCCCATTGGGTCCAGTGTTCAATCGCAGTCACCACAATCCTGCCAACCTGCCCGCCTTCGCCGTCAATCAATCGTTCGACAGCACCTACGCGTTTAGTACGATTGCAACTACGATCCATGTTATCAGTGGGGATGAAGGCGCGGCCAGGATTGCCTGCATCAGTGTGCTGATCACGCCAGACCTGGGCAAGAGCTTAGCAGGACTGCTGACATGGCTGCCCGCCGCCATATTGATCCTCAAAGGCGTTGCGACGCTCGCCGCCGCGATATGGTCGCCGTGGGGAAGTTCGGACATCTTCAAGTGGAGCAGCAACTATGGCAGAGACGAGGATTTATTGCGGCTTGTGACACCCGGCTTCGGAGACTGCTTGCAGTACATTCAATTCATTGTACTGACCGGTAGCCTGACGCTGCAATATCCTGGCTTCTTTCGTCCTGCTGTCAGCCAGTCGGCCTGGTCCACTCTCATGTTCAACCAAAGCTTCGTCAATGGTGGCGAAACCCGGAGCTTGGTGGACGGATTCTACTGGACAAACGCGACGCATGGCTTGACCAGCATGAGCCAACTGGTGGGGATGAGCGACGGATCGGACATCTGGGCCGGCATGGCTGTATGGCTGCTGGGCATTGCTGCGATTGTGATCGCGTTGTGCCAGCTAGGTTTCCTCGGACGTTGGCTGGTACACCAAGCACGGAATACCACCGAAGAGGACCTGCGTCAGAAAAATGTACCATTCACGCTCGGCAACATCATCAGACTGCTCTTCAACTTTTTCATCTTGCCGATCGTGGCTCTGAGCTTGTATCAGCTCGTCATTGCGTCAAGCTCTCCCACCAGTGTGCTGGTCGGCGCAGTCCTCCTGCTCCTGATCATGGTTGCGTGGAGTGGCTGGATACTTCGTGTCATATTCACGACCAAGCCAAGAACATTGCTCTTCGATGAGATGCCGACTTTACTCCTCTACGGGCCCCTGTACAACACATACAGCGACAGCGCGGCACCATTCGCACTGGTTCCGGTCTTCATCACCTTCATGCGAGGCGTGGCGATTGGTGCAATCCAGCCTTCCGGAATCGCACAGATCATCGTCCTAGCCATCTGCGAGGTCATCCTCGTCCTGACATTAAATGGCTTCCGCCCTTTCCAAGGTCTGACGAGCATGAATGCATATCACACATTCTTTGCCAGCATCAGACTGGTGACCGTACTGCTGATGATCGCATTTGTGCCGAGCCTAGGCGTTACTGAAGCGCCGAAAGGCTGGATCGGCTATGTCATCCTGTTGCTACATGCCTGCGTGCTGCTGTTCGGCTTCTTCATGAATTCAATGCAGACACTGATCGAGCTCGTGGCACGCGCAATGGGCGCCGGCGATGACAAGAATAATGGGGCTGTTCGGGGCAGTATCCTGAACTGGCGCGCACTGAAGAAGCGGCCAGATCGGAAGCGAGATCCTGCGGAGCGGGCAAGCATGCGTAGTACTACAATGCTGGCTACCAACCCCGCGGGTTACGGGGCACGCAGCAGATCGATATCGGCTAGTAGCCAGCAGCTCTTGAACCGCATGAGCGGCTTCGAAAATTTCAGCCAAGGAGGAGAAGGCATGAGCTCGCCAGATCCCGACCTGGAGAATTCGAATCAGCTTGGGCAGACCGTGTCACATGGCAGGACGTCGACTGGCGCTGCACGTGCCGAGGGGGATGGATATTATCGTGCTCCTCGGCCACGGAAGGGGACCATGGAGACGCTGGGCGGGGCCGGAATGAAGACCAGAAGCACGGGCGACTTTCCGTATCAAGATGCACCCGCAGGACCTGGCGCACATGCTCGAGACGCTAGTTACGACAGCAACACGTTTGGTTCTCCAGCTCCAGCATACCTGCGCACTCGTGCTGGATCAAACGACGAAGGTGGGAAATATGAGCCTGCGAATCGCACCGACTATGCCGTCCGCGAAGTCGACCAATACTATAGAGGGCCCGCTCTGAATGAACAAGCTACCCGGAAGCTCAAGACTGGACCTGCGGATCCTACGGGACCTGCATCCACCGCTCAGAGCTGGTTCCACAAACTTCTGTTCGGTGTAAAAGGAGGCAAGACAAAGGATCAAGCTAAAGGCTTTGAGGTTGTTCGATCGGCCAGGATGCCACCCGACATGGCCAAAGATGAGGGCATGGAGATGACGACGAGTCCACCGATGCGTGATGAGGAGCCGTACCGAGACACGCCGGATTCACCTGGGTCGCCGCCGCAGGCTACTGCTGGAGCCGCACGATCCATGGATGGTACGCTCGAACGATCGATCAGTCCGGTCAGTCCTGCGTTGAATTCTGGCGCTGCTGTCGACGCTGCAGATATGACCTCGATAGAAGCCCCCTCGAGGCGCGTCGGCGAAAGTTTCGACATCCAATTTGGAAACGTGCGGGACAGCGCAATGACTTCTACAACTCGAGTTCGTCCCGACAGCGACGCCTTGGGCATGCCTGTACTTGAGCCCATTACTTTTGAGCACGCGACCGCCATTCGCGCAGCCCCAACGCCCCCACGACGATTGAGCAACGTGTCTTCCGTCAGCAGAGATTCTTCGACATTTGGACATGAAGAGGGTGAGGTATTCCAGGTGAGGTATTCAGATCAGCCAGCACCTACGCTTGCGCCAATCGAAACCAGCCCCAGCATTGAATTGCCATCGCGATTCAATAGTACAGCATCGCGATTCACCGCAATCCAGCACCCACAGCGAGGAGGGCCGAGCACTGGGCTTGCGCCCACTCGGTTCAATTCCAGCAGAAGCGCTGCATTTAGCAATAGCGACATCGGAGAAACGGCAGGTGGACAGGATTGGCTTCGTGCCGTCGACAACGTCGAATGGGGCACTCATGCTCGTGAGCCCGGTGTCCACGGCGATATGACCGGACTGTCGCATCAGTCATCCGGGCAGTTTTTCCAGCCTCCACCGCCCTCTGTGCCGCGCCGCAGTTCGCGCAGAACCTCGAGTCAGGATGCGTCTGCCGGTATCAGACAGCAGCAGTCACGACATCGGACTTCCAATGTCTTTGAAGGATTTGACAGCACTGTAAGCCTGCCGGCTGTGGAGTCACTGCAGGGACGGGAGTCTGGAGCAAAAGCAAGCTACGTCAGTCATCACCGCGCTAAAGATAGCATCTCAAGGAACAGCATTGGTGCTGCCGCTGCTCTGCAAGAAGGATCCGCGAGTATCGAATATAGTACTACACCTAATCAGGGAGAAGATTATTTGGGTTCCGGCGATCACTAGAACAACACCACAGCTGGGTCGTTCGAAACATAATCAAGGAAAGAGATGGGTTGCTCCAATTTAGCGAGGCGTCAATGGTTTTCGTTTGCATCGGGAAGGGATCTCACGATCACGGAAGTGAGAAGGAAATGAAAGTACGGCCGTGGTGCACGACATTCTTTTATGGGACGAAGGACTCAAAAAGTTCTGCGCTGTGTTTTTGCTGTATGATGATGAATGAGAAGGGGCCAATTGTAGCCGAGTAACGTAATACAGAGCAGAACCATTATGCTACAGCCACCAATACAGGTCGCGCATCATCCCAGTGAGCAGCAACAACGATAAGATCCCTTGTGGATGTATCTCGGGATGATGCTGGTGTTCCCAGCTGGAAGCTTTGCGAGGAAATACTGTTTCTCATTTCACCTGCCCAAACTTTGAGGTGTGCGATAAGATTTGAACCTGTTCTGCCTTCTGGTCCTGTTTGGTCTCTTTCTTGGTTGATCATACAGCTACCAGAATAACATACTTTGAGGCCTCTAGTCAGGAATTTTCTTCACCACGCCCAAACAACTGCATGTCTAGAAAGGTAACACACCTGGCTGTAGTACACATCATCGCTACACTCATCACTACACTACACTGATCGCTACACCACACTGATCGCTGCTCTGTACTACATTGCACTACACTGCACTACATTGCATACATCACTGTACTGCACACATCACTACCTTTAGGGCTTAAACAGCCTCTCGCAAAAGATGTCTGCTTTAAGCGCTCTTGAGCGCCACGTCGATCCTGAAGCAAAGCGGACAGATCGACGCAGAGCTTATTCTGCTATGAGTTTGGCCAATCTGTGTGCAAAGTTCAATCAAATTCCTTACGAGCGATGGGACATGGATCGCAAGCAAGCACTGAGAGACCTACAAGCATGGTACAACAATTGGGACAGCTTCCGCGAAGATTCTGGATACGACGTGCCCGATGCAACAGACATGAAGACAGCCATCGCCTTGATCAGCAAAGTGTTCTTCGGAGGCCTGTTGAATTACCTCTCATTCAAGTGGAAGACACTCAACGATGTGGTCGACGGAAAGATTCAAGGAGATATCATATACGCCACGACAGATATTCCAGACGAAGATGATCTTTCTGAAGACCTACCATGCACGAAGCAAGATGCAAGACGTCGAAGCCGACGCGATTCATACGATCACCGCGCTGCCATCCTGGATACGCTGCTGCACGAATGTGTTCACGGGTTCCTGGGCTCTTATTCATGCGAGTCTATCACATGTCCTTGTATTGCTCGGAGCTCTTGTGACCTGGGCAAGACAGGCCATGGTCCTGCATTCATTCTGATCGCCGCGCATATTGCAGCTGCGTGGGAGCAAACGTCGATCGATCCCAATTTCAAGCCATCGCTGGAGCTCCAGAACAGCCTGAAGAGAGAATTCGCCGCCAGCGGCCATGAGCTATCAGCTCAAGTCATCGATTGCTGCCCAGCAGCCAGTCATCACCACCTGCAGAGCTTTCGACAGCGCAGCGTCGCAGTGAACGAGCGTCTCAAGTGCCTCGACTCTCTGCTAAGAGGGTCGATGAGTGCCGTCGAGCTTGCAACCGCCTGGATGCGCGCGCGGGCTGCTGCAGTGGAAGAAGAAGCGTACTGGAATTTGCCGTTGGAGGATGCGGATTTCGACTTGTCAGAGGAGATTGAGACACAGATCGCTGCAAGTGGAATGAGCTTGACCGACGCTCAATCACAAGGCTTGCTGTGCAGCCTCCTGCGGTCCTGCCTCTGATGAAGGCATACGCAACACCGAACGGAAGCACGAAGTATTTGCTCACTCCCTGCTTGCCCGACTTAGCCGAATCGTGGAGCGCTTCCAGAGTCTCTTCAACAGACGTACATGGGTCAAAGCGATGAATTTGCAGATCATTCATGTAATTCATATTCAGCCTTTCGAGACACGCATCCACAGTTCTGAAGATAGCACCTCTAGACAAGCCGCCTTGCTTGACGTATTCCTTGTTCTCGGCAGTTTTCTCGCCATACACTGTTCCTCCCGTGCTGACTTCCTCTCCCACGTATCCGTAGACCTTGCTTATGATCGCGAGCTTCTCGCAGTTGAGGACCGTATCTGCTGATTGCCCTGACAATTCTTTCCTCGCTAACGCCGTTAGAGTAGGCAATCGCTGTGTCCCAGGTGTTAAGACCCTTGCTTGCCTTGCCACAAGCCGCTTCAAGTGGTGGAAGGGCTTCGTCTTCTTCAATGACCCATGGTCGTCAGAATTTTGGACCTGATGACAAGATCAGCTCCAACGCCTTCCCAGTTTGATGCTGATTTGTTTTGCCCCACCAAAACTGACGCACCTGGAAATTGGCTGCGAGACTCTCAGCCCCGACTCCCCCAGAGCCACGTTTTTGGAGGGTGTTATCAGAATAAAGGAACCGTGAATAGTGGGATCAAGTACAGGAAAGTGAGGACGCACAGGGAAACATGGACGTTCACGGTCCATAAACTATTGGAGCTCCGTCGTGCTACTCTACCTGGCACAGCTCTCTACCCGTGTCATCGTCATTGACTTCACATGTGCATAGTTGTGCAAGGGGAAGCTAAGCTCAAATCCTGCCGTGCTGAGGCGAGGTATCAGGTCAGTAGTTAACGAGGTGACTTCCACTTTGGCTTATGCACCAGCAATTGCGTAGGGACACTGCAGAATGGCGAGCACTGTCGAAGGTGGAAAGTGGAGATGAAGGTCGGAGCTTGAGCTCTGGTGTGGATTCGAAAGTGTGAGCCTCAGGCCGACATCAGACGTATCTTTATTCACTCCAAGCAAATGTAGCTCCATCATTCCCAGCCAATACAGCGCAGAGGGCTGGCTATACAGCCATAAAAATTGAACACGATGAGTCTCAGGTCAAAATCCTCAAGCATAACCCAATGTGCATGTTATTGCATAACTGCCATCAGCTATTTGCTTCTTCCTCCGTCTCGTTTTCCTTCACTTGTGTGGTACCGATGTCCCTGAAGGTGCCCTCTATCTTTCAACGGCGTCTGAGCGGAGGTAGACAAGTTCAAAAGCGTTTCTCGTTACACTGCTACCGTTTGACCGCACAGCAAACAGGAACCCATCAACATAATGAACGTAACGGACATGTTTCCTAACCAAGAAAGAGCACGCAACCAGGTGACTGAACAACCTCGATGGCGTAATTGGTAGCGCACTGGTTTTCGGCACCAGGGGTTGCAGGTTCAAGTCCTGCTCGAGGTGCGGCTCGATTCTTTTTGCCCTGGCAGACGCCGAATGCTTTACTGGCGATGTCGCCCTCCTATCCGAGTCGTGTTGCCCGCGCCGCACCGGGCCGTAAGGATGATCTCGAGGGATGAAGACGATGGGACGTGGGTCGTGGGTTGACCTTTTGCCTCGATGGCACTGAACCGTACCCTTTTTGACGACGACGTACGGTCTCACACTCTCCTGTTGATGCGAAATCGCCCTTTACAACTCGTTGAGGAGCCTATACATTCGTGAACGTTGAGTTCGGAACTCGTATTTGGATTCTTCCACTTGCTTTGCAGCTGAAGCTGCACAGTACCGTGCTTTTAACATGCGCTGCTTTCTTCTCTATCCCTCTTCTTCCTCCAGAATGGCACGGTACTGCCCGCAATACGTGAAGGTCAGAGTTGGTAGGGAGGTCAAGTTCGAGCTCGACGTGCGTCAGCTGCGAGGTCGCCGTAACGTAACTTCTTCCTTCCCAACTATGATCAGTCTGCTCTTCACCCGTGCGTGCTATTCCCGAGCCCACAACGCACCGGGCAGTTGCTCAGATCTGCTATCAAGCTAGTGGGTGCTTCGAGCTTCGAGCGAAGCTGAAGCAGGCCGGATCGTGGCCCAAGACGGGCCAGAATTCACTCTTGCCTGTCGTATTGGCACTGAGTGGACGAGCCAGATCGATATCCGTCGGGGCCCGTGCTGAATTGCATCTTTCAAAATCCAGTGAAGGATAAAGGGTAGTGAGTGAAGTCAAAGCTGCGCGCAAGTGAAGGAGAATCCACGCGCTTGGAACAGGACTAAGGCAGCAGCGTTTGCAAACAATCCCCCAAGAGATTTTCCAGGCGCCAGAAGATCACTCTCTCCTTCAGCTTGATCAATCACCATCACCAGAGCCTGCTTTCAGACAGGTCAAGCCATTCTCGTTCGCCGCAACACAGTCGCTTCCACTGCTTCGCCACAGCCACCACCGTCACACCACCACTCCACCACAACACCACGACACCATTGCGTCGACCACAATGTCGGTGGAATTGAACAGGGGCGCCGAACGAGATAACCAGGGGCATGGTCGCCACGAGTTGGCGCTGAACCTCCTCGCTCTCAGACCAGGTAAGTACTCACCGTGGCAAGGTCACGGGCCATTCCTGTCCTGACATCTCGGTGCTAACATGGAGTGCCTTTGGAGCCGATCGAAAGTATGGGCGAAGACCGGTTCAATGCATTCAACGCCCAGTTCGCCGAGGATATGCGCCACGACCCGCAAGCGCGCCAACAGGTCCGCGAATATGCGGCCAAGATGCAGAAGCTGCTCGATTATGTGAGCGAATTCTTGAGCTACGAGGGCCAGATGGAGCTCGTGGCCGCGATGCACACCGCTGGCTCTCTGATGGAGAGTGATGAGGCCTCGCGCCCAAGAGCCGGGGAGAAGGGTGGCGCCCAGCAAGAGCCACGCCAGGAGAGCTGATGGACCGAGCATCCCATGAGTGGGCACCTCCATCTAATGTATAGTTGACCCACCGCAATGTCACCACAATCGTTCCATCAGTTTTTCATCAGTGTCAATGCCAGTTACCAACCTGTGAAGCCTCTTGGTACAAGAGGGGCGAGAAAGTGGAAGGGCTGTTTCATTCATTCTGAGCTATGGGGGCTTACGTCGATCTTCGTGGACCACCGTGTTGCTGATTCAGGTCATGATGCGCGTGATATCCTCGCCTGACATAAGGTTCTGTCGTCCTGTCTGTTTGGCTTCTTCCCTGCCATCCCATGTACCATAGGTGGCACTCAAACGCCTTTGCCAGACCAGAAAGTCAGTGGTAGAACTCCCTGAAAAATGCCCTCGCACGACCCCATCTCAAAATCTATTCAAGTATTGATCGCTGAGCCGCCTGATTCTACTACGCCGCGAGCCACTCGATCCCTCATCATCAGAAGGCGGCGTATATGCTGGCGGTGCCTCCCCAAGTGGCACGATACTATTGTAAGCAGGCGGTGCCTCGTCATCGCCAACCGCTCGTCTCGTATGCATCGGCCTCTGAGGCGTATAGACGACTCCCTCACTCTCCGCCCTCTCGATGCCATCGATATGTCTTGCCCATATACTGACAAAGGGTGTGACACCCCGTGATCCGCTCGCTGCATGTGCTGGAGACGGCGAAGGCGATCTTGTTGGGTCCATAGCTCTTTGCTCTTGTCGCCTTGCATCTTCTGCTTCCAGTCGAGCCTCCTCTGCCTTGTCGTAGGCCACTTCGCGATCGATCTCGGTGGTAGGTGTACTGGAAGAACTGCTGGCGCAGCTTTCTCGTCGTTGTCGGACAAAGTCTGCCATGAATCGATCGCGCTCTCTCGATTCCATCACCAGGAAACGGACCCACTCCGATGAGCTCAGCTCGTCAGGTTCGATATCGCGCATGCGGAGCTGGCTGGCCGCAAGATGCCGTCGCTGGATCGATGCGGGTCTGTTTGTGACGGCCTCAACTTGCAAAACTCCGAAGCCACCATTTCGGATATGGGGCGTGTTGTACATTGCCGGGCGACGTTGTCTATTTCGAGCGGGCATCGTGACGGTCGTTATGGAGACTAAGCTTGTTGATCGGAGTAGATCAGAATAGAGCAGCGTAGTGGTGGATCTCAGCGAAGGAGGCGAAAGCTTGCGGGTAGGGAACCGCACTGTTATTCAAGCCGGGACGGATCGGTGAAGCAGCGATATCTCCCAAGATTCACAAGAAAGCCCAAGAGGTACAACACAGTCACTCCAAGGCTCCTTAAGTGGGACCCAATGAATGCAGCGGTGGCGCGGCTGCCGAAGGAGTGTCGCGTGTTCGACGATGCGCTAACCGATGTCCAGCAGACGAACGTCACAAGAGATATTCGTACTCCCTTCAGACTTATTCCCCTCAAATCTACTGGAGATCTGCTGTAGCTGTCCAGCCTTTCGCCCGCCTCTTGACCACTTTTAATCAGTTCCCAGCCCGGGCATCGGATACACCAGCAGCGAGAAGGATGCCGAGTCCAGAAGACGGAGGGGAGCTGCAGGTCCATTACAGCTCGACATGTTCGTCAAATCAGACGCCATTGCTACCCCTCCGACTCCACCAGCTTTTCAGGCATAGCTGCAAACCTTTGGATGTCCTCGCGGTCTGCGCCGGCTGAGTTTCCGCGCATGCTGCTTATTGCCAAGCGAGTCATTGTTGGTGTTTGCGTGTCCGTATCGAGGTGCTGTTCAGAATCCTTGTCATCCGGCGGACGCGGTCATGCTGGTCGTATCGTCGCTGACAGCGGAGCGCCGTGCCATGCGGCTTTTTCTTGGACACGGCGGGCGGTTGTGGGGACTTTGCACGAAGCATGATGTACGCAGAGAGCGCCTAAGCTTTCCATCTGCGATGACGGTGCAAAGGGGAGGAGAGGGAAAACGGCAAGTGATTGCACTTGAGCGATCCGCGGAGCGTGCAGTTTCTAGCCGGAACTGCAACTTCTGGGCATGCACATCGTGAGACACAGGTCAACATGGCGCCTACCATCTCGTTTAGGTGTGGCGCTCATGGCTCTACGAATGAACGTAATTTCCCGTGGATGGAGCCATGCGGACAGACATGGTCAAAATCGAACTTGAAGCCGCGTTTCCGTGCTGGATTGCGACTGGCGGAAACCTGGTCGTGGCTGACGTGCGACCTAGAACTAGAAGGAATCCCCGCGTGCCGCACGTGCCCGCGTGACGCACGATTTTCGCGTCTCTCGTCGCGTCTATACTATGTATTGAACACGCCACTATGGACCCAATACAGGCCGCCCTAGAGTTATTAGCGGCTCAAAAGAAGCCTAATATAACAGAGATTGCAAGGCTGTATAGTGTAGAACGTACTAAGCTAAATCGGTTATAGAATAGCACGAGTTCTTCGATAGAAGCTAAGTATTAGAGACAGTAGGCTCTTACTCCATCTTAAGAACAACAACTCGTTAAATATATTAACAAACTAACTAATGCTAGTATACTACCGACTCCTACGATAACGAAGACCTTTATAGAAGAGATCTGTAGTTATAAACTTAGTAAGAACTAGACAAAGCGCTTTATATATAAGAGGCACTATAAAGAGCTAGATTCTAGGTACCTCTAGTACCTAGATTTATTAAGGAAGAAGGCTAAGAACTACTATATAATTAAGGCATTCTTTAATACGCTAGATTAGAAGATAAAGGACTATAATATTAAGAAGCAGAACATCTATAATATAGATAAGAAGGGGTATATAATTAGCTTTATAAATAAGATAAAGAGAATATTCTTAAAATCGAGTTAAAACGCCTTAGAACTAGCTAAAGTAATATAAGACGGAAATAGGGAATATATTATAATTCTAGTAGCGATTTGCGCTAATTAGATATAGCTTCTACCTGCCTTAATCTATAAGGCTGCTTCTAGTAATTTATAGGATTCTTAGCTATAGGATTTTAACTCCAACGAGTACTATGCCTTCTTTACCTCCTTACTAAATAGCTAGACAGATAATAAGATAGGCTTTATATAGCTTAAAGAGGTGTTTAATCGATTTACTAAGAACAAGGCTCGTTATAAACGTAACTAGAGGCTGTTAATTCTTAATAGTTATAGTTCTTATATAACTATAGAATTTATTAACTAAGCTAGTAAATATCGCATTCTAGTTATAGTATTTCTACTATATATTATATATAAGCTCCAGCCTTTAGATAGGTCCTTATTTAGTCTATTATCTACTATATATTATAAGAAATTAGACCTCTATATAACTTAGTACTAGGGGCTATTAGCTATCTTAAAACGTAATTTCTTCCGCTTATTCTAGCCTATATAGAATAAGGCCCTTACGCCTTATAATATAGCCTCTAGCTAGTATAAGACAGGCATCTATCCGCTCGACCCTAAGGTAGTGCTATTAATAATAAAGAAACCAACTTAGAAGGCTCCTATATAAAGGACTAGCCGTCTAGCCTTATTAGCCTTATTAGGCTCCTTAATCTTACTTACTAACTAGAGGACTATTTGCAAGATCGTCGTAGAGGTAATAGAATAAGCCGTCCGCAGTTATTATACTAATAAGGTTACTAAACTATAGAGCACTATAATAGTACTAACAACTAAAGTATCGCTACTTAGGCTCGAGAATAAGGGGTTTAGAATAGCGCTTAATAACGAGAAGAAGAAGCGACAGCGTAGTAAGACTCTTATTAACGAGGTACGCGCTAATAGTAGATAAGGCGGCATCTTCTAGTTACTAGCTAAAATTAATAGAGCTATGGAGCTACAGGCTACTAGAGATAAGGCTAATGCTAATTAAAAGATTAAGAAGGTATAGAAGAAGCTACAATAATAGGTAAAGAAAAGGCAGGCTCGCATTCTAAAGGAAGAGCGTGCTTTATAGCGTAAAATGGCACAATAGCATAAGGATAAACAAAAGCGATAGGAACAATAGCGCAAGACATTTAATAAAGAGGTTAGATAGCATAATCAACTACTCTAAAGTAAACTATATGCCTCTGTAAAGGCATCGACACGTTAGAAGCATATACTACTATATTAGAAGTTGGCACAACTAGTACTAGAAGACAAGGTATCGGAAGAACTGCCAAGACAGCCGATAACGGCTAGTCGTCGCAAAACACAATAACCACGCAGCGTAGTAATCCTCAAAGTTGATTGTAGCAAGCTTAGCATATAGTAACTCCAACGTAATTTGAATCGTGTCAATCCATCAACTAGTTGTAAAGATATTCAGTGTTGAAGTTGCTAGCTACACCTCGTAAATTCCGTGCGTTACGCGGGCGCGTGCGGCACGCGGGGATTCCTTCTAACTATAGTCGGATTGATGTGCTCACCACATGAGAACTATAGAGCGGACAATACACAACGTCGACACGATTGAAAAGAGTCAGAACACTGTCTAGGTGCAACACAATCCAGAACGCTGCATTCCCGAGGCACGACAGAATCTGTTCTGGCGCCCGCCCTGCATATGTTCTTGGATCAGCTAAAGACGCCTCGTTTCTTGCATCTGACATGCCTGTCGCCTGCAGGACCTCAGAGTCTGGCCAGAGGTCCATCGCTCCTTACTATCCCGAGCGACGCCCGGGTAATATCCTTGACAGTATTGCAACCAGCTAACTGCATGCATCGTTTGAATTCTGATTGCAAGATGTCGAGCATGAGTTCGACGCCTTTCTCGCCATCGTACTAGATCGACATCAGCTTGTCTTCCAATGAGGCATGTCGGAGCGTGAGCGAATGCTTTCTTGGTGAAAATACTCACCGCTAACCCCCAAAGCGTTGGTCTTCCAACCCAGACACATTCTGCACCCAGTGCCAGAGCCTTGAAGACGTCGGTCCCGCTGCGGATTCCTCCGTCGATGTGTACGCGTATTCGCCCTGCCGCGGCATCGACACATTCGGGCAATGCATCGATCGTGGCTGGTACACCGTCTAGCTGTCGGCCGCCATGATTCGAGACCTGAGGTCCTTTCAGCAAGAAAGCGTTTGGCATCGACCTTGAAATCGACTTACGATGATGCCATCGCACCCCATCTCGACCGCCTTGAGCGTGTCTTCTGCTGTAAGGATACCTTTGATCCAGATTTGCATCTTGGTTACGCTTCGAAGCCAAGGTATTTCTCGCGCCTAGAGCAATTTTTGTCAGCAGGCTAGCAAAATACAAGCATGACATATGCCGGAGATCGCCAACCCAGCTGTGAGACGAGTCATTAAATCCGACGAAGCCGTCGTCATGCGTACGCGACGCTATAGCCTCCTTCGTCCAGCCTATCACCGGGAGTTCCAGGTGCTCTGGAGTGCGGAAATCGTGGCGCCATTCATTGTAGCGGACACCGAGCACGGGGCTGTCAGCCTGGAGGTCAGAGTGAGCGCATGCTTTCGATAGATGTGCCTGATTCAAGGCCGCACGAAACTACGATCGAGGACGAGATAACACACGGCTTCCAAGCGTGGGGTGTTTACTTACCGTGAGAAGAATTGCAGCGCAACCCTGCCTCTCTGCTTCCCGGATGATCTCGAGCTGAAGCTTACGATCTAACATCGTATACAGTTGTTGAGCATGGACGATTGTGTCATCGACCCCAAGGCCGGCTGAACGTATCTCCCTGACAGAGAAATTGGCGAAAGAACTGATTCCCATATTCACGCCCTTCCGCGCACACGCTCGCGATGTGCCGAGCTCTCCATGCGGATGAGCCGCAGCATGCATACCTGCCGGCGATACGCAGACTGGGAAGGTGATTTTTCGGCCTAGGCATGTCGTCGATGTGTCTGCTTTTGAAACATTGACTAGCACTCGTGGGCGAACACGGTATTTGTTGTAGGCAGTCTTGTTCTCAGCGATGGTCAGCTGATCCGTGGAACCACTGTTGTAGAAGTCTATGCTCTGTGTCAGGCTGAATACCACACTATTGGATGGTGTCCATACCTCTGACGCTCGTCGAAAGCTTTTTGCTTCCTGCTTTCTCAAGATCAGGAATGCACAGGATCTTCTCACCAGGCGCAGCCGGCACAGGCACTGGTAGCCCTGCCATGCTCGAGTATTTTCGAGGCCGTAAGAATGTGTGTGATCAGCTATGTATCTGCGCTGATTTGAGTCTCAGTGCCAATTCATGCTGAACAATTATCCTCATGTACGGCATACCACATAGGGCGCAACTCTTCGAACTCCAAGGCTCCGACCTGAACGCACAGCAGAAGCGTGCACTGGCAATGCACGGCTGTCATTGGCCAAGCAGTTGATTGCCCACCTGCATCGCCAAGGCACTCTCATGTTTCAGCCGCGGCAGGGCAAGCAACGCCACAGCTTTCCACCAAATGCGCTTGTTGCATGCATCTCTTTCTGCTAGCCAGTCTTTTGTCATCCAGTCGTTGCTTGCGATCGGAGACAATGCTCGTTACTACTTCCGACTGGCCATAAGACGTTGGGCGTATCTCTTGGCGGTCTTGTCTCTTTCGCCATGCGGATGGGATCTACTCCCCGACCAAGAACACGGCTGCGTCCTGCAGCGAACACAACGAAGAATATTGGAAGAATGGCCCAAGAAGTCGACGCTACCGGCCGACATGAGTCGTTTGGCTCTCGTCTTTGCCTTTCCACACTCGGGAACGCCGCTGCGGGCAATCGACTTCATTTGACTCCGCTATGTGGGCTTCCACTCAGGTTGTCGAGAACACTCCCGGCTCGATTGTCGTCTGCAACTCAATAAGATGGAATTGATGAGCCGAATGATTATCCATCGGCCCCTATTCCGAGCATCACATAGCATGACATGATACACTCGGTTTCGACCTGCGAGCCATCGGTATTGGTCGACGAAGGCCTCGCGACTAGCCGCAGCATGTCTTGGCCGCATATGCCGCGGATGAAAGTCGTCTGAAGAGGCGATGAGATATGTTGACTGCTAGTATATAGATGGACTCATTCCAACAGTTCAGTCCAGCACTCATCAACCATCCGCTCCTTCTTCTTGTCACTCTTTTGAACATCACTCTCGTTTCGAACGACCACATTCGTTAAGCAGCGAAATGCCTTGTCTCAAGACTCTTCTCTACACTCTCCCCGCGCTACTGCCGGGTGTGCTTGCACAACCTCACATCGATCGTCGACAAACTGCCCAGACCATTCCAGGGAAATGGATCGCCCGTATTGAGGATAACGAGCTCCTCGATGCTGTCCTGTCGACTGTCCTGGAGACTGCCGGCGTGCAATCCATTGGCAATTATAGTGTGGGAAGTGTCAAGGGTTTCAATTTCGAGGGGGACGATGCCGTTCTGGACATTCTTCAAGAAATGGGAGCCATCAAATCCGTCGAGCCAGACACGAGGATGTACGCCAGTGTGCCTCTGGACATTAGGCAATCCTCTGGAAATGGTACGACCAATGGGACTGTGATCACTCAGCGCAATGCCCCGTGGGGTCTGAGTCGTATCTCTCACAAAAAGACTGGGGCAAGCAGCTACCTTTACGATGCCTCGGCTGGCGAAGACACTTACATCTACATTATCGATACTGGAATCAACTCCAAGCATACAGAGTTTACCGGACGAGTGACACTTGGTGCTAGCTTCATTGAGGAGTCCGAGGGCGAGGATGATCAAGGACATGGTGAGTGACAATCTTCCTCTTCGGAGCATGACATGTGCTGATTGTTTCAAGGAACCCACTGTGCAGGGGTAAGTGATCTATGCTCCGAGTCGCTAAATAGTAAGCTCAAGAGAGAGGGTCGATATACTGAGTCTTCTTTAGACAGCTGCTGGCACGCGCTATGGTGTGGTAAGTTGTGCTCCGACACCGAGCTGGTGGGACATACTGACACCTTCTCAGGCCAAGAAAGCCAACCTTATTGCGGTCAAGGTACTGGGCGCTGATGGAAGTGGGTCTAATAGTGGTGTTCTCCAGGGCATCGATTGGTGAGTATTCTCGTAGAGGTCGCTTCATGACTCGGCTGACCGCTTCCAGGGCTGTCCAGAATGCCAAGGAGAATGGTCACCTCGAGCGCACAGTCCTCTCCATGTCTCTCGGCGGATCCTTTTCCCAGACCACCAACGACGCTATCAAAGAGGCGACGGCGAACGGTGCGTTCGTTACAGTTGCCGCTGGTAATGAAGGCGAGGATGCATCCAACAGCTCACCCGCCTCCGCTCCCTCAGCTTGCACAGTGGGTGCGTCAAACGTGCAGGACGTTCGTTCTGACTTTTCCAACTATGGAGAGGTTGTGGATATCTTTGCCCCAGGAGAGGACATTACCAGCGCATGGATCGGATCTCGTTCTGCACGAAACACAATCAGTGGGACTAGCATGGCCACACCGCATATCGCTGGTCTTGCAGCCTACTTAATCGGGCTTGAGGGACCTCGAAGCCCAGCTGAGCTATGTGAGCGCATTCAGGAGCTAGCCCTGAAGGATGTTCTTCAAGAGGTCGGAGATGGTTCGCCCAACCTTTTGGCATACAACAACAACGGTGCATGAGAAGGAGTCTTGTGCGGCGTGCAACGAGCGAAATTTCGAGCAGCTGCTGGACAGTCTGACTTGAACCTATGTATATGGCAGCGTACAAGTGCAGACTATCATGGATAATGGGAGGCGTTGGTAATAGAGGTGTCTTAAGATACTATGAACACAGACTTTTAGAGATTCTCAAATGCAGATATCTACGACCTTTTCTATCTAAATGCTACTGAATCAATCACACATTACTCTTGATCCAGGTCCAGAGCTTCATCGCATATACCTCGTCCACTGGTTGCACGTTGCCGAGGACTGGCATTCTTCTGAGAGCTTCATCGGTCTTGTACGCAACGGATGATGAAGGTCTCGCCGAACTCTCGTATGCTGTTTTCCAGAACTCCAGCAACTTGAGTGAAGGATGAGTGTCGTATCCGCTACCTGGCTCGGCCATTTCCCCAAGACTGTCCAGCCATGTAGATGTGTCCACCCTTTCCCACCCCTCGGCAGCACCTATCCAGTCAACGAGCATCTTCCATGTGGTCGTGCGGTCTTGACTGAGCACGTGAAGAACTTCCACATCATCTGAACATTTTTTTCCATCCCCCAGACCAAGTTGCAGGAATGCCTGCGCGGCGAGATCAACAGGCAGCCACCCTACGCTCTCATGCGGAAGGTTTGGCAGGCATCCAGTCACTTTTGCGCTGCTCAGCATCAGCGGATATGCCTCGCTCTTATTCCAGACGCCATTGGTAGTATCGCCACTAAGCTGTCCCACTCGGACGATGCTGACTGCATCACGGAGGGCTGGATTTCTCCTGACAGCTTCGAGACAGATGTTTTCAGCAACCCACTTTGATCTGGAATACCCGACGGGATTGCTGCACTGTGGGTCAGTCTGAACCTCTTCTGGAATACTCCCACTCTGATGCAATTCGCCAAACGACGCGACAGAAGCAGTGCTGGAGCAGAAGACGACCCGAGCAGGTCTAGGAATTCCAGTATTCGAGTCCAATTTGGCATGCTCCACTGAGAGGCTCAGGAGATTCCGCAGACCGGAGAAATGCTGTCTAAAGCCAGACAGAGGTAGGATGAAATCAACCGACCAAGCGAGATGAAATATGACGTCCACTTCTCGGGCGAGGTTTGCGTAGATGTTTGAAGCGAGCCCGAGACGAGGATTGAACAGCACGCCAGCATGTACAGTGACTCTGCTGTCAAAGTCGAGCGGGAGGTCGAGCTGTCTCGAAAGTAGTGCTTCTCTGACTCTTTCTCGGGCGGCATCGTGAGATGCACCTCGGAGCAAGAGATGGAGATGCGAAACTTGCGGTGAATTGAGCAACTGTGACAGCAAATGACTGCCGAGTGAGCCAGTGGATCCAGTAAGCAAAACGACTTTTCCTGTCGGGGTCTGCGTTGGCGACGGCGTGCGGGGAGGGCTCGGTGGTGGAGCAAGGTGATCTGAGGGTAAGTTGAGCTGAACATATTGCTTGACATATTCTTGCATCATCTGAAGTTGTTCATCGTGGCTCGTCATCTTGATCTCCCGATGGTGTCGAAGATTGACCAGGACCTGAGCGAGTCGTTGTACGCTTCCGGCGTCTTGTACAACGGTGAATGGGAGACTGACGCTGTCCTTTGGCAGGAGTCGCGAGGCTGCGTGACGTATTTGCACGCAGGCAACCGAATCGACCCCGTACGCGAATAGATCTGTTTCTGCTTCCAGCGTGGCATGTGCACTCCGAGGTGTGACTATTGATGATACGACATCAAGCACATACGATTCTACATCCTCGTCGGCCACTTCCACCCTCGTCGCTGACTCTCTGTCATACGACTCGGCGATATGCGTAGCGTATTGTTCTTCTGCCACTCTACGGAGCACTGTACCTTTGCTGCTCTTCTCGAGCGGAGTCTCTGCGTACGGCATGGGTACGAGCATGCTTCGAGGTATGCGCGCGTGCGCTTGGCTATCCTGGTTGATTTGTTCAATAGTGGCATATAATTCGTAAAGCAACTCTTCGTCTGACTTGTCTACAGACTTTGAAGAGCGGAACAATAATGCTCCTGGGTATGGACGACCATTCCCAAATATCAAAACATCCCGGAGATGAGGCGACTTGGCAGCGAGAGCATCTTCCAGAGGTGCCGGGTCAAACTTCTTGCCAGTGATCAGTGTCAGCTGGGCATCCGCTCTTGAATCGTACCTCCAAGAATTTGGCAGAGTTGGATGTCGCCGAAAGAGGTCGCGTGTAGCGAAGGAACCATCCTCGCTGACCTTGGCGGTCTTGGAGATGAATGGCCACGAGGGTGGGATGATGAGCTCGTGGAGGTTGTCTTCTCTTTCCTCGAAAACAAGTTCCCCATGGACTCGAAGGTATTCCCACTCTCGGTCGCTGGCATAGTCACGATGAGAAGACATGACAAATCCGCACTCGGCACTCCCCATTCGAGATATGAGTCGGACACCTTGATCGACAAGACGATTGCCAACTTCCGATGGCAAGGCTGCACCTCCTACAGCGACGATGTCCATCTCACGAAGCATCTGAATACCTGACTCCTCGGCGGCCATCATCTCGAGGACGTACGGAACGGAGGAGAAGTACTTGACCGGCGGGGCATCAGCTTCAGCAGCCACTTTCAGACATTTCATGATGTTTTTCGCCGTGATTGGTGTGCCTTTCCCAGGGAACAGCCAAATGAGAGCCCTGCTTGTCCACGCTCGGAACGAGTCGGCTACGCCACCGTGGTATAGCGGAGTCGTGGTGAATGTGGCATGCTGCGTTCCGTCAAGCAAGGCATATGCTCCGGCACCGCCGTAATGTGTTTGTGGGATTGGTTTGGGCGCTCCCGCGGATGTTCCAGAGGTGTGATGCAGGTACGCAACTTCGTCTCTGGATGCAGTGCTGTCCGGGATTGGGCCTTGCAAGGGCTGTCGCGCCAATTCAAACGGGTCTGTGATGGGAGTCATGTGAGTTGTCAGATCAGCACCAGCGCTCTTCTCTGCCAATTCCTGATATGTATCATCGTGGAGGAGCTGGGTCACACGGCATTGCTTGCATAGCCCGATGATGGCACTCGGGGAGCACTGCGGAGCGATGAGAAGCGCAGGATGTCCGAGTCGGATCAATGCCAGCCATGTGAAGAGAAATTCTGCCGTACTGGAACACAGCAGCCCGATTGTTTCTCCGGCTGGAATGCTGATCTTGTCAGCGATCATGCGAGCTGATGCACATGACCCTTGCAAGATTTCTGCAAAGGTCAATACTCGTGACTGCCATGGCTGGTTGGTCCCAGCAGGTGGGAGGTAGAAGCCGACTGCGGGAGTGTCCGGATACAGCTCTGCATTTCTTCGGAGGAAATCGTTGATGTTTGTGAAGGCCTGATCTCTGCCGTGCGAAGGAGCTTGTCCGAGTGTACAGGTGAAGTAGACTGGAGGAGGCATGGTTAGATTGAGTTTGAGGAAAGAGTAGTGGCGTTCCGACCTACATCTTCACGAACAGCTGGCAATGCTCGCGAGTTGGGGAGCTGCAGCTTCAAGTCGGCATGACGCATACACTCTTGCCGAGCTGTAGACGATGTGAAAGTCATCGGTGGGGAGAGATTGAGTTTGGGTGGACGTTGAGCGGGCGTGGGTCCGCTAACAGCACGGAAGACAATTGGCTGTGGTTGTGCAGAAACAGCGGGTCCGTTCTGCGTACAAGCTGCACGACAGCATGCAGCAATTGTGGCGTAATTAGCAGCTGGGGGAGGCGAGGCAAAAGCGCATGGTATGACTGTGATGATGCGCATGTTGGCTTTGCGAGCACTCGATCTTGCATCCGAAGCAGCATGCAGGCGCGCAGGAGACTTCGAACAAAGGCGGAGAGATGGCTCGAGGATTGGCTACAGTGCAATGTCAAGGTACGTCTAACCGCACGATCGAACCTGATGTGTCCTCGATGCTAGGGCAGTATGTTGCCCTGAGGCTGTAGCTATCTCTGAGCGTAGCGATCTCTAGTGGACGCCGTAGGCGATAGCCTGGGCTCATAGATTCACGTGGGCTGATGGTGTCCGATGTTGCATAAATTCGCCGAGCAGAGTAACTGACTCAGCAGGCTTGTCTGTGAACTATCGGGAACCAAGTCTTCGTCTACAGCGCGTCGATGTAGGGAATTTCAGACACTAGTCTTGCTCCTTGACACAGCGGCTGAAATGTCGCAGTCAAGTTCGGTTGGCCATGACTTAATCCGTGAATCATTCTGGTACAGCAAGCTAGGTGAAACAGCCCGCGATGCATTTACGGAAGACTGCGCAAGGTAGCAAGCGGCATTTCTGCGTAAGTAGATGCGTTTGCTCGTGGTATCGCGGCTGACAAGGCGTCTGGGAAATTGGAAAGTGGCCTCAGGACTGCTGTGTTGTGCTCAATGACCCACGGGTATAAGATTCAATGGCTAGATTTACCTGGCAGTCACAGGACTTTGAGAACGCTCATTGTGATGCAAAGCGTGGCTGATGTGATGTATTTGCGCCTGCAGACCAAGTCGAAGGATGAATTCAAGATTGCTGCATTTTGGCACTCCAGTTGCAGCATCCTCGAATGAATTCCCGGGCCTCTTCTGCCACAGGCCCAACGCGCTAAACTGGACTTGATTCTTTATCGGAACTCGCATCGAGGGTCGTTAACCACGCGCTAAACACGCGATTGCTAAGCTGCTAAAAGGCTCAAAGTCGGACGACACTTTTTACTACTACTTATTAAAATGTTAAGAACATTTCGATATAGAAAGTATAAGCCTCTAATATAAACGCGATATTATATAAGTATATAATCTAAATTAGAAGGCCTAGGAACTAAGAGAAAGCTATAGAATACTAATTAATAAGTAGTATATCCTATAAAATTCTACTAGATTCTCTAGTAGAAAGTACTAGTTATAGATAGTTCTAGCTTCTTAGTACGCTTACGCGCTAATAGAAGATTCTATTAAATTTAGGAAGCTATAATAGTAGAGCAGATCTTGCGAGTCGAACTAAAGGATCTAAAGCGGATAATTATATACTATAGAAGAGGGATAAGTCTATATAGTCCTAGTATATCCCTATACCTTAGTATAGTCCTTAGGTACCTTAGGCTTCCTTAAGGCGGAGTAGATCTTAGAATCTAATACTCCCTCTTAAGATTACTCTTTCTTAAAAGCTAAGTCTAATACTATTTATATCCTCTCTCTACTAGAGTAGCTTCTTCTAAAAGAAAGCTTCGAATATAATACTTTCTCTATCTCCTTTCTCTATTTTAATAACTAAGGATTAGCTTTTCTAAAAGAGAAAGAAAGTTTCCTTAACCTCTTAAAGCGTAGAGATAGTATTTAATTAAGATCTTAGTTATCCTAGAAGTTATTATTATTATATTTATTATTATTGTTACTTTAATTATCTAACTCTAAGTTACCTTCTATAAAGAAGGCTACTTCTTCTAAGAATTCTAAGTACTCTTAGTACTTAGGTCTAGTCTTACCTAATAGTACTAGAGTTTAAGACTTACCCTTTCCGACTATACTCTATTACTATAAAGTATGCTTTACTAGGCTCTTTATATACTATTAGAAATATCTAGAAGCTACCTAGGATTATTTAAAGTTCTTCTATATATTAGGAAGCGTCGAGTCTTCTATTCTTTTCTACTTCTCTTTTAAAGGCTTATAGAAGTAGGACGAACCTATACTTCGAGTAGGACTATAAGGCCTCTATCTATATAATCTAGGCTTATAATCTATTAAATTTAGAAAGCTATAATAGTAGAGTAGACCTTACGAGTCGAACTAAAGGATCTAAAGCGGATAATTATATACTATAGAAGAGGGATAAGTCTATATAGTTCTAGTATATTCCTATATCTTAGTATAGTCCTTAGGTGCCTTAGGCTCTCTTAAGGCGGAGTATATCTTAGAATCTAATAGATTCTATTAGATTCTAAGATCTACTCTATTTTAGAGGAGCCTAAAGTACCTAAGAACTATACTAAGATATAGAGATATACTAGAACTATATAGACTCTTTTTTTTAAAGTTATTAGAAAGTATAGTCTAGTTAAGTATTCTAAATTTATTAAAGACTTACTCTCTTTCTAGATAGTATAAGCCTTCTTAGAGGTATACTTTCTTAGAATTAATTTAACCTTCTTTCTAAGAGATTATACTTCTAGGTTAAGCCTCCTTACTAGCTTTTTTAATTCTTCTTTACTAAGTAAGAAGCTCCTTCTATTTCTAGATAGTAAGGTTCTCTTCTAGACTTTATATATCTTTATTTTAATAGCTTTCTTTACTTTACTTAGAAGAAGATAGTTACTAGTTCTATTTAAGTACTTATTCTAATAGAGATTATATAGGAATATACCTCTAACTTATACTCTTTCTTTAGTAAATATAGCTGTCTTCTAGAATAGAAGTCTATTCTACTTAGACTCTTCTACTTTAAGAAGCTAGAGAATTTATTTAAGTTCTAGGTTCCTCTATACCTAGATAGTCTACTTTATATACTTATACTAATCTAAAGAGAGTATAGTAGGAATTTAATTCTTATACTTAGAAGCTTAAAGTATACGTCCTTTATATTAAATCTCTATAATTCTCTTTTCTAGATTCTAAAAGTAGATCTATAACTTCTTAATTATATTCTCTAGCTCTATCTTAAAGGTAATAAACTTCTAGATAAATATAATAGTATATACTTCCTAGACTTTACTATACTTAGTATATAGTTTTATCTAGTTAGATATTATATACTCTTATTTTATCTATTACTTTATCTTAGTTATTATTCTCTAAGCTTTTAAGTAGAAAGTATATTACTTTTATATTATTCTTCCTCTATACTAGGCTATATTTTAAGTACTTTAACCTAGGAAATCTAGCTCTTTCTTTTCCTTTAAATAATAAACTCTTATATAGGTCTAATTCTAGTTTATTTATTTATTTCTTCTATTTACGTCCTTTAGGAGTTAACGACTATATAGAATAGAAGCTAGTACTATATATAAGCTACCTACTAGGTTTAATCTTTTTTCCTTATTCGCGCCTTCTAGATATCTCGAGCCGTTGCTCTCTATTATTTATAGCCGATAGTACGCTATTCTTATATAAAAGAAATTCTCTTAACCGAGGGGTATAAAGTAGAGGGAGGGGGAGAGAGTAAAGTAGTAGAGAGAGGAGGGAGGAGAGTAGTAGGAGAAAGGAGAAGAGAAAGCTCGGATAGCCTCGAACCTTCTATACTAAGAAGAATCTCGAATATAAGAAAAAGCTCGAATAGCTCTAAACTTTCTAGATAACTCTACCTCTAGAAGCGCGAATAGCTTAATAATTACTTAATAGATTTAAATAATTTAACCTATTCTAGAATCCTCTTAATACGAGGATTCTATTTCTACTACTAGATCTTATTCTAAATAATTATCTAGAGAGCTTATAGCCTTTATAGTCCCTACTATCTTTTACCTAAAAAACTAGAAATAATAAGAGTACTAGGAGTTATAAAAACTATTATACTAGTCGGACCTCCTAGTAAGTAGTATACTAGTAGATATTATTAGTAGATGCGAAAATTAAGCGAAAGTAAGAAAGTACGCTACTAGCTAATATTAAAATATAATATAATATAATATAATAATCTTTTACCGTACTACCTCGTTTCCGAGTAAGCGAAGTGTCCTATCTTTAGTTTTTTAAGTATAAAAGCTCTTAAGGCCTAATAGAGCCTTACTAGTATAAAACTCCCTAGTCCTTCCTCTATTCTTTACAACTAGCTACTACTTAGTTATCTTTTTATTTGTTCTCCTTAGGACGTATATAGTATCTATAGAAGCTCTCCCTCTTACTAGGTACCTACTTCTCTTCCTATAACGCGACCTTAGGTCGTCTACGCCTCTTCCTCCTCTTATACTAGTAAGAATTAGCTAAGTATATCTTTCTAGATAAGCTATTTCGCTATAGCGAGGAGGCCTTTCTTTATAGTCGTTAGTATCTCTTAGTCGGACGTACCTACGTTAGTAAATAAGCTCTACCTATTTCCTTATTAGAGTAGATAGAATACGTATATATATTTAGCTATTTACGTACCTTATCCGCACTTATATCTAGAGGATACTCCTAGGACTCTACGCTTAGCTAGGTAGTAGTTAAATCTAATATATTCTATTCGTAGAAGAGTAACTATTATACTTTATAGCCTAGTTAGTCTCTTATATATTACTAGATGTTTTTTGTCGCCTTTAGTACGCTAGGCTATAGGCTAGTAGCTTATCGTTATAATCCTTTTTATCTTCTCTCGTATCTATATCCTTCTCTACTTCTCGTCTATTTAGCTACTTCTATCTCCTCGCGCCTCTCCCTTCTATTCTTAGACTATAGCTCTAATAGTCTCCCTCTATAATAGGTTGTCTTTCCTCTAGCGTTCTTGCCTCTATTTATATTAGTTTTAGTAGAGCACTCTCTACTATTGTTTCTAAAGGTATTCGTCTACTCTATTATTACTCTACTTTACTATATATTACTTTACTATACCTTAAGTATAAAGGGGGATTAGAGCAATTCTAGATTCGCTCTAGAGAACTATCTAGTTTACGCTCTTATAGGCTTCTATAATATATTATAGCGCTATATTCTATACTTTCTTAAGTAGTTCTATAAGTCCTTTCGAGTATCCTACTATTTCTATAGAGTTCGCCTAGAGCTAGTACCTATATATTATAGTAGGTCGGACTATAGCTATATAGATATGTCTTATCTTCTAGAACGACGCTCTCTATATAGATTTATAGAGCCTCTAGAGTAAGTTTATCTAGAATGCCTCTCTTTCTATAGCCTTCTTAATATATAGTCCCTACGTTAGTTTAGTATCTAGCTAGACTTCTAGTAACTATAGTAATAGCGATAGTCCTTCTCTAAAGCCTTAGATCTATACTATAGCCTTTAGGTCGTGCTTTTAGAATCTTATAAAGTAGATTAATTAGTATTTCTATAGTACGAAAGCTACGCTATATCTCTTTACCTACTATATATATTTTTTATATATAGCCTCGAGCCTCCTATAGTTGTCTACTATACTATTGCCCTATATAAGTATATTAGTATCGTCTACGAATCTTATTACTAGTATATACTAGGCCTAGATCGTAGGGAGTAGTATCTCTATAAAGAATAGGAAGAGAATAGAAGATAATATTAACCTCTAGGAGATCTCTATCCTCTAGAGCTGTTCTTTATCTATATAGTCTTTAAGGTAGAGTCTAGTTATACGGCTCTATAGGAAGGACTCGATAAATCCTACTACCTACGCTAGGAATTCCTATATTATAATATTATAAAGTAGCTAGGCATATAAGACATTATTAAAAGCTGTTGAATTTGGGTGTTTGGGTCGTCGCTCAATGCGGCTTAAGCAGGAGAGGGGCGGAGCAATAGGTAGGAACCAACCGTTGTGATTATAGTTGTTATGTACAGGTTGCATCTCACTCCTAAGATGGGGCATTAGCTAAGTTATGTGACCTAGTGTTACATGACCTATGTCACCTAATCTAGTGTCCTAAAGTGTCTCTTAGAATGTCTAACTGGACTGCACTTTCCAACACTCCCACTTAGGCCAGATGGTCTTCTGCCTGCACTTCCCTGCATTCCTTATGCAAGCTGGAGCTGCCTTACAAACTCCTAGAACTGTGGCCCATTCTTTGGCTTGGTAAGGCTATTAGCAACCATCTCTTTAGTTGGAACATACTCTACTGCAATCTTTCTCTGCTACTAGAGATGCCTAATATAGTTGTATATAACATTAATATGTTTTGACCTCTTATAGGTATAGGCATCCTTAATAAGGGTTAAGGCAGCTTAGTTGTCTCCTATAAGCTGGACTGGTCTTAGCTCCCTTATAGTGTTAGGGTGTGCTTTTATAGTTGGTTAGAAGGAGCATTCTCCTACTAACCCTGCACAATCCATCTCCCTAAGAAGTGCTACTAGGAATTAAGATTGCTTTGCACATGCATTTATAGCTATGTACTTAGCTTCTATTGTTAATATCGCAACAGACTTTTGCTTCCTACTTATCTAAGAAACTGGGGCTCTATAGAGGAAGAAGATGCTTCTAAGGATTAAGACTCTGTCTGCTTTGTCTATTGTATAGTTAGAGTCTAAGTATTCGATTAGCTTTCCTCCACCTCTCCTATATATTAATCTAAGGTCTAGGAATAATCTTAGGTATCTTGCCAATTTCTTTAGAGCTTGTATGTATTTCTTAGTAGGATCTAAGACATAAGAACTTAGTCTTCTTAAGGGAAAAGCAATGTCTGGTCTTGTTATTGTTATAGGCTACATCTAGGTACCTGTTTGGCTCTAGTACTCTGTCTTTAATCCTCTCTTATTATATAAGCCTAGTAGGCTCAAGCTTTCGTAGCTATCTATAGATGAGAGAGTTGGATGGGCTATCTCTTTGTGTAGATAGAACTTTGAAAGATTCTCCTAGATGTAATGTTTCTAATTAAGTTTTAGAGTTCCTACAACTCTGTCTCTTATTAGCCTTATTCTTAGGATTTTCTCTAGCTCTCTAAGATCCTTAATCTTAAAGATCTTTCCAAGTTCTTCCTTAAACTAAAGCACATCCTTTAACTTTAGTGCTATAATAGGGATATTATCTACATAAGTAAGGACTATAATGCTCCTCCTATGGTGGATAAGTAGGCATGGGTCTACCTCTAATTAAATAAACCCAATCTGTTCCAGCTTTGAGACACAGAGCTTGTTCCAGTCTCTTGCTGCTTGCTTTAGTCTATATAGGCTCCTTAGGATTTGTAGGACCATGTTAGGTGGTATATTAACACCTAGGGGTGGAAGCATAAAGATTTCTTCTTGTAGGGTGCTCTTAGTAAATGCGTTGTTCACATCCACCTAGTGCAACTCCAGGTCCTTCTCACATATAACAGCTATAAATACTCTTAGCGTATTATGCCTTACTGTAGGTGCAAAGGTCTCTTAGAAGTCTACTCTGTATTTCTAAGAGAATCCCTTGCAACTAGTCTTGCCTTAAACTTCTTAATAGCGCTACTAATTAGCCTCTTTATATCAAACACCCACTTAGAAGTAATAAGGTTTGCTCCTTAGGAGGAACAACCCCTTTCTAGGTGTTGTTAGTCTGGAGGGTAGTAAGTTCTTTCTGGATTGCCTCCCTCCATATGTGTCCCTATTTGGGATCCTGAATTGCCTCTTTGTAGGACTTTGGAATAGGCACCTCTTGTCTCTAAGAGATAGCTAGTGCTAATGCTGCAAATGCAACTTCTTCAACCTCTGCAAGGGCTTCCCAAATCCACTGTCCCTTATTTTCTATATATAAGAGGAATGCCTTCTGTTGCTTAGCTACTAGCAGTTCCTCTTCATCTCTCTGTCTCTTCTAAAGAACCTGCCTAGTAACTATGCTGTGGGTCCTTGGTTCTGGTCCTTGCCCCTTATTTGAGACAGATCTTCTTCTCTTTTAGGACTTCGTAGATTGGATCCCCTTCTAACCCCTATATCCTAGTAGATCTTGTGTAATATTAAGCTTCTTTTCTGTTGCCTCTCTACTAGCTGCAGTCCTTTCTTGTCTAATAGGCTGCTAGTTTGACTTAGGTGGTTGGGTGGTCCTATTTTTCTCCTACTAAGGCTATACTGCCTTAGGGTTTTCTTCTCCTAGATCCTCTACTCTCTAGTATTTATCCTTGTCCTTCGGTGCAGGTAGAAGTTGCACAAAGAGGGGTTTGATAGGACAGTTAGGCCCCGGGGGCCCGACTGTATTCCTGCGGCCTAGCTAGTTAGGCCCCGGGGCCCGACTATGCTAATGCGACCCAGCTGGGTTGCATTAGCATAGGCTGTAGGCTCCTGCTTCTTTGGTCTTCTAACTGGGTTCCTAACTAGTGCTCTGCTGTCTTAATTAAGCCTAAGAACATTCAACTCTATATCTCCTCCTTTCTTAGCCTCAAAAAATATAGTAGTGCTATAGGCCTTTACAGCCCTTATATCAGGTTCCTAGAAAAGCTACATTTTAGCAGTGTTAGGGACATATCCAATAAACACGGCTTCCTTGCCCCTGTTTATTAGCTTGTTAGATCTCATCCTAGCTAGCTAAGACCTTAGGTCTATAGACACTACTGCTTTGCAGCCCTAGACTCTAAAGTGTGAAACTGAGGGTTGAATGCCTTAAAAGGCTTCCTTAGGTGACACCTTAAGGCCATTAATCTCTAGTCCATTTGGCAGTGCATTCCTAACAACGGTATACGCGTCCAATGCTTTAGGCTAGAATTCAATTGGCATATTTGAGTCCTTAATTATGGCTCTTATATGGTCTTTAGAGGTCTGGATTAACCTTTCTACAACTCTATTCTGGATGGAATTATAGGCTTTAGTAGTATGGAAGGTGATTCCTTTATCCTTCTCCTACTGCTTTAGTAAGGCAAGAAGTTCTCTTGCTCTATTACTCCTTATAATTTAGATAGGATTTCCAGACTACAATTCTGCCTTCCTTCTCTAAATCCTTAATGCTTCTAGTGCATCTTCTCTAGACCTCAACGGAATAGTCTATTTCTTTCTTAAGAAGTTGTCAACTATCTTAAGCTACTATCTAAAGCCAAGTCTTGAGATTGGCAAAGGTCTATAGATGTTAATTGATATAAGAGATAGCCTCTAGGGCTTTCTCTCAACAACCTTTCCTTTGTGTTTCTTTATCTTTGCTAATGCACAGACCCTGTAGCTATGCTGCTCTTTTGGGATTTGGATCTGGGATTTTAGGTTTAATACCTGGTGCAAGTCTTTTAAAAGATCCTTTCTAAAGTATGCACACCTTCTATGCTAGAGCTCCTACTATTCTTAAGAGTCCTCTGTTGCTGCAAAGGCAAAAGCTCCATTTATATCCTGGGTGTTACATATAAAGGCAACCTCCTCTAGAGACTTGTTAATTTCTTTAATAAATAGGACTCCTCCTTTTAATTTTGTCTAGACAACGGGTTTTCTAGAGGGTGAAACAAGTATAAATTTTAGTAGTTGAATACCAAACTACTAGCTAAACTAACTCTAAGAGACAAGATTTACTCTAAGACTAGGGACAAACAAAACATCCTTTAGCACAATCTGCTTGCCTTTCCTCCTACCTATTACTGCCTTCCCAACATATGTAGCATATAGATAGCTACTACCAACCTTAATCCATTTTCTAACCTAAAGAGGCTTCAGTTCTCTAAAAAGGGATGCTTAGTTAGTTATGTGGGATGAAGCATAGGAATTAAGTAGCTATTCTAATAGCATATACTTGCCTTTTGCTTCTATAGTTGAGTATGCAACTTTATTAACATCTTCATCCTCTAATAGGAATAGGGATGCATCTGAATTTGCTAAAGACTTGCCCTCTTCTTAGGCAGCATAAGCCTTCTTAGAGGTGTGTTTCCTTGGGATTGACTTGGCCTTTTCTCTAAGGGATTGTACTTTTAGGTTGAGCCTCCTTACTAGCTCTTTTAACTCTTCTTTGCTAGGTGAGGAGCTCCTTCTGTTTTTGGATAGTAAGGTTCTCTTCTGAACCTTGTATGTCTTGGTCTTTATAGCTTCCTTAGCTTTGCTTAGGAGGGGACAGTTACTAGTCCTATTTGGGTGCTTGTCCTGACAGAGATTATATGGGAATGTGCCTCTAACTTGTGTCCTTCCTTTAGCAAACATTGCTATCTCTTAGGATGGGTTGAGTCTTGCTTTATATAACTTAAGCAATTGTAGGGAGTTCTTATATGTTAGGGATAGCTGGGCTAAGATAGTGTCCTTTATGCTTTGGTATACCTTAGGAAGTGCCTAGAGGAGGTGTTTAAGCCTCCTCTCTAGCTCTTTGTAGTGGGCTTCCTGTGGGTTAATCTCTGCAATCCTTCTCGCTAGATTGCTAAGGTGGACCCAGGCCTTCCTTATTGTTATATCCTCTAGCATCTCAAAGTTGATAAACTCCTGCATAATTGACATTGCATGTGCTATATATACCTTGCTGTATTTGGCTTTTATTTTGTCCTATACAACCTTTGCACTTTTCTCTTTAAGAATTTCATCTTAGTCATCTTGTAATAGGCAGACAATAATCTCATATCTCGCCTTCGTATTTGCTTTCCTCTAGGTAGGGCTGTGAATTGAGTCCCGGATGCCTAGGAGATCCGAAAGTAATAACCTTCTTCCTAAGTTCTTAGAGGTTGGTGTGTATGCTTCTGGGGCTTTCTCTCCAGATACTGTCCAAAATACATCTTGTCCTTTAAGGTGGTCCTAAAGCAGATTAAACCATGTTCTCTAGTTTTCTCTTAAGAGAATTGGAGCAGCTCTTCTCTTGCTAAATCCACTCTCTTAATCTATTTTGCAAATTAAAAGCAAAAACTCAAAACTAACTCTAGAAAATTAAAACTCTTCCAAAGTAACTAGGCAGTTTCTGGATTGCTGCCTTCCTTACTGTGCAAATTAGATCCTAGACCTGACTTGTCTTCCTGAGACTCGTCTCTCTTAGATGAGGCCCTGCAAGATCTGACCCTTATAGCCTAGGCTCTTATAGGCTAGACAGTGTCCTGCTTGTGGAGAGCCTCTAGTCTTCCACCTTCCTAGATTCAAGTATGATCCAAGGTATTAGCAGTACTTGGTGCTTGGTACAGGCTTATCTAAAGTAGTGCTAGACATAAGACTAATCCTTTCCTCTTTATACCCTTAATTGAGTGTGCCTCACCAGGTTCTTTTCTGTCTTACCCACACCTTTAGGAACTTCTAGAACTATGCTAGGATCTTCTAAAGCTTTAGTGTGTAGTGCAGATAGGTATACCTTAGGTCTCCTAGTACTCTTTTCTGCTTCCCTGTCGCTATTAGTACTGCAGTCCTCCTTTGAGGATGAGAAGGCTAACTCTTTCTACCTAGGGCTCTGCTCTGCAAACCCGGGCTTATAACCTATTGAATTTGGGTGTTTGGGTCGTCGCTCGATGCGGCTTAAGTAGGAGAGGGGCGGAGCAATAGGTAGGAACCAACCGTTGTGATTATAGTTGTTATATACAGGTTGCATCTCACTCCTAAGATAGGGCATTAGCTGAGTTATGTGACCTAGTGTCACATGACCTATGTCACCTAATCTGGTGTCCCAAAGTGTCTCTCAGAATGTCCAACTGGACTGCACTTTCCAACAAAAGCTCCTAATATATCTAGGTATAGTATAGACGCTACTACTCCTAGGTTAGTGTCCTAAATCGTCCGTACTTGTTCCGTAATTAGTTTAAGTATAGTAAGCGTAGACCGACCTAGCTTTACCTCTATCTACGCCTCTAGTAGTAGGCCTCTTTCTTTCGTAACCTTAGATATCCTTTCTATAATAATAGCTTCTAGCGTTTTCGCTATTATATTTAGTAGAGCTATAGGCCTATACGCGTTAGGCTTTATATAGTCTAGCTTCTATAGTTTCCTAAGGACAACTATAGTCGATTTTTTAAACGTAGTAGAGTAGTAGCCTATTATAAGGTACGCTATATATAGCTTAGTAAGTAGTAGTACGAGGCGGGCCTTATATCTTTTTAGGAGCTCGTTTAGTATCTAGTCTAGTTCTATAGCTTTCTTAGTTAGTAGCTATATAATCGTTTCTAGTACTTCTGCTTCTATAATTGCGAGCTCTATATATATTAGTTCTAGGATTGCGTCTTAGTCTATATTACTTAGGTCGGCTACCTTAGGTTTTAGGAAGAAGTATATAGTAAGAGCTTCTACTTTCTCTACGTTATTTTAGCTTTTCCTTTAGTTTAGCTCTAGGAGTCTAATTAGTATATCTAGGAACTATAGAAGTAGTTATAGTTTTTTAGCTCTTTCTCTCGCCTATCTAGCTAGCTTCTATATTTTGTCTAGGTTCTACGTTATTTCCTTAATTGTCGCTCTCTAGAATAGGTTTATATCTCTTTTTACCTATTTCGACCTTACGTAGTTAGCTACTATATATGCCTCGTAGTTAGCTCTAGTCCTACTATTATACTATTCCTATCTTACTAATTTTACTATCCTTATTAGGTATTATATCTCTAGGGTCTAGCTTTCTCTTATAAATAGAGATATTCTAGTATATAGAACTCTCTTTTAAATAGTATCTTATATAATCTCCTATAGCGCTTCTATCTACCTATCTATATCGCTTTTAGTATATATCTCCTCGCTATAGAGCCTTCTACTCTTTACCTAGATCCTCTTCTATATCTCGTTCTAGTCTACTTTTTTCTACTATAGTCTCGGGTTCTATATAACCTCTCTTAGCTCTATATCCTCGATTATAATTATAATTAGAAAGTAGTTCGATCTATAGGCGCGTTCCTAGTCTATTTAGTATATAATAACGCGTTACTGCGTTCTAGCTATTATAAATACTAGGTCTAGCGTTTAGTAACTATATCCCTATTTCTTTTATATAACTGTTCTAGGCTCGATTATAAGCTTAAGTCCTACCTACTTAGTAGCTCGGATTAGTCGGTCTAATATAGCGTACTAGTTCTACGTAAGGTTTCCTCTCTACCTTAAGTAGTATAGATTAAAGTCTCTAAGTAAGATCTACTCTAAGCCTAGGTTCCTCGCGTTTACTAGTTATATAGCTTCTATAGTAACTAGTATAGTACCTAGTTCTATATAGCTAGGTAGTCTACTAGAATTATATACGTTATAGATTATAAGTAGTCTATTCCTTATCTATATTTAAATAGATACTACATCTATAGAGGCCGCTTCGACTTGCTCCTACTCTAAGGTATTAAGGTATTTCGAGACTAGGAATACGACTCTTATATGCCCTTCTATTAGGATAATTTAGTAATAGTACTTACTTATCTTTATCTACCTTATTTAGAGGTTAATCTATAGTTCCTAGAGTGCTACAATCTACGTTTCCCTTAGGTCTAGCTTCTATAAGAGAAGCGACTAAATCGTTTAGCTATAGTTTACGTTATATTAGTAGATCTATAGAGTATATCTATTTATTATATAAGTTATTAACTTTAGATAAGTATTTCTATACCTATATCTTTATCTTCGTCTTTATAGTTAGGTTAGCTACTTTAGGTAACCTATTAGAATAGAAGTTTTCTCGTCTATCTCCTTCCTTCTATTATTACTACTATCGTGCCTCTTAGCCGCTCTAGCCTTACTACGCTAGTTACTTATATACCTACTAGTATAGACTCTCTCTCTTAAGCCGACTATTCTAGTTATAGGCCTAGCTTCTTCTTATTCTATATAAGTATAAAACTGTCGTATATAGTCGTCTATTACGTATAGACTACCTATTTCTATATAAAGAATTTATAGAACTTATTCTTTTTTATATACGTAGCCTATTTAATCTTATAGATTCTCTCCTAGAAGGCGTAGTTCCTATTATAGTTACTATATTTCCTAGTTATTACTATATATATATCTATTCTATACTCTCCTATATACTTTCTATATTTCTTAGTAGTCTTCTTATAGTAGTTTTTAACGTACCCGAACCTATTATATTTGTAAAAGATATATATAGTAATATATAGACCGCCCGTAACCCTCTAGTTAGAGGTAAGACTAATTCTTATAGAATTTAGTATATACGCGACTGCGTCGCGAAGTGTAGGCGTAGGCGCCAAGTATACGCGGCACTAGCCGTTATACTAAGCGTGTAGCCTTAGGCCCTAGATATAAGTTCTACCTTATCCTACTCTTATAACTGCCCCCTCTCTCTAGAGGCAATGTCCTAGCGCTATAGAGGTCGTAGGGATGTAATTTAATTCTTTTAGCGATCTTCGCAACCTAATTATATACGATTCGTATAGTCTTTATAGCTAGGTCGTACCTATATAATTTAGGTAATTGCGCTTCTAATATAAGTAAAGGGTTGCTATACGCGATGCCCTTCTAGTAACTAATATTATAGACAGCGTCGAGGCGAGTACTACGCGCGTACGTAACGTTATTAAGAAGCACTCTCCTCGCTACCGCCTTTCCGTATTTATTAATATTATATTACTACTACTATTATTATGCCTCTAAAGCCCAACTCTAAGAAGCTCTCGCGCCGTATATACGATACGTAGTCTTTAAGTACTCTACGCGCAACCGCGCTGCAGTCGCTACGCCCTAGTAACTCCTTCGAAGATATACTAGATATTATAAGTTCTCCTTTTATAACAACTACTATTACCGGCCTAACGTAGGATTAGCGCTTACGACTCGTACGCGAGTCGAATACATTTACTAAGCTAGGCGGCGCTAATAATCTAGTCCGTAACTAGTAAGATAAGTATAAAGATGCTTAGGAGATGCCGGAGTATTAGCTATATAGTAAAGAGCCTAGCGCTGCCCTAAGCCCGCGTAGCGTATGCGGCTCGCTCTCGAGCTAACTTCGTATAGAGTCTACTACGCCTACGGGCGATAATAGTAACACTATCTAGAGTAGTATAATTCGCTCTCGCTATCGCTCTATAGATCTACTAGCAACTCCTCTTCCTCGCTGCTACGCGGCTCCTCGCGCCCGCGTAGCTAGTAGTACGCAATCGAAGCGCGTACGCGACTTAGTCGATTCGCTCGCCTAAGGAACTCCTTACTCCAAGCGCTAGAAAACTAGCCTACTCTCGCACTATAATAGATGTATGTTCTATATTATCTAGAACCGGAGCGGATAGAGTAAGTTATTACGCGTTCCGGGCGCGACACGTATATTAATCGTATTTGTTGAATTTGGGTGTTTAGGTCGTCGCTCGATGTAGCTTAAGTAGAAGAGGGGCGGAGCAATAGGTAGGAACCAACCGTTGTAATTATAGTTGTTATATATAGGTTGTATCTCACTCCTAAGATAGGGTATTAGCTAAGTTATATAACCTAGTGTTATATAACCTATATTACCTAATCTAGTGTCCTAAAGTGTCTCTTAAAGTGTCTAACTAGACTGCACTTTCTAATACTCCTACTTAGGCTAGATAGTCTTCTACCTATACTTTCCTATATTCCTTATATAAGCTAGAGCTACCTTATAAACTCCTAGAACTATAGCCTATTCTTTAGTTTAGTAAGGCTATTAGTAACTATCTCTTTAGTTAGAACATACTCTACTGCAATCTTTCTCTACTACTAGAGATGCCTAATATAGTTATATATAATATTAATATACTTTAACCTCTTATAAGTATAGGCATCCTTAACTAGAGTTAAGGCAGCTTAGTTGTCTCCTATAAGCTAGACTAGTCTTAGCTCCCTTATAGTATTAGAGTATGCTTTTATAGTTAGTTAGAAGGAGTATTCTTTTACTAACTCTATATAATCCATCTTTCTAAGAAGTGCTACTAGGAACTAAGATTGCTTTATATATATATTTATAGCTATATACTTAGCCTCTATTATTAATGTCGTAATAGACTTTTGCTTCCTACTTATCTAAGAAACTAGGGCTCTATAGAGGAAGAAGATGCTTCTAAGGATTAAGACTCTATCTACTTTATCTATTATATAGTTAGAGTCTAAGTATCTAATTAGCTTTCCTCTACCTCTCCTATATATTAATCTAGGGTCTAGGAATAATCTTAAGTATCTTACTAATTTCTTTAGAGCTTATATATGTTTCCTAGTAGGATCTAAGATATAGGAACTTAGTCTTTTTAGAGGAAAAGCAATATCTAGTCTTATTATTATTATAGGCTACATCTAGGTATCTATTTAGCTCTAGTACTCTGTCTTTAATCCTCTCTTATTATATAAGCCTAGTAGGCTTAAGCTCTTATAGCTATTTATAGGTAAGAGAGTTGGATAGGCTATCTCTTTATATAGATGGAACTTTAAAAGATTCTCCTAGATATAATATTCTTAATTAAATTTTAGAGTTCCTATAACTCTATCTCTTATTAGCCTTATTTCTAGGATTTTCTCTAGCTCTCTAAGATTTTTAATCTTAAAGATCTTTCTAAGTTCTTCCTTAAACTAAAGCACATCCTTTAACTTTAGTACTATAATAGGGATATTATCTATATAAGTAAGGACTATAATACTCCTCCTATAGTAGATAAGTAAGTATAGGTCTACCTCTAATTAAATAAACCTAATCTGTTCTAGCTTTAAGACATAGAGCTTGTTCTAGTCTCTTATTGCTTGCTTTAGTCTATATAGGCTCCTTAGGATTTGTAGGACTATATTAGGTAGTATATTAATACCTAGGAGTAGAAGTATAAAGATTTCTTTTTATAGAGTACTCTTAGTAAATACGTTATTTACATCTACTTAGTACAATTCTAGATCCTTCTTATATATAATAGCTATAAATACTCTTAGAGTATTATGCCTTATTATAGGTGTAAAGGTCTCTTAGAAGTCTACTCCGTATTTCTAAAAGAATCCTTTTATAACTAGTCTTACCTTAAACTTCTTAATAGTACTACTAATTAGCCTCTTTATATTAAACACTTACTTAGAAGTAATAAGGTTTGCTCCCTTAGGAGGGATAACCCCTTTCTAGGTGTTATTAGTTTAGAGGGTAGTAAGTTCTTTCTAGATTGCCTCCTTCTATATATATCCCTATTTGGGATCCTAAATTGCCTTCTTATAGGACTTTAGAATAGGCACCTCTTGTCTTTAAGAGATAGCTAGTACTAATACTACAAATACAACTTCTTTAACCTCTATAAGGGCTTCCTAAATCTACTATCTCTTATTTTTTATATATAAGAGGAATGCCTTCTATTACTTAGCTACTAGTAGTTCCTCTTTATCTCTCTATCTCTTCTAAAGAACCTGCTTAGTAACTATACTATAGGTCCTTAGTTCTAGTCCTTACCTCTTATCTAAGATAGATCTTCTTCTCTTTTAGAACTTTATAGATTAGATCCCCTTCTAACTTCTATGTCCTAGTGGATCTTATATAATATTAAGCTTCTTTTCTATTGCCTCTCTACTAGCTATAGTCCTTTCTTATCTAATAGGCTACTAGTTTAACTTAGGTAGTTAGGTAGTTCTATTTTCCTCCTACTAAGGCTATACTACCTTAGGGTTTTCTTCTCCTAGATCCTCTACTCTCTAGTATTTATCCTTATCCTTCGGTGTAGGTAGAAGTTGCATAAAGAGGGGTTTAATAAGATAGTTAGGCCCCGGGGGGCCCGACTATATTCCTACGGCCTAGCTAATTAGGCTCTAGAGGCCCGACTATATTCCTACGACCTAGCTAGGTTATATTAGTATAGGCTGTAGGCTCTTACTTCTTTAGTCTTCTAACTGGGTTCCTAACTAGTGCTCTACTATCTTAATTAAGTCTAAGAATATTTAACTCTATATCTCCTCCTTTCTTAGCCTTAAAAAAATATAGTAGTACTATAGGCCTTTATAGCCCTTATATTAGGTTTCTAGAAAAGCTATATTTTAGTAGTGTTAGGGACATATCTAATAAACACGGCTTCCTTGCCTCTATTTATTAGCTTATTAGATCTTATCCTAGCTAGCTAAGACCTTAGGTCTATAGATACTACTACTTTGTAGCCCTAGACTCTAAAGTATAAAACTAAGGGTTAAATGCCTAAAAAGGCTTTCTTAGGTAATACCTTAAGGCTATTAATTTCTAGTCTATTTAGTAGTATATTCCTAATAATAGTATACGCGTCTAATACTTTAGGCTAGAATTTAATTAGTATGTTTAAGTCCTTAATTATAGCTCTTATATAGTCTTTAGAGGTCTAGATTAACCTTTCTATAACTCTATTCTAGATAGAATTGTAGGCTTTAGTAGTATAGAAAGTAATTCCTTTATCCTTTTCCTACTACTTTAGTAAAGTAAGAAGTTCTCTTGCCCTATTATTTCTTATAATTTAGATAGGATTTCTAGACTACAATTCTACCTTCCTTCTCTAAATCCTTAAGGCTTCTAGTACATCTTCTCTAAACCTTAACGGAATAGTCTATTTCTTTCTTAAGAAGTTATTAACTATCTTAAGCTACTATCTAAAGCCTAGTCTTAAGATTAGTAAAAGTCTATAGATATTAATTAATATAAGAGATAGCCTTTAGAGCTTTCTCTTAATAACCTTTCCTTTATATTTCTTTATCTTTACTAATATATAGACTCTATAGCTATACTACTCTTTTGGGATTTAGATCTGGGATTTTAGGTTTAAAACCTAGTATAAGTCTTTTAAAAGATCCTTTCTAAAGTATATACACTTTCTATACTAGAGCTCCTACTATTTTTAAGAATTCTCTATTACTATAAAGGTAAAAGCTCTATTTATCTCCTAAGTATTATATATAAAGGCAACCTCCTCTAGGGACTTATTAATTTCTTTAATAAATAGAACTCCTCCTTTTAATTTTGTCTAGATAACAGGTTTTCTAGAGGGTGAAACAAGTGTGAATTTTAGTAGTTAAATACTAAACTACTAGCTAAACTAACTCTAAGAGATAAGATTTACTCTAAGACTAGGGATAAACAAAATATCCTTTAGTATAATCTGCTTGCCTTTTCTCCTATCTATTACTATCTTCCTAATATATATAGTATATAGGTAGCTACTACTAACTTTAATCTATTTTCTAACTTAAAGAGGCTTTAGTTCTCTAAAAAGGGATGCTTAGTTAGTTATATAGAATAAAGCATAGGAATTAAGTAGCTATTCTAATAGTATATACTTGCTTTTTACTTCTATAGTTAAGTATGCAACTTTATTAATATCTTTATTTTCTAATAGAAATAAGGATATATCTAAATTTGCTAAAGACTTGCCCTCTTCCTAGGTAGTATAAGCCTTCTTAAAGGTGTTTTTCCTTAGGATTAATTTAACCTTCTCTCTAAGGGATTGTACTTCTAGGTTAAGCCTCCTTACTAGCTCTTTTAACTCTTCTTTACTAGGTAAGGAGCTCCTCCTATTTTTAGATAGTAAGGTTCTCTTCTAAACCTTATATGTCTTAGTTTTAATAGCTTCCTTTGCTTTGCTTAGGAGAGGATAGTTACTAGTTTTATTTAAGTGCTTATCTTAATAGAGGTTATATAGGAATATGCCTCTAACTTGTGTCCTTCCTTTAGCAAATATTGCTATCTCTTAGGATGGGAGTCTATTCTATTTAGACTCTTCTGCTTTAAGAAGCTAGAGAATTTGTTTAGGTTCTAGGTTCCTCTATACCTAGATAGTCTGCCTTATACTCTTATACTAATCTAGGAGTAAGTGTAGTAGGAATTTAATCCTTATACTAGGAAGCTTAAAGTGCGCCTCCTTTGTATTAACTTCTATAATTCTCCTTCCTAGATTCTAAAAGTAGATCTATAACTTTTTAATTATATCCTCTAGCTCTATCTTAAAAGTAATAAACTCTTAGATAATTGTAATAGTATATGCTTTTTAGACTTTGCTATATTTAGTATATAGTTTCGTCTAGATATTATATGCCCTTATCTTATCTATTACCTTATTTTGGTTATTATTCCCTAAGCTTTTAAGTAGAAGGTGCATTGCCTTTATATTGTCCTTCCTCTATATTAGGCTATGTTTTAAGTGCTCTAACCTAGGAAATCTAGCTCTTTCTTTTCCTTTAAATAATAAACCCTCTAATAGGTCTAATTCTAGTATTTGTATATCTGTGTCTCTTAGGTCTAAGATAACCTAGAATACTTCTTTGCCTTTAAGAATATTCTCTTATAGTCTAAACTATAGTCTCTAGTTCTCTCTTAAGAGGATTAGGGTCCTTCTCTTACTAAAGTTACTCTCTTAATCTATTTTGCAAATTAAAAGTAAAAACTCAAAATTAACTCTAGAAAATTAAAACTCTTCTAAAGTAACTAGGCAGTTTCTAGATTGCTACCTTCCTTGCTATACAAATTAGATCCTAGACCTAACTTGTCTTCCTAAGACTCGTCTCTCTTAGATAAGGCCCTATAAGGTTTAACTCTTATAGCCTAGGCTCTTATAGGCTAGATAGTGTCCCACTTATAGAGAGCCTCTAGTCTTCTACCTTTTTAGATTTAAGTATAATCTAAGGTATTAGTAGTACTTAGTGCTTAGTATAGGCTTATCTAAAGTAGTACTAGATATAAGACTAATTCTTTCCTCTTTATACTCTTAATTAAGTATACCTTACTAGGTTCTTTTCTGTCTTACCTATACCTTTAGGAACTTCTAGAACTATACTAGAATCTTCTAAAGCCTTAGTATATAGTGTAGATAGGTATACCTTAGGTCTCCTAGTACTCTTTTCTACTTCCCTGTCGCTATTAGTACTATAGTCCTCCTTTAAGGATAAGAAGGCTAACTCTTTCTATCTAGGGCTCTACTCTATAAACCCGGGCTTATAACCTATTAAATTTAGGTATTTGGGTCGTCGCTTAATATAGCTTAAGTAGGAGAGGGGCGGAGTAATAGGTAGGAACTAACCGTTGTAATTATAGTTGTTATATATAGGTTGTATCTTACTCCTAAGATAGGGCATTAGCTAAGTTATGTAACCTAGTGTTACATAACCTATATTATCTAATCTAGTGTCCTAAAGTGTCTCTTAGAGTGTCTAACTAGACTACACTTTCTAATAGTATTCTAATTTAGCCCTCCGCGACTACGATAGCAACGTAGGGGGTTTTTCCTCTAGAAATTGCTAGCGCTACTACTATAACCGCTATTACTACCTCTTTACCGAGCAAGAAGAGGTTAAGGGCCCCGCGCGCGCTTTACTACGCGCACGCGCGGAGACTAAGCGCCTCTAGGCTAAAATACGCTAGAGAGGCGCTAATGCTCCTTAGTTTCTTATAGACTAGCTCTAGGAGCTATAGGACAACCTACTAGTTCTTACTAATAGTACGTTTCTCTGCTTACGCCTCGTAAGCGTATTAAGTATATCTAGGATTCGCTAACTATACAACTAGACGCCAAGCGTACGTATAAGCTTATTAATACTAACGAGAACCGCACTAATACGTAGTCTACTAAGCGCTCTAAGAATAGCGCGGGCGCCTCGAGCGCGACTAGTATAGGCCTCTTAAGCGAGGTAATTAATACTATTATAGGCATTAATACTTTCCTCTAGAATATTACCGAGATAATGCGTTAGGTATATCTTCCGAGTCTCCCGCGCGACTTTTACTAACCGAATACGTAGCGTATATACCGCGAGAGCGGTAACCTTCGCTAGGTAAATAAAGCTATAGGCCTACTAGATAGTAGCGCCTTAGAGGATAACTTTAAGGACGATAATAAGGATAATAATACTAAGAAGTAGCTACGGCGCTCCTACTCCACTATATTAGGTTACTAGCGCTAGGCCTTTGCCTTGTAGGCGTACCGGCTTCCTATATAGTCTTAGTATTTTTTAAATGCCGCTCCCTATAATATAAAGCGTAAGAATAGTAATACGTATTTACGACTTCTCTACTCTACTCGACTTCTTTCCTCTTCTTCCGCGACCGCGCTTTATATACTTCTCGAATACGTTTAAAGCTTTATAGTCTTTAAGGTTCTCGGCTAGCTTCTAGGTATTATATTTCTCTAGCTATCCTTCCTACTTAATAAGATACTATCTTCTCTTCTTTAAGATACGGGTTTCTAAGATACTCTCTATACGCTATTCGTTTACCTCGTCTACGAGAGGTATACGCGACGTATACTCTTCGCTTTCGCGTTCCGACTAAGGTTCGAGGAGGAAAATATAGAACACGTTATAGATGCGGTACTTATTTAGTAGTACTAGGTAGTACGCCTACGCGCTAACTACGTCCGTAATCTTAAACGGGCCTAAGTACTTGTCCGCGAGCTTCTTCGTAGGTACTTTTAACCTAAGATTCTTCGACAATAGAAGGATAAGGTCTTCTATATTATATGTCTTTAGCTAATAGTTCTTATTAAAGTACTTCGCCTACGCCTTAGCTGCGTAGCGCTAGCGCTCCGTTAGTTCTTTATATACGCGTTTTAGCCTTATAGCAGCGTCTTTTACTACTAGTACCTCCCTTTCTAAAGGTTCGTCCCGAATCTATTTCGTTAACGTAGCTAACTATAGGTTAAATCTATAAAGTATTTTAAAGGGGCTTATACGCAGCGTAGAGTAGACGCTATTATTGTAAGCGAACTTTGCCTACGCTAAGAGTTCGGACTAATTGTCTTACTCGTTATTATAGAATATTCGTAAGTACTATTCGACTACCTAATTCGCTCGTTTAGTCTATCTATCCGTTTATAAGTAGAAGGCTATACTTAGCTATTATTTAATTAGTGTCTTATAGTAGAAATCTAACTAGAATTAGCTTATAAATACGGCTCCTCTATCGCTTACGATTCCGTTTAGGACTCCGTAATACCGTATAACTACGTCCTATAGGTAAGTCGTAAGCTCTACGCTTATACATCTCTTTATAGTTGGGACGAAGACAACTATTTTAGTATATCTATCTACAATTACTAAGATAGAGTCGAATACCGCACCCTAGTTCTTACTAGGGAGCAAGTCGGTAATAAAGTTTATAGTAATTTCTTACTATAGACCGGATAGTATAGGTAGCGCGCGTAGTTCGCCGTAGGGCCGATAGCGCCTCGCCTTTACGCGTAGATAGTATTCGTACTAAGCTACGTATTATACGATAAACGTACTTATTCCTAGCTAGAAGTACTTCTGTTACACTAAAGCGAGCGTTTTATCCTTTCTAAAATAACCTACTAAGGGGTTATTATAGTATATACGTACTACCTACGTACGGAGTACGTCGTCTTTAGGTAGGTAGAGGCGATCCTTAACGTAAAGAGTATCGTTTAGGACCTTATAATCCTTAAACCTCCCTCTATTCTCTTTTACCGTATCGTATATAGCCTTTGTATCTAGCTCGAGGTATATAAGGGCCTTCGTATAATCGAAGACTAGATCCGATACGTTTACGTAGAGGTGCTCTATCGCGGTCGCGGCGCGTGCGACTCGTACGGGACTAGCGTAACTAGTATAGCTCGGCACTAATAGACCCTAGGCACCTCCTAAGAGGCCCGTACCTAGAGGTATATAAGGAAGTTCTCTCTCTATATAGTACCCCTTTCTTTCGACCTTATAAGCCTTTAACGCTACGGCTAACGGCGTAGCCTTTAATACTATAGCTATAGGAGTGTAGGTTAGCTCTGCTTTCGAGAGCGATATATAACTGTCTCTAAGGGACATCCTAGTAAGGTCCTTATACGTAGCGCGAATACGAGCTACTAGTAAGTCGCTTGCGCTTTATATACTCTACGAAGTTAACCCTTTCTATAATTTTAGCTTACTTTAAAGAGTCGGTAGCAGATTAGACATATAATTCTCCCCGCCTATATAGTCGCTACGCCGCGACGGCGCGTCGGCAGAGTTACGTTTACTAGCCTAATATTCGATAGTAAAGTCGAAAGAGGCTAAGAAGGTAGCCTATCGGGCCTACCTCCCTACTAGCTACTTTATCGTTATAAAGGCTTTTAGGTTCGCGTAGTCGACGAGTACGCTAATCGCGTACTATACGCCTTCGAGGTAAGGGCGCTAGGTCTTAAAGGCTTCTACTACACCTAAGAGCTCCTTATCGTAGGTCTCGTAGTTACACTTAGCTAAGATAAGCTTTCTCGAATAGAAGGCAATAGGATACTAATAGAGTTCGAAGAGTTATAATAAGATCCCTATAACTACGAAGTTAGACGCATCGGTTTCGACGCGAATACGACGCGTAGAGTTAAAGTGTCTTAGTAGCGGCGCTAACTAGAAGGCCTCCTTAAGCTATCGGAACGCCTACTCCTCGCCTACGCTCTAAGGTAAGGGCCTAGGCTTTTTGCTCTTTACTACTCTCTTAGAGAGGGTAGTAAAAGAGGCGACAATCTTCGAATACTCCTAAATAAACCTCCTATAAAAGTTAGCGAATCCGAGAAACAACTATACTTTAGTAAGGGTCGTAGGTCGCGGCTACGTAGCAATTGCGTCTACTCTATAGAGATTTATTTCTATACTACTAGGAGTTATAACAAACCCGAGGAAGTCTACCTTCTTTTAGAAGAAGTAACATTTCTTACGCTACGCGTAGAGTGCGAAGCGCTGGAGACGCTTAAGTACTACGCGTACGTCGCGCACGTGCTACTCCTATATCTTACTATAAATAAGAATATTATCTAGGTATACTATATAGCAATCGTCGATTAACCCACCTAAGGCGCGGTTAATATATCCTTAGAAAGTCGTAGGCGCGTTAGTTAGTCTAAATAGTATTACTTTATATTAGTAGTAGCCGTAGCGCGTGCGAAACGTAGTCTTCTAGCGGTCGCTAGGCTTAATACGAATGCGGTAGTACGTATCCGTAAGGTCTAGTATAGTAAACTATTACGCTCCTATAAAGCGATCTAGGGTTTCGCTAATTAGAGGTAGAGGATAACGATTCTTAATTATAATCTTATTAAGCCTCCTATAATCTATATAAACGCGGACTTCTCTATTCTTCTTTAGGACGAATAAGATAGGCGTACTCGCCTCGCTAACGCTACGCTCGATCTAGTCGTACTCGGCGGCATTGCGTAGATACTTCTAGAGAGTAACTAGTTCTCCTCCGGACTAGTAATAGAGTACCTTAAACGGAGGCTTGCGGTCGGATATAAGGTCGATCGTATACTCCGCGCCTTCGACAAGCGTTCGGCGCATCGCATCCGTAGAATAGAAGATGTCTATAAAGTCTTTAAACTCTTTAGGGAGGATGTTATTAATATCCTTAATCTTTTAGAGCGAGATAGTATAAACCTGTAGAGCCTTCTAAATATTTTTAAAGAACTCGTAGGCTTTACGTACGCGCACTACGTACGGCCCTATATCCTTACCGAACTACTAGCAATTAATAGCGCTATCTACTATTACTCTCTAGGTAGCCCTCTAAGGGCGACCTAGAATAAGTTCTAGTATCGGCATGTCGTAGGCGTAGAAAATGCCTCTACTAGTACGGATCGCACTCGTAGAGTCTACGACTCGTAGGCGTATATAATATATACTATAGTAGTACCCGAGCTCCCCTATAAAGGAGGTCGCTAGCGGTAAAGCTATATTCCGCCGGATAGGTAGGCTATATTATAGAGCGAATGTCCTTAATATTATATTAATATCTGCGGCGTTATTTAGTAAGTATATGCAACGCTAGAGGCCCGCATACGTCTCGACGTCGCCTACTATAGGCTTCGCCGGACGACTCTATACTAGTAGAGGGTCGGTCCCGCTTATTTTAGTATCTAGAGATTGCGGGTCTTCTCCAATACCTAAGCTTTTTCCGCCTTTAGAACCGCTACCTTACGCACTATAGGCTTCTCGCCTTTACGCGGCTATAGATTCGGGTTCGGGCACTTAGTCTTATAGTATCCTTTCTTCTAGTACCTATAGTAGGTTACGTTCGGATAGGAGGTGCTACTAGTACTACGGCCTCGCTATTCTTACAAGTTGCCTTAGCTTTATAACTCTCTCTTCGATCCGCGCTTGTCCTTCGACCTACGCTTAGAACCTAACCGCTATTTACGCTCCTCGCTTACGCTACGATAGCGTTTCGACTATAAGGTATAGTCGGCCTAAGAGAGTATTACCTTCTCGGCCTACTCGAGCCGACGTACTAACGCTACGAGGTCGATACGCTTCTTTAGTATAGTATAGTTCTTAATAATATCCTTTTAGAGGCTTGAGCGCAACTTTACGAGGAGCTAGCGCACTAACTACGCCTCGCCGTAGTCTTCTAGTTACGCCTCGAGCGAGCCTAGTTCTATTATAAAGCTCTAGATACTCTAGCCTTCTTTTTAGTAGGCTTGTTTGTACTTAACTATTATAAGTAGTTAACGATTAGCCTAATCCTCTATAATATTGCGCATAAATCGTTAAAACGATTCTTAATCGTAGTCTTTAGGGAGATCTTTAGAGTTGTACTAATTATACTACGCCTTATACGCCTTGCCTATAAGCTATATAATAGTATATAGTACCTTATTACGCGATATACGGAACTACGCTAGGCTATTTAAGAAGTTTACCTTTAGATAGCGAATAAACTCTCTTACCTCTTTATCCGATTCGCCCTTAAAAGGCTTCGGATCCCGGAGCTTTAGAGCTCGACTACTCGAGTAGCTCGAGTACTCCTCGCCTACGCTTTATATAACGCTCCCGAGCTCCTCGGCTTTATCGCCGTCGTTATTATCTTCTAGCGTAACTATAGTTAGAGCCTTCGAGCCTTCTATTATCGTACGTAGTACTAATATAGTAACTAATAGAGTAGTATACGAAGTCGCCTCGAGTTCGCGTTATAGGCGCTCGTTTTCGCGCTCTAAGAAGTAGAGAGCAAAGAGTTCTCGAAGAGATTCGTTCGCCGATTCTAGGCGTCTCCTCTTCTCTACTACCTCTTCTGCCTAATTACGAGTTAGCGTCTCGTTGCTGTCTTCTCGTAGGGCTGGGCTAGGCGTAGAGCCTACGGCCTCTATACGACGCGTAGTCGCGTCGATATCGTATATTTTATCTATAGGGGTCTATAGATCGCTACCTCTCGTAGAGTCGAAGAATTAGAATTATAAAAGATATATATAGTAATATATAGACCGCCCGTAACCCTCCGGTTAGAGGTAAGACTAATTCTTATAGAATTTAGTATATACGCGACTACGTCGCGAAGTGTAGGCGTAGGCGCCAAGTATACGCGGCACTAGCCGTTATACTAAGCGTGTAGCCTTAGGCCCTAGATATAAGTTCTACCTTATCCTACTCTTATAATATTAGAGGCATTATACGACTCTTTATTATAGGTAGAAGAGCTCTATAGCCTAGAAGTTACTATTATATAGAAGTCCTTTATTTACTATCTCTCTTACCTACGCCTCGCTCTAGACTATTATAATAACTAATAATATATATTTGCCTTCTCGCGCTCTTACTTTCTTTAGCTACTCTACCTTTAGTATATATAGGTCTAGAATATACCTCGCGTTTTTCTTCTATACTATCTCTTAGAGTTGTTTCTTTCTAATATCTATATTTATAAGGACCTTATAGATTAGAACCTAGTATCTATTCTATTAGACTTCTACTTTAGGCTATATCTCTTTTAGCTACCTTTAGTTTCCTTCTAGCCTCTTCTTATCTTCTATACTATATACTAGTACTCTTAGGTTACTACTTAGTAGCTTCTAGACTACTACTATTATATATATTCCTATTTTTGCTTATATTCCCTTCGCGTCTTACTTCTTTGTCTCCTCTCTTACCTCTATAGAGCCTATATTAACTATAATTATATAGGCTCTCTCTAGGTACTTTAGCTAGGTAGTTAGTATCGGATTTACTCTAGCTACTATCTATACTTATAACTATATACGCGCCTATAAGGTGTTTATATATTAGGACTTTTATATTACTTTAATATTATTACTAATCTATTATAATTTTACTATTATATAGTATATCTCGCTATAGTATTAGATTATAAGCTAGGTATACTTTTAGGCGTATAGAAGAGTCTAGAGGAGGTCTTAAGATAGGCTTCTATATCTAAGAGCTCGTTTAATATTAGCCTTAATAGTTCTTAGTTCTATTATATAGGAGTTATCCTTTAGTTTATTAGTTTTAGTAGTATTGCTACTATTAGCCTCGTTAGCTAACCTAGCGCGTAATACGTCCGGAGAGTAGTAGCCTCTATTCTCGTCGCGCGCTATTCTACTATTAATATTAGTAGTGCGCTCTAGGTATATATACGCGTACTAAGAGGCTCTAAGGCCTCTGCCTTTAGTCGTCGTTGTTGCTATTATATTTATGTTTTTTTATAGATTATATAAAAAAAAAAAAAAAAGAGCTTAGATTATAATAAAGAAAAGAAGCGAGAAGAAGCTCGGACCTTAAAAGCCTCGAATTTTCTAGAGGATTCTGCTTCTAGAAACGCGAATATTTTAATAAATACTCGATAGATTTAAATAATTCGACTCTTTTTAGAATCCTCTTAATATAAGGATTCTTTTCCTACTACTAGATCTACTACCGGATCTTATCTTTAAAAATTCTCTAGAGAGCTTATAGCCTTTAAAGTCCCTACTACCTTCTACCTAGGCAACTAAGAATAATAGAAGTACTAGGAGTTAAAAAAACTATAATTAGTCGGACCTTCTAGTAAGTAGTATACTAATAGGTAGTATAAGTAAATACGGAAATTAAGTAGAAGTAAGAAAGTACGCTACTAGCCGAGTCTCTCTCTTTAAAGAAATAAAAAGAGAAGGAATAAGAAGAGAAGGAATAAAAAGAGAAGAAATAAAAATGTCTCTAAGTAATAAGACCTTTACGTTCGCACGTCTAAAGAGATAAGAAAACTACGAAATCTAGTCTCTTAGAATAAGATCTTACTTAACTAAAAAAGGCTATATCGACGCTATTCTAGACGATACTAGTAATAGTAACAATAAAGCTCTAGCTACTATTCGGTTAGGCGTAGAGGACGGACTACTACTACAAATTTCTAATAGTAGTATAGCTAAGGAAGCTTAGAATATACTTATAGAGTTATACTTCTCTAAAGGATTTAACTCTAAGTTCTTACTTTATAAAGAACTATTCTAAACTATCTTAGAATCCTTAGGCTCTATAGAGTTGTACGTAAATACTATTTAGCGCTTATACTTTTAGAACGTAAATACGTAGCAGCGGAGGATATCGGATCGACGTAAGTAGAAGAGAGAAGAGATAAGAGGAAAGAGAGTAAAAGTAAGAGGAGAAGAGAAGAAGAGAGGGAAGAGAAAGAAGTAAGTAGTAAGAAGTAGAATACTTTCTTTATTACTTACTTACTTAGAACGTCTTAGAAACGTTCTTATATACTACTTTATTACGTACTAGAATCTTCTATTAACGCGTAAGCGTATTAAGAAGCTAGAACTATTTAGGACTAGTACTTATACTACTTATAAATTAGTATTCTTTAGCTTTCTCCTTATTACGTAGCCTTATTATTATCTAATTTTATAGACTTTTAGGCCTCTCTCTATAGTAAGGTTACTCTCGCTACTTAAGATATTTAGGCTTCTCTTTATAAGTAAGATTACTCTTACTACTTAAGATGTTTAGGCCTCTCTTTATAGTAAGGTTACTTTTACTACTTAAGATATTTAGGCCTCTTATTATAGTAAGGTTACTCTCGCTACTTAAGAGAGAGAGGTGTTAGGTCGCGTAGTATCGCGTCTATAGTAGAGACATTCTATAGCAAAATGTCCTTACTATTTTAATACACCCCTATAAGGATATTTTAAGAAGCTTTTATATATACGGCTTTTTAAAAATAAGTCTCTATTAATGCCTTTTATTATCCGCGGCCGCGTATAGTCTTTATTTAGACTATATATTAGGCTATAGAGCTTTACTAGAGAGTCTAGGCTTCTCCTAGTAGTATAATCTCTATAAATGCTTATATATCTATAATCGCTTATTCTAATCGTAGTATAGGCGTCCCTTAACTACTAGAATAGCTATAGACTAAAAGCTTATAGAGTAAATTAGGAAGATAACTAGTAGAATCGTAGTTATCTTATCTAATAGCCGTTTATCTAGTCTAAGTTCTTTATATATATATATTACTAGTAATTGTAGAGAATATTTATTATCTTTAGTAACTAGCACCCGATTTATATACCTTTTACGCTCTAAAGTAGGTACTCTTTTAGAGTCCTAAATAAATTACAATCTAGGCCTTTAGTAAAGATATCCGCTACTTGTTCTTTAGTAGGGATCCAAACTAAATCTACTAGGCCTAAGGAGTAAGCATCGCGTATAAAGTAGTATTATATATCGATATACTTTGTTTTAGCGTAGTGCTCGGGGTTATTCGCTAGTTCTATCGCCGATTTACTATCGGTAAATACTGTAATCGCCCTATCCTCTATATTTAATTCCTTAAGTAAATCTTTAAGGAATATTGCCTCTTTTATAGCCTCTTTTAAAGCTATGTACTCGGCTTCGCAACTAGAGAGGGCTATAGCTTTTTATAGAATAGAACGCTAACTTATAGGCGCTTTATTATTTAATAAATAGACGTACCCTATTATAGAATAGCGCGTAGTATAGTTAACTCTCTAATCTACGTTGCTATAGCCTTTTAATAGCGGAGGGGATTATATATTATAAATAAGCGCCTTATTTAGACTATTAGAGTCGTTTAAGTACTTCTAGATCCTATTAAGAGCTTTATAGTACGTAGAGTCTAGATTAGATATAAATTTAGCGACTTAGCCGACAGCGTAGCTTATATTAGGTCTTGTTTTCGTCGCTAGATAGATTAATGCGCTTACTTCTTTTTAGAATTAGCGTATATCCTCTAGTTTAGCCTCTTCTTTAGCTTTTTCTAGGCGTACGCTTATCTCTATAGATATAGAGATAAGATTAAGCCCTAGCTTCTTATATCTCTCTAGTATCTTTAATAAGTAACCTTTTTAGCTTAAGGTTATTAACTTATTAGGACGGTCTCTAGATACTTCTATACCTAGGTAGTGTTTTACTAGTCCTAAGTCGCTTATTTCTAAGTACTTAGAGAGGTTTTCCTTTACTTTAGAAGCTAGGCTTTTTATAGGAGTAAAGATTAATATATCGTTAACGTAACATATTATAAAGACGCCTATCTCTCTATTTACGAAAGTAGTACTATCTTTAAGTAAAGAGGTAAAGTTATATTTAGCTAGAATAGATTTAAGGTATAGGTACTACTACCTACTAGCTTGTTTTAAGCTATATAAGGTAGTATTTAGGCAGTAGACTAGATTTTCTTTTCCTTTAACCTCGAAACTTTTAGGTTATTCGACATATATTTCCTTATTAATAGGGCTATTAGGAAATGCTAGTTTTATATCGATTTGTTCTATTTCGTAGTCTTTATAGGTAGCTATATAGAATAAAGCGCGCTAGGTTTCGAGTTAATACGTATTACTAAAAGTATCGTTATAGTCTAGGCCTAGTACCTACTTAAATCTCTTAGCAACCTATCTAGATTTTAACTTAAGAAGCTTTCTATAAGGGTTGCGTTTAGTCTTATAGACCTAGCAGCTCTTTATAGCCTTTCGCCTTTTAGGAAGATCTACTAAGTCCTAAGTTTTAAGACTATTTAAGTCGTTAACTTCTCGGGATATAGATTCTTCCTATTCTTTTCTATTAGGGCTACTTATAGCTTTAGTATAGCTTAATAGATCTTCTAGGTTATTACTAGCTATTAGAGTATATAGGCTTAGCTCGTCTAGTAGACTGTTATCTTCTAGAGTTATAAGAGGTCTAGAAGAGGTAATATCCCTTATAGTAGTTTTAGGCATTTTAGAGATAGTATTCGAGTCGCCTATAAGCTCGTCTTCCGAGTCGCTTACTCTAGAGTATATCTTTTCTCTAGATACGTCCGTACTTTCTCTAGAGACGTCTAGGCTTTCTCTAGGGACGTCTAGGCTTTCTCTAGGAACGTCTATATTTTAAGATCCTTCGAGATATACTAGCGACTCTTAAGGTTGCTCTATCTTATTTAGAGGCTTATAGAATTGCCCTTTTAAGATAATAACGTCTCTTACTTAAACTACGCGTCTAGATTCTAAATCATATAGTTTATATAGATTATAATCGCTATATCCTATTAGAATCGCCTTCTTAGCTTTAGTATTAAGTTTCTTAGCTTTTACTTACGTATAGTAAGCTATAGAGCTAAAGATTCTAATATTACTAAGGTTTAGTTTCTTTTTATACTTTAGTTCGTAAGGGGATTTAAAGTCTAAGAACGAATACAGAGTTCTATTATATAGAAAAACAGCCGCTTCTAAGGCCTCTCCTTAAAATTAATTAGAGAGGCTCGATTCTAGTAAAAGAGTATATACTTTACTAAGCAGCGTCCTACTTAGTCGTTCTATAAGACCGTTTTATTCGGGGTTATAAGGGCTACTTAGTTTGTGTTTAATGCCTTCTACTTTTAGTAAGGATTCTAGTTTCTTACTAGTAAGCTTAGCAGCGTTATTGCTTTTAAATACTTTAAGGTACGGCCTCTTTCTAGAGTTAGAAGTAGAGTTTTCGGCTCTTATCTTAAAGTCCTTAAAGCGAGAAAAAGCCTTATATTTATTATAGATTAGGTCTGCTTCTATAAACTAAGTATAGTTATCTATAAAGCTAATAAAGTACCTATACTTTCTATTTATAGGAGGTTCTATAGAGCCGTATATATCGCAGCTTACTTTATTAAGATAACTAGTAGCTTTTTCTATTATTTAGCGACTTATTTTTTAGGTGTGTTTACTAGAGATATATACTTTGCACGTAGGGCTTATTATCTTATTTTTAGTATTTACTTTTAAGTATCTTAGAGCTTTATTACTAATATACTTTAGTCGCTTATACTAAATACTAGCATTACTTTTAGACTCTAAGTATAGAGCTTCTTTCTCTTTAGTTTTAGGAGATATAGTAACCTTTAGCTTATATAACGACCTTTCTTTAATAGCCTTAGCTATTAAGTTGTTATTTAAGTTAAAGAGTTTAATTATACTATCCTTTAGCTAGGCATAAACCTTATAATTATCTAGTTAAGATAAAGAGATTAGGTTTATACTAAACTCGGGTATAAAGAGATAATTAGTAAGATATACGACCTTATTAGTATTGCTAAATCGAACTTTTACGTCTCTAACCCTATAAGAGATTATACTCCTAGCGTTTCCCTACTTTATAGTAATAGAGTTTTTAGTAAAAGTCGTAAAATACAATTTTTTACTAATAATATATCGGCTAGTACTAGAATCTAGGACCCAATCGTTTTAGTCTTGCTCTTTACTAGAATAGAGGATATAAGGTATTACTTCCTCTTATTCTAGTTTAGAGAGGGTCCGTGCGTCTTCTAGTAGCGTAGCGTAGAGTACTTCTACTACTTCGTCTTCCTCGCTAGTAATAAGAGCGTTTTTACTCTTTTTATTACTATTAGAGGTACTAGACGTAGTAGTTTAGTCGCGCTACTATTCTAGACGTAGATTCGGGTGTTTATTAAAGCATTTCTCTTCTAAGTACTCTTCCTTTTTATAGAAAGCGTAGTATTTAGAAGAGTTCTTAGGTCCTTTATTTTTAAGACGCTTAGGATGCTATTTAGTAGCCTTTCTACTACTAGTATTCTTCGATCTATCGCGAAGGTATAAGGCAGTTTCCTTAGTATTATACCTTCTCGATTCGTCGAGAATATTCGAACATAATACTTCTAGCGTATAGGCTTCTTTATTACTTCTTAAGCTTTAAGATATAGAAGTAATAAAAGAGTCGTACTCTTTAGTAAGGTTATTAAGAGTCTAAGTAATAAGTACTTACTTAGGAAGCTCTATTCCCTTTGCTTTAAGTTAGTCGTATAAGCGCTAAATAGTATTTACGTACGACTCTATAGAGCCTAAGGATTCTAAGATAGTTTAGAATAGTTCTTTATAAAGTAAGAACTTAGAGTTAAATCCTTTAGAGGAGTATACCTCTATAAGTGTATTCTAAGCTTCCTTAGCCGTACTACTATTAGAAATTTGTAGTAGTAGCCTATCCTCTACGCCTAACCGAATAGTAGCTAGAGCTTTATTGTTACTATTACTAGTATCGTCTAGAATAGCGTCAATATAGCCCTTTTTAGTTAGGTAAGACCTTATTCTAAGGGACTAGATTTCGTAGTTTTCTTGTTCCTTTAGACGTGCAAACGTAAAGGTCTTATCGCTTAGAGACATTTTTATTCCTCCTCTTTTTATTCCTTCTCTTTTTATTCCTCTAGAGAGAGAGACTTAGCTAATAGCGTACTTTCTTACTTCTACTTAATTTCCGTATTTACTAATAACACCTATTAGTATGCTACTTGCTAAGAGGTCCGACTAATTACGGTTTTTATAACTCTTAGTACTCCTATTATTCCTAGTTACCTTACTATATATCTTAGTAAAAAACATGAACGCGCCCTAGGAGGCGACGACGACGACGGCGGGAGGCCTCGAGGCCTCCCAACACGCGACGACAAACCCCGACCGACAACACGACGTTGCGAGCGGAGGAGGGAGCCCGGGAGAAGGAGGTTGCGTCTCCAACTCCCAGGAAGCCCGAGCCCGCCCGCAACCACCCCCCTCTAGCCAACAAGGCCAGAAACAAACTGCTGAAGCAAACATAAGACTAACTATCTAGAGAAACCTAAAGACACTTACGACCCAGATCCAGAGCCACCTCGACTCCCAGTCGACCCTCCCCCCCTCCCCGACCCTCCTCCTCCTCTAGTAGGCCCAACAGGCCCTCCTCCACCACGCCCTCCGCCAGGAAGAGTCACAGACTCTTTAGGCTATCCAAAAAACCCTCCAGAGCCGACTAACACCCACCACCGCTACCCCGAAAACATAGGCCCAGACAGCCCAATTCGGACACACAATGCTAAGGCCCCAACCTTAGGCATCCATAACCATCTTAGTAAAGATGGGAAACTAAGAAGAAAGGGAGAAAGTAAAGAAGATGAGCCATAAAGAGCTCAGAAGGACACTCGGAGTGCAGCAATTCAAGGCTGTACAGAAGCTCCCAAGCGGAGACCTTAAAGTCATCCTTTATAGAGAAGGAGAGAAAAGCCGGTTAGAAAGGGACCAATCATGGCTCAAGGCTGCATACCCGGGAGCCCAAGTGGAGTCACCTAGTACACAGGTGATTGTACACGGCATTAGGACTTCCTAGAAGCCAGAGAATGCAGAAAGTTGGGCCCAGCTAGACCAGGACAACCTTACCTAGTTCCCGGATGGGCTTAAGATTAGGAAAGCCTTCTAGCTTAAGAACTAGAGGGCAAGGGAAGAAACCAACTTCTCATTAGTAGTAATAGCAGTGCAAGACAAGCAGACTGCGAGAGAGATGTGTAAGAGGGGCATTACTATAGGGGCAATGTAGTGTATAGTGGAACTATACCACCTACAACAGAGGATAGTGCAATGCCTTAAGTGCAACAACTTCGGGCATATTACTACCTACTGCAGGGCCACGGAGGACACATGTGGAAAATGCGCAGGAAAGCATCGGACGGACACCTATAAGGAAAAGAAGGTCAAATACAGCAACTACAGAGGAGACTACAAGGCATACTCCCTCCAATACAGCTACAAAGCAGCTGCGAAGGCTAAAGCAAGAGCCTTCTCAGAATAGTTCAAGAAGCAATAAAAAACAGCCTTAGGCTCAGCACAAGAAGACAAGGCTGCAGAATCCTTAGTCCTTAAGAGGAAAGCCCTACTAACTGAGCCAACGCAAAGAGATGTGAGATACAAAGGCAGGCCCTTAGGCACTACAGCAGCAACGATGGCTGGCAGGAAGCAGACAAGCAAGCTCCACTTCCCCCTACCACAAGAAAGGGAGGAAACCTAGGGGGAAACAGATACACCCTAAGAAGGGATGGATATTGACCCAATTAAGCTCCTCTCCCAAGTGTCCTATAAGTAGCCAAACCCTAACGATCTACTAACACAATGTCAACCGGTTAAACACTACCTAAACCCTGCTGCTAGATAGCTAGGCAGCGGAAGAGGCTACAGTAATAGCACTCTAAGAACTATAGCTAAATACTACGAATAGCAAGACTAAGACTAAGAAAGGATACTTTGCAGTCCTCCTACTCTAATAGAACCCGAGGGTTGCAATACTTGTGTCCGACAAGATTGGGACTAACAACTGGACACCACTCTTCTACAATATAGGTAACTTAGTAACTATCCAAATCTAGACATAAGTAGGAACCATCTCTATCCACAACTGCTACAACTTTTCGGGGCCAACAAACTATAGACAAGAAGGGACCCTCCCTGCACTCCAGGAAGCACTCCTACAAACCCCAGGGGATACAACTGCAAGCCATATAGTGGTGGGAGACTTCAACCTCCACCACCCAAAATGGGGGGGAAACACGACACAGTCCTAACACACTATAGCAGACAAGCTCATTGAAACAGTCATAGAGGCCCAGCTATAGCTGACCCTAAAACCAGGAACAATTATATAGGAAAGATATATAGCTAGCTGCTAAACATTAGACCTAGTCTTTGTTAGCTTCTCCCTCTAAAACCTAATCCAAGAATGCAAAACCCTTCTAGAGGAGATACATAGCTCTAACTACATCCCTCTTAGGACAACCCTCTGCATTAGCCTCTAAGGGCCAATAGGAAGAAGCCAGAGAAAGCAGTAGAAAGCTGCTAACTAGGCCAGAATCCGGGACCTTATAGCCCGGGACACTAACTAACTCAGCCAACTCCCACTAGACATAAGGGAGCACCTGGATACACTAGCCTGCAACATACAATCCTCTATCTAGAGGACTGTAGAGGAGATAGTTCCTATAGCTAGACTATCAAACTATGTAAGGATGGCATGGACACAAGAGTGCAAAGATGCTACAAAGCTTATAAGGAAAAGGAGAAGGGAATAGAGAGACTACAAAACAGAATGGAGCTATATACAATACCTTATAGCATTACATGCAAGGAGCAAGGTAGTAAGGAGAGAGCAGAACCTAGCTTAGAGAAGGATAATAAAAGAGGTTACAGAGGACCCTAAAAAGATCTAGAAGATAGCTAAATAGGCTAGAGAAGGAGCGAACTAAGGGCACTAGCTACTACACTTCCCAAGCCTAGATAACATAGAGTATAACGGAGACACTAACGAGAGAAAAGCTGCAATCCTAGTAAAACATTTCTTCTTAGACCTAAGGGAGGCAGACCTAAGTGACATCCAACGCACCTAACTACTACCCCAATTCCAGATAGAGGTCGAGGTCGACTCAAAGGAGGTGGAGAGAATTCTTAGAAAACTGCTTAGCAACAAGGCCCCGGGACCTAACCAAATACCAAACCTCCTGCTCAAAGAATGTAGGGAACAACTTGCCCCAATCCTAGCCAAACTCTTTACTATATACCTAAGGATAGCGTACTACCCCAAAGCCTTTAAGCACTCTACGATAGTGGTACTTAGGAAACCACAGAAACTAAACTACATAAAGCTAGGAGTATATAGACCAATTGCCTTACTAAACACAATTGCAAAGGTCCTAGAAGCCGTAGTTGCAAAGAGGATGTCTAAGGAGACTAAAGAAAGAAAACTCCTCTTAGAAGAACAGATAGGTGCCAGGCCTAGCAGGTCTACCACCTCCGTACTAGACCTTATTACTAAACAAGTGAGAACTATCTAGAAAACTAGGCTAGGAGCGGTGGCATCAATGCTTTGCCTAGACATCTTAGGGGCCTTCGACAAGGTCTCCCACTAGAGGCTACTCTATAACATTAGAATGAAAGGCTTCCTAGAACACATTGTTAGCTTTATCCGGTCATTCCTCCAAGACAGGACCACCTACCTAAGGCTTAGAGAATTTATGGACCAACCAAGGCCCCAAAACACAGGAATCCCCTAAGGCTCCACCCTGTCCCTAATCCTATTCCTCTTCTTTGCCTCTACCCTGCTCCTAACGCTATATAAAGGGAACACCTCAGCAATGGGGTTTGTAGATGACTCCAACATCCTCACATACAGCATGTCTATAGAGGAAAACTACAGGCAACTAGAGAAAGCCTATTAGAAGTGTGAAGAATAGGTAAGGAGACATGGGGCAGAATTTGCACTACAAAAATACTAGCTTATCCACTTTATAAGGAGTAGGAAACACAATCTCAAGGCTATAGTTAAAATACAAGGATTTAATAGTAACCTACTACCGTTACTAAGGCTCCTCGGGGTCTAGGTAGATACTAAGCTCAAATAGGGCCTATATATTAAACAGGCAGTAGGAAAGGGAGCCAAACAGATACAATTACTCCAAAGGTTATGCAAATCCACATAGGGAGCATCCTTCTAAAGAGCACGACACCTGTATATAGTAATAGTACGGCCGGCCATCACCTTTGGATGCCAAGTATAGTCAAACCTAGAAGGCACATAAGGCTACTATAGGAACCTTACCAAGCCTATTAAGAAGATTTAGAGAGAGGCCCTAAGGAACATTATAGGAGCATACAAGTTAGTTACAACAGCTGTCCTAGAGAGGGAAGCAAACATTGCTCCTCTCTACCTATATACCTAAGACCTAGCTAGGCAAGCATCTAAAAAGCAAGACACCTAACCTACATACTAATATATTAGGGACAGGTGCAGAGAGATTAGGAGACAGACATAAGTAAGAAGGAGAGCAAGGCAACCTACAGCACTAACCCAAACTAGGCAAGAGGAAATCCTCTAGCTAGTACAAGGATAAGAGACAACAATACAGATACATCTAGGCTGCAAAGCATAGTAGGCAAAACACTAATAGGACAAGAAGTAGGAGAGGGATAAGGAAGAGAGGAGGGCCAGGGCAGGAGGAGAACAACCACCTGCATAGAAAACCACTACCTCCTCTATTATAGGGCCAAATCTGCACAAAGGACTCACCAGACCAGAGAGCACGATAATTACACTCCTAAGGACAGAGCATATCGGGATAAGGCAGTACCTTACTAAGAGGCGAGTCCTAGGATATACACCAGACTGTGAATGCAGGTAGGGACACGAGACACTAAAACATATCTGCATTTTCTACCTAAAATAGAAAGAGAGAAGGCACCTCCTATTCTAAGAAGGAGGATCCACAAACTAGAAAGACCTAGCTAACACAAAAAGGGCTATATACTACAGCCAAGTAGCTCATCTAAGAAGGTATCCTAGAACAGTTCTCACTTGTAGGAAGAGAGGCGTAGGAAGAAGAGAGGAGAGAGACGGGGGAGGATAGGGCCTAGTAAGAGGAGGACTCGCTAGACACCTAGTATTGTCCGAAGGAAAACAGAGACGAAGGAAGCGGCTACGTAGGCTGCAAGGCAAAAGAAACGCGAGGGTTTTTCGTAGGCTTTTCCCTTAGCCGAAACATATAGGGCGTGCTGCTTACTCTAGTTACAAGAGGTAGACCGGCGTATAAGAATTATCTATCTATCTATTATTCCTAGTTGCCTAGGTAGGAGGTAGTAGGGACTTTAAAGGCTATAGGCTCTCTAGAGAATTTTTAAAGATAAGATCCGGTAGTAGATCCGGTAGTAGATCCGGTAGTAAGTCTAGTAGTAGGAAAAGAATCCTTATATTAAGAGGATTCTAAAAAGGGTCGAATTATTTAAATCTGTCGAGTATTTGTCGAGATATTCGCGTTTCTAGAGGTAGAATCCTCTAGAAAATTCGAGGCTTTTAAGGTCTAAGCTTCTTCTCGCTTCTTTTCTTTATAGCAATCCGGGCTTATAACCTTTTAGAATATATATATATAGCGGCGGAGAATATCGGATTAACGTAAGTAGAAGAGAGAAGAGATAAGAGGAAAGAGAATAAAGGTAAGAGGTAGAGAGAAGAAGAGAGAGAAGAGAAAGAAGTAGTAGTAAGGAGTAGAATGCTTTCTTTGTTACTTGTTTTCTTAGGACGTCTTAGGAACGTCCTTATATACTGCTTTGTTGCGTACTAGAATCTTCTATCGACGCGTAAGCGTATTAAGAAGCTAGAACTATTTAGGACTAGTGCTTATACCGCTTACAAATTAGTATCCTTTAGCTTTCTCCTTATTACGTAGCCTTATTATTGTCTTATCTTATAGACTTTTAGGCCCCTCTTTATAGTAAGGTTACTCTTACTACTTAAGATGTTTGAGCCCCTCTCTATAGCAAGGTTACCCTCGCTACTTAAGATGTTTAGGCCCCTCTTTATAGTAAGGTTACCCTTACTACTTAAGATGTTTAGGCCCCTCTTTATAGTAAGGTTACTCTCGCTACTTAAGATGTTTAGGCCCCTCTTTATAGTAAGGTTACCCTCGCTACTTAAGAGAGAGAGGTGTTGGGTCGCGTAGTATCGCGTCTATAGTAGAGACATTCTATAGCAAAATGTCCTTACTATTTTAATAACGACTTTTACTAAAAACTCTACTACTATAAAGTGGGGAAACGCTAGGAGTATAATCTCTTATAGGGTCGGAGACGTAAAAGTTCGATTTAGTAATACTAATAAGGTCGTATATCTTACTAATTGTCTCTTTATACTCGAGTTTAGTATAAACCTAATCTTATTATCTTAACTAGATAATCGTAAGGTTTATACCTAGCTAAAGGATAGTATAATTAAACTCTTTAACTTAAATAATAACTTAATAGCTAAGGCTATTAAAGAAAGGTTGTTATATAAGCTAAAGGTTACTATACCTCCTAAAACTAAAGAGGAAGAAGCTCTATACTTAGAGTCTAAAAGCAACGCTAGTATTTAGTATAAGCGACTAGAGTATATTAGTAATAAAGCTCTAAGACACTTAGAGGTAAATACTAAAAATAAGATAATAAGCCTTACGTGCGAAGTATATATCTCTAGTAAACACACCCGAAAAATAAGTCGCTAAATAATAGAAAAAGCTACTAGTTATCTCAATAAAGTAAGCTATAATATATACGGCTTTATAGAACGTCCTATAAATAGAGGGTATAGGTACTTTATTAGCTTTATAGATAACTATACTTAGTTTATAGAAGCAGACCTAATCTATAATAAATATAAGGCTTTTTCTCGCTTTAAGGACTTTAAGATAAGAGCCGAAAACTCTACTTCTAACTCTAGAAAGAGGCCGTACCTTAAAGTATTTAAAAGCGATAACGCTGCTAAGCTTACTAGTAAGAAACTAGAATTCTTACTAAAAGTAGAAGGTATTAAACATAAACTAAGTAGCCCTTATAACCCCGAATAAAACGGTCTTATAGAACGACTAAGTAGGACGCTACTTAGTAAAGTATATACTCTTTTACTAGAATCGAGCCTCCCTAATTAATTTTAAGGAGAGGCCTTAGAAGCGGCTATTTTTCTATATAATAGAACTCCGTATTTGTCCTTAGACTTTAAATCCCCTTACGAACTAAGGTATAAAAGGAAACTAAACCTTAGTAATATTAGAATCTTTAGCTCTATAGCTTACTATATATAAGTAAAAGCTAAGAAACTTAATACTAAAGCTAAGAAGGCGATTCTAATAGGATATAGCGATTCTAATCTATATAAACTATACAATTTAGAATCTAGACGCGTAGTTTAAGCAAGAGACGTTATTATCTTAGAAGGGCAATTCTATAAGCCTCTAAATAAGATAGAGCAACCTTAAGAGTCGCTAGTATATCTCGAAGGATCTCTAAATATAGACGTCTCTAGAAAAAGTATAGACGTCTCTAGAGAAAGCCTAGACGTCCCTAGAGAAAGCCTAGACGTCCCTAGAGAAAGCACGGACGTATCTAGAGAAAAGATATACTCTAGAGTAAGCGACTTAGAAGATAAGCTTATAGGCGACTCGAATACTATCTCTAAAATGCCTAAAACTACTATAAGGGATATTACCTCTTCTAAACCTCTTATAACTCTAGAAGACGACGGTCTACTAGACAAGCTAAGCCTATACGCTCTAATAGCTAGTAATAACCTAGAAGATCTATTAAGCTATACTAAAGCTATAAGTAGCCCTAATAGAAAAGAATAGGAAGAATCTATATCTTAAGAAGTTAACGACTTAAATAGTCTTAAAACTTAGGACTTAGTAGATCTTCCTAAAGGGCGAAAGGCTATAAAGGGCCGTTAGGTCTATAAGACTAAACGCAACCTCTATAGAAAGCTTCTTAAGTTTAAATCTAGATAGGTCGCTAAGGGATTTAAGTAGGTACTAGGCCTAGACTACGACGATACTTTTAGTAATACTTATTAATCTAAAACCTAGCGCGCTTTATTCTATATAGCTGCTTATAAAGACTATAAAATAGAACAAATCGACGTAAAACTAGTATTTCCTAATAGCCCTATTAATAAGGAAATATACGTTAAATAACCTAAAGGTTTCGAGGTTAAAGGAAAAGAAAATCTAGTCTACTGCCTAAATACTACCTTATACGGCTTAAAACAAGCTAGTAGGTAGTAGTACCTATACCTTAAATCTATTCTAGCTAAATATAACTTTACTCCTTTACTTAAAAATAATACTACTTTTGTAAATAGAGAGATAGGCGTCTTTATAATATATTACTTTAACGATATATTAATCTTTACTTCTATAAAAAGCCTAGCTTCTAAAGTAAAGGAAAACCTCTCTAAGTACTTAGAAATAAGCGACTTAGGACTAGTAAAATACTACCTAGGTATAGAAGTATCTAGAGACTGTCCTAATAAGTCGATAACCTTAAGCTAAAAAGGTTACTTATTAAAGATATTAGAAAGATATAAGAAGCTAGGGCTTAATCCTATCTCTATACTTATAGAGATAGGCGTACGCTTAGAAAAAGCTAAAGAAGAGGCTAAACTAGAGGATATACGCTAATTCTAAAAAGAAGTAGGTATATTAATCTATCTAGCGACGAAAATAAGACTAAATATAAGCTACGCTATTAGCTAAGTCGCTAAATTTATGTCTAATCTAGACTCTATATATTATAAAGCCCTTAATAGGATCTAGAAGTACTTAAACGACTCTAATAGTCTAAATAAGGCGCTTATTTATAACGTATAATTCCCTCCGCTATTAAAAGGCTATAGTAACGTAGATTAGAAGGGTAACTATACTACGCGCTGTTCTATAATAGGGTACGTCTATTTATTAAATAATAAAGCGCCTATAAGTTAGCGTTCTATTCTATAAAAAGCTATAGCCCTCTCTAGTTGCGAAGCCGAGTATATAGCCTTAAAAGAGGCTATAAAAGAGGCAATATTCCTTAAAGATTTACTTAAGGAATTAAATATAGAGGATAGGGCGATTATAGTATTTACCGATAGTAAATTAGCGATAGAACTAGCGAATAACTTTAAGTACTACGCTAAAATAAAGTATATCGATATATATAATATAATATAACAATCTTTTACCGAACTACCTCGTCTCCGAGTAAGCGGAGTATCCTATCTTTAGTTTTTAAGTATAAAAGCCTTTAAGGCCTAATAGAGCCTCGCTAGTATAAAACTCCTTAAACCTCCCTCTGTTCTTTATAACTAGCTGCTACTCGGTTATCTCTTTATTTATTCTCCTTAGGACGTATATAGTATCTATAGAAGCCCTCTCTCTTACTAGGTGCCTGCCTCTCTCTCTATTATACGACCTTAGGTTGTCTGCGCCTCTTCTTCCTCTCGCGCTAGTAAGAATTAGCCGAGTGTACCTTTCTATATAAGCTATTTCGCTATAATAAGGAGGCCTTTCTTTATAATTGTTAGTATCTCCTAGTCGGACATGCCTATATCAGCGAATAGGCTCTACCTATTGCCTTATTAGAGTAGGTAGAACACGTATATATGTTTAGCTATTTGCGTACTCTATCTATACTTGTACTTAGGAGATACTTCTAGGACTCTACGCTTAGCTAGATAGTAGTTAAATCCGATATGTTCTATTCGTAGGAGAGTAACTATTATGCTTTATAGCTTAGTTAGTCCCTTATATATTACTAGGTGTTTTTTGTCGCCTTCGGTGCGCTAGGCTATAGGCTAGCGGCTTGTCGTTGTAATCCTTTTTGTCTTCTCTTACATCTATATCCTTCTCTACTTCTCGTTTGCCTAGCTACTTCTACCTCCTCGCACCTCTCTCTCCTATTTTTAGACTATAGCTTAGATAGTCTCCCTCTATAATAGGTTGTCTTTCCTCTAGCGTCCTTGCTTCTATCTATATTAGTTTTAGCAGAGTACCTACTACTATTATTCCCGAAGGTGTTCGTCTACTCTATTATTGCTCTACTTTACTACGTATTACCTTACTATATCCTAGGTATAAAGGTGGATTAGAGCAATCCTAGATTCGCTCTAGAGAACTATTTAGTTTACGCTCTTATAGGCTCTTATAATATGTCGTAGCGCTATATTCTATACTTTCTTAAGTAGTTCTATAAGTCCTTTCGAGTATCCTACTATTTCTATAGAGTTCGCCTAGAGCTAGTACCTATATATTATAGTAGGTCGGACTATAGCTATATAGATATGTCTTATCTTCTAGAACGACGCTCTCTATATAGATTTATAGAGCCTCTAGAGTAAGTTTATCTAGAATGCCTCTCTTTCTATAGCCTTCTTAATATATAGTCCCTACGTTAGTTTAGTATCTAGCTAGACTTCTAGTAACTATAGTAATAGCGATAGTCCTTCTCTAAAGCCTTAGATCTATACTATAGCCTTTAGGTCGTGCTTTTAGAATCTTATAAAGTAGATTAATTAGTATTTCTATAGTACGAAAGCTACGCTATATCTCTTTACCTACTATATATATTTTTTATATATAGCCTCGAGCCTCCTATAGTTGTCTACTATACTATTGCCCTATATAAGTATATTAGTATCGTCTACGAATCTTATTACTAGTATATACTAGGCCTAGATCGTAGGGAGTAGTATCTCTATAAAGAATAGAAAGAGAATAGAGGACAACGTTAACTCTTAGGGGATCCCTATTCTCTAGAGCCGTTCTTTGTCTATATAGTCTCTAAGGCGGAGTTTAGTTATATAGCTCTAAAGGAAGGACTTAATAAATCCTACTACCTACGCTAGGAAGCCCTATATTGCGATGTTATAAAGTAGCTAGGCGTATAAGACGTTATCGAAAGCTCCTAATATATCTAGGTATAGTATAGACGCTACTACTCCTAGGTTAGTATCCTAAATCGTCTATACTTGTTCTATAATTAGTTTAAGTGCTATAAGCGTAGACCGACCTAGCCTTACCTCTATCTACGCCTCCGGTAGTAGGCCTCTCTCTTCTACGACCTTAGACATCCTTCCTATAACTATAGCCTTTAGTGTTTTCGCTATTATATTTAGTAGAGCTATAGGCCTATATATATTAGGCTTTGTATAGTCTAGCTTCTATAGTTTCCTAAGGACGACTATAGTCGATTTCTTAAACGTAGTAGAGTAGTAGCCTATTATAAGGCACGCTATATATAGCTTAGTAAGTAGCGGTGCGAGGCGGGCCTTATATCTCTTTAGGAGCTCGTTCGGTATCTAGTCTAGTCCTATAGCTTTCTTAGTTAGTAGCTATATAATCGTTCCTAGTACTTCTGCTTCTATAACTACGAGCTCTATATATATCGGTTCTAAGATCGTATCTTAGTCTATATCGCTTAGGTCGGCTGCCTTAGGTTCTAGGAAGAAGTATATAGTAAGGGCTTCTGCTTTCTCTACGTTATTCTAGCTTTTCCTCTAGTTTAGCTCTAGAGGTCTAATTAGTATATCCGGGAACTATAGAGGTAGTTGTAGTTTTCTAGCTCTTTCTCTTGCCTACCTAGCTAGTTTCTATATTTTGTCTAGGTTCTACGTTATTTCCTTAATTGTCGCCCTCTAGAATAGGTTTATATCTCTTCTAACCTGTTTCGACCTTGCGTAGTTAGCTACTATATACGCCTCGTAATTGGCTCTAGTCCTACTATTATACTATTCCTGTCTTACTAATCTCGCTGTCCTTATTAGATGTTTTGTCTCTAGGGTCTAGCTTTCTCTCGCGAATAGGGATAGCCTAGTATATAGAACCCTCTCTCGTATAGTGTTCTATATAATCCCTTATAGCGCTTCCGCCCACCTATCTACGTTACCTTTAGTATAGATCTCCTTACTATAGAGCTCGCTACTCTTTACTTAGATCCTCTCCTATATCTTGTTCTAGTCTACCTTTTTCTACTATAGTCTCGGGTTCTATATAGCCTCTCTTAGCTCTATGTCCTCGATTGTAGTTATAATTAGGAGGTGGTCCGATTTGTAGGCGCGTTCCTAGTCCGTTTAATATATAGTAATGCGTTATATCGTTCTAGCTATTATAAATACTAGGTCTAGCGTTTAGTAGCTATATCCTTGTTTCTCCTATATAACTATTCTAGGCTCGATTATAAGCTTAAGTTCTAACTACTTAGTAGCCCGGATTAGTCGGTCTAATATAGCGTACTAGTTCTACATAAGGTTTCCTCCCTACCTCGGGTAGTATAGATTAAAATCTCCGAGTAAGATCTGCTCTAAGCCTAGGTTCCTCGCGTTTGCTAGTTATATAGCTTCTATAGTAGCTAGTATAGTACCTAGTTCCGTATAGCTAGGTAGTCTACTAGAGTTATATACGTTATAGATTGTAAGTAGTCCGTCTCTTATCTATATTTAGATAGATACTACGTCTATAGAGGCTATTTCGACTTGCTCTTACTTTAAGGTGTTAAGGGATTTCGAGACTAGGAATACGACTCTTATATAGCCCCCTATTAGAACGATTTAGTAATAGTGCTTACTTGTCTTTATCTACCTTATTTAGGAGTTAATCTATAGTTCCTAGAGTGCTACGATCTACATTTCCCTTAGGTCTAGCTCTTATAGAAGGAGCGACTAAATCGTTCGGCTATAGTTTACGTTATATTAGTAGATCTATAGGGTATGTCTGTTTATTATATAGGTTGTTAACTTTAGACGAGTATTTCTATACCTATGTCTTCGTCTTTATCTTTATAGTTAGGTTAGCTGCTTCGGGTAACCTACTAGAATAGAAGTTTTCTCGTCTATCTCCTTCCTTCTATTATCGCTACTATTGTACCCTTTAGCTGCCTTAGCCTTACCGCGCTAGTTACTTATATGCCCGCTAGTATAGGCTCTCCCTCTTAAGCCAACTGTTCTAGTTATAGGCCTAGCCTCTTCTTATTCTATATAAGCGTAAAACTGTTATATATAGTCGTCTATTACGTATAGACTACCTGTTTCTATACGAAGAACTTATAGAACTTATCCTTTTTTGCGTACGCGGCCTATTTAATCTTATAGATTCTCTCTTAGGAAGCGTGGTTCCTATTATAGTTGCTATATTTCCTAGTTGTTACTATATATATATCTATTCTATACTTCCTTATATACTTCCCGCATTTCTTAGTAGTCTCTTTATAGTAGTTTTTAATATGCCCGAACCTATTATATTAGAGGTATTATACGACTCTTTATTATAGGTAGAAGGGCTCTATAGCCTAGAAGTTGCTATTATATAGGAGTCCTTTATTTACTATCTCCCTTACCTACGCCTCGCTCTAGACTATTATAATAACTAACAATATATGTTTGCTCTCTCGCGCTCTTATATTCCCTAGCTACTCTGCCTTTAGTACGCGTAGATCCGGGATATACCTCGCGTTTTCCTCCTATACTATCTTCTAAAGCTATTTCTCTCTAATATCTATATTTGTAAGGACCTTATAGATTAGGACCTAGTATCTGTTCTATTAGACTTCCGCCTTAGGCTATATTTCTTTTAGCTACCTTTAGTTTCCCTCTAGCCTCTTCTTATTCTCTGCGCTATATACTAGTACTCTTAGGTTATTACTTAGCAGTTTCTAGACCGCTACTACTATATATATTCCTATTCTTACTTATATTCTCTTTGCGTCTTACTTCTTCGTTTCCTCTCTTACCTCTATAGAGCCTATATTAACTATAATTATATAGGCGCCCTCTAGGTGCTTCGGCTAGGTAGTTAGTATTAGATTAGCTCTAGCTGCTATCTATACCTACGACTATATATGCGCCTATAAGGTGTTTATACGTTGGGACTTTTGTATCGCCTTAATATTATCGCTAATCTATTATAGTTTCGCTACTATATAGTATGTCTTGCTATAGTATTAGATCGTAAGTTAGGTGTGCTCTTAGGCGCGTAGGAGGGTCTAGAGGAGGTCTTAAGATAGGCCTCTATATTAAAGAGCTCGTTCGATATCGGCCTCGATAGTTCTTAGTTCTATTATATAAGAGTCGTCCTTTAGTTTATTAGTTTTAGTAGTATTGCTACTACTAGCCTCGTTAGCTAGCCTAGCGCGTAACGCGTCTAGAGAGTAGCGGCCTCTATTCTCGTCGCGCGCTGTTCTACTATTAACGTTAGTAGTGCGCTCTAGGTATATATACGCGTACTAAGAGGCCCTAAGGCCTCCGCCTTTAGTTGTCGCCGTTGCTATTATATTTATGTTTTTTTTTCGCGTCGAAGATTAGGCCGGTTAATCTATATCGATATATAATACTACTTTGTATACGATACTTACTCCTTAAGCCTAGTAGATTTAGTTTAGATCCCTACTAAAGAACAAGTAGTAGATATCTTTACTAAAGGCCTAAATTATAATTTATTTAGGACTCTAAAAGAGTATCTACTTTAGAGCATAAAAGGTGCATAAATTAGATGCTAGTTACTAAAGATAATAAATATTCTCTACGATTACTAGTAATATATATATATAAAGAACTTAGACTAGATAAACGGCTATTAGATAAGATAACTACGATTCTACTAGTTATCTTTCTAATTTACTTTATAAGCTTTTAGTCTATAGCTATTCTAGTAGTTAAGGGACGCCTATACTACGATTAGAATAAGCGATTATAGATATATAAGTATTTATAGAGATTATACTACTAGGAGAAGCCTAGACTTTCTAGTAAAGCTCTATAGCCTAATATATAGTCTAAATAAAGACTATACGCGGCCGCAGATAATAAAAGGCATTAATAGAGACTTATTTTAAAGCTATATATATAAAAGCTTCTTAAAATATCCTTATAGAAGTATATTAAAATAGTAAGGACATTTTGCTATAGAATGTCTCTACTATAGACGCGATACTACGCGACCCAACACCTCTCTCTCTTAAGTAGCGAGAGTAACCTTACTATAAAGAGGGGCCTAAACATCTTAAGTAGCGAGAGTAACCTTACTATAAAGAGGGGCCCAAACATTTTAAGTAGTAAAGGTAACCTTACTATAAAGAGGGGCCTAAAAGTCTATAAGATAAGATAATAATAAGGCTACGTAATAAGGAGAAAGCTAAAGGATACCGATTTGTAAGCGGTATAAGTACTAGTCCTAAATAGTTCTAGCTTCTCGATACGCTTACGCGTTAATAGAAGACTCTAGTACGCAATAAAGTAGTATATAAGGATGTTCCTAAGACGTTCTAAGTAAGTAAGTAACAAAGAAAGTATTCTACTTCTTACTACTACTTCTTTCTCTTCCCTCTCTTCTTCTCTCTACCTCTTACCTTTACTCTCTTTCCTCTTATCTCTTCTCTCTTCTACTTACGTCGATCCGATATCCTCCGCTACTACGTATTTACGTTCTAAAACTTTATCGTTATTATTACTAGTATTGTCTAGAATAGCGTCGTTATAGCTCTTTTCGGTTAGATAAGACCTTATTTTAAGGGACTAGATTTCGTAGTTTTCTTATCCCTTTACACGTATAAACGTAAAGGTCTTATCGCTTAGAGACATTTTTATTTCTTCTCTTTTTATTCCTCTAGAGAGAGAGACTTAGCTAGTAGCGTACTTTCTTACTTCTACTTAATTTCCGCATTTACTAATAACACCTATTAGTATACTACTTACTAAGAGGTCCGACTAATTACGGTTTTTATAACTCTTAGTACTCCTATTATTCCTAGTTGCCTAGGTAGGAGGTAGTAGAGACTTTAAAGGCTATAAGCTCTCTAGAGAATTTTTAAAGATAAGATCTAGTAGTAGGTCCGGTAGTAGATCTAGTAGTAGGAAAAGAATCCTTATATTAAGAGAATTCTAAAAAGAGTCGAATTATTTAAATCTATCGAGTATTTATCGAGATATTCGCGTTTCTAAAAGTAGAATCCTCTAGAAAATTCGAGGCTTTTAAGGTCTAAGCTTCTTCTCGCTTCTTTTCTTTATTATAATCTAGGCTTATAACCTTTTAGAATATAAATACGTAGTAGTAGAGGATATTAGATTATAAGTAGAAGAAAAAAAGAGATAAGAGGAAAGAGAGTAAAGGTAAGAGGAGGAGAGAAGAGGAGAGGGGGGGGAGAGAAAGAAGTAGTAGTAAGAAGTAGAAATGCTTTCTTTATTACTTACTTACTTAAGACGTCTTAGGAACGTCCTTATATACTACTTTATTACGTACTAGAATCTTCTCTCGACGCGTAAGTATACCGAGAAGCTAGAACTATTTAGGACTAGTACTTACTACTAGAGAATCTAGTAGAAGATTATAGAATACACCGCTTATAAATCGGTATCCTTTAGCTTTCTCCTTATTATATAGCCTTATTATTGTCTAATTTTATAGACTTCTAGGCCCCTCTTTATAGTAAAGTTACCTTTGCTACTTAAGATATTTAGGCCTCTTATTATAGTAAGGTTACCCTCGCTACTTAAGAGAGAGAGAGGTATTAGGTCGCGTAGTATCGCGTCTATAGTAGAGACATTCTATAGCAAAATGTCCTTACTATTTTAATAAATAGTATTCTAAGCGTCTTAAAAATAAAGTACTTAAGAAGTCTTCTAAAGACTATATCTTCTATAAAAAGGAAGAATACTTAGAAGAGAAATACTTTAATAAACACTCGAATCTACATCTAGAATAGTAGCGCGACTGTACTACTGCGTCTAATACCTCTAATAATAAGGAAGAGAACAAAAACGTCCTTATTACTAACAAGGAAGACGAGGTAGTAGCTAGCGACGAGAAGTACCTATACGCAGTGCTGGCTACGAACCTGTCGCTTGCAATAGAGCCGAATCTTCTTACCCTGTCGTAGGCGAAAACAACAGGTATCTAAGACAAGGAGACTCCCTCCTACATCTCTCTCCCAAACTAGCCCGAACCGACCTAAACCAACCTAAAACAAGACAGCTATAATATATAAAAAGAGTAGGAAAAGAGGAAGAGAAGAGTAGAGATAGGCTATAGAGGGTAGCTGCCTCTAGAAGGAGCCTCGAAAGAGAACACTACTTAACCTAGAATATAGAGCTATCCTTCCTTAAGTAAGAAGGTAGCACTCTAAGGAGGAGAAACCCTAGCTAATAGGAGACTTTATCTACCTACCTATTAGTACTAAGAAGAAGAAGAAGATAAGTAGGTATAAGAACTAGACTATCCTCTAAACACCCTTTAATACCTTCCTTAAGACTTAATTCTAAATTCTAGATATATGCGTATAGGCCTTAGCGCTAAGCGCTAAGACCTACTATAGATAGAAATTTTAGAAGTTGGAATTTTAGGACAAAAAGCGGAACTATAGAGGAAGACCCCTCCTCCCCCTCTACGGAGTATAAGAGCCTTTCTTTTATAGAAGCATAGCTTACTATCGGCTACAAACGATGGAGGGCAATAGCCTAAAATGTCTAGGAGGCGCGAATAAGAAAAAGAAGAAAACCGTAGTAGGTAGCTTGTACGTAGTACTAGCTCCCGTCCTATATAGTCTTCGACTCCTATAGGACGTAAATAGAACAAACAAACAAATAAGACGAGGTAGTAGAGGTACTCTACGCTATAAACAACGACAAAGCTCGGACGCCGCTAGAGGACGCTCGGACGTCGCTAGACAACTCTAGAACCCTCTCTAAACTAGAATAAGAGGAAGAGATGCCTTATATCCTCTATTCTAGTAAAAAACAAGACCCGATATAAGCTACGCTATTGGCTAAGTCGCTAAGTTTATATCTAATCCGGACTCTACGTACTACAAAGTACTAAATAGAATCTAGAAGTACTTAAACGACGCTAATAGTCTAAATAAGGCGCTTATTTATAACGTATAATCCCCGCCGCTATTAAAAGGCTATAGTAACGCAGATTAGGAGGGCAACTATACTACGCGCTGTTCTATAATAGGGTACGTTTATTTATTAAATAATAAAGCGCCTATAAGTTAGCGTCCTATTCTCTAAAAAGCTATAGCTCTCTAGTTGCGAAGCCGAGTATATTGCCTTAAAAGAGGCAATAAAAAAAAAGTAATATTTCTTAAATATTTACTTAAGAAATTAAATATAGAGGATAGAGCGATTATAGTACTTACTAATAGTAAATTAGCGATAGAACTAGCAAATAACTCTAAGTAGTACGCTAAGATAAAGTATAGTAATATATATAATATAATATAATAATCTTTTACTATACTACCTCGTTTCCAAGTAAGTAGAGTGTCCTATCTTTAGTTTTTTTAAGTATAAAAGCTCTTAAGGCTCGATAGGGCTTCGCTAGTATAAAACTCCTTAGTCCTCCCTCTATTCTTTGCAACTAGCCGCTACTTAGTTGTTCTTTTATTTGTTCTCCTTAGGACGTATATAGTATCTATAGGAGCCCTTCCTCTTACTAGGTACCTGCCTCTCTTTCTATAACGCGACCTTAGGTTATCTACGCCTCTTCCTCCTCTTACGCTAGTAAGAATTAGCTAAGTGTGCCTTCCTAGATAAGCTATTTCGCTATAGTAAGGAGGCTTTTCTTTATAGTTATTAGTATCTCCTAGTTGGACGTACCTACGTTAGCGAATAGGCTCTACCTATTTCCTTATTAGAGTAGGTAGAATACGTATATATATTTAGCTATTTGCGTATTTTATCTATACTTATACTTAGGAGATACTTCTAGAACTCTACGCTTAGCTAGGTAGTAGTTAAATCTAATATATTCTATTTATAGGAGAGTAACTATTATACTTTATAGCTTAGTTAGTCTCTTATATATTACTAGGTATTTTTTGTCGCCTTTAGTGCGCTAGGTTATAGGCTAGTAGCTTGTTATTATAATCCTTTTTGTCTTTTCTTATATCTATATTCTTTTCTACTTCTTATCTACCTAACTACTTCTATCTCTTTGCGCCTCTCCCTTCTATCTTTAGACTATAGCTCGAATAGTCTTCTTTTAAGAGTTGTTTCTCCCTAATATCTATATTTATAAGGACCTTATAGATTAGGACCTAGTATCTATTCTATTAGACTTCTATCTTAGGCTATATCTCTTTTAGCTACCTTTAGTTTTCTTTTAGCCTCTTCTTATCTTCTATACTATATACTAGCACTCTTAGGTTACTACTTAGTAGCTTCTAGACTACTACTACTATATATATTTCTATTCTTACTTATATTCCCTTCGCGTCTTACTTCTTCGTCTCCTCTCTTACCTCTATAGAGCCTATATTAACTATAATTATATAAGCTCTCTCTAGGTACTTTAGCTAGGTAGTTAGTATTAGATTTGCTCTAGCTACTATCTGTACCTATTACTGCGTACGCGCCTATAAGGTGTTTATATATTAGGACTTTTATATTGCCTTAATATTATTACTAATCTATTATAATTTCGCTACTATATAGTATATCTTGCTATAGTATTAGATTACGAGCTAGGTATACTCTTAGACGTATAGAAGGGTCTAGAGGAGGTCTTAAGGTAGGCCTCTATATCTAAGAGCTTATTCGATATCGGCCTCGATAGTTCTTAGTTCTATTATATAGAAGTCGTCCTTTAGTTTATTAGTTTTAGCGGTGTTGCTACTATTAGCCTCGTTAGCTAGCCTAGCGCGTAACGCATCTAGAGGGTAGTAGCCTCTATTCTCGTTACGCGCTGTTCTACTATTAATATTAGTAGTGCGCTCTAAGTATATATACGCGTACTAAGAGGCTCTAAGGCCTCTGCCTTTAGTCGTCGCCGTTACTATTATATTTATATTTTTTTTAAGTACCTCTATAGTAATATATAATACTACTTTATACGTAATACTTACTACTTAGGCCTAGTAGACTTAGTCTAGATCTCTACTAAAGAATAAGTAATAGATATCTTTACTAAAGGCCTAGATTGTAATCTATTTAGAACTCTAAGAGAGTACTTACTTTAGAGCGTAAAAAGTATATAAATCGAATACTATTTACTAAAGATAATAAATATTATCTATAATTACTAGAAAATATAATAAAAATCTTTAAATAGAACTTAGACTAGATAAATAGCTAATAGATAAGATAACTACAATTCTACTAGTTATCTACCTAATCTATTAAAATAGTAAGGACATTTTACTATATAATATCTCTACTATAGACGCAATACTACGCGACCTAACACCTCTCTCTCTCTTAAGTAGCGAGAGTAACCTTACTATAATAAGAGGCTTAAATATCTTAAGTAGTAAGAGTAACCTTACTATAAAGAGGGGCCTAAAAGTCTATAAAATTAGATAATAATAAGGCTATATAATAAGGAGAAAGCTAAAGAATACCGATTTATAAGTAGTATAAGTACTAGTCCTAAATAGTTCTAGCTTCTCGATACGCTTACGCGTCGATAGAAGATTCTAGTACGTAATAAAGTAGTATATAAGGACGTTCCTAAGAGTCTAAGACGTTCTAAGTAAGCAAGTAACAAAGAAAGCATTTTCTACTTCTTACTACTACTTCTTTCTCTCCTCTCTCCTCTTCTCTCTTCTACTTATAATCCGATATCCTCCGCTACTACGTATTTACGTTCTAAAATAATCTACTCTATAAGCTTTTAGTTTATAGCTATTCTAGTAGTTAAGGAACGCCTATACTATAATTAGAATACGCGATTATAGATATATAAGTATTTATAGAAATAATACTACTAGGAGAAGCCTAGACTCTCTAGTAAAAGCTCTATAGCTTAATATATAGTCTAATAAAGACTATACGTAGCTGCGAATAATAAAAGGTATTAATAGAGACTTATTTTAAAGCTATACTTATAAAAAAAGCTTTCTAAAATATTCTTAAAAAAAGTATATAAAATAGTAAAAACATTTTACTATAACATATCTCTACTATAAACGCAATACTACGCAACTTAATATCTTTCTTTCTTAAGTAATAAGAGTAACCTTACTAAAAAGAAAGAGCCTAAAAGTCTATAAGATTAGATAATAATAAGGCCTTAAAATAAGGAGAAAGCTAAAGAATACTAATTTATAAGTAGTATATTCTGCGATCTTTTACTAGATTCTCTAGTAATAAGTACTAGTTTTAAATAGTTCTAGCTTCTTAGTATACTTATAGATCTTAGAATCTAATAGAATCTATTAGATTCTAAGATATACTCCGCTTTAAGAGAGCCTAAGGCATCTAAGGACTATACTAAGATATAGGAATATACTAGAACTATATAGACTTATCCCTCTTCTATAGTATATAATTATCCGCTTTAGATTCTTTAGTTCGACTCGTAAGGTCTACTCTACTATTATAGCTTCCTAAATTTAATAGGTTATAAGCCTAGGTTATATAGATAGAGGCCTTATAGTCCTACTTAAAGTATAGGTTCGTCCTACTTCTATAAGCCTTTAAAAAAGAAGTAGAAAAGGATAGGAGACTCGAGGCTCTCTAATATATAGAAGAACTTTAGATAATCCTAGGTAGCTTCTAGATATTTCTAATAGTATATAAAGAGCCTAGTAAGGTATACTTTATAGTAATAGAGTATAGTTAGAAAGGATTAGTCTTATATCTAGTACTATTTTAGATAAGCCTATACTAAGTACTAAGTACTACTAATACTTTAGGAATTCTCTTCTAAGAAGATAGTTAAGTCTAAGGGACTATATCTAATCCTTACTTCTATTACTAGACTAGAATACTAAAATTAGTACTAAAAGCTAACTCTTTAGAAACTCTACCTTTCTCTTAGAGAACCTCTCTTCTCTAATAATAAGAAAGATACCTACTAGTATTACTTTAATTTAAATAAGTATAACACCTTCTTTACCTTTAGTAACTAGCTCTAATAGTAAGAGGTTATACTTAATAATAGTACTAAACCTATTACTATTTATCTCTAGTACTTCTCTCTATTTTACTACGAAGATAAAGCTAATACTAGAGCTTAGAGAGAGCTAGGATAAGAACTAGTTCTATAACTAGAAGAAGATCCTTAGTCTTACTATAAATAAGACTAAACTAAGCGAAAGAAAGAGGATTAATAAGCTTAAAAAAGAGGTAGAAGATATCTAAGACTAGATAAACTAGCTCTAGAACTAAATAGAGAAGCTAGATATTTAGATAGACTTAGAGGAGCTAGATACAGATTATTAATTAGAGTTAGATAGCGGAGATAAGCTATATTTAAACTAGGACAATAAGTTAGAAAGAGTATTCTTTATAGATAAGGTACTACTTTTAAATTACTTAGAATTCTTAGAAGAAGTAGCCTTCTTTATAGAAGGTAACTTAGAGTTAGATAATTAGAGTAATAATAATAATAAATATAATAATAATAACTTCTAGAATAACTAAGATCTTAATTAGATACTACCTCTACGCTTTAAGAGGTTAAGGAAACTTTCTTTTTCTTTTAGAGAGCTAATTCTTAGTTATTAGAATAGAGGAAAGAAATAGAAAGAGTATTATATTTAAAGCTTTCTTTTTAGAAGAAGCTACTCTAGTAGAGGGAGAATATAAATAGTATTAGACTTAGCTCTTAAGAAAGAGTAATCTTAAAAGAAAGTATTAGATTCTAAGATCTACTTTACTTTAAGAGAGCCTAAGGTACCTAAGAACTATACTAAAGTATAGAGATATACTAGAACTATATAGACTTATCTCTCTTCTATAGTATATAATTATTCGCTTTAGATCCTTTAGTTCGACTCGTAAGGTCTACTCTACTATTATAGCTTCTTAAATTTAATAGTAATAGTAATAATAAAGCTCTAGCTACTATTTAGTTAAGTATAGAGAATAGGCTACTACTATAAATTTCTAAAAGATTCTAGTATATAATAGAGTAGTATATAAGGACGTTCCTAAGACGTTCTAAGTAGATAATAAAGTAAGTAGAAAAGTAAGCGAGCTACTACTATCCTCTTTACTCTCTTCTCTTTATAACTCTTTTTCTCTTCTTCTTTCTTCTCTCTTCTCTCTTTTCTTTTCTTTCTTTTCTCTTCTCTCTATAATAATCTAAAATCCTCCGACGCTACGTATTTACGTTCTAAAAGTATTTACTCTAGATTCTGTTCTAAAAAAAGCTAAAGTAATATACGTTAACGTATTTATTACTTTTCGAGGGGTCTGTAGTTAAAAAGGACAATTACTAAATATTCTCTTCTACTCTTATCTCTAGTGTCCACTTTTGTATATAGTGGCGCTGCTCGTGCTTATTGTTTATTTGTTTGTTCTATTTTCGTCCTATAGGAGTCTACGACTATATAGGACGGGAGCTAGTACTAGCTACCTGCTGTGTGTATCTCCTTGCCTTGTTCGCGTCTCCTAGACATCTCGGGCCGTTGCCCTTTACTGCGCTGCTCGTGCGACACGCAGGATCCTCTTCGGATTAGTGAAAGCTCGAGTCTCGCTTCCAGACAGCAATTATAGAAACTCGATTAATATCAATATCGTTCAAAGACTACAGGATCGCTCAAAGTCCTTATGTCCGCGCCTCATTAGCAGTATCAAACGCGCCCGGGCAAAGTACGAGTGCTGCGCATGCGGATTATGACGACCATGGCCTCGTTCGTCTCACGATCGGCTGGGGACGTGGCGTTATTTAAGGCGGACTGGAGCTTAGATCTGGTTCTCCAACCTTCGTATTATGATCAAAAGTTCCTCCAAACCAACGGTGTCGCCATTGGAGCCATATCAGTGGGAGCGTTGCATCGGGTCTCCCCATTACCCGTTCTCTTCTGCTTGTTCGGCTGGGTACTCGAGCAGAGGATGCTTAACACCGCTGTACAGCTCTCATGCTCCTCTGATCAAGTTCCTCAGAAGCCTGCAAGATGAATCGTTCGACTGAACGACTGGCTTGGTCCTGGAATCAAGAAAGTCCTGCACCGGATTCGAGCATTCCCTGGATGCACTTGGTACAGTCCACAACCACTGTAGCCACCTTTCCTCAACTCAGCTCATACCGCGCGTAAAGGATAACAGCGAGTGCCGATGTGCAAGTGCTCCACTTTCTTCTACACACTACCAACATCTATCAGGACATCCGATCCTACAGGGCATGCCGATCCTCTCCCCCGACGTGTCGCCCGCATCTCCCCTCAGTCCAAGCCCAATCCACACATTCCCGGCAACTCCGGACTCGAAAGCACCGAGTGTCCTCTGTTCTTCGAGGACGTCGATTTCAAGCGGTCCATGCAAGCACCGCGCGCAGTATCCGGTTGCGGCTGCTAGTCGTACTGGAACAGCACACTGATGCTCTCTCCATGGTGGACTCTGCGAATCGCCTAGCACTCTGTCAGCAACTTCAACACAACCACATCACGAATGAGCTCACCTCAGCAAAGACACCAGCCACCTCCAGCACTTCCAACTTCCTCGCATCCTGCGGCCGGCCATACTGATGAGCCAGCTCCTCAATCCTCCGCACATGCTCCTCTTGGGGAACAGTATTCGTCACAATGACCTTGTCAAGGCCCGAGTGGAAGATGCGATCAACTCCATCCCCACTCAACACTCCGTGTGTCACCAGCGCAAAGACCTTGCTCGCGCCTTGCTTCTTCAGCAGTTTGGCCGCACGTGTAATGGTGTTCGAGGTATCCGCCAAATCGTCAACAAGGATACACACCCGATCCTTCACTTTACCGACCAGCAGAAGTGCAGAATTTTGATGTGGCTCCGTCGAGCTCGGGACGTGCGGACTTCGGCGTTCCTTGTGAATAAGGGCAAAATCCATTCCGAGGCTGTCCGCGATAGATGTCGCTCGCTTCGCGCCGCCAGCATCAGGAGATACAATCACGCAGTCATCCACGCCTCCATGCTGTGGTAGAATCTGGTGGGTAATGTACCGACGCAGCAAGTGCCTCCCATACAAATTGTCCACGGGAATGTCGAAGAAGCCCTGGTACTGCGGATCGTGCAGGTCCATGGTGATGACATGATCGGCGCCGGCGCATGTCAACAGATCGGCAATCAGGGTTCCGGCCTGAGCCACCCACTGCTTGTATCCTCTCTGCGGCTTGAACTCGGGCGGGTTTGGCCCGCTGCCTTCTCTGTTGAAGGATGGGACAGGATGACTAGTCACGGGTGATGATGTGACACCATTCCCTCCGCTCGTGGGACCACAGTGATTCGAGGTGTCGCTCTGGTTGCTGTCCAGAGTATCCTTCCTCCTCGGCAGGTGCAGCTCCCCATTCATCTTCAACCCATTCAACTGCCTCTCCAACCTCTCATCCCTCGGTCTTTGTCCAGGCCCTGGCGTGGTGGGCCGGGATTCAAACGTGTACTTTCCGCTGTCCGTCTTCGTTGGCATCCTCGCGAGCGGCGCTCCTACCTTGTTGTACGGCAAATCACTCTGCCTGCTGTAGGGAAAGAGCGGTAGCACAGCCGTGACGCGCTTTGCAGACGCCGTCTTGCAGGCGGAGATGGTGATCAACAGCTCCATCAATCCGTCATTCAGACTCGTTGCTCCCTTGTGGTCCGGACTCGGGGCCCTCGAGCAGGCGGTCTGCACAATGAAGACATCTTTTCCTCGCACACTCTCCCCAACCTCGACTCGAGTCTCGCCGACGCTGAACTTGGACAGCTCGATATTGGCTGGAGGGATGCCGAGGTGGGTGCAGATGCCGTCGACGAGTTGCGGGTGGGAGGAGCCCGAGAAGAGGAGGATGTTGCGGACCATGACGGCGGTCGATTGCGGAGACGAGGGTGTGTGGGTGTCCAGCTGAGACTCGGAATGTGCTCTGCTCCAGAACTGCCTCTCTTGAGCACTTCTTGCAGGCAGATGGCTCTACCGCGTGCTTCGCGTCGAGTTTCAGAAGCAGACCTCACCACCGCTCACTCTTCCCCCTCAAACTGCGGGTGCAGCTGGCGGATCGGGCGCAGCTTGCAAGCTGAAGCGATGCGCGGGACGGACACTTGGTCTGTCGGATTGGGTCGTCGCAGTTGTCATGGTGAATAATCGCAAAAGGTTTGTCCGGCCCGCCTGAAGTGACGAACTTTTCGGCGGTCCCTGGTCAGATCGGCATTGATAAGGGAGAATGCCGAGCTGGACTCGAACCTCACTTCGGCACGTGCTGGCTCCACCTCACACATCCCGCATCTTTGACATCAGGATCCTCCTCATCCTCGACTGTGCCACATCGAACAAGTCACTGTCAAGAGATTCGAGATGGTCGCTAGCGCATTACAGTCTCCTCGAGCTTCCACCGCGGCAACGATAAGAGATGCCTTGACTCCCTTTCGTGAAGCGCCCGTCGTGCCAATTCTACTGCTAGGCGACTCGGGCGTAGGCAAGTCCACTTTCATTGCGTAGGTATCTCAGCCCCATCATCGTCTTCTCTGCTGTACTCGCGTGCGTCTCCACACGCTCCTCAACTGACTCAGCAAGTCGTCTCACCAAAGGCCATGCTTATCGAGGACCACTTCCCCAACTTCGCGACCTCGATCAACCATTCGCATTCAATATTCGCATGTATAACCGGCCGTATCGTTTTGAATTCTACGACACAGCATCGCCAGAGAGCTACATCCTCCTCAAGCCGTCCATGATCATTTTGTGCTACTCAATAGCTGAGCCAGAAACTCTCAAGTCTCTTCATACGACATGGAAGTACGAGGTGGAGTCGCATTTCAACTATGATGAGTCACTACCCGTCGCCGTCCTGGGTCTCAAACGAGACGTCCGAGGGCAGGATGACTATGGTGGGAACGTCCGCAAGGCTGCCTCTACTGACCGGGGTGGAGAGGACTGTGGAGAAGACGAACTCCTCAATGGACGCACATTCGTCTACCCTCAAGAAGCTCTCCGCATTGCACAGGAGATGCGATGCGACATGTATGCAGAATGTTCGGCGCTGACTGGAGAGCTTTGCGAGGCGGCCATCGAAGACATTAGCAGGAGAGCTGCCAGGACAACGACAGCAAAGGGTGGCAAGACAGAAGGGACGACGTGTATCATTCTCTGAGTCGTAGGCCAAAATGAGGTTCATCGGTCAGTGGCGAGATGGCGTGCGCGGACTGCCTCATCGACCCATGCCAAGCGTTCCCTCACCGTCATGCACGATCAGAGAGGCAGATGTCGCCACGGTCGCAGTCTCAGTGAGCAGATCTGTTCTGCGTTGCCTCTACTTCTCCAGATCCAAAGGATGATTGCGTCGCAGCACTCAGACGACTCCCTGCCTCCAACTACACGCAAAAAGGCATCCCACATATGCCGGGCACAGCCTTCGTCGCTTGCGAGTCTCTGTAGCAGCGACCCTGAAAGTTGCGAACGGCAAGCGCAAATCTGCCAGGTGAATTGGCAAATCCTTCATGGTGGCTTTGAAAGAGACAACGAGGACGCAGTGGCTGCTGATCGGAGCATGACGTTAATGTAAGACATCGCAGACTGTGCGCCATGCTACAAAACCCCACACTACTCCAGCAAAGATCCGCCATCACAAAATGTGCCAAACCTAACGAACGCCTCATCATCTTCCCGACCTGGCACAGTAGGCTCACGTCAAACTCCATTCTACTTCTGGAGTGTAGCGCGGCATTACCGCAGTCATCTCCATTGCCTCCCGCCACGATGTCCTCATGCATCTTGTGGTGAGAGTGCCGCCAGACCAACGTATACCTCATGGCAGCATACTTCGGCCGTGAATGACTCACTCAAATCGCCCGCGCTGCCTCTCCACTAATTGCAGACTCATCCTCCTCGGCACGCTGCTTCCCCCTTCCAATGCCTCCTTCACCAACGCCCATCCTCTTGGCAACATACTGCTGAGCTACGACACCAACAGCGGTTGAGAGTAGCTCTTCGATCCATTCAGCAACCCACTCGCGGGGATCGACACCGCCTGATTGAATTATCTCGACAATACTGTCAGGCAGACCACCCTCTTCAGTAGGCTCGGCATCCAGCCACTCGGCCCATGTCTGCGGAAAGGGTTGTGATAGACCTCGGAAAGAGATGCTGTGAAGAGGATCGTGAAGATAAATGGCAAAGACAGTGACATCTTCGCTGAGATCCGGATCCGCGACGCCTGCCTCCTGCGCTTTGGCAGCTGACTGGGAGTCCTCTGCAAACAATTCCTTGTCGATGGTATAGCTGATTGCCTGTAATGACAAGAAAATGTCGCTGGATCGTACGGGGTTCGTTTCTGACAGCGTTTCGGCAGCTCGTTTCGCGGCCTCTTCAACGCCCCCTCGGCTATCGAAGAACTCCTTGGCATAGCTCTCCGCTTGAACGCGTGCCAGTCGTGTGCCCTCTTTAAGACCGGGAACGGTTCCCAAACTACGCTTCCGTCCCTCTTCCCTCCACCACGGACCATCTGACCATGCCGCAGTGCCTGTGCCGAGCACACTGCCTCTGTAACCCTGAAGATCAGATGAGCTTCTGCCTCTGGACTCCGTCCCACGCTGAATGACCAACAAGTCACCGCCCTCAACTTGGCTCATGACTCGTGAGAATGTGCTGTAGATCAATGGGTCGAGAGATGGGTAATTGAGAATGTCATGGGTGATGTGGATCTGCAGTCGTTCATGCGCGGATATCGGAGGAGCAATGTGGGAGATGATGGATGTGAAGGATGAGAGACCCTTGGAGCGTAAGTCCGTCCCTGTGAGGCGTTAGCATGAGATCATATATGGGTGTCATGATCGTACCAAGATGCTGCAGATTCTCCAGATTGGCATTCTGCCGAATCTGGGTCACCCACTTTTGTGCCTCCTCATTTGTCTGAATATTCTTCGCAAGTGTCTCAGCTTGCTTCACCGCAGCACTAGCGATACTGCCCCAACTCCCCCACCATCCGCCTCCTTGTGCCTTGGGCTCATCCGCCTTCTCATCCACCTCGGCCGTTTGCGCCGTGTGAAAGCTACGACTGCCCTCTCCCGAGGCTCTCGCCTGCGTCGCTCTTGCACGATCCTCACTACTGTTGCGCTGACTGCTGCTCTGCGATGTCGTGGCAGGCGTATACTCGGCAGTCCGCTTCGGACTCTTGTTCGTGGCGCTCGTCGTGCTGGAGCTCAAACGGGGAGTGCTGGGTCGCGACGTAGCGGGTTTGGCCTTGACAAGATCCTCCAACCCGGCCAGAGGATCTTCTTCATTACTGGCAGTGGTGTTCGCAGGAGCACTGCTCTTCTTAGCAGCGGTCGATTTGGAGGGCAGAGCAAGCTCATCGCCCAACGAGTCAAGCTCAGCGAGCAGATCCTCGTCGGCCTTGCGAGCCATTTCACGGGAGGGCTTGCGGCGAGTCGTGGTAGGCGAGGAGCAGAGTCAGGCCAATGCTGACTGCGAGAAGAATGGGAATGAGAGGACACAGAGAGAGGGAGAGAGGCAGAGGAGAGACTGTGATAGTCGTGTTGTTGCTTCCGCCGCACAGACGTGAAGCTCGTCGTCATGTTGGCTGGAGCTCCGCTGCTCCCTGCGTTCTTGGCGCGTACAGAAGCCATTCACGGCCCATCTACCCACTCATCCCCTTCTCTGCGTTGTTGCTACACCTGATATCCTCACCTCCTCTCGAACCAACAGTCACTCCCTCCGTCACATCAGCAATCTGTATGCCTCCACTTATGGGACCGCGGAAGTGCTTCCTGCCTGTTGTCAGCCATGTCACCGCCGCGATGAGCATGACTGCTCCAACTGCCGCCGAGGTGTAATTCATGTTCTGACTGTCCACGGGCGTCACCGTAGGCAAATTGAAGGTAATCGTCGTGAACAGTAAGAAGAGTACAGCGAGCACATTGAATGGAATGCTCCACTTCCCCAAGCTGTAGAGACCACCAATCTCCCACACCGGCTCAGTCGTGAACAGTGAGAGAAGGCGAGCAATCAGTGGGAAGGCATACGAGACGTCTGAAGCTTTGTTAGTGCTGCACATATCTGGCAATCCGGATTGAACTCACAGAACCCTTCCGTTGAGATGGAAATGACAGTCGAGAAGCCGGTCGGGCCACCGAACTGAATGGCAATCAATACCATCTGGAAGACTGCTGCACAGCAGAGCGCATGGACTGGCATTCTCGTCCTCGGCTCGACCTTGCTCAAAAAAGTAGAAAACGGAAGTCCAGAGTCTCGAGCAAAGGCATAAATGGATCTGCCTGCCTGGGTAGTCAAGCCAAAAGACGCGCCGGCTCCGAGCACAAGGACCAACGCCGAGAGCGCAGTCGCCGCAGCCTTGTTTGTAGCATAGCGCCAAATCTCAATGATGGGCACACCTGTCGACGTCTCGGCAATTGCTGCAAGGTCTTCGCTCATTGCAAATGAGATCGCTATCAAGAAGATCAAACCCGTGACGAACCCGATATAGACCGACATTACAATCGCTCTGGGCGCCTGTTTCCTAGCATCTTTGATCTCTTCAGTCATTCTCGTCGCTCCATCATAGCAGCACATTCCAAAAGCGGCCTGGAGGATCCCGATCAGTGCGCTGTATGCAGGTGGCCAGCCCGTGAGGTTGACAAAATCAGCAAAGACGAAGCTTGCCGATCGCTTGTCATCGTTCATCACAGAGACGACAATGACCACAATCACTAGCGATGCCACGTTCAGAGCGAGCAGCGCCTGGGATCCCTTGTTGAGTATCTTGAGGGCAAAGATATTCCCCAGCAACGCAGCAAGAGCAATAGCCCACCCAACCAGAACATGGTGCCAGTCTTTGATGACAAAGTCAGGATTGCTCAAGTTTCCCAGTCCAAGAAGGAAGTTTGCCGTGACCGAATGACTCGTAGCACCCATTGCTATCTGACCAATTTGGAGAAACCTGCCGTCATCAGCACTTGCAGTTGTTCGTTCGACAATGCACATACCATCCACAGAGATAACTCATGCCTCTCCTCAACCTCCCCGGCGCAAACACCGCCACATAGCTGTACTGCCCACCAGCAACAGGATATGCGCTACACATCTCCGCCAGACTGTATGCCACAAACAGCGACGCAATGCAAATGCCAATCCATGACCAGATCATCACCGGTGCGCCTCCAGACTGCACACCGACAATCAACACCCCCGCAAGTGCCGTCCATGATGTGACCACGGCAAAGGAAAAGGCCACAATCCCCAGCAACGAGAAGCTGCGCTTCAGCTCTTGAGAGTATCCCAGATCGGCCAACACATCCTCTTCACTCGTCGTTTCCCTTCCGTTTGTGATCGCAACGCCCGGCCGTGCCTTGCGCATTTCGTGGCATGTGTGCAAAGAAGCTCAAAAGAGGAGGCAGCGTGCATATTCATCCTCCGTTGATAGAGAGCAGCATATCAATAATGACATCAAATCCTTATCAGTCCATGGGGGCCCGCAACAACTCGCCCGTTCGCCTAGATTAGAAGAGGGAAAAGTTGTCACAACATCCGACTGCATGGTTTGTGCGCGGTTCTGAACTCGTACAGTCACGGCTCCATGCCCTCCCCCGCCCAGGTGAAGTCTCCATCCATACACCCAAACTCGCACAGTTGCGGCAAGGGTTGGTGGCTTGAAAGGCTTGTGTGCAGCAGGACCCTGCTTTCACATGCGAATTTCCTTATCTGGCTGATTTCTTCGGGTACGACTCGTCGGAGAGACGGCCGAAGCACCACACTCACACCTGAGACAAAATCAACGGGGGAAGACATGCAGACCTGACATGTCTACTTCTCACACTATACTACCCATCTACACTGCAGCTGGAGTTGGACCAGCGAGTGCCCGTTCATCACTACAAATATGATTAATCCACCGGGGATTGCCACAAGAAATACGCCATGCCCCACGCAGCATGCAGAATTCCCACATCTCCCATATCAAACATTACACCGCACAGCCATAGGCAATGCAGAACACTCCGCGCCCCATTTTTCACCCTCATGATTTCGCTTCATCGACTGGAGGACTCGCATTCGAGGCCTTCGACGCCGTACGCCGTTGCCAAAACCATCCTCCCGGCCCCACAGCTGGCTTATCATCCGTCCTCTTCGGCACATTCAAATCATCCGACTTTTCATCTTCAGAGCTGGCGATCGCCGGCGCAGACTTGCCCGAAGTCGTGCCGTTTGTCAAAGTGACAGGTAACGAAAAGATGGCACTCGCGACAGTCGCTGCAGTCGTCGTCTCCGTCTCCGTGGCTGCCGAAGCAGCCTCGGCCTTGTCGTGTGCAAGCTTGATCTCGGCCTTTGCTGCGTCGAGCTCTGCTTGCATGCGTGTGGCAGTCTCCTCTTGCTTCCGCTTTGCCACTGATAGTGCCTTCTTGAGCTCGTCCAACTCCTGCAGCGCTTGTGCTTCGGCAGTCTTGGCATTGACCAGCTCAAGCAGGAGTGCTTCTTCTGGCACGGCTTCATGCTGCTTGCTTGCAAAGACGTCCTGTGTGACAAGTGAAGAAGTTCGCTTCGAAAAGCCGCGCCGCGCTGGCAGTGCACCCAACTGCTCAGTCGGCGCAGCCGTTGATGTGGGCGACAATAAATCGGTGGGCGTAGGTGAGCCGCCAGGCGTCTCCACCGGCGAGGGTGCCTCCATGTGTACCTTGGGCGCGCTCAGATCCGTCACGAAGGGCGTCGTGTTGCGCATGTTTGACGTCCGCACACTGTGTACAGAGGAGCTGGATTCTCGTCGACCCAATCTCAGCTCACGAAGGCCAGGGGAGGGCATGCTAGATGAACTCCCCGTCCTGCTTCGGGCATCCGCTTTCGTGTTCAAGGTGGGAATCTGCTGTAGGCTCTCAGCGCGGACCATTCTCTCCTTGCGTTCAATGGATCTCGCTTGAGCGTTAAGCTCGCCAATCTTATGCTCGAGCCGTTGTCGTGACTTGAACTCTTCGGCCACTCTCACCCTGAGCTCTCGCACCTCGGCTCTCAAATCGTCGCTCTCATCCTGGACGGCGACAATGGCGGCCTGTGATGCTTCCAATTGCAGGGCGAGCTCCCGCGCCTGTGACTCGGCCGTGGAGAGTTGCTCACGCGTTCTCGCAAGTGTGCTGCGCAGGTGTGCTTTGGTCTCCATACTCACAGAGAAGCGCACGTCCGTTTGTAGTCGATCCTGGGCCTTTCTCACGAGCTCCTCCATCTCATCTGGTGGAGGCAGTTCCTTTTCGACACCATCAATCCCCACATCGGTCCAGTCTCCCACACTCAATGGCCGAGTATGAGGCAGTGGGATCTCGTGCGCAGAAAGCTTCTTGGGTGCCGGCGGCATTGTTCGTCGTCGCTCATCCTTGTCTGTGCGCAATTTGCAAACCATTTGCCGCATAATCTTGTGATCTTCGCTCCGCTCTTCGCGTTCTTTTTGCAGCATGGCCGCGAGCTGAGCCTGTTCACGTTGCATCTCTCCCATGGCCAACAAGAGATCCTCAATCTGAGCTTGCAGATCGCGCTGTTGTGACACAAGCAGGCTTGACGTGTGTGGGTACACGGAGTCGGCCTTTGATTTCATGCTGGCGCTGTCGGCCATGCTCGCACGCACCTCGTGTTCGTTGCCGTTGCGGCAGTCGTTCTCCGTGAGTGCCGTCGAGGCTAGGCTGACTGCGCTGGACCCGTTGGTCGATGCACTATCGCCACTGCTGGAACTGTCGTGTGCGTCGCCCAGGTCCTGCTTGCTCGGACTTCGTCGCAAGAACGATCCTGGTCTGCCAAAGAAGCCCCCACGTGTGCTGCCTTTGTCGGCCGTCTCAGGCGATAGTGTCGTTGTGCTCGCGTTGTGCGCGTGATTCGTGACTGGTTTGCTTGGCGTAGAGGCATGACCAGGTGCCCAAAGTCTGCCCAAGAATCCAGATGCTGCGGCTTGCACAGTAGGGAGGAATCCAGCACTGTGTGCCACCGCCTCTGCAGACTGTTTCTCGAATTCCTTTTCCAATTCTGCGAGTCGTGCGTGGGTGACAATGTCTCCGAGTGAGGTAAAGTCATCGACCAGCTCGTCCGCGTCCCCTGCGTAGCAATCCCACATTTCACGGCCGAGCAGCAGACTCATGACCTCCTCGAATTCTTCGGTAGCCAGCATCCTCTCCTCATGCCGCCGCATAAGAGCAAGCGCGACTCTCATGACCGTCTCGTTGGCTCCTTCGGCGAAGATGACATCGTAGATTCGGAACAACATGCTGAGCGGACATGAGACCGCAAAGCAGGACAAAAACCATTGTGAGAGATAGGCAGGCTCGATGCCATGCTTGGCGAGATGTGCATGTAGCTTGGGATGATGCTGCTTCAACAGTGCCGAGAACTGATAGATGCGCATGTGCAGGCCCGAGAGTGATGGCAAAAACGATGCTCGCAAGGAAAAGTGCTCCATGAGTCTGGCCAAGTTAGCAGATGTCCACCGTTCCACAGCATAACGAATACTCACCGAACGAGGACGCAAAAGGCATCCCGCTCGCCCATGTTCATGAGCAGCGGTCCTACCAGAAAGCCCAGGCCTTGACAGTAGCCAATGTCTTTATCGTGAAGAGAAAAGCACTTCAGCACGCGGCCCAGCATCTTCTGCCCGTCTCCATCCGCATCTCGAAACAGCTCAACACCGGGGAAGCTCCGTCCGACGTCCTTGTTGATGATGCCCTCATATGGACTTTTCTCATGCACCAATTTCTCGTACGACTCCTCCAATTCCCGGTCTCGCGCTCCTGCCATGGAGGCCCACACGACACCTCTCAAGGGAGGCGGCACACCAGATCGAATCTTGGACGTGGTCAAGGTCGGGAGACGTGATGCTGTGCTGGGATAGTTCTGCACCAGAGCCACCCAAAACTCGAGCTCCGTCATAGGAGGGGCCTCTTCCGGAGAAGGCGGGTGAGCAGTATCCGAGGCCAGGCTGTATCGTATCGAAGGCGCATCACTCGCACCCACCAGCTTCTTCAATTGCGCCATGCTGGGAGGCCGGCTGTATGCACGCGTCTTCCGCCTCCTGGGCTTGTTCGCAGAAGCCTTGGGGTCGGAGGTCAACTTGGCATTCTCCTGCTCCAGTCGTGCCAGCAGAAATGCCGTGGCATCATCTTCGGTCCCCTCCTGCGCCGCCTTGTCTTCCTTCTCTTGCTCCTCATTCTCATCCAGCTTCTGCCAGTCCACTTGCACACTGCGGCTGTCGCTGTCACTCCCGCTATCCCGCACACTCACACTGCTGCTTCGGCTGATGGGCGTGGAGGACGTGAGGCCCGGTTGGTCCAGCATGTCGATGCTATCGAGGGTGGCGTTGCTGGGGCGGTGGGTCAGCGCGTAGTTTTTCTGCGAGGCGCGCTGCTGGCCATCGTCGCAGGGCCCCCAGTGGTGCAGGTCTTTGTCCATCTGGCCGAGTTCGATGGCTGACATGGGCGGCTCGGCGGCAGCAGCAGCGGCATCGTCGTTGGTGTCGAATAGCGTGCTCGGGCGTTCGGGCGCGGCAAAGGTGTTTTGCAGAATGTCCAGGCTGCTGACCTTGCGCAGATGTCGGCGTCCTCCGCCGCCTCCACCTCCAGAGACGCGCGGGGTGGCCAGGACATCTTCGATGGACTCGGCGCTCAGGTTGTTCCAGTCCATGCTCGTGTCGGACAGGGCGAAGCTGGCGATGGAGTCGCGCATCAGACCATCATGGGTTGGCGTCGTTGGCGTCTGCGGGCTCGCGAGCTTCTCGGGTGGATCGCGGTGCAGCGGGAGGCTGTCGAGGAAGATGGGCTGGGCGACGCCTTGGGTGGGGGTCGAGAGGGCGTCGCTGTCGATGCTGGTGATGCTGTAGGCGTCGCTGTCCACGCTGCCCGCCGTGAAGATGGAGAGGCTGCTCTGGGGGGTGTTGGGCCGGTGTCCGTCGTCGGTCTCATCCTCCTCGTCCTGATTCCTGTCCTCCTCCGCGGCCTGGACGTGCTCGTCTCGCGTCTGCTCCTGCTCGAGAGGCGCGGGTTTCACAATGGTTGGGTCGGCCGTTGTCTGCTGCTCCACCACCGCCGCCGCCGCCGCCGCCTCCACTGCGTCGTGAGGATCCGCAGGGGTTGGCAGCGCTGCTGCTACCGGTGCCGCCATCCTCCTCTTCGCTGTGCAGATGTGCGTGCCTCGCTCGCTCACTCACTCACTCTCTCTCTCTCTCTCTCTCTCTCTCTCTCCCGGAGGCAAAGGCGGGCTTCTGTGTGAGCTCTGGACCAGCAGAGCCCGTGCTGAGGGGGCAGGGACGCGGTGCGCGCTAGGCGAATGAGTTGCCAAAAACACGCCCCTGGCAGCGCCGGGACATAAATGATGATACGCAGCGCGGGACAAAGGAGAGGCTCGAGGCGAGCACCGAACGAGGGAGTAGCGCAACGACGGCCAAACGAATGGAGGCGGTCGGTTTGCACTCGGCCCATCTCCTGCACACGATGGGGCATGAAATGGGAGAGGGCAGCAGGCAAGCGGACGTTGTGGGAGCACAGCAGAGGTGGAGCAGATGAAACGGCCCCTGGAAGCTTATCCGCGCTGCTGAACTTCTTCATCTCCCGCCCATCCGCCCGCTCCTCCACGCCCATCGCGACGTCACGTGTGCGCAAGTGCGGTCGACGGCGCATCAGGAGAGAGGGTGTTGCCCACACTGGTCGATGATGCCACTCAGCGAGGGAATGCCTCGCCCGCCCGCCCATCCGTCTTGCTTGCTGCTGCCCTCGTCCGCGAACTCCCGCCTTCCCGCCGTGCATGTCGGAGGCTGCTCCCGCCAAGACCGATGGCTCCTCCGCACTCCGGCCTCCAGGGCCAGCGAGATATAGTGTGGTAGACGTCGTGCCGTGTTCCCTCCCAGCCGACACACGGCGGGAGGGGCCACGCACCGAGATGGGACTGGCTGCTCGACGCATCGCTCCATTCTCTCCACGTCACCTGCATACTGTGCCCTTCTCAACCTCGACCTGCTTCTTCATGCTCGACAGCTTGGCAGGGTCCAGGACCCTCGCTCCCCCCACTGCCACATCTATCTATGCCCGCTCATCCTCCTCGTCCGCACCAGCCTCCATCTCTGCAATCTTCTGCGCAACCCTCTCCTTCAGCCCGGCCTTTGTCAGCTGCATCTTCGTGATCAATCGCTGACGTACGCCGTCCTTGGTGCGCTGGTGTCGCGGCAACACTCCCTCAGGAATCACATACGAATCATTGTGAGCCTGGACTCTCGCATCCCACGTCTTGTCAAGGTTGTCGGCGATGGCGTGCAGCAGGTGCAGCTCCTCGGCCCTGGTCCACCGGCGTGCATGGCCTCGGACAAACTCGCCATCCGACGCTGCTCTGTCGCCTGGCGAGAGAGGCTTCGATGGCGGCAGTCGCGTCTCGTGCGCGTGATGAGGCAAGGCGCTGGAGCAGATGCCGCCATGGTCGAGCAAGCCGTGTGTGCCATCTGCCGGATCCCGATATACCCTCAGATCAATGCCGCGGCTTGCTGCTTGCTCGAGATCGCGTCGGATCGTTTGGTAAACCATCTTCATAGACTGTGCAATGGTGTTGACAGAACGAAGCCACTCGCCCCCCTCGATCCGCCACGGAGCCCGCGTGATGTGGAAGATGACGACCTGTGCCGTCTGATAGACGAGGGAGCCGTCGCTCTGCAACGCAACGACTGCCCTCTCCATCTCGGCGATCCAGATGCCTTGGTCGAATTCCTGGTCGGCGAGAATCTGGCAAAAGACGCCCGCGAGCTGCTCGAGGATGTAGCACTGTCCGCAGCGATCCCACAAGCCTCCCTCGCCATCTCGAAGCAGACTCCAAATCTCAAATGCAATGGCATTGCACATGGCGCTCTGTCACCACATGTTAGTACGCTGTGCGGCTCATGCTCTGATGAGTGCCGATCATGTCATGTTTGTGGTGACAGATCTAGATGCCTTGGACCGGAACTCGAGCAAAAGACATACCTTTTGCTGAGACATGTTGCATGAGCTGTTGGATCTTGTCTCGCGCAACGCCGACTTTTCCCTCACCCCAGATGGCAGGGCAGTCCCGTGGCACGCGTCCATGCGGGTCGGTAGCGTGGGTCAACTCGTGCGAGTCGAGTGGGCGAAATGAGAAAATTTGACCCTGGCGTGCTGCTTTGCAAAAGCATCGCCGCGGAGGGTTCGGCCGGAAAACATTGTGTGACGCGCGACAACAAGACATCTGTAGAGCTGGTGCAAACGCGTAGGTGAACGGCGTGAAGCACGCTTCAGACTTCACGCGCTGCATAGCTGCGCTTGTCCCGCATCATGAAAGAATTGGAACAGTCTTCCCCTGGCCAATTGCTTGCATGACAAGGCGCTTGCTCTCGTTGCTTCTTCGTCAATTGCGCGGCTGCTGCAGTGATATCCTGTCGCTCGCCCACAGTCCGCGAAAGCTGTTCTGTCTTCCTACCCAAACTCACAGATGTGCCAGTGAATGCCGCGAAGCTTGCGAGCAACTTCTAGTTCGCGTTGCTAAAGCAAGCACTATTATGCGCTGTCGCGTGTTGGAGTTTCTTGAGACAATGCGGCCATTCTTTGTCACTGCCCCGTGTGGTAGTAGAGAAGCGTCAACACTTGTCTTCCGGGCAAACTCTCCACCATATGAAGACTTCGAGGAACGCGAGCAAGCTGTAGTCGAATGTGTTTCCCACGAAACACCCTCGCCTGCAGAGGGCATCAGGCCGCCCAGCACGTTCATCGCAATGTCTCTCCCCTGGGAGCATATTCCCACCATCAATATGGCAAAGCATCACCTCTTGCATCTTTCCGATCGGAGCCATCCGACCCTGCATCCGAGGACGAGGAGTGCTGAATCTGCGCACCCGGCTCGCCGCCCAAATCGTCCGACTTCTCGCTATCCCCATCACTGCTCTCAGGCAGCGAGGGAGGGAAAGCCGCTGGATTACCCCGATAGCTTTCGAGGTCAACATCATCGAGCGAGAAGCCGATGGCGTATTCGTCCTCACAAGTGCTCGGAAGGACGAGACGAAAGTTCCTTTGGTACCTCGCATCACTCGCTGGTGCATCCCGCAAGCCACGTGCCGGGTTCTGGTGACTGTGTGCAAATCTCCGAGCTCTCTTCCAAATCGTGCTGAACGGCAGCCGCGCGGCGGCGTCGTGTCGACACATGGCGTGGACCAATTCTTGCAGCTCCGCGCTGTAGAATGCTCTGCCAGTCGCATCGAGTGGCGGAGGGTCATACTGCATGCTGCGCACGAACGTAGGATCCCTGATGTTCACCGCTCGGGGCTCATCCGTCCCGGGATCGATGGGCAAAGGGAGGGGCCTGCCCGTCATGAGCTCCCAGATGACCGCACCGACAGCGTACGCCTATCTCTCCCGTCAGCCCGCGCTCGCTGAGCACGATCCAGAGATCATACATCAGTCGCAGAGCTCATCTTCGCCAGGTCATCATCATTGTTCGCGCGATACTTGAGCTGCTCGGGAGCCATGTAGCCTGGCGTACCATTGATCGAGAATTCATCAGCAGTCCTGGCATCATCTGGCGTCAGCAAAAGGGCGAACCCGAAATCGCCGACTTTGATTTGCGGGTAGCCAAAGTATCGCTCTCGGGAAGGTAGGCTGATGAACACTGCAACGCGTGAGTGCTCGAACACTGGATCTGCTCGTGATGACCTACGATTCCCGGGCTTAATGTCACGGTGTATAATCTGCTCCCAGGCAAGCATGCCCTTACTTTCCAACTCGCCACGCTCCATGAGCAAGCCTGCTGTCTCCAGTGTTTCTACAACGGACCAGATGAAAGGCTCAGGGAGCAATGGCGGATTCTCGCACCGCAATCGATCGAGTTTGGCAGCGAGCTCAGGACCTTGAAGCTTTGCATACCCTGGTGTCATGGACTCGCTACCCGAGGCAGTCAGATCATCGCCTGGGAATTCCTCCCGAAGTGCGTTGCAATGGCTGAAATAGTACCCCGCAATGGCAAGATCAAAGAGGTCGCCTCCAGGACAATACTCCATCAAGATGCGATACGTTCGCGCAGGCCTATCGATCCTCCAGTTCCTAATCTTCACGACGCTCTCCGACCCAATCTTTCCACGAAGATTATACATGGCTTGCACCTCGGTGGGAATACTCCCAGGGTCATCGCCAACGCCTCCAATCCAGACATCTGGATTGCGCCATTCCTTGTTGGCGAATGTGTCCTTGGCGACCAGGCGATCCGTGACAAGCCCCTCTGAATTCCTCTTCAGCCACAGCTCTGCGCTGCCAAACATCCCTTCACCCAACCGCCAAGCACCGATCCATTGTGAGCTGAGCCGCCCTCTCGCTCGTCTTCTATCCTCGCGCAGACTCTTTGCAGATTTTGTCTCGGTTCTGAGCGACCAATCCTTCTCACCCTGTGGCTCAGCAGGGTAATGTACCCGCTCTCTTCCGGAACACTGTGCTTCGAACCGTTGCTCAATATCTGGCTCGTCCTTCTGCATATACTGCTGCGCATCAATGATCCGCTTGGACGTGCCATCTTCCATCTGGCCTACACCAGAACTGTCTCCATGATCCAGCAGAGACATACGTCGTCTCTTTGGCAGGCTGGTGATTCGTTCACTGGCTGCAGAATTGCCTTTTCTCTTAGACATGCTTGGACTTCCCGTAACAGGCCACTCAGCGTTGCCATTCATGGTGTAGAGGTGCACATAATGCTTCGACATCCGCTCTTTGTTCGGATGACACAATGGCGGGGAATGTACATAGTGCGGATTCCGGAAATGGTGTGCTGGTATTCTTTGTTGTAGTGGTATTGCGAGAGCCGTGGTCCCTCCACAAAGAGTACGCTGCGTATACTGCCCTAATCATGGCTCCGCACACATGAATGCATGGTCCTCGCTGGCACTCAGACATCACCGGAAGATACTTTGCAGCCTCAGACAACGGCGCGTCCATCGTCCAGTACAACAATAAAAGTCGGCTTGTCTCCAGCAGCTTCCAGATACACTTCAAGTTCATCGTCGAGGTCAATCTGCCAAGTCTCTTCGGTGCCATCCGAATTCTTGATAAGACCACTAATCTTGGTCACGACTGCGAACCCCGATTTACTCGTCGCAGCAGCGTGCAGATCCCTCATACTCGCTGTAGCAACCTTGCCATGCCACAATTTGGGTTGATTTGCTGCCAGTCTCGAAGTGGCAGACAATCGAAACCAAGCTGGTATGGGCTGCGGTGGCTGCTCAATCACAAACGGCCCCGGGGCGGCCAGCGCGGGATCGAGGTTTGCAGGTTCTGCTGCATCAGCCAGAGCGACCAAGCCATTGCGGGCCTGAGGGAATCGGCTCGGAAGGCTGCCCCGCTCATTTGGCTTGGGAACCGGTAGACCAGCCTCTCGAAGTGCTCTGGCTTCGGCTCCTGCCTTGGAGCGTGGTGCCGTGGCTGCCCATGCAGGGCCGGGACCTGGACCATATCGTGCATTCCTCTGCACGATTTGACGCTCACCACGCTTGTTTCTGTCCTCTCGAAAGCGCTTCATCGCATCACTACTCAGGAGTTCGACAGCTTTGACTTTACGTGGATCCTGTGAGTCGAGGGCTTGTTGCAGCCTGTCATCATTCACATCCAGCCACTGTCGACGAAGCTCCTGGAAGTGATCTTCTCCGCTCAAGAGACGTGACTCGAAATGGTCGGCCGCTAAGATCTCGTACAGCGAGCGGCGGATCGCCTTGCTCTCGGTCGGATTGATTCCGATGATGTTGTTGGCTTCTGCAACTGTGATTTGTTTGTCTGCAACACGCATTCTTTTCGTAACATCCTGACAGAGACAGTCCAAGGCAACAGCCTTGCGATCCTGATCTGGTTGGAGTGGGTGCATCATGGCGCTGAGGTGCATATTTTCACGCACCAGTGTCCGTTTCGCCTCGTCCCACACACCTTCGGCACACTGCGTCTTCTTGATGATGCTCGTATTCTCGCAGATTGTCTGAAAGTCTTTGCGTATTGTCTGATACATTTCGTTGCCGAGATGCAGGATGGCTTTGCATTCGTCGAGGCTCGTCTCGGAGTTATATCGAGGCTGGAGGCCTGGCGCATCAGGTGGCAAATGCCCAAAGCCTCTGATGCGACGGCGACGTTTGTTCGTGGCCAGCCTTTGGTCACTTTCCAATTGAATTTCGAGGAGGCGCTGTTGTCGCAGGGCTTCCTGTTCTGGGTTCAAGGGTGTTGCGAGCGGCGTGTGCTCATCACTAGGGCCCTCATTGCCGCTGTCACCAGGCGCATGATTAAGCTCCTTATCTAGTGCTCCATTGATGCCACCGACATCCGGTACATCAGCACTGGGCTTGCGCTTCTTCTTGTTTTCGGGGTCCGGCGGCTTGTAACCAGCTTCATTGCGTAGTCGGAGGCCCAACTTCTTCCAGATCTTGGTGAAGTCGTAATCTTTGAGTTCATAGCCCTCAGCAGCGACAGTACTCTTGATGTCTTTTTGATTCATGTTCTGGTTCCATAGTTCTTGAATGCGTTGCGACGCTGCTGCAACCTCCTCATCCGTAAGCTTGCGCGTGTGACTTGGGAAACCCCATGCTGCGAACTGGCGTAGGAAGCCTTTTCGACTGCGATACAAATCAGCCGGTCTATGTCGCATCTCCGTCCGAGCTAGGCATGCAACAAAAGCATACCATGGCAAATCGTTGACGGCGATATCAAAGTGCTGCGAAAAGTACTTCTGAATCTCCGAGGCACTCTTGTGCTCCTCAACGTACAGCCTCCAGCAAACGTCTCTCTTGTCGGTCCAGTCATACTTGGGCGGTCGTCCCACTCGTCTCCTCGCCGCCGTAGCATTTTCGACGGGACTGGAGCCGTCCATAGCATGGAGTTTTGTCCCGGCGCGTCTGCTGATGTCTACGGTGTACGAGAGCGAGTGTTTGCCTCCTCTCTTACTGCCGCCCCGTCTCGAGGCACAATCCTGCCGTCGCCAAGATGGGTTCAAAGCGGCCGCGCCCCGGTTCACTCATTCCCGGCGATCTCTGTTCTGTTCGCAACAATGAATCCGACGTCGTTGGCATCGCAAGCTTGTCTGGCGTGTCGCCGCCACAAGCGAAAGTGCGATAAGCAGATTCCCAGCTGTTCGCTCTGTCTTCGCATCGGCCGCACATGCGACTACCATGCCGAAGATCATCTGGCGCCGCCTTCAGCAGAAGACTTCGCTGCACTTCAGCAAAAAGTGGCGGATCTGGAAGCTTTCTTGACTCGCAGCGGTTCGGTCTACGGCAGCAATCATATACAGACTACGAGCAGCAATGGAAACTCGTTCACTCTCAGTAATGGCTCCAGTCCGCTCCATGTACTTGCGACTCTGTCCCCACTGCCCGCCCAACAAACGTTGCCGACAGCGAGCACGTTTCCGGCCCTCTTCTTCCTCGACTCCGACATGTTCGAGTATGAGCGCTTCCAAATCCAGAAACCGTTCGTCAAGATCCCTGCTGGAGCGTTGTCTGCACTCGGTGATTCTGCTCAGCTCCGCAGCATGATTGAACATTACTTCACCACCGTGCACTCATACTTCCCAATCATTTCCAAAATCAGGTTGTACCAGCATCTGGCCGCTCCTTCACACGAGCCAGGAGCCGATCTAGCGTTGCTGTTTCTGGCCATGAAGCTGATTACCAGCGAGCCATCCGAGGGTGTATCACCGCAGACGCAGCTGTATGCAGATGCCAAATCATTTCTCAGCCATGTCGAGTCGCAGAATGGCTTTAGCATGCAAATGATGCAGGCTGCGCTGCTCATCTCTCTCTACGAGCTTGGTCACGCCATCTATCCCGCCTGCTACTTGTCGATAGGACATGCTGCACGTCTCGGTCACGCCATGGGCCTGCATCAGCGCGATGCTCCGCAGATGCTCCCCAGAAGCCATACCTGGACCGAGCAAGAAGAAAGGCGAAGAGTCTGGTGGGCTGTCATTTTGCTAGATCGCTTCTGCAGTATTGGCCATCGCAACAAACCCTTCGCCACCTACGATGCTGGTCTTGACGCTCATCTGCCAACTGACGATGAACATTGGGATCGAGGTGAGATGCTAGTCGCCGCTCCGTTAGCGCTTTCCGCAACTCCCACAGCACGAGCGGCGCCCTTTGCAAGGACATGCCACGCTGCCCATTTGTTGGGCAAAATCATCCGGCACGTCGACGACAAAGCATTGCCACAAGACTATCGGCCACAAGAAGCACTGCAGCTCCACAGGACAATGCGCGCCCTCATCAATGCACTGCTGAATGAAGTGGAAGCCCACGATGCCGAGCGAAACATTCAATTCTGCGGTGCGATCGCAATCTGCTATTCCGCGCTCCTCACGCTGTACGACTCCTACAGTTGCACCGAGCGGATCGGGAATGATGCCAGTGGAACGTGGCTACAGATGCAAAAGGAGAGCATTGAAGGCTTGCGTGAGATCACAGCTCAGACTCTCGATCTGGCGAGGAGGATGCGCCTATGCGCAGATCAAGGTCACCTCAGCCAACTCAGTCCGTTCAAAGTTGATGCTCTGTATCAGGCTGCAGCGAATTGTAAGTGATGTTGATCGAGGATACCACCCTTGCTGATATTTCTGAGATGCGTGGTACAAACGAGAATCCAGCGATCATCAATGCAGCGAGCACGTCAGAGAAATCAAGGAGATATTAGCCATCGTCGACCGGAGATGGCGAGTCGCCGGTCAGTATCACTCCATGGTCCAAGGCATCTGGGAGCCGCTCGACTTGTCCTTGACTTGATCACTCAGGATATACTGTGTTGCGCCTCCGACCACGTCAGGACTAATGCGAGAATTCGGTGGCAGGCGAGCACCTCAGAATCATCGAAGCCAGCGAGTACTCTACTGCGAGTGCAATCAGGTAGAACCAAATCGGCTGAGATGTGCTGACGTCTTGCTGATTGTTCGTCCAGCGCACAAGCCCTGGATCCATCATTTAGACAAGTGTGCGATTCGCGCATCAACACGGCGATGCACTAGCTTCGCTTGGACTCGGCCTCGAGGCGGTGCTGCCCATGTCAGCCGCTCAAGTGCAAACAATTGACATGCGTGTGAGCATGCTCGCACGATATCTGTCTTGTCGCGAAAGCAATCATGCCATGACCGAGCCACGTGTGGCCCTATCACCTTCTACTTAACGCACCAACAATTCCTGCTCGACGAGAGGATTTGACACCTGGATTGAAACAGTCAAGACGCACCAGAACTTGCCTGCGACAACATGCGGCGGTATGGAGGTGTATACGGATGGTTTGGTGGCTTGCCAGTGTGGATGCAACCGGAGAACCAGGACTCTGCACGAGGTGTCCGATCGAGCAGATCATCATCAATGGCCTCAATGCCGGCTTCGACATCTGCGGGAGCTTCCAGCAAGCGCCGATCGAGGGCGGATGCTATGAGGTGCCTCGAGGGCAGAGGGACTTCAAGCATGAGATCAGTCTCGAGCGAATGTCTGAAGGCCGCGCATCACGTTGGTGTGATGGTGGGGGACACGAGAAATATCGAGCATTCAAATCCTGGCCCATGGACCAACTTGGCCTCTTCCCCCAGACAGTCTCCCCTGGCATTGCCTTCGAGCAGTTCGCAGTACTCGGGCGATGCGCATAACACGTTGCCGGTTGCATCGGCAGAGTCTCCGCATGTGAGGACCTCTGGAAGCACGCTTCCTGCGACACGCGATCAGCCCCCTCATCACGACGTAGGCTTTGATGAAGAGCAGTACGCCCAACCCAGAGCGCCACAATCTGCTCTCCAGTGCGAAAGCGGCTTCGGTCACAGTATCCAAGCCGCTCTACGGCTGAGCTGCACTTCGAGCGGCGATGAGAGTGAGGATCGCATGCTTGCTTCACCGCCACCAGTGCACTTGGCTACCCATCTCAGAGCGAAACCCTTGCCGAGCGATTCGCCCTGGTTTGATCAACCAAACGGCCGTGAAAATGGGATGCACCGCAATTCTCGACAACTAAGCTTACAGGAACAGGCGACCAGCTCACCATATTCTCACACGGCGGAGATGTGCCATGCCGCCCCATTCTCAGCAGTGCGGTCTCAGAGGCGCGACAGGTCCGGTCAAACTCTTGGTTGGAACAGACCTTATTGGACACCAACGCGTGCCACGCCACAAGACATTCAACATCGAGTCGATTGCTCCCAGCGGGTGGACGAATCGAAGCTCTTTTACAATGTCGACTTGCGCAACGCTGATGTTGTTATGAAAGACACCCTCGACCCTTCTGGGATCCGGCAGATGACCACGAGATCGGATAGGATGTCAGTACTTGCCCTTGCGCTCATCTCCTTCAATTGTCTGGGCTTGTACCACGCAAATGGCGTCTTGCAGTCATTCTACACCACCTCCTGGTTCAGCGCCGGCCAAGCAAGCGTCAGCACCATTGGAAGCACGCAGCTGGCTCTGATGCTCGGCATTAGCATCCTGGTCGGCACGATCGGGACGGCAAAATATCAATCGGTATGCAGTCTGCTTGGGGCTCTATTGGTGTTCCTGGCGATCACTTGTACGTCTTGGTGTACCTCCGTCGGCACACTGTGGTTCTGCCAAGGACTACTTGCGGGACTTGGAATAGCTTGGTTACTTCACGCCGGGCTTGATGTGATCCGAGTCGAAGGACGTGGCCGCGCACAGGGTCTCCTCCTAGTCGTCGTCGCAGCTGCGGGCTATTTGGGCGGCATCTTCTACAGCTTGATTACTACTGCGTTGCTCTGGCGTCAAGGTCACGCGGCAGCGATGCGTATCATTGCCGCGGTGTTTCTTGCCATCGCACTCCCAGCAATTGCGATTGTCAGATTCGGAGCGCCACGGAGTGATTCTCCACGATCAATGCTCTCACATGGAGTACGCGCGACCGCTCTCACAAATCCAGCGGCAAGGATGAGCGCGTCAATATGCATGCTTGGTCTGCATTTCTTGCCAGTGTACATGCCAACGTACGCTCTGTCGACCGGTGGGATGCAGAGCAGCCAGTCAGGCCACTTACTTGCGCTCATGCTTGGTGGAGGATTTTTTGGAAGCCTGCTCACTGCGGCAGCAATTTTTCGAGAGCTCAACCGGGTCCGCGTGGCGGGATGCAGCTCCATGCTCAGTGGAGTGGTCGGCCTGCTATGGCTCAGAGCACCCATCGACACGTCCTTCCGCGGCCTCGCGCTTCTATGCACAACCTATGGACTGATGAGCGCATCGATTGAGATGTACTGCATCGGAGCCGTCGTGCTTGCGGCAGACACAGCAAACAGCACGGGTCCGCGTGAGAGGCATGGCTTCCCGGCTTTGCGGACATTCGCTCATTTCTCGCGCACGCATACACCAAAAATTGTCCTCTGCCTGGCAGCAGTCGCTGGAGCACCTGCAGCGGGCGCATTGATCAAGGGCTCCCATGCCAATGTGGCTGCCGATTGGCACCATGCTGAAATATATGCGGGGGCGATGCTCCTGTGCGGCGGGTTCATGATGCTTGTCGCGAGCGTACAGCGAGTATCGGAGATGTGTAGGGAACAGGTCGTCGAGCGCTGCCTTGTGGGTGAGAAAGGTGCGACGCCCGGATGAAGTGAGCTTTCTGCAGAGTGTGGCGTGTGCTTGGCTGTGGATGGCGGGAGGACAGCACTTGGTCTGTCCGCCAAGGAGCATATTCCGCGGAGGACAGCGGTATGCATCATCGGATTGATATCATCGAGGGTGCGCTGTCCAGAATCATGGGCTCATTTCTCGACCCGGAGTGGTCGGCGGATGACTCGCGGTGCTGGTTCAGCCAGGGTCAGCCAAGGAGGGTCAGCGTGGGGGGGGGGAGTCTGTTCCGCAGAAGGCGTCCGTCCCACGGGTCGTCGTCGAGGCCCTTTGGGGCGGCGTCCGTCCATCGCGGCACCACACCGGGCGTGGTGAGGTGCCATGATGGCAGGAGTCGGCGACGCGCCGCTGCCGGTGCACAGCCTGCACCTCGCGTGTCGTGAATGCGTGCGTCGGTCCAGAGGGCGCCAGCTCTTCACCTTCTACCTGATGCACGTCTTGTTCTGAATCCACGCTAACCCGCCGTCGTATTCTGCTTCAAAGGAGCGGAGGTGCTTTGCCAAAGGCAGTCGGATTTTACGGAAAATGGGGGGTTTGGGGAGGATCGTGGGGAATGCACGTGTGTGTATATAGAGGAGTGAGATTTCGAGAGAGGGCAACGTTCCGTCAATCGCATTCCACTCCCCGCTTACGAGATTGACAACACTGACCAGCGTCGATTGAGAATTCACAGTGGGCCTCAGCATGGCTGATGGCGAAGCAGCAGAAGCCATTTGAAAGAGCACCAGCACCCATTCCCACCCTGCAGCGCCGGTTCAAGACGGCGGAATGCTGTGGGACAGCTTCCCCATAGTCATTGGCAGCGACTTCGCTGGAGAGGTGGTCGAGGTTGGAGAGAGGAGGTCGGCAGGGATGGGAGGATGATGCGTCCGCAAGGCCGACCAGCTGGGACGGGCGCAAGGGTCGCGAAGTGGAAGAAGGGTGAGGCTTCGGGGGGTGGAGGGTGTTATGCAAGTGGGCATTGATCGCCTCGCGAAGGGGTGCCGCTCGTGGTGGGTGTGCAGGCGTGGCATTCATTCTCGCCCTGAGGCTCGTCTATCGCTCCGGCAGCATGCAGCGTGACGCAGGGTCGACGCAACGGCATGCATCTCGACCCTCACCATGCCGTCAGTGCAGACAGCTTGGCTGTGGAGCATCTCCCTCGCTCGCTTACCCTCCCCGAAGCCATGGACGCGCTGTTCGATACTGTACCGCGACGTCGTCTGCTCCGCCGACCATGGCCGTCGTCTGCCGCGACGTCATGGCTCCGCCGGCGAGGGAGGCCGAGGTGCGTTTCAGCATGCGCGCTGCCGTCCATCTCTGCTCCCGCCGCTGCTCGGCGTCATCTGGAAGACGTGAGGTATGGCGCTACGCCTCCTCGCGCACAGATTGGCGTGCCGCGGAGGGTGCTGTCTGTGTGTGTGTGTGTGTGTGTGTGTGGTGGACGGGTGCAGGTGCGCGAAAGGCGGCTCGGTCGGGCAACAATCGTGGGCCACGCGGCAGACTGCTGGTGTGCAGTTCCGCGCGCCGTGAGTGGCCCCGAGGTGGATGGTTTGGGAGGATAAACGGGCGGCGGGGGCCAGATGTTCTCATTGCTCCTCCTCGTGTCCAGCAGCGGGAAGAGTCGTGGTCATATTGGGGCGCGAGAAGCATCCTCCTCCTCCTCCTCCGCCGCCTCCTCCTCCTCCGCCTCCTCGCCGCCTCTCACTCGCCGACGCCCAAGTCTTCCAGGGATCGCCATCCCTGTCGCGCGTGGAGACGAGGGCCGCACGATCGCCTCATCGGCAGCATCATCACCACCCACCATGCTGGGCAAGAGAATTGAGGTCAGTCCGCGCCGCCGCCGCAGCAGCAGCCAGCAACCACCGCCAGACGCCCCAGCAGCCTGCTCTCCCTCTATCGCTGGCCGCGCACGAGCCTCGCCACGCGCCAGCAGTGATGACATACTGCTGCTGAGGCACGACGCTTTCTTTGTCCTGCTGCTGCTGCTGCTGCTGCTGCTACTGCTCGTCTCGCCGCTACGTCATGCGGCTGCAGCGTCATTCTTCTCACTCACACCCGCCTCCTCCATCATACACACCCTCCATCATATACACCCCCCGTCCACCACCCCCCGCCGGCCAATCCCCTTGCTCGCTCCGGCCCTCGCTACTGATCTCGCGACACTTCACTTGAGACATCCATCGGCAGCTGCAGCCCGCACGCTTTCCCTCCCCCCTCTCCCTCCGCCGAGCGTGACGGCGCGAGCAACCGTTTCCTTCTGCAACGCCCGCTCCTCCTCCTCCTCCTCCACCACCTCCGCTGCCGCTGCTGCCGTGTCTCGGCCTGCGCATCTCTGACCATGTCGACGATCCAGAACCTCAAGAACTTCATCCGCCACGGCAAACAGGCCCGCGACGGCCGCTCCCCGCAAGATCAGGCCACCACCCACGTCTCCAACGTCCACGCACAGCAACAGCGCTTTGGTCCGGGCGGCAACACGGCACAGCAGGCCCACCAGAATGTAGGCTACAGCGACCCCAACGTCTACGACCACAAGCCTCTGCAGGCCAACGCTCCCCAGGGAGACTTCTCCGCCGCCGTCATCGACAATCGCAATGTCGCCGCCAAAGCGGGGCACGCCGCGGGGCAAGCCGCAGAACAGCAACAGAAACAGCAGCAGAAGCAGAAGGACTACGACCCTCAAGTGCTCGAGCGCATCGTGGCCGAAGAGCGAGAGAATCGCGGCAAGATGCCCAAATACCCCGGCCTCGACCGCTGGCAATTGCTCGAGAAGATGGGCGACGGCGCCTTCAGCAACGTCTATCGCGCACGCGACACCCAACACGTCTACGATCAGGTCGCCATCAAGGTCGTCCGCAAGTTCGAGATGAACTCCACACAGGTATGCTAACCATCGTGCTGCGGCATGCCGTCGCTGCTACTGCTACTGCTGCTCCTGCTTCTTCACCTCCGCTGTTCCTTGCTGCTACAACTTCCCCCGCCAACCTCATCTCGCCTCCACATTTTTTGTGGTGACCAACATGTGTGCCAATTAGGGCGTCCTGCATCCGGATTATGAAAAGAAAGCTCCCAAGGGCGTCGAGGTGCGCACAGTCTCTTTTGTCAGCATACACGGTGAACAGAACTCGCCAAATGTTTGCATCCATCATTGCTCACGACACATGCTCTCCCCCACGGATCGCTGCTGACGTCATACTTCCCATCAGAGAGCCAACATCCTCAAAGAAGTCCAGATCATGCGCCAGCTGGATCACCCCAACATCATCAAGCTCATCGATTTCTCCGAATCCCGGCAATACTACTACATTGTGCTGGAGCTGTGCCCTGGCGGCGAGCTCTTTCATCAAATCGTCCGCTTGACCTACTTTAGCGAGGATCTGTCCCGACATGTCATCTACCAGGTCGCAAAGTCATTACAGTATTTGCACGAAGAGGCAGGCGTGGTGCATCGGTATGGAGAACGAACCCATTCCGGGAGGAACGCAAGCTAATCCAAGCAGTGACATCAAACCCGAAAATCTCCTCTTCTACCCCATACCGTTCATCCCAACCAAGAACCCCAAGCCCCGGGCCCCTGAGGATGAGGACAAGGCGGACGAGGGCGAGTTCATCCCAGGACAGGGCGCCGGCGGCATCGGCGTGGTCAAGATTGCAGACTTTGGCCTTTCCAAGGTCATCTGGGACAGCCAGACGATGACGCCATGCGGGACGGTCGGCTACACGGCGCCAGAGATTGTCAAGGACGAACGTTACTCCAAGAGCGTCGATATGTGGGCCCTCGGCTGTGTCCTGTACACGCTGCTCTGTGGGTTCCCTCCATTCTATGACGAAAGCATTCAGGTCCTCACGGAAAAGGTGGCACGCGGGCAGTACACTTTCCTGTCTCCTTGGTGGGACGACATCTCCAAGTCTGCCCAGGATTTGGTCTCACACTTGCTCACTGTCGATCCGGAGAAGCGATATGACATCAACCAATTCCTCGATCACCCCTGGATTCGAGGGGCGATGAACGAGCCAACATACGCTGCCGCTGACGCTCCTCCTCTCGCCACGCCTCTTCACGTGCGACAGGGGCAACTGTCCGCGGGCGACAAGGCGTCTCCTCTCAAGCCGGACTTCACGTATCTCGAAGAGACCCCAGGCGGCCGCCGCATGGACTTTCGCTCTCCCGGCGCCGTCAACCTTCGCGAGGTCTTTGATGTGGGTTATTCGGTGCACCGACAAGAAGAAGAGGGCAAGCGAAGGAAGAACTTCAAGCAAGGTTTCCGCGGTGGCAATTCCCTCAACGCGCTTGACGAGGAGTACAACGACGACGACGAGTATGAGGGTGTCTCGGAACCATACTCGAATTCGCAGCATCCGCCAGCGAAGGTGCCCAAGTCGGGCGCCCCTGATGTGGGTGGTATGGAGAAGCAAATGCGGAACACGAGCTTATCAGCTGCGGCGCAGGCTCGTCAAGCGGCCGCTCCCAAGTCATCGCAGGCTCGCGGCTACGGTCAGCATTCTCCCGAGGTCGCTGCTGCTGCCAAGCGTCAAGTTCGCAACAAGGCTGGTGCCTTTGAGCTCAGCCTGGACAACGCCACCCTTCTCGGCCGCCGTGGCAAGAAGCCTGAGCCTAGCAGCTTGAGGCAGACAGAGGTGGTTCAATAGGTGGCATTTTGAGTCCTGTGTTCGATTCCTCGTAAGAGGTTCATGGTAATGACGAGGAACATCGAACGATGGCATCCTCTTTTTTTCTTTTCCATAAGAATCAGCATGGCTCCCGCAGCTTTTGAGATTTAGATCGGGTGCTCCGCCCGCAGCATGGGCAGATGGCGTCACGTTTTGGGAACTGCGGACAGCACAGACGCTGTGGACTTTCGACAGACATGGGAGACTCACGGCGTAGACTGTTCCTTTTCTGCCTCACTAGCTTGGATCCCCCTCTCATGCCCAGGAGCGTGCAGGATAGAGATAGGATGGATACTTCAACAAGGAAAATTTCACAGCTTCGATGAGTGTCGCTCATCTCTCGTGACTTTCATCTCACTCGTCCAGAAGGATGCACAAGACGCGATGAGCATCACGTGTTCGCTGACGAATCAACAGTACTTCATCCAGCTCGTCACTCTTCAGCGTCACCACAATGCTTTCCATGTGTGATGGGAGGGAAACATGAATCAAGAGGCAAAGCCTAATTCGACCAGAATGCCTTTCCCTGCCCCTCTCTGATGTGCACAAGAGTCAAATCACATCATGCATACATACACACACACACATACCCCTGCCCATTATCATTATGTGCCGAGTAATGTAATGACACAATGCCACCGATCGCCCCTCTTGCCCCTAGCTAAGATCAAGAGAGAGAGAGAGAGAAAGAAGGAAGAAGAGAAAAAACAAGTATGGTAATAAGACCGTACGGGTATGGGTATGGTACAAAAGTCTCTCTTCGATCGCCCTCGCTTGCTTCATGCATATGCATGCACACAAGCTGTAATAATTGTACAGTCGTTCATTCTGAGGGGGGGCGGGAAAGATTAGCCCGGGGAAGGAAGGGCAGAATCTATCCGATGATGGCGTTCACAGACATGGGGTTCGTGGGGCGCGTAGCAGTAGTCGTATTTGTGATGGTGGTAGTATTGGTAGGAACCGAGGCGGGAGATGGCAGCTCGCCAAACCCACTGAAAGATGCAGCGCGCATCATATTTTGCTCGTTCTCACCATCAGTGACACGCAGCATGCCCTTCAGCTCGGGTGTAGAGCCAGGGAGAGAAGGGGTGGCGTCGGCAGAATCGTCAGGCTTCTTTTTTCGAGGCCCTTTCTTGACGCCCTTGTCCTTTCTCTCATGGAGATTCTTGCTTCCGGGCGGTCGGCCTTTGCGTGTGCTCCCGCTGCCTCCTGGTGAAGGCTGGGGAGAAGCGCTCTCGCTGCGGCGCGAGACGCTGGTGGCGCGCAGCTCCTGGATCCGTTTCGGGACGTGGCCAGCCCAGCGACCGCGTGCGGGTGGAACGTAGTCATTTGGATCGCCAGTCCATGCGGGAGTGGCAACGCGCTCGGGTGTCATGCTGCCTGCTTTGCCCGCCGAGTCAGTCTCGGTGGTGTCAGCGACTGCCAGGCGGGATCTTTTGCGAGGCATTGTGACGACCACTCCGTCGAAGCGCGAGACGGGCTTGATCGTGCGGCGAGTGCTCATCTCGCCATCGCCGTAGTTGACCTGCGTGGTGTGTGGGTCAATGCGGTTGCGGCGTCTGCGGAGCTCGCGACCCTCAGCATCACGTACGATACGCTGGGCATCTGGATCCTGGTAGCCAATCTTGCGAGCATCAAATGCGTAGTCGTATAGCGCTGCCTCCTTCTTGTCCTCCCAGATAGCATGTGAGACAGGCTCGCGCCCGCCATGCACGGGCTTCCGCGCCTTTTTGCCATTCATCGGATGGCGTGCGACCACTTTGTCCAGCTCGAGATACTCATCCTGAAGCGCCATCAGCGCCTCTTGTGCGTTCGCCGCTAGCTTCTTCAGAGAGTCGAGTGATCGCACCGCCGGGTCGTACTTTGTCAGTGCGGCAACAAATGGTTCTGCGCCGACAATCGGCCTGAAATCGCGGTGGAGGATGTGTGCTGCTTCGTCGTCGGGGTCTTGCTCGTCCACGTCGGACCACTCGTCTTTGTACAGACTGGGAAGGTCGTCTTCAGTAAGTCGATCTTCCTCTGCAGAAAGTGGCGGTGGTCTTGGGGTTGGTGCTTTCGACTCTGCATTGGAAGACGCCTTGGAGTTGATGCCGTAGGGGGAACCGCCCTGGTTGCGAGAGTATCTTGCCGCTCGCCGCATCACGTTCTGCTGTGACTTGCCTCTGCTCGCGCCTTCTTGTGACGCCAGAGTCTCGCGTTGGAGTTGAGCTTCCGGTCCTTCGCCGCGTGTGCGCTGCCCCGTAGATGTGCGCTGTCGTTTGGCCGGCCTCAAGCTGGCCTCGTATGCCTCGGCCTGGTCTTTCGTCAACCTGCAATGCTTGCCGCCGCCTCGGTAGTGCCATTGATACTGCGGGTACAAGTCGGGACCCTCCTCCTTGCGAAGTAGAGCGGTGATGGGAGGCGGCGGTCTGCCGTTCTCGGCCAGGTCCTCGCCGCGCTGCATCGCGTCAAACATCTCTCTCGCGCCGGGCCCTCGAACCGCCATTTTGTTGGAAGAGCCCGGCGGAGGCAATCCTCGAGCCCACTTGCCCTGCCCGCGGTGGTGAAAGATCTCATCGGGGTGCGCATCGACGTATTCCTTGTCGAGCAACATGTCTGGATCGCTCTTCGACCTCGTCGGTTTCAATTTGTTGTCATGCAGGAAAGCGTCCCTTTGGTCCAGATTTGATTTTGAGCTGTACCTGCGACTGGTGGTGCGCGAGAGGTCACCGCCGTCGCCGTTCGCATAAATCTCGGCTTTGCTCGTTCTCCGCCCGGAGGAAGCGGTGGTGGTGGCAGCCTCAGCGACGCCGTACGTACTGCTCTTGCGCCGACCCGTGCCACGATTGTGGTTCGCTATTGCTGCTGCACTGCGCGGATCCGACAGACCATAATTCCGCTTGCTGGCCTTCAATAGCAATTCCTCGGCATCTTTCTTGCTGAGGTCGTGGAGTCCGAGGAGTTCTCCGTTGGCGAGCACAAGCTTCGTTCCCTTGATCCCGTGAGGGCTGACGCCTGGACGATAGAATTGGTTGCCCCGGTGGTGGAAGATCCGACCAGCATGCTTGTGCAGGTCGTCCTTCTTGACTGCCGTATCCGTAGACATTTCGTGAGACGCTTCACTGCTGCTATACTTGACGGCATGCGAAGTGTTGGAGCTGCGCCGAGTCGAGTGTGAATGCTTACTTAGGATCGTAGCGCGAAAGCCTCGTCTGTACCTGCCCGCTCCCGTGTGGTGAAAGTCCTCGTTGGGATGCGCATCGACGTACTCCTTTCCATATGTTTGCTCCGGATCAGATTCCGGTTCACTCGCCTCGGTCTCCTCAACGTCGTCATCCTCGTCGTCGTCCTCGTCGTCATCCTCATCGTCATCCTCGTCGTCCAGGTCCTCGTCGCTGTCATCATATCGATTGAACGTCGTGTCGACTAATCGGGAACTGCGACGCTGATCATTGTTGGTGGCCACAGCAGCCTTGGCCTGGCGGGCAGGAAGTCTGCTTGAACGAGAATTCTCATTTTCAAAGTTCCCTTGCACCGGAAACATGCGTTGCATGTCCTTGGCCCACTTTCGCGCGACATCCTGGTGCTCGGCATGCTCAATGCCTTCGATGGCAAGGGACCAGTCTTGTCGTGGCGTCGATCGAAGCAAGTTCATGATGCTGTTGTACGACCCTCTGAGTTGCGGGCTCCAGCCAGGACGAGCCATTGGATTCTGTCGGAGTCTAAATGCATCAAAATGATGCCAGAGATGATCGTACATTGTTTCTAATACCGCGATGGACGTGGTGGCTGATGAAGTGGTTGCCCGTTCTGGAAGGTGCCTGTGATATCTGGTCAGTCTTTCGGGCTGACCGCACCCTGATTTCATTGGAGCAAACCTCGTCGGCCGCGGCGACGATGCCACAGGCTCATTTCTGACTTCTGACGCCGGCAGGTATCGACCTTGGCCACGATGGACCCACTTGACCTCGGGATGCTTGAGCGTGTACTCTTTCGAATACGTGCCGCGCTCATTGGGACCTTCGACAGCCTCGTCATCGTGGCGCTGTCGCCGGGCCGGGGGAGCGTCGCTGTCCTCGTCGGAGCTGGCAAAGAGTGGTTTCGGGTTTGATTGAAGAATGGCCCGCAACCGATCTCTGGCGGCGCGTGGAGCGAAGCGGATCGTCAAGTGACCGTACTGCGTGTACGCCCTGGTCAGCGTCATGGTGTTGGAACGCGACATCCGAATGGGCGTGGAGTCCTGTCGTTGGTGTGTTGGCGGCCGTGATGGCGATTGTTGCGACGGTCCTGCCACCAGAATGTCGGATGAGGTGGAAGAGTTGTGGCTCCCCGTTCGTTTCATTGACCACACCTCGCCGCCTTCCCGTCTCTGCCGCGGCGAGCAGAGGTCGACGACAGCCGTCGACGACACCGACGAAGGGTCCATCGTTCCGCAAAGTCGCCTGACGATATCACAAAGAGAGGCAAAGATTCGAGGCCCTGGTCAGGTTGCCAGCCGCCAAGACGGTCCTTTCCTCGCAGCCAACCCAAATCCTTTCGCTGCTGTTTTGGGTATGGTGCGGAGATGGCCTTTGGAACTTAACGTCAGCAGCGCACCACCATCCATCCCGTACTGCTTCAACGGTTCTTGTCTGGGGTGCAATGATTGATTCTCAGTGTGAGGATGATGCTTTTCTACAGCAGAGCATGACTAAACGGGCGACGACGCAGATAGAGTGAGTGACAGCACAACGACACACCTGAAACCACTACGAACCACGTTGCCATTGATGCTATGAGCAAACCACGTTGCATAGAAGAACATCTGCGCGGTCTCTGATCCTGACTGTCATTTATAGCATGAGCCTTCGCGTCCTCGAATGCCAGTGAACGAGCGACACAGCAGCAATTGATGCACGCAAGTAGTGTTCTGGATGAACAGCGCTTTGTTGTTCCTCTCACGTCCGCTGTCACCCGTCCATGATTCTCTTTTCATGTTCGCTCGCATTGCAACATCATCCGCGAAACACGGAGCATGAATCTCGAGAATTGAAGTAGTGTCACAAGTGAATGACATGCACTCAGTCTTGACTCCATGAATCACGCGCCCATTCCAGCAAAACGAAGAGGCAAGCATCCATCATGCAGGCCCTGACTGACGACCCTTTACCCAATCATCACTAATGCTGTCTCTGTCATATTGAGTGTCATGCTAGGTGGCTGGTTCGGTGGCACGGCGTGACGGTACAGGCGGATGGCGTGAAAACGTTGTGGGCAACCAACTTCTTCAAACGTGGCCAGTGTTAACGCCGTGCCCAGTATTTCATCGAACTTGTCAATGTGCTTCAAATCACTCCAAACGCGGTGAGTGATGGCATTTTGACGCCTATGAATTGAAGTGCACTATAGAATGAGTCGCCCGATGCGCACAAAGCCGTCTTATGAATGCGCACGAGCATAGTGTTAAGCCACGAGGCAGCTCAAACTTCGATGATGTGCTCGCTCGGTGTTCACTGCGTACGGAGGCTTTTGCGCCATGCTGATGGTAAAGGTCGCGCCATGCATAACAGGATAGTCTGATAGTGCATGTTCGCGCTCTCACACGCGCAGATTTGGCGCAATATTCCACCGACCCTTTGCCGACGACAGCGCCATCGACCAGTTCATCATGGCGCCGCGGGTTCGTCCTTTCCCAATGGCTGCAATCGTGAGTGGCATAAGTCGTGTGAGGCCATACGATCACACATTTATCCCAACGAGGCGGCGATGAGCGCCTCCGAGTCATCGCGTGAATGTCGTGGGATCATCACTTGAAAGTGTGCAGCTCATCAACCGAACACTTACAAGGGATCACAGATGACGCCACTTTGATGAGAGCGGCAGTTGTGGTTCGCACAGCCAAATACTGACAGCCATTCTGAGCCGGTGCCGAGAGCGAGTGGCAGGGTCGGCGTACATTTCGCGACGCTGGGCTCTACATGCCACTGGTGCCTTGAGGAGTTGAAGACAGTAATGCACTTCCTGCCCCGGCCTCTTTGCGCTCGACGATAATATCAAATGGTGAGCTGAACAAGAAAGTCTCGTGTGCGAAGCAATCGGTTTTGCGCGCCCACGTTCCAGGCGGGAGCTTGCGTATCTTGTGCTCAGGAGTATGCATGGCTGCATACAGTTTCAGGTCGTCGCCCTGGGACTTCTCGTGGAGAATTTGCGGTTTCGTTGAGGCTCACTCCTATCCACAATATGCATCGATACTCGTTCCGCATTGCTGAGGACTAATTGCGGAAGGTCGAGGGTGAAGGCTGATGGCGCTGCTATATCGCACTCGGGTGAAGCTGCGATGCTCACTCTTCACTTCGGACATTTATTGGTTGCTCAAGTGGGAGATTTGGTCTGCTTCCTGCCGGGTATGGTCTTCCCTGAGCCGCGTGGAAAGCCATGTTCCGCTATCGTTGTCATTGCGTGGGAGCGATCGTGTGATGAAGCGGATTGTAATGCGTGTGCAAAGCTGACGAACAGTCTTCATGGGCAGCGTGTCAATCCAGCACTGCTTCAATGATGCTTGCGATGATCGAATATGTTGCTAACAAGTGAGGGAGAAGGAGATGGCGGCGAAGGCAACAGAGAATAGCAGTCCTGTTAGTTAGGCCCTGGCTGGTTCAGCGCGCAAGCCACGTCCACCCGGCCACGGAAAGTCACGCAGCAACCCAGCTGTCTGCCTGCCGCTCTCTGACTTGCGAACACGTTCCAACACGCCAACTCTCCTCCCTGCCCACGACATTCGCATCCCCACGGCAATGCTTGATTGATCCTGTCCCATCACGATGGCGTCCTCGTTTCATATGAACATCTTCCGCATCCTCGGCGATGTCTCTCACACCGCGTCCAAGTGCATCCTGATCTGGGCCATCCACAGCAACAAGTCGGCCGAAGGCGTCAGTCTCCTGACACAATTGCTATATTGCCTCGTCTTCACCACACGCTATCTCGATCTCTTCTGGGTGCCACCATGGTTCAGCTGGTGGAATTTTGTGCTGAAGCTCTTCTACATTGCCAGCTCGGCTTACATCGTTTTTGTGATGATGAGAGTATTCGCGCGGACACGTGAGAAGGAGTACGGATGGAAACTCGCGATCTGGTCACTGGCTGGCAGCACACTAGGCGCACCCCTGGTGTGCTTGCTTTTCGAGGGCTGGAAGAGGTCTACATTATCAGAGGTGCGGCTCGCATGCTACAATACCCTCCCCCAATGTCCCTCCATCACGGTAAGCTCTCACCAAGCAAGACATGCTCACTGTCGGTCGTGCAGGTTCTCTGGACTTTCAGTATCATCCTCGAATCAGTCTGTGTCTTGCCGCAACTGCTGCTCCTCCGTCAGACCAGCGTCCCCACCGTGCTCGATTCCTTCTACCTCGTCACTCTCGGCAGCTACCGATTCTTCTATATCCTCAACTGGATCGTCAAGATGTTCAGCGCGGATCACACGTTCGATGCGACAAGCGTCGTGTTCGGCCTTATTCAAACTGCACTCTATGTCGACTTTGCATGGGTCTACTGGTCGAGGCAGCGTGTCAAGCTTCGATACGGCGGGATAGTGGACAGCGACGATCTCAGCAAGAGCTTCATCGTCAAGCGATTCATTGGGCGACGCAACAATCAAAATGGTACGGATGAAGATGATATCACAGAAGAGGAGGATCGATTGGCTGCGCAGGAATCGGGCACGGTCAGACCAGGGAACAACCGCACGCCCAGTGACCGATGGGGAGCAAGGGGCATCAGCGTGTCGGCCGATGACACATTGCAAGAGCATCTCGACCATTCCTCTCGCGATGCGCAAATGGTTGATCCCTCTCACTTTGAAGACGAGGAAGAGGATGAAGATGCGCCACCTCCTCCAGCAAAGGATGCGCCACAAAAGTCAAAGGCAGTCGAGAGTGCAAGCAGCGCTGGTTCGAGTGGAGTTGCGACTCCGGATACGGAAGATGCGGTCGGAAGCAGTGCTGCCGAGTGGAACAACAAGTAGGCGAGTGTTTCCGTTGCAAATGTTCATGATACCCACAATGTTGCAAAGCATCTTATCACATGGCGTAGGCTGTATCGATTATTGATGCTCCTGTACCATAATGCTCACGACATCATGCGGCAAATGCCACGCGAATGTGCCTTAGTCATCCCGAGGAGAGACCTAGCAGGACGATGCAATACATGCATACGTGACAAGGATGCATAGAAGTTGTTTCCGTGGTTGCATCGAATAAGATCCGGATCTGCTGCTATATTGCCCGGCCCACCTGCTGGCTGCTCGGCCCATTGACGCAGCCGCCGCTTCACTGCGGGGATCTGTGGAGAGCTGGCCAAGGTGACCCATAACACACCACTCTCATTCGTTCATCGTCGCTTCTTACTATTGTTGAAGGAAGAACTATCATTTCTTCTTGTGTAACATTACTCACTGAAATAGAATACCACCCTCAGCATGGATCCCTCAAACGCCGACAGACAATTGAGGCAGCAACAGCCCGAAGATCCAAGATATCTCAACTTCAAGCACTCACAACCTGGTTCCGGCTTGAACAAATACTCTTCGACATTGACACGCGAACATGACTTTCCAGCTGCTCAGGCAATGCTTTACGCAGCTGGCGTTCCAAACGAAAAGGCGCTAAAGACATATCCACAGGTTGGAATCGCAAGCGTGTGGTGGGAAGGGAACCCGTGCAACACACATCTACTCGACATTGGGAAGGAATGCAAAAGAGCAGTGGAGAAGCAGGAGATGCTAGCATGGCAATACAACACCATTGGTGTCAGCGACGGCATCACAATGGGTGGGGAGGGCATGAGGTTCTCGTTGCAATCACGAGAGATCATTGCGGACAGTGTAGAGACTGTGACCTGTGCGCAGCATCACGATGCTTGCATTGCGATACCTGGGTGTGACAAGAATATGCCGGTAGGCTGGGTCTCAAGTCCCACGCGGAATGATCATTGATCGATGACAGGGCGTTGTAATGGGCTTTGCGAGACACAACCGACCTTCGATTATGGTCTACGGCGGGACGATCAATCCGGGCTACTCACAGCTTCAAGAGAAGACTGTCAATATTGCGACGGTGCTGGAGGCACATGGAGCGTACCTCTACGACAATCTGAAGAATCCCAAGAATCCAGAACAGACCAAGGACGAACTGCTGACAGATCTCGAGCGAACATCGTGTCCCTCACAAGGTGCTTGTGGTGGCATGTTCACGGCTAATACCATGGCCATGGCGATAGAGACAATCGGTTTGTCGCTTCCTGGCTCATCATCAACGCCCGCGACGTCGCCGGCAAAGATGCGAGAATGTGCCAAGGTGGCGGAAGCCATCAAGATTTGTCTCGAAAAGGACATCAAGCCGCGAGACTGTCTTACGAAGAAGGCGTTTGAGAACGCAATGACCATGATGATGGCTCTGGGCGGCTCGACAAACGGCGTACTGCATCTGCTGGCCATGGCCGGGACCGCAGAAGTTGACCTTACTCTCGACGACTTCCAGCGCATCTCTGACAAGGTGCCTTTCATTGCCGACATTGCTCCTTCTGGGAAATACTTGATGGTGGACCTGTACGAGATCGGCGGCATCCCATCTGTGCAGAAGCTGCTGATCGCGGCTGGCCTGCTTGATGGCAGTGCGATCACCGTCACAGGAAAGACTCTGGCCGAGAACGTGGAAAGCTGGCCCTCCTTGAAACAAGGGCAAGATCTAATCAGACCTATCGACAAGCCGATCAAAGCCACAGGCCACTTGGAGATCCTACGAGGTAATCTGGCGCCAAATGGTGCAGTGGCCAAGATCACCGGCAAGGAGGGCATGAAATTTGTGGGCAAGGCACGAGTTTTCAACAAGGAGCACGAACTGGATGAAGCTCTGAACAAAGGCCAAATTCCGCGAGGCGAGAATCTCGTTGTTGTGGTTCGTTATGAGGGACCCAAAGGTGGTCCGGGAATGCCGGAACAACTCAAGGCCTCGGCCGCGATCATGGGTGCTGGCCTCAAGAACATCTCTCTCATCACTGATGGTCGATATTCAGGTGCGTCGCATGGCTTTATCGTCGGCCACATCAGTCCCGAAGCGGCAGTGGGAGGGCCAATCGCCGTCGTGCAAGATGGAGATGTCATCACCATCGACGCAGACAACAACCGTATCCATTTTGACGTCAGTGAGGAAGAGATCAAGAGGAGGTTAGCAGAATGGAAACCGCCGAAAATGCCTGTGACACGAGGCGCATTGGCAAAGTATGCGCGATTGGTTGGAGATGCGAGTCAAGGTGCTATGACAGACTTGTTTTAGATACTGGCGCGAGCACTGTGCATGCTCTCAGAATATCTCCGCGACATCCAGCACATCGAGGAAGTAAGTCTGACGCTCTTCGTCAGAGAAAGCGCTTTGTATTCATTCACAGCACATCGAAACCATCCTCCCATTGCTACCTCTAATTAGCCGCATATTCCCTGCTACGAGCTCGGACGGATTCGCCGAGGGTACCCGCCCCCACCATCGACTTTCGCCAACCCGCATTGGCAGCAGTCCTTGCCGTGTGTCACAACTGTCATCAAGTGAAAAGATTGAAAGCCCCGTCCAAATCCTAGCCGGTAATGCTTCTCAGAACAACACGCTCACTTTCAACACAACTCCTGATCGCCACTCGTGCAGCATCTGTCAACCCGACCCACAAGCTCGCCATCTTCAATCAAAGCAGACATTCTAGCGACATGTCGACCGGAATCAAGCAGATCAGCACCGACAAGGCTATGAAGCGTGAGTGTCCTTGGCCGTACACCACAGGCTTAACCAGGAACAACGCTGATGTTGCGGTAAAATAGCTGTTGCCGCATATGTGAGTGACATCGCCCCAACCCTTGGCTCACCAAGATCATGCAAACGTTACATTTCCTGCACCACCTCCATCACATTCGGTACCGATCTCGGGCAGCAATCTCGAAGATCCTCCAAGCAAGCAAGCAACGCGAGCACTGACATTCGGCAACGTTGCTCTTCTAGTCGCAAGCAGTCAACGCCGGTGGTTTGATCTTCGTCTCAGGCCAGATCCCCGCCAAAGCGGATGGCACCCTCGTCACAGGCAGCATTGCCGACCAGACGACGGCGTGCATCGAAGGATTGAAGAACATCCTCGAAGCGGCAGGTAGCTCGATTGCAAAGGTCACCAAGGTAAGCCCGATGTCCACCGAGCCACGCGTCGCACATGACAATGCCACCCGTTCCTACATGATCCCTGGCCGGCCATGCTCTTGCCGCGTGCCAAGCTGAGCTTTGCACGTGGGCGAAAGGTCGGCCGAGATCCTGCGAGATCAGAAGAAGATCTGCGCTGGAAGGATCGGGCACGGGCAAGCAAGGCAAAGCACGCTCGATCCTGAATCCTGCAAGACTATACTCCTGCCAACGGGCCTCGTCTCGAGGCGCAGCGCGGGTATTCCTTGATGAGCCAGAGAGCAGCTAACTGTGAATGTGCCCTAGGTCACTGTGTTCATCACCTCGATGGAGAACTTCGCGGAGATGGTGAGTTGGGGACGGACATGCCCGCTTGCCCTCTTGAGTGGTTCATGCAGCTAATCACTACTCGCTAGAACTCTGTCTACGAGAAGTACTTTGGCGAGCACAAGCCAGCTCGTTCCTGCGTCGCGGTCAAGGAGCTGCCCAAGGGTGTGCCCGTTGAAGTTGAGGCCATCGCACTGGCTTAGAAGAATGGGACGTGAGACCGGGAGTCTGAAGACCTCGAATATTCGTACATTGGATCTTCTCTGATCGTACAGAGTTTACCAAAAGTAGATGGACATGCTATGCAGCAGCGTACCGACTTCGCGTCTAGTGCTTTCTCCCCTCCCTTTCAGTTGGCGCACGACGCGCCTCAAAATGCGAAAGAGATCAATGCAGTCAGCCGACCGACCAGATGTAGCTCACCATCTCATTCCATGCCATGCCATATCCTGCCGACACGTATCACAATACTATTTTTGCCCACTTCTCACTCCATGTCCTCCTCCATCGTTTCGAAAGAAAGAAAACCAAAACTCTCCATCATAGCACGTATCGTCTATTTTCCGTTGCCGTTCCTCGTTAGAAGCGAATGAAATGGGGTATCATCTAGAATCGAATCGTAAAGCGAGCCAGAAATGTTGATGCTCCAGGTAAAGAAAGTCCAGAAAGCGAGTGAGGTGTGGGTATCATGCATGTTCTTCCTCCGTTCGCATCATCTCAGTTGCGAGTACTGCACATCGAGAGTCGTCCAAGTTCGGCGTGTTCCAATCCCCTCTAACGCTCTTTCTAATGCTTCCCCACTTGGTTTGCTCGGAGGATGAAGCTCACGAGCCAGACGCCGTTCTGTGTGCGAAGGTCAAGGTGCGAGCTCTCAGTACACGCAGATGGGGTCCATCTGCATGCTCTGCCACGGGAGATGTGCCAGGAGCTGAGGCGAGGGGATTACTGTGTCTTGTGCGCTGCCATATAGTCACGACATGGGCATGAAAGCGTAATGCACCGGCCCGTCGATCGGGCTCGAGAAAGAGGATAAAGATGCCGGGGTCATGTTGAGCGTAGTTGCGTGCGCTGTGGTGTTATTCCCAACTTCCAGGTCGGTCCACTTTTTGGCGCAATGGCGTGCTGGCCAGCGCTCCGAAACGCCAAAGTCGAGCATCTGTGCGCATTTCAGTTAGCTTTCGATCGTTTCTCTCTGGTCTTGTTCTACCTACCTTCGCGCTAATAATCTCCCACTTGTACTTCTCCCAATACTCATGCGCAAGTCTCAAAGCTTGCACGTCGTGGTCCTCCCACACGCGAAACTTTTCTCGCAGCCTCTTGTAGCGCATCTGAAGTGCTGCGACTTGAAACGTCTTGCCCTTGTCGTTCAAGAATCGCGCGGTGATGTCCTTCCAGGCGAGGTTCTCATCTTCCTTGAGCTGGACCAGAAATCGATCGTCCTCGCTCAATTCGGCCTGCGATGCTACGGAGGTGGCTCTCTTCCTGCGCTTGCCGCCGGAAGACTGGGGTTCATGTTCGACGTCGTCTCGCTTGCGCTTGACCAAGTCGCCGGCCGGGCTCGGCGCTATCGATGCAAACGATCGACGTGGCTGAGGTTGTCGCAGCTCGGGCGGAGTGGATAGGCTGTAGTGGTCATCTGTTGGATATGCCTGGAACACGTTGGGAGGGAAACTTGATGTCAGTGGCGGTTGTGGAGCGCCTGCCGTTGTGTATTGGATGCCGAGCCCACTTGTGGTTGTCCATGCAATGGTGTCTGGAGAAGGTCCGAATGTACTCGGGCTACTCCTTGGTCGCCCAGGGTCCTTCATGTCGTGCTGAGATGCGAGCGGAATGTGGAACGCAGAGGTCGCCAGACTGAGATCGGGGACCGATGCCCTTGCGTAGGACGTCCATGGCTGGCTCTCGACCGTCGCTGAAGGATACGGAGTGATGTATGGATCTTGGTAGGCATACTGTCCACGGTCAGTACCGAGCATGCGAAAGAGCCCGCGCGGCCGGGGGATGCTGCTTCGAAAGGATGGATTCTGACATACTGGAGTTGACGCAGCATACCAATCTGTCCCTTCAACGCGCGCGGGATCGACTGTCCCTGAGAGTGAGGGATGGACCTGACTGGAGGTCATGGTGGAGAGGAGGAGAGGGAGTGTGTTGGTGGCGAGGGGACATGCAACGGCAGTATCGGGAGGATGAGTCTTGGTGTAGATCGTGGTGGCAAGAGTCCGCGAGCGGAAAGCCTAAGGGAAGGAACACCATGCTGTGTGAGGCGGATGTGTTGGTGAATATGTAGGATGCGCCTTCGAGGCCTTGCGCACGACTAGGACGGTCGTTCGCCAGAGGGTTAGGCATAATGCGAGCACAGACGCCAGGGCTGAGGTACAGCCAGACAGGCTTATTTTCAGACGAGCGGGTGGGACCCAGCAGCCGCGTGCCTTCGCACCAGGGCGCCACACGCACGGCAAAGCATAAGCTTCTGCTCTCTGCGCCGCCCTGCCCCCGTCTGCGGAGACAGCAGTGCTGCGGTCCTCGGCGCGATATGGCAGGATTGGACGAGTGAGGATGCCAACACAGGGTCAAGGTGCCGTCTGTAGCTTTGCCGCCAGGATCGCATTAGGCTCATTTGACCGGCCATTCACATCCCCTTTGCTGCAATTAGCTGACTTTGTCCTCCCGCCCCCCTCCCAAGGCCACGCTCGTCACTGGCCTCTCCATGCGTGTCAGAACTGCTGTTCGCGGCGGGTCCCGCTGGTCAGATCGCATCTGAGCATGCACGCAAATGGCATCGGTGCCCGCAGAGCACTCCGGTCCGCTACGACGGGGCCAGAAGGTCGGAAATGAATGCAGAGCGCCTTTGCACCGTTCATCGGGATTCCCATGCTCGTTCAATGCTGCGCGCCGGCAGTGGACATCGATGAGCCCCCATTGCTCCCTTGCCCAGCGTCCAGAGTGCCGTCGCTGCATACACTGCCTCGTGAGGAGTCGTCAACAAGCGTTATCGTCATAGCGCGCCTGGGCAAAGGCCAGATGCGTTCACCTTCGCTGTCGCTAGACCACTTTGAGCCACGTGAAACCGCAGCATCGACTGGACAGGATCGTAAGCTGTCGCAGAATGCGCAGGCCTGCTGCGGCCAGGGACCTCTGTTGCTATTCTGAGACAGAGTCGATGACTGGGGGATGGGGCGCACGCGCCTGAAAGAGATGAAGAGGAAGAGCACAGTGATCCTCCTGAGCAGACGACTCCACCGCAGGAGCTCCGAATGTTCCCTAAATAGCACAGATCAGTGAGAGCAAAGAGCGCTAATACTGCGGCGGGCCGTCGGCCTGCCCCATTCCTCAATGTGGGTTTGCGCGGGATGTGTGCTCGTGCCCCACCTCCGCAACCTAAGTCCTCGTGGCATGGACATCCTGACACCGGTCCGATGATCACCTATCTTGCCCGACGCTATGTTCATCAGGCGCGACGTCCCCAGCGATGACCAAGCTCATCGTCCCTCTGAACAGTCAGCAGGTGCACTTCATCCGTGTGGCAGCACGTGGATGGGCCCGAGGAATCGAGCAGAATAGCAACCCATTATGCACGGTAGCTGTGAGGGTGTGAGGGCTGGCTTTGGCGACACACAAAACGATCGACGGTGGCATCTGTGCAGCAGAGCGATGCCATTGTTCTCGCATGTGCATTGACAAGGTTTCGTGGCATAGTGTCAACTGGCACGTACACCAATATCACGTTGCCGGGTAAACTGGCGAATCTGTTGATTTCGCCTTTCGTTGTGCTTCGGCTCACAATCGACCACGTCTTCCAATCTCGCGAATTGAATATGTGCGGGTCCACGTTCACTGTTCGTAAAACAAGGTTTTGAAGATGCTCCCGCGGGGTCCTGCTGGTCAACCCTGTTAACTGCGACTCGACGCACATCTCAAGCTCGCGAAAAGCTAGCACCTCGAGTTCTTGTAGCAGTCACGGCAGTCCCAGATACATTCTATCCATGTCGAATACCGACGCGTGCTCCTTATTCAAACCAGATAGGCACATAGCAAGCGCTTTCAACACTCGAAGCGATGCGAATACTGACAGACCGCCGAGTGGTTGATGTGATATGTCAAGGCTTTCAATATCGAACCGAAAGGCGTCTTCCGGTTCGAGTCGTAGTTCACCCAAGTTCCGCCCGAGTTGTCGCAGAGCCCGTCCGACTGCAGGCCACTCGATGTTACACAGGCCAATTGCAAGCGGGCCCCAATGAATGGAGATGTCTCGAGCCTCGGGCAAGCAGCCAGTAGAGCAGCTACGCCAGCGGCATCGATCAACGATTCAGTAAGTTCAATGCGTCTGATGCTCGTCTTGCGGAGGCAAAGTTCGCGCATTTCATCTTCCTGTAAGCTCAGTGTACGTCCCTTGAGTGGGCTCAGTGATCTATAACAGAGCAGATTTTGTACGTCCTCGGACAGAACGCAACCTGTCGCGTCTTCGTGAGACAGAGTATACACGTCGAGCTCTGGCAACACATCGCACGGAGCTTGGTGACCTGGGCCCAGCCCTCGGAACTCGCAGTCCGAGCGACCTCGAATGTTTCGCTAAACAAGATTCCCTCCATCCTGGCCGTAAGCACAAAAGGAGAGCGCAAACCTTCTTGCAGATAGTAAGCAATAGCGTCCCGCTGGCATACCCTTGTCCGTGGGGGAATGTCTTGCAGCAGCTCTTGACGATTCACACCCAATCCGCCGAGACTGGAGAGCTCATTCTCAGAGCTGGACGATATGCTTTCCAGTCTGCATCATGAAGATCGTGATATGCGAGATTCTTCTGGCCGTCGGCCGCATACTCCGCTGGATCAATGTACACATTCGTAACGCACCTTCTCCAGTGCGGAGCAGCGACGAGCGTGCGCAGGAGGCGTGTCAACCGACGCGCTTGGGACGTGCTCGTGCGCGGCCAGTATCGACATGTACAGACGTGGTCGTGCCAAACCATCCATCTGCGGGGAGGTAGCGCACAGCGCAGCGAGCGTCTGCGTGCATCGCCAGTCCGCCTCGAGAAACGCGCACTGGCCACTAACGGCGAGGCTCTCTAGGAACATTTCCATTACCTATTCGGGCAAATCCATCCCCTGTGCGGTTGCAGTCCTGAGCATCCGTCGGACAGAAGAGAGCTGCCTGTCATTGCAACTGTGCGAGGGGTTGCCCGGCGAGTGGCCCCTCAGTGCGTCTGAACCATGCAACTTGCCACGATGTCACTGGTCCAGTGGTGGCAGGGTGCCGGCCTTCAACCTTATCCACGTGCCTCCAGCACAGTAAGACCACTGTTGAACCAGGCGGCCGGGAGCACCGAGACTGTGGTTGTGGCAGGGGAGAGGGCCTCGTGCATGCTGCCGTGAGCCTGATGCCGGCCATGTCTGTGCCTGAGTTTGCGGAAAGCTGAAACGCTGATCTGGCGCGGACTCGAGAGCCCGTAATTAATCTTATTTCTCCGCTCCTGTTTCAGCAAATCCAGGCTAAGTCCTGGCCGTGCCCCAGTCCTGATCCCGGCGTGAGCAAAGACCACGGTGATGAAATTGAGCGCTCATCAACGATGCAGACATATGCTGGTCGGAGTCCAGGGGATGTCGAGCATGTTCTGATCCATCTCCGATGACCGTAGAGGTGATGGTCAGCTGTGATGACGCGGCCGCAGGAGATTGCCGTACAGGCACAATGGTCAGCTCGACGGCGTCGCTTAGACGACCTGGTGAGTTCAGGAGTGGATGATGCCTCGACTGCATCGACGTGACATCAGTTGCAGGCGGTGCAGCGACATGTGTGTCCGTGTGCTATGAAGCCGCTGGGGTCACCGCGAGTGCACAGTCTGCACAGGTGTGATGAGGATAAGATCGGGGGATGACGCAAGCCTGGACACCTGACTCAGCGATCAAGCTGCCAGCAACCTCGAATGTCGGCAACGCGTGAATCGTGCAGCTCATGCCAAGCGGTTGCAAAGCGATGGTGGCCCATGTGACCGCGGGGAGAAGCGAACACGAAAGTGCTGGCAATGCAAGATGCAAAAGGGCCGTTAAAGGATCATAGGATGGATTATCGGTAGAAGAAAGCCTTCGGGACCGTGATCGTCAATCGGAAAAACGGGGGGTTCTTGATTCCGGGGACGCGTCTACTCTCCACTGACTCCCATTTGCAGTCGCCGCAAAGAGCGGGCACACTGCGCGAATTGGCGGGTTAGCATCAGACCATATCAAAAGGCTCACACACGCCATGCACCGCATACTGGTCTGAGCCTCCAAGCGAACGCTCTGAGCCCGTGTCGAGCCTGACTTCCCATCGGATGGATACCTTGATGTCGCACAAAGAAGTCCGTGTTCGGCAAAATATCATGACAGTCGATCAAGATGCAAATCACCGAATCCTGGATGATCAAAGCACGTCCTCGGTGGACGAAATGTCTCTCCCTTTGACGCTTTTGATCGATCGTGACGTTTTTCGTCAGGTCGAAAGGTGCGAGGCTCCTCCTTTCTCACTTCGCAACTGATATCGCTCGAACACGACGCAAGCAGTGACCATCGTTGGGCATGCAGCGTTGGCACCACTAGGCTTCATACTACCATCAGGCCCTGTTCGGTTCAGTGGTTTATGGTTTATGGTTTACTGGTTTATTGGATTATTGCAATCCACAAATGATCCTCACCAAAATCAGGTGCCTCGTGTTTCGATAATCCATGCTGTTCGTTTTGTAGTAAACTAGCGATAATCCATCATGGTTTATTGCCAAGGCTGTTAAAGGCCCAATAATACCTGCAATGCAGGTATTATTGGTTTATCCGCATATACCTGCCTTAATCAGGAAGCCGAATTACCTTGGCATAATCTGGTCCATTCTCAATGGTTTATGCGACTAAACAACCGAACAGGTGGTTTATTATAGTGTATTATTGCTAAGAGGCAGTAAACTATGGATTAACACCACTGAACCGAACAGGGCCTCATGGATGCGAACCCGGCAGTCAGAAGGCATACAGCAATGTGAACGGTATCGCCTTGACACCTGACCAAGGACTTTCGCGCTGCTAGTCTTGTTCCAGAAATCCCCTGTGCTTCCTCCATGCACGAGATTCCGCATTTGCTTTCAGCGTTGCACTTGGACGTGAAAGGCCGCTTGGGTGGTGACAATTCCGCATTACACCCGATCCCAGAAGAGCTCTACCCAATTCATCGGCTGGGCCGGATTGATCTTTGCGTGTCCGCAACGTGGTCCGAAAGCAACAAGCAGAAAGGGAATAGGCGTAGATCCGAGAGGGCTAGTTCGAGCGCATGCGCATTGGAGTGACATCTGCCGTGGTTGCATCAGAGATCGCCAAGCTTATCTTGTTCGAGAGGCTGCTTTTCAGTGAGCGCAATGAAAGGTCCAATGAATACTCACAGACCAGGAAATTTGCCCAATTGCCTGGAGGCCGTTGCCTGCAACAGACGAGAACGAGTGGTAAATCTCACACCAAGCCTGGCAAGTCATACCACTCTTGAATCTGGAGCTCCAGTGTCAATGGTCTCAAACGGAGATTCATTGATTGCTGGCACGTCGTATCCTCCCTGCTCAGCCATCGATCACAGTCACCATCACCAGCAATATGCCGTAATGATCTTGGTCGCGTGGTCATGGTCCTGAGAACAGTTCGACATAGGATCATGTTCGGAAGATTGCTAGCAGAACGCAACGAAGCCGTGCCGGCAACGATCTCGTCAACGCTCCGAAGGAAAAGATGGCGCCATCAGGGTCATTGGTTCTCAAGAATCTTCTGACTGGTTTCTACCATTACAGCTCGAAATATGACTTTACATTCAGACCTGAGCGCCGGCAATGCAACAGCACGAGCCAATCCAAGCGTATCCATGCAGTCGAATCCTCGCCCCAATCCTGATGGATTTCTCGTGTGTGCGGAAATCGACTTAAGACGCGCCGTCGCATAGCACGTCTAGTACGCCAAGACAGCAGCGCCGGCAGCGGCGACCAGACCGAAAATGCTGAATGCAGCGTTGGCAACAGCGGCACCAGTCTGTTGTACGGGGCGAGTCGTGGTAGGGGCGGAGGTTGCACCGTATGTCTGGGTAGCAAGAGTGACCTGTCGCATGGATCAGCATTTTGGCGCCAGCAACTGCCACCTCATCATGACTTACCGCAGTTCCATTGCTAGATGGCTGAGGAGCAGCAGAGCCAGTACCGACTGGAACGTATGCGCTGAAGCTGCTGGTGCTCATCGAAGAGGCAGCTGGCGCGGTGTAACCGGCAGGAGTCTCGGTTGCGGCGGTGGTGGTGGACGCAGCAGCAGCAGCAGAGGATGACGAGGAAGAGGATCCACCGTATGGGGCTGGAGTGTTGCCGCCCTTGTTGTCTGGGTTCGAGATACCGAATTGTGTGGTGTACTGATATTGACCAGTGGCATCGACGATCAGCTGAATGCCGTAGCCCTCGGCGCCCTGATTGACATTAGTGAACAACTCTCGCACTCCGCCAGCCATTCGGCAGGACAACGGTTCGCTTACATCGGTTGGGGTAAGGTCAGTGGCCGGAGTCCAGACGTAAGAGCCGCTGTTGGCGATGTTCTCCGCGATCGGGTACTGGGGCACGGCGTTGGTGCTGGGGCCCTTGAGAAGGAGAAGAGTGACGGTGCCTTGAGTGGTTGGCTCCCATTTCTAGAGGGTAGCACATAGTGTCAGCGCGTCGTTCTCCAAGCGAACCTGTTGTCGTTCCAGGTCGCACTTACAATGGTGTATGGCTGGCCGACTGGCACAATCGAGCCGGAGCCAGGCAGAGCGATCGGGTTGCCCTAAAACTCGTCAGCATTCTCAAACGTTCTGCAAGTCCCTCATGATGTGTTTACCTCTGGCTTGTCGCCAACTGGCTTGGTGTATGCGGCAGCGAGGCCCAGAAGACCGGCAACGAAGAGCTTGGAGAACATCTTGGCTGATGTGTGAACGGTCCTAGAAGTGGGAATCGGCGGTTTCTACGACTTGCGTGTGTGGTGGGAAAGGAGCGGCTGGCGCTATATAGCGTGGATTTCAACGAGAGGCCGAAGAACAGACGTCTTCAAAAGATGGGCGCGCAGAGCGTGTGCGAATTGACTATGGCACGAAGGAAGGGATCTCTACGCGAGCACGGCGGCTCCGCCTTTCTATACTTGCGGTTGTTCCGGTGAGGCCGCAAAGCTAGATCGACAAGCCCCATCCCTGGAGCTTTGTCCTTTAGATGCCTCTGTAAGACCAGCAGCTCGCGATGCACATGGGAATGCATGGCCCGTAGCGCGCTCAACGTGCCTAAGCGCCTCTGCGAACATGCCTCGCAGCGAACCACGGTCCGTTGAATCGCAGTGCACACCCACTGCCGGGCGCTCGTAGCGGATGGTGAAATTTCCCAGGAGCTGGCATGACAGGACAAGAGTCAGCCCGTGATGCGCGCTAGCCTGTCGTGGGCCAAAGGAGCTCGCAATCTCGGCTATATGCGCGGCCGCAGTCCAAACAATAAATCCTTCTCGCCCGCTCCTTTGAGGAATGGATGCATGCGCGTGTCTGCCATCGATCGCGCAAGCCAGGTTGGGGAGAGCTGAGAGGAGCGCCGGCGTGATTCCAGGAGTGATGCGGGTCGCAGAATACGAAGCACGGAGGTGAAGAAGACGATGGAGCAAGGATAAGGTTGGATGGAGCCAATGTCTGGCCGCACACGCACGCGGGCCGCACGTGAGACGGCAGCTGTCAACAGGGAGCCAGGGAGCCAAGCCAGTGCTACTGCAACAGCTCGAGACAGGATTGCACTTGTCTCAGGAATCATCAGGACAATCGCTCGACGCGACACACTCTCGAGGCCGCCACTGCGCAAAAAGCCCGTTCAGGCGGTGGGTGAAGGAAGAAGTAATTGTGAGATGCTATGGTCGTGGTATGTGCAGAGGTGCTCCCATTGCCTGACATACCACCTTCTCCGGTGCGCCGCGCCGCAGGATGCCAGACACCTGTCCTCCAAGGGCTTTCTCTGCCAACGAGCATGTGACGGATCCCAGGCCTACGACACTCCGTGCGAAACGCCCATTCCTGCGCCAACCAGACATACGGAAAACGGTGCAGTATGCCATTACCCACATGCATCGACTGGAACACGATGTCAGTGAACTAACCTAGAGTCTTCATTGGGCTGAGCACTCACGCTGCGAGTCGATCGGCTGAGGCACGAGACCGGCCTTCACCAGGTCGCGGAAGTGCCACTCTGGGGCGGCTTCGTTCTTCCAGCACCAAAAGATCCAGCCCGCTGCCTTCTCGTACGCGGCGATCTGGGCAGCAATGAACTGCTTGATGTTGTTCTTCTCGTCGCTGCTGAGTCCTTCCACGGTTCCGGTGGTCTTGCGGTCGCAGTTGCCAATGTAATAGGACCCTTGACCATCCTTGTTGAACGAGCCGTCGTAACGTGCTCCAACTCCGCGACCATTTAAGTACTTGGCACAATCGGTCTGCGCGCCAGACCACTCTCCAGCAATGGTCCACTTGTTGTTGCTCGCCATCTGCGCGCCAAAGCCGCAGGCCGTGTTGATGTGCTGTCCCGGATTCATTGAAAGCTCGCCGGAGCTGAACACCTCGTAATGGTGGGTGTCCAGGACCAAGTTCTGCATGCCCGCGCCGAAGTCATTCCAGCTTGTGACTCCTTCGAAAGCGTCGTGGACGACTACCGCCACAGGACTGTTGCGGAGATCTCCCCAGCCATCGTAGTAGAATTGGCGAACAACATTCATGTCGAGTTGTGGTCCCATCGGCTCATTCAAAAGCTCAATCGCAGACACAGCTGGATTATTGGCGTAGTCATCACGGATCCTGTTCAGTGCGGCGTGGGTATTCTTGATCGAGTCGCCTTGCGTCCAGCCTACTGGTCCTCGCTTTCCAGAGTTGTCGAACCCATTTTGCGAAAACTGAGCTCCGTGCAAGTCGATCATGACCGTCAATCCGTTGTTCCCTGCCCAGTTGACAATATCTGCCAAGTGGTCATACGCGCCTTGCACGTATGGTTCGCCGTCAACTGGTGCCACAGCCCACCAGCCTATCGGTACTCGCACAGTGTTGAGTCCGTACTGCTTCATCAGCGCAAAATCTGCTTCTGTGTAGAACGTGTTCCAATGCTCTTCCAGTCGTCGCTTGGCTTCTTCCTTGCCAAGCGTCTGGCAGAATGTGTACTCTGGAAGACAAGTCAGCTTGACCGCTGCAGTGCGCTTTCCATCACACATGACTTACCATCGACAACGTTTTCTGGTGTCGCATCGAATATCGAGGGTGTGATCCATGGCTCTAAGACGAAGAGCCCTCCCAGGTTCACACCGCGCACCTTTTCTTGACCATAAGAGAACTTGAGTTGTCTTCGCTCGATCGCTCCCGCGGGTGTGGAATATCCAAATTCTGACAAGAGTGCCACTGCCAGAGTGGCTATCGTTGAGAAAGTCATGGTGATAGGCACCAGGCCTATGCTGCGTCCAAGCGCGTTGGTGAGATGTGCGAAGCTTGGCCAATAGTACAACAGGAATGTAACGCGACCTCGCTAGCGATATCGAAGTCAGACACAAGTCCTGGACTCGTGTGCGAAACGCGTCTGAAGGTTTGGGATGAAGTTGAGTGTCGAATAACGTCTGTGAGCCGGGACACCCATTCTTATGTGCAGAAACGCGGCTCAATGCGATGGTCTGCAAACCGCAACCGTCACACCCACCCAACAACGGTCGATGCAGATCTGCCTAAGCCATGCGCTCAGCGCGCGATTCTCGACCAAACGACGCAAGGACGGTAGGGGACAGAGGTTCGCTTGACCTCGTCTTCCACGCAAACGAGCACGCGCCACAGCAGCGATCCATGTTGCGGCGAGCATTGCTTGTGACCAGTCCCACTTGCACCGGAAGGGGGCTCGCTGCCGTCAGTCTCGACCCCTACCTAGCCGGCCTCCGCGGTGCAAGGACCGAAGCAGGCAAGGCAGATCAGCGCGGTGAGTTGTTGTCTGGCGACATTTTCCAGCACCATGACATAGCCAGCTCGGAGCTCCAGCCTGCAGGGCTCGTCGCTGGCGGGCGGGCGCAGGTACAAGAGATCATTGGCTGAGTGGGTGAATGAGGATCACGCGGGCTGGACGGCACACGCCCCGGCCGCATGAACTGTAACCGCGATATGCTGGCCCAGCGCGAGCTACTGGCAACGCTTCGAGAATCGCAGAGTCACGGCCATGCGATGTCTCATCACGGCCACAGGCTGCCATCGTGGCTGCGTGGGCGCATCGAGCAACCGTGTGGCGGTGTCGGTGGCCATGAATCACACGGCAGTTCGCTGGACAATCCAACCACCTGTGGGATGATGTCGCAAAAGGTCAAGAAAGGCGGAGGTGCAGGCCGAAAAGCCAGCGCTCCACTTCGCACCGGGCTCCGCTGGAAACCAGCCTTCACCATCCGACCGGCTCGGCTGGGAGATGCGACGCTCCCCTTGCCAGAAGTGGCGAAAATCGCTGGCCAAGCGAAGGGATATTCCCGCTCGAAACAAGGCAGCTGCAAGGCGAATTCTGAAAGATTGGTTGCTTCGTTGTCGCCGAGGCGTCGATCGTGCATGACGCCGAGACGCCACGAGACAACAGAAGCCTGTCGAAGTCTGGGGAGGCAGCGTACAGGACGGACATGTCCTGTCGGTCAAGCGACACGTCCACGATGCGCGGCAAGCGGTAAACGGAAGGTCTCGGGCAAGAGTGCTAATGTCTGGCAGACCCGATGTTTCTGATGCGACGGCCATGGCAGAGCGACGCCGGCCGTACCGTTTTCAGCCCTCATCCGCTGTACGACTCGGATGCGCGTCCCGCCACACTTCCACGACGTGTGCACTGCTGCAGCGTCATTGTCGTCAGTCGCCATGCTATGTCGTTGTCTGCTTCTCCGAGTCTACGGCGAGCGAGACGAAGATCCGCTCATCGCGTGTATGCCCTCCACACGGTACCAGGTCCACAATTTCTGCGGGGTACGTTAGCACAGGAAATACCTGGGTCGGAACGGTCAAGCATGTCAGCTTGGTCTACAGTACAGCTCGCGCCTCATCAGCTCCAGGCCGGGGTTGCACGAGTCACCATTATCCTCAAGATCGGCACTTGCGAGCGTGGTGGACGCCACGATCTACCTACCTTAGCCAATGACGGGACTTGTTCGGACGACTTGGTCGCTGCATATACAGCTATGGGCTACAATTCCACCGTCACCAGACCTCAGTGGCGTCATAAACACTGCTCTCGGAAGGAGAATTTCTGCAGGTCACACGCGATGCTGTGCTCACTGCTACCCTGCGTTTTGGTCATGTTGATCTCCTAGTTGATCTTCGGCATACCAGACAGTCTGGTGGGGATTGGGTTGTAGGGCGTCGATGGTCGACTGCGTAAGTGGCTGGCTGTCAGCGTAGCATTTCCGACAGTCAGAAGGCAGCATGCGAACATGAGTGTGAACGATTGCTCACGGCACCTTTGGCCACGATCCAGCGATGCACCCCATCGGGACCTCGAACAAGGCCCTCTGGTGCAACTCATTTACGTGAGTACGAGTCGATCTCAGTGATCATGTATTGATATGTCTTGGCCTAAATGCTATTGACAATACCTGAGTTAAATACGCGCAGGATCATTAGAGCGGGGCATCATCTCGCCTCCTTGCAGTCGAGCTTCAGCAGTAGCTCCACTCATTTCTCCAGAGGCTCCTTCGTAGGGTCCCAAGCACAAGGTGTGTACTCTCCCGTATCCAAAGCCGCAAGATCATCCTTGTCCAGCTCGAAGTCGTACAGCTTCGTGTTCTCCTCAATTCGCGAGAGAGTGACACTCTTTGGCAAGATGACGAACCCCTGTTGCAGGCCCCATCTGAGCAATATCTGCGTGGGAGTCTTGTTGTGCTTCTTCGCGATTGGCAGAAGCGCTGGATCTTCGTTGCGCGTCGCTCTCACAAGAGGCGAATATGCTTCAAGAACAACGTTGCGTGCCTTGCACCACTTCACAATGTCTGGGCGAGCAAGCCATGGGTGTAGCTCGACCTGGTTGACTGATAGAATACCGGCCTCTTTTGGCGAGGCTTGCTCTTTCTGCCAGGCTTCGAGCTCGTCCAGATGATGCACTCCATAGTTCGAAACGCCGATCGAGCGGACCTTGCGCTCGTTCACTGCTTCAACAAGAGCCTGACGTGCACGAGACAGATTAGCATGGAGCGTGCGTATTCACGATGCCATTCACGCACCTTCCATGCGCCCAGCCTTCCTTCTTTCCCTCCATATGGAGCATGCAAGAGATACAAGTCAATGTACTCCAGTCCAGTCTTCTTCAGGCTCTCGTCGACGCACTTCTTAGCACCCTTGTAGTTGATCTCTTTCGGTGGTACTTTGGAGGTAAAGAAGAGCTGCTCGCGTGGAATGCCTGCCCCAAGCATGCCTTTGGCCGCTGGCTCCTCATTTCGGTACACTGTGGCGCTATCGACATGGCGGTAGCCAGACTTGATGGCATGTGTGGTCACTTCTTGGCATTGATCTGCTGGCCTATATCATGCGGTCGAGGTCAGACGCGGCGGCATATTTCCATTGCGCTCTGCAGACTCACGTTTGGTACACGCCTGGAGGTTGTCAGCTGGACTTGCTTGACGGACATGTTCACACGTTGGCTTGGGAATGCAAGGCCGCACCAAGACATCAAGGCACGTCACTCCATTGAGCCAGCTCACAAAGATATGGTAGTCCTAGATCAACTTACCATAACCAAGCATTGGGAGCTCATATCCAGAAGCGAGCTTGACAGTGGAATGGATGTCGAGCTTATGAGCCATGGTGGTGGTGGTCGAGAGTGATTGGATAGGGCGATGTGGTGAGACTTGCTTGACGAGTAGACCGACTCTTCCCACAGCATTCATCACAAGACAGATGAAGTTAAGTGGTTGAATGTGGTATGTTCGTTGCCATTCACTTGCGTCGCGTCGCGGGGTCTTGCGCGACGTCACGGCCGCCCGTGCGTGTGGCCGCTATCGATTGTGCTGCGAGCTGGTGGGGCCTCCGTGCTCAGAGCTGTTGACTCGATATTCTGGAGGTCAACTCGAGATACACATATTTCGAGGGCTCTACTTCCACACTCATTTAGCCCACGAACTGAACACCCGACAACTTGCACGTGCGTTCACCGCCTGGTCACTGCGATGCGGCTCATCAAAAATCACATCGTGCGCAAAGATGGCTCTGGGTCAGTGGAGCTCAAGCCGGAGGAGCCCGAAGATATGTGGCATTGCTACAACTTGATCCGGCCGACAGATCGCCTTCACGCCGAAGCAGTACGCAAGATCACCACTGAAGGAGCGACAGGGAGCACACGAAGCGAAAGAGTGCACATGAAACTCAGGATTAAGGTCACCAAGCTCGACTTCGACCCGCAGGCGGGACAATTACACGTTTCTGGCCAAGTGGTAGAAGAGAACAAATGGGTCAAACTGGGCAGCTTTCACACACTGGACCTCGAACTGCAAAGGAATTTCACTTTAGAAAAGGAAAATGGCTGGGATAGCGTGGCTATAGAGGCTTTGCAAGAAGCAATCGACACAAACAGCAAAGCCGTACTATGGGCAGTGGTCATGTCTGAGGGCCTTGCGAACATATGTCTCATCACCGAGCATCAGACCATCTGCCGACAAAAGATCGAACGAAGTATTTCCAAAAAGCGCTCCGGGTCCACCGATCATGACAAGCAACTCCAATCATTCTACAAAGAAGTCTTCGACTCTCTGTTACGGCATCTCGACCTCTCGCCCTCCAGAGAACCTCTCCCACTGCTCCTCGCGAGTCCCGGCTTCACAGCAAGCACCTTTCAATCCTACATCAAAGAGCAAGCCACGACAGCCGCTACCAGGCAACTCATACAACTCCTCCCCAAAATCACAGTCGCACACTCGGCCTCTGGTCACCTGCACTCCCTCGGCGAAGTTCTTGCTTCTCCCGCCGTCACTTCCAAACTCAGCGACACCAAATTCGCGCGCGAAACGCAACTCATGGACAAATTTTTCGAAATGATGCGCAAAGACGACCAACGCGCATGGTACGGTCCCAAAGAGTGCATCAAAGCCATCGAACGAGGAGCAGTCGGGAAAGGAGGAGGCGTCCTTCTGATCTCCAATTCCTTGTTCCGCAGCCAAGAAATCGACACGCGGCGAAAATGGGTGCGGGTCGTGGATGATGTCAAAGATCAAGAAGGTGAGGTCAGAGTGCTGAGCAGTATGCATGAGAGTGGGAAGAGGCTGGAAGGTCTGGGCGGGATCGCTGCCATTCTCACATATCCGATTGAGGATCTGGATGAAGGCGATGAGGGTTACAGTGATGGGGGCTTTGATCTGGAGGATCCGGACGAGGGCAGTACGAATGAGATAGAAGGGAGACGGGATGAAAAGGATCAGGAGGAAATTGATTTCTTATGAGGGTTGCGATTGTCATGTGGATGAAAAATCGACAGAGATTTTTGGTGTGATATCTTTGCATTTTTATGCGGCAGCTTAACTTAGGGTTACGAAGATGAGAAGTCGCGGGACGATGGTGAGGGCTCCGCAGGACCAGGCCAGTCGTTGTGACTGAGTACATGGAATCTCTGGGCATCTAGAACAGATGTGTGAGCGATGCTGTGTCGCTTGGCCGAGTGTTACCTGTTTTATTGCGCTATTTGTGGTCTGATGTGCGTGGAAAATTTCCATCCCTCGATTCTACATAGTTTCAAAGTCAGCACACACACATCGACTGCCAGCCTGGAAACCGACATCATGCAAGGAGGAACCGAGCGCGAAAATACATTGTCGGGTCATAACTCAGCTGCACAGCATAGCTTCAATTGCATGCCAGAAATCTTATCCTAGAGGAACATGGCTACAAAAATCCAACTTCAAAGAACGCCATTTTGTCGTCTGTATCGTGCTCGTGAGAGTGCTCGTAATCTAGCTGTAAAGCTTCTTCTCCACGCCAACCATACCGTGCACGTTACCCTCTGCTTGCGCGGAAGCAGTGCGAAACTCGAATCGGACATCGCCGGCGCGCACACCCTTCTGCAGAGCATCAACGCTCTTGACACCAGCGTCCTGAAGCGAGTGCTGAAGGCCGGCCATGAGGTATGGCAGGAACTTGGTGACTGAACCGCGATCGAGCACAGAGCCCGACACGCCTTGTGCGACAAGCACTTTGTCGCCCTCGGAGAAGTATCGTGCAGTGCCTGCGTTCTTGGCAGTGTTGTTGGCCTTGTCGCCGGAGCCACCAGCCTTCTTGTCCTCCATCGCATCGATCGAGCCCATGCCACGGTAGGTCTTGCGGAGTTGTCCATCTGGCCCGACGACGTATGCTCCAGGGGATTCAGTCGTGGCTGCGAGCAGGCCACCCATCATGATCGTGCTAGCTCCGAGCGCGATGGCCTTGACGATGTGACCGACGTTCTGAATACCACCGTCTGCGATGCAAGGAACGCCAAACTTGCTGGCAAATTCGGTGACGCGGAAAACAGAGGTGGCCTGTGGACGCCCGACAGCCATCACTTCTTGGGTAATGCAAGCAGACCCAGCACCCATACCAATACGGAGACCATCAACACCAGCGGCGATCAATGAAGCGGCCTGGTCGCGAGTAACAACGTTGCCGCCAATGACATCGAGCTTAGGGTAGTTTTGCTTGATCCAGCGAATCATCTCGATCTGGTACATGGAGTTTCCCTGGCTGGAGTCGAGAATGACCACATCGAGGCCAGCCTCGACGAGTGCAGCCAGACGCTCCTTGTCTGCGGGACGAGTGCCGATGGCGGCAGCAGAGAGCAATTGTTTTGTGCCTGGGACCTTGGTCGCCAGAGGGTAGTTCAAATTCTTCATCAGATCGCTGCGGCTGAGCAGGGAAATGAGGTTCCCAGCATTGTCCACAATTGGGAGCTTGCCCTTCTTACTCTTGCTCAGGATCGCGTTTGCCTCTGTCAGGCTGACGCCCTGCTGCGCTGTGACGAGGTCGGTGGACATGATTTCGGTTACGGCGGAGTCGAGGTTGGCGTGGAATTGGGTGTCTCGGGGCGTGACGATACCGATGAGCTTGCTCTTGAGCTGACCGTTCTCTACACATCATGTCAGTTGCTGTTACCACAATGCTTTGCACGATTGGGCAGTGACATGATTCGAAAGTCAGAGAATCAAATTCTCCCCAGCGCGCCGAGCACACTGGCAAGGCACGTACGGTTGAACGAAAGTTAATAATTGTGTTTAGCATCACGCGAGGAGGGGCGAGAAAAGGACGTGTGACTGCCTACCTGTTACTGGGAAACCACCGAAGCCCCACTTCTCCTTCAGCGCAATGGCATCGGCCACAGTCGCAGTGGGAGCAAGGACGACCGGGTCGGTGATGAAGCCGTTCTCGAAGCGCTTGACCTTCCTGACCATCTCGGCCTGATCGTCGACGGAGCAGTTGTGGTGGATGACACCCACACCGCCCAGCAGAGCCATGTGAATTGCCATGTTGTGCTCGGTGACGGTATCCATGGGCGAAGAGGTGAAAGGAGTTTTGAGGGTAATGTTGCGGGTGAGTTTTGAGGTGAGGTCGACATCGCTGGCGGGGAATCCAATGTAACCAGGCAGCATGAGGAAGTCGTTGTAGGTGAGACCGCCGGTCTTGGTCTCGTCCATGAGGTCGTGTACTGAGATCCCATCCTTGCGACCGTAGGACTGGAGGACCTCTAGCGCCTTGGAAGGATCTTCGAACTGCTCGTGGGAGTGACCATTGCTGGTGCCATTCGTAGCCATCGCCGGCTGAGGCTTCTTGAGAGTCACGCCGCCCACTGGCTGCTGCACGCCGTTCATGGTGGCAAAAATGGAATCCAAAGGGAGAGACGATCAGAAATCTGGCGGCGGATGTTGTTAGTATGCAGATTCCAGTCGCGCGATCCACACTGGTCACTTACCCCAAGGGAGAAAAGAGCAGATCGCAGGACCGTCGCAAGAAAATATCGACTCGGGCGCTGCGCGCGCGGCTAGATCCGAGCTTATCGGGAAACTCAAAAAAGTGGGGGAGTAAACAAACAGATGGAGCTCAGTTGGTGCAACCAGGCCATCTTCTGCCAACCCAGCACCTCATCGCACTTCTTCACTCGTGTCCCTCGCTAGTCTTATCGACCCTGTCTATGTCTCCGGCTCGGTGGTGAAGTGAAATGCTAGGAGGATCCGACCGCTGCAGCGTTGATGAACCTCGTCTATCCGCATGCGCACTTTGCATAGCAACCAGCAGACGCGACTTCCCTGGATGTGGATGAGATTGAGACTTCCACCATCACCACCACCACCTGCATCCTCACTCCACCTCCTCTGGCCCGACGTGACTCGGGGCAGGTATCACCGCCGCAAACCAACATGCCTTCCTACGCGGCCTTTGGATCGCCGACATCGCCACCGCACAATCGCTTCCGCGACCACAGCCCGACCAAGTCGTCGCCGCTGCGGCACATGAGCACGCGCTCCAACAACAGCGACACCGAACGCGCCAACATCTCCATCCGTCAAACCGGTCTCAGTAGCGGGAATGCCCCCTCTACGCTCCCTCGGCCGGGTCTGCCTGCACTGGACACGCTGGGCAGCGATCCCTTCCTAGTATCGAGCGGTGCAGCCTCAACCACAACCACAACAACAACAACAGCAGCAGCAGCAGCCACCACCACTACAACATCAAGCGCAAAGCGTGATCGATCCGAGTCGCCGGTCAAGAAGAACGCCGCATTCGCCAAGTGGGAGCAACGAGAGCAGGCCGAGCAGGAACAAAACAAGCTGCAGCGCACACCCTCGAGGATGGATGTGTCGCCGAGAAAGGTGCGCGACGATGACTGGCGCACGAACCTGGGCAGAAGTGATAGCCGGAGTGCATTAAGGCCAGTTACGGAGAATCGAAGTCCGCCGATGAGGCAGCCTCCTCCGAGTAATGGGCTGATGCATATCCGGACCGAGTCCAAGGAGAATATGCGGGAACGACCGCCCAGTCGCGACAAGATGGTGTCTCCAATGGCATCGCCTACCAAACGCCCCAATCATGAGCGCACTATCAGCGAAGATTTGACATTGCGACCAGCCAAGTCACCCACGCATGTGAAGTTCGCGAGCGAAGAGATAACCATGAGATCTCCCTCACCGGAATATCGGTCACCCACTTCGCCCACCAAGAATAGCTTGGCAACACTGTCACGGTCAGATTCGATGCGCGCCAGCACACGGCCGTCACGGACGCGTGGACATGTTCGCTTCGGCTCCACCGACCTTGCTGCCCCGCAATTGGATGATGAAGAGCTCGGGCAGTTGCAAAAGTCCTCGACGCCCCAACTGCGGCATCTCAGTAAAATCGCGGTGCAGGACGGGGCGGCAGAGGAGTTAGGAGTGAACAAGCCGGAGGAGCAGGTGACGGGGCTGATGGGGAGACGGAAGCTGCAACGGTCGGGATCTGTCAAGCCCAGGACGCCAAATCAGTCGAGTTTCGCATCGCAGTACTCGAGTACCAAATGGATGGACACGCAGCGAAAGCATTTGCAGGCCTACGAGTATCTCTGTCACATCGGAGAAGCTCGAGCCTGGATCGAAGATGTGCTGGAACCTGAAAAACTGCCACCGATTGTGCAATTGGAAGAAGCGCTGCGAGACGGCGTGACACTCGCTGAAGTTGTTGTACGATTAGCGCCGAAGCTACCTGTTGAACAGCAACAGGCCTTGGGATCGAAACGGATATGGCGTGGATCACCACTCACGTATCGACATACGGACAACACCGCTCTTTTCTTTCGATTCCTGGCCGAGATTGAGCTTCCAGAGCTCTTCCGCTTCGAACTCATTGATCTGTACGAGAAGAAAAACATTCCAAAGGTCATTTACTGTATCCATGCAGTCTCGTGGCTGCTCTTTCGAAAAGGCATTACGGATTTCCGAATAGGCAATCTGGTCGGACATCTGCAGTTCGAGGAGCATGAGCTCGAAGCAACGCAAAAGGGCATCGATAAGAGTGGCGTTGCCATGCCGAACTTCGGTGGCATGCGCGAGGCAATGCAGATTGAAGAGGAGCCAGAGCCCCCGCCTCCAACCGAAGACGAGCTGCTGGCAGAGCAAGAAGGCGCCATTGCGGAGCTGCAGACGCAGATACGAGGATCTCTCGTGCGCCTACGCTTAGGCAACGTCATGCAAGATTTGTGGGATGTGGAGGAGTCAATAGCACATCTGCAAGCGATAATCCGGGGTGGCTTTGCACGGGAAGTTTTCGACTTCAAGTACACCATGCACAACGCCAATCAACAATTTCAAGCCGCAGCCAAGGGATACTTAGAGCGCAAGAAACTTCATCGCAAGCGAGAGGCCTGGTCACAGAACAAGGACGCAGTCGTCAAAGTCCAGAATCTGTGGCGAGGAAGACAGGCGAGAGCTCAAACGAAGACGATCCGAAAGGAGTTGCAAGCGCATCGGCACGGACTGAAGGAACTGCAAGCAGCCCTCCGAGGCGCAATAGGCCGCTGGCGGGCCGGCGATCTATGGCACGAGACGAGAAACGAAGAGAATGAAGGCAGAGTGGTCGAGATTCAGGCTGCTGCCAGAGCCGCGCTCGCACGCATGCGTGTTGCCAACACGATGAATCAGCTCTGGGATCGTGAAGACACGATTGTCAACTTCCAGTCTTTCTTGCGAGCTCAGGCCCTCCGATCTCAGCATGCCGACACAAGGAAACAGCTAGAGACGACCCAGCAGAGCCTGAACGTTGTGCAGCTTCAGGCGGCTGCGAGAGCCATGATCCAGCGACGACAGCAGGCCATTGCACATGGCGAGCGCAAGTTTGAGGAGCGCAGCATCGTACAAGCACAATCAGCGGCTCGAGGTCTTTTGGAACGGCTGAGTACAGCAAGGACTCTCGGCGCTCTACAAGGACGCGAATCATCAATAGTCAAGTTTCAAACCCTCCTTCGCGCGCAGGCGGCGAGGTCGCAGCATCGAGACACACAAGACGCGCTCGGATCCAAGCTTGAGCACATCGTGAAATATCAAGCTCTCCTGCGAGCCACAGCCCAGCGCTCCCTGTACCAGGACATAAGGCAAGAGCTTCAGAAACACAGCGAAGGCGTGAAGTCCCTCCAATGTGCTGCACGTGCCATGCTACAGCGCAAGAACATTGGTGAAGACCTCGCTTCCTTGGAGGAGCAAGAGGCGCAGATTGTCGGTCTACAATCGCTAGCGCGAGCGTACCTTGAACGACAGCGAATTTTCGATCAACTCGTCAGGATGGAGAAGGAAGAAGAGAGCGTCGTCAAAGTGCAATCGGCTGTCCGTGGACTGCTTGAAAGGAGCCGCATTGGAGAGCTTCTTGCCGGAATCGAAGAGCATGAAGCAGGTATCGTGGGACTACAAACTGCGATGCGAGCTTTCCTTGTGCGGAAGCACTTTGCAGATAAGCGCAAGCATTTCCGCGAGAATATGCAAAAGGTAATCAAGCTGCAGTCCTTTGTACGTGCCAAGCAGCAGGGCGAGAGCTACAAGAGTTTGGTCAATGGCAAGAACCCGCCACTTCCTGTGATTCGAAAGCACGTTCACTTGCTGACAGACAGTAATCTCGAGTTCGAGGGCGAGATCGAAGCAGAGAGGCTACGAAGGCAAGTGATTGAGAGTGTGCGGCGCAATGAGATGGTCGAGAGCTACGTTGAAGGTCTGGATGTCAAAATTGCATTACTGGTGAAGAACAAGATCACTCTGGACGAGGTTGTCAAGCATCAGAAACACTTTGGCGGCTCCGCTTCGCAGCTCCTCCGCAATGGGACGCAACTCGCTCACCCTTCGGGACTGGACCTGAAAGCGCTGAACAAGAACTCTCGCAAGAAGCTCTCTAGCTACGAAGAGTTGTTCTTCCTCATACAGACACAACCGCAGTACTTGGCGAGAGCATTCGGCGTGCTCACTCAGCGGGGACTTGTCGAGAAGGATAGCAAGAATTATGAGAGGTTGACCATGACCTTGTTTGGATATGCACAGAAGAGCAGAGAGGAGTACTTGTTCATGAGAGTCCTTGCTACGAGCAACCAGCAGACCATTTCACGATGTCAGAACGTTGAAGACTACATGCGACAATCGAGTGGTACCTTCCAGCACAGGCTGATCCTCAACTACGTCCGCAATCCTCGGGAGAGAGCATACCTCAAGACGCTCTTGGGAGGCATGGTCAGAGACGGAATTTGCGGCCAGGATCACCTCGATCTCGAAAGCGATCCACTGCAGATTTATCGTGCCATACTAAATAACGAGGAGTTGCAGACCGGCATACCGTCGCAGCGACCACGAGACATACCGAGAGAAGTCGTCATCAGGCAGGAGGACGTGAGACCACGGTATGTGGAGCATTTGGAAGACTTGCGAGACCTTGGCGATGGCTTCTTTCTGTCACTCGAAGAGTCCCTCCATCGCATGCCTTATGGTCTGCGGTATCTGGCCACCGAGCAGTATCGCGCGCTCTGTGCGCAATTCCCTCGAGAGGAGCCTGCCGGTCTGGCAATGCTTGTCGGGTCGTGGCTGTGGAAGACGTATCTGCTGCCGGCGCTGAGAGAGCCTGAAATGTGGGGTGTGGTTGATCGTGGTCTCAGTCCTGTCCATAAGCGCAACCTGGCCCAGGTTGTAACAGTCGTGGGCCAGGTCTGCAGCTTCGGCCGTCTTTTCGGAGTGGAGAACCTCTACCTCCAGCCTCTGAACAATTGGGTGGGCGAGAGCCTCGACAGGTGGTCGGAATGCTTGCAACACATGTTCGACATCTCTTCGCCAGAGGAACAGTACCACGCGGACCAGTTCTCCGATCTGTATTCCATGACGAAACCGATGCTTTATATCAAGCTGGTGGACATATTCGCCTTACACAGCTTGATCTCCGACAATGTCGCGGCCGTCGCGCCTGACCGAGGCGACCCTATCCGGGAACTGCTGACAGATCTTGGTACGGCGAAGGGCAATGAGAGTGATCTTGGGGGTGCTACTAACGGTGGCGAAATCACCTTGACGCTCAAGTCGCGCTTCACTGTTCAGGATGATCCGAGTGCAGAGTCACGGCAACTCTTCACGGCAACAAAACGACTCGTGCTCTACATCATTCGTGTTCAGTCTGGCTCCAATCTGATGGAGATTCTGCTACGGCCGATCACGCATGACGACGCAGACCGATGGATATCACTGGTCCAAGAAGAGCTTGCCGAGAAGGAGTCACGAAGTTCACGACCTGCCCACAAGCGAACACCTTCTCAATTCGACCCCCGTTCCTCAATGCGATCAAACAGAGCACTTTCAGTCTACAGTGAAGCTCACTCCACGTTCTCTGAAGATCGTCGCGACCTCATCGACCTTCAAGGCATGACTTATGCCGAGCTCAAGGCCACCGCACTCGAAAACATCATGCAGCTCGAGCAGCCGCACGTTCCGCCGCAATTCCGCGTGTCAAGACACAACAATTATCAGGAGATACTCAACGCCCTCGCCGCAGACATTCGACAAAAGCACCGCCGACGAATCGAGCGCCAACGAGAAATCGAGTCGACGCGTGCCACGATCCAACAGCTCGACGCCAAAGCTCAATTCCTGGAGGAGCAGCTCAAGTCCTACAACGACTACATCGAGCAGTGCCTCCATACGCTCGCCAACAAAAAGGGCAACAAGCACAAATTTGTCATGCCTTTCACCAAGCAATGGTCCCACGAACGTGAGCTCGAACGCGCCGGCCGTCAACCGAAATTCGGCTCGTACAAATATTCTGCACGTCAACTCGCTGACAAGGGTGTCCTGCTCACGTGGTCCAATTATCCTCAGGAGCAGTGGGGTAATCTGAACGTCGTGATCAGTTCGGACGAGGTCGGCGTCTTCCATTTGGAAGCTAGTTCCGGCAGCATGATGCTTCCTGGCGCAAGCGCGATCCTGTCCCTGGACGAGTTGCTGCAAGCCCAGTACGACAACAGAGCCAGCATCAAGGTCTTTGAGGAAGCGCAGGCAGGCGCCGCAAAGCTGGCCGTCAATTTGTTGTTGCATTTGGTTTTCAAGAAGTTTTACAAGGACGGCTGAGAGATGACGAGGCGACGGGAATGCAAGGAGAGGAAAAATTGACGAGAGACGATGGATGAGGATAATGGGCATTGAGCGCGATTATTCATGATGGCATTTCCTCTGGAACTGTCGAGTTGTTGCTGTTCTCACGCTTTGAACATTCATGATTGACTGCGAGGGACGAAGGGATGGGCATGCATGCATGATATAGCGACGGGCGTTGGTGGCGTTTCTCCTTTTTTCGGAAAGGCCGCTGCAAATCATCAACAGGAATGAAGGAACATAGATCTTCACACAGTTTCGTAGTCGCTGGGAGAGAGAGATGAGCAATACGCATATGAATGAATGACGAAATCCCGGTCTCCCATCATTCCCTGCACCCGGATATGACTCCCTATGCTTAGACGTGTGTAGATGTTCCGCGATATTTTGCCAAATTCAATACTGGTACATTGTTGTCCATTCGATAAGTGACTGTCTGATCTGTATGTACGATGCTTTTGTGCAGCAGCAGCTGTGCGCGTTGCTGAAAATGATCTCTATGATAAGTGAGAACGTGGAAAAGCAAAATCATAAATACGAAAGCGCCCGCTCAACCGCCTGGGGGCATGGAGTCCCCCTTCCGATGCATAGCAAATAAACAACAAAAGATCCGTCATCCGCATGGAACCAGCCTATTGCATGGGCGGTGGCTCTCCGTTGTAGTCGAAAGCTACCAAGCCATTGCCGAAGAAGAGTCCATCGATTCCGCCGCCAGTCACACCCGTCATATCTGCGAGATTCAGGTCCATCGCCTGCTGGAGGCCAGAACCCCAGAGCACAGGATTGCCAGCGTCGAAGTCTGCTGTGCCAATGGTGTATGGGCCAATCGGCCCCTGAGGATATCCGTTGGGAACTTGCTGGACAGGAGGATATGGGCCTTGAGGTTGATTAGCCGCTCCCTCGTATTCGCCGGGGTACGGGTTGTTGACAACCCAGGCTTGCGTGCTGCTGCTCTGTGGCTGATTATGTTGTTCTTGCTTAACATTGGTGGCAGTCTGCGCGAGAAGGTGGAGTGGAGTCTGCCTATTCTGGGGATTGGGCTGCGGCTGCATCGGGTTGGGGAGGGCCTCGCCACGTGCCTGTGCTGCAACGTTCTCCTTGTGCTTCGTGAACCACTCCCGCAGCACAGTCAGGATGAGCATCACCTTTCCATTGTGCTGCGTGTCCTGTCCGTGGAAAGGGGTCGTGTATAGGTCAATGAGTCTGTCAAGCCGACGGTCCACCCCAATGTCTTCCGCGCTCATGACCTTGGAAATCTCGCTCCCAGGTGTGGTGACAGCGACGTGTAGTTTAATGAGAACCACAATGGCATAAGTGCATTGCACAAAGAAGAGCAGAACCGGCAGTGCCAGCACAGTTTCCTGATCGCAGGCCAGCGTGCAATCCAGTATACCCTGCGCGGCGATACGGCACGCCTCCAGAGCCGATACTTGATGCTGTGCGAGCTTTTCCGAGCTGCTATTGACCGTCTTGAGAGACTCTTCCGTAAAAGGAATGCGAAAGTCCTCGACATTATGATTGAAATGCAGGGCGATTTCGTGCAGGTAAAGGCTGGCAGAATGCTCGAAAAGGCGGAGGTGGTGATGCGATTTGAGATCCGCAGGGATTTTGGATTTCCATTGTTTGAGGTCATTCTCAAGCACGTTGAGCGCATAGGAAATCTTGGGATCCGTGATGCTGACACTGGCACCAGTGTCGTTCATTGAGAACTGCACCCCGACCTCGTCACATATGTGCTGGATCTTTAGGTGCTGGCAGAAGAGCTTGTCAGATGGAAGGGCCTCGGGACTGTTCTCCAGGAATTCGACACATTCTTCCATATACCTCGTCCAGTGCACCAACGTGGGCCGCCGGAGCACCATAGACGCGCTGGCGCACAGATAGTAACAAGCCAGAAACGCTCTCTTCGCCTCGGCACTGTCGGCAATCACGCTGATGGTAGCAGGCGGATCGGGTGTCCATTCAGGCTGCGGTGCTCCAACCACGACTCGGGATCCTGCGGGTTTCCCCCGTTTGCCCAGGCCCAGATCGATTGACATGACCGCAGCCATGTGGATGATTTGGTAAAAATTGGTATTGGATGTGTTTTCAGGCGGCTTGTACCAGAGCGCAAGGACTTGCAGAGCCTGAATCAGCTCGATGGATTTGACTCCATGCACTATTGCGAGGTTGGCTATCTCCTGGGTCGCCTCATGCGCAAGCTGCCTGCTAACCGAGGGAGGCAGGAGACCATATGATGCTGCTGACAAGATGACTGCAAACAGAATTGGCTGCTCCCTCCAGATCTGCTCCGCTTGCGTCCCTGGGGGGAACACTACGGCGGGCATATGTGGCGCCAGTCTTTCGCAATAGCGATCAAAGATTTGCGCTCCTAATTGCGGGCTGACAAGATTATTGATCTTATCCACGAACTCGCGGGATGCACTGGCAACGTGCTGTTGTGAACGGGCTTGCAGTGCGGACTCATGACTCCGATTGTGCTCGCGTAGCCGATCTGACAGGTCCTGCTCGCTTCGCATGTCAGCTGCATGGCTTGCAGAGCTGCCTGGAGCAGCAGTGGCCGGCGATTCCATCATGTGCTCGTCAGTCCTTCTGCGTTTTGCCGGAGGCTGCATGGGAGCAGAATCGTGATGTTCCTCAGGCGACGGTCCATACTGCTGCAGCTGTTGCGCGGCTTGCGCATAGGCTCGCCCTTGCATGTCTGCCGTGGGAGCCTGCCCGAATTGTGGGCCATACGGAATCTGGCCATTCTGCTGTGACTGCTGCAGCACTGCGGTCAAATGGTCCAGCTTCTTCTCTAGCTCTGCGACGCGACTGTCGGCCTTCTTCTGCCGCTTGCGACTCGGGGCGGTGATGATGCATGCGCGGCCAGCCTTGGCGCATCGCCGACATGGCAGCTCGGGATGTGCTGGGTCTTGATCGCAGCGCACCTTCAGCCCGCGACACGCCTCACACGCGCGCGGCCGCTTGGCATCGTCGGGATGTTGTCCATCGTTGGGGTCGGCGAGGTGGCTATGATCGATGCCGTCTTGCGCCAACTGCTGATACTGCGGTGTCGCGTCCTGCGGGCTCGCCTGATTGCTTGGGCTAGCAATGCTGGGCGCTCCCGTGCTGGGCTGGGTAGGCGTGGGTGGCTGGACGGCGAGATAGCCGTTGTAGTAGGGATTCGACGCCGTGGCCGGTGGATACTGTCCGACGTTGGAGCTGGGCGGATGCTGCTGCGGCGGCGGCGGCGGCGCGAAGGGCAGCGGTGGCGGTGCTGGTTCGTAGCGCGATGCACCGGCGGAGAGGGCGACGCTGGAGGGCGAGTGGGTGGAGGGGGGTGGTGGTGGCGGTGGACCGGCCAGTGCAGGATCAATGTGCTGCTGCTGCGACATGTCGAATGGCTCTCCGTCCACGACTTGGAGTCGGTCGGTGTTGGAGGGTTTGCTTCCGTGTGTCGGTCGGAGGAAAAAGTGAGCGATATCCCGCTCCTCGGGTCACATGACCCGCGCGGCGATGACGACCTCATATCACCCACGTCCTCCTCCCGCCAGCGCATCATCCGCTGACATGTCACTCCTCGCTGCGCGACGACGGATCGATACGGACAGGGCCGATTGCGGTCAACGTCAGCACGCATCCAGGATCATGCACATGGATGGTGCTGCTGGCCTGCGCCCGCGAGCCACTCGATGGATGATGGATGGGGAAAGTCACGCAGTCACCAGCTGCTGCTCCGAGAAATGGGCGTGTGCCATCGCCCGAGTCCTGACAGTGCAGCAAGCAGGAGCATGGAACGCGGCGACTCCCGCATCGGCTGGCAGAAAAGAGTCGTGGCTTGTCCGCATGCGACCACGACATGTCTGTGCCGGGGGCCCAGAAGCGTCGTTGCACAGACATCGATGGCGAAGGGGAAACGCTGGGATTCTGCTGCGCGAGCAGGTGCTAAAACCACTCCATGCACTGTACGCCCCTCTATGTGTGCGTGGTTCTTCTTGGCGCTCTCTAAACTTCCCCCAAGCGCCCGCCATGCACCGCGAGCCCCATTCCGTGCCCTCCCATTTGCCAGGATTGCATAGCACACGGATCTTCGAAGGATGGATCTTCGAAGGAAGTGCAATGGATAGCCTTCCTGATTGCTTTGACATCTGGGCCCTTCCTCACCCCAACACCGCTGGTCATCGGCAGAGCTGTTGACCTCCGTGCACTCGGATGAGTACAGTCCACGCCACCGCAACCTTTCCTTCTATTGCTCTAGGTCTTGCGGGATCCGAGCGCAGTCGGTCCAGCAGGCCGAACAGCCTTTACAAACTTTGCCTTCAACCCCCTCATCAGCCCATCGGCGATGAGCTTCTTCACAGTGGGCGTATTGTTGTGTTCCTCAAAGGCCTTGCGGCCAGTGTATCGCTCGAAGAAATGAAACACATTCCGGTCGTCCTGATCCCTCGCCAGGCAGTAGTATATAATGCCAGGCTCGGACGCTGCATTTTGTGTCGTCTCCGCATATACAGCTTCCAGAGCATCCGCGTGCTCTGTATGAGCGTAGACCTGGAGTGTATCAGAAGTCAAGATCATGAACGTGTGTTGACAGGGAGGAGCACCGTGCCGAAGACGCAGAATTCATCCTCGGGGACCGATGGAAGTTCGGTCATGAAGTCATCGCACTGGTATTCTGCTGCACTCCTTTCCATGTTCTTTGAGCTTTGGGAAATATGATCCAATGAGTATTTCTGAATACACAAGACCGCAGAGCTGGAAAGGTGAGGCTGAAGGTTGAGTGACACAGACCTACAATCGCTGCCAACTGGCTAGAACGCCGGCCGCAGCCTTCCCACGTACTTGTGGTCTCCGCCGGTCTAGAGTCATTATGAGACGTCCTGCTTCATCGCCACGACTCTCTGGTGTTGGGCCAACCATGCACGGATAAGCAAAATTTCCCGATGGCGATCATCAAAACCACAGCTTTAGGAGCAAGAGATTTCTAGCGGCCTCGCAACATGTTACAGCGCTCCACTCATCTCCTGCAGGTCGCTGTGAGCGAGGCGAAATGTACCGCAGCCGAGCGAATCATCTCAATCTGTTCTGGAATCAAGAAGCTTGTTATCATCGTAGCCAAGTTTCAGTCAGGTTCTGTAAGCGGCATGCATATCTCATTGCAGCTCAAATATCCGCATGTAGCGATCCATCCTGCTCAAATGTCCAAACATGCTCGCGTCATACGTGGTTGTCATCGCTACGGTCACAGCGACTGCACTTCAGAGCTTCGACTATGTAATCATTGGCGGAGGAACAGCAGGCCTGACGATTGCAACTCGTCTGACTGAATCTCGCGACACCACGGTAGCCGTCCTGGAAGCTGGCGAAGATCGCTCAGAAGATGTGAACATACTGGCTCCTGGGCTTCTGACAACGCTCTACGGCGACCCGAGGTACGACTGGAATTATGCCACGGTGCCTCAGAAGGATGTGAAGGATCATGTCATTGCCCACCCGCGTGGCAAACAACTAGGAGGCTCCTCGGCCATCAATTTCCTCTGGTGGACGCACGCTTCACAGCAAGACATCGATAACTGGGGCCTGCTGGGAAACAAAAATTGGAGCTGGGATGCTCTCGAGCCATATTTCAAGAAATCAGAAACTTATCTCGCCCCTGTACACCAGACGGAAGCGGCACTCGATATCGACTACATCCAAGAAGACCTTCACGGCCACACGGGTCCCGTTATGACGACTTTCGCAGATATCTACACACTTTTGGACGAAGCATGGCCAAGAACATACGAGACACTAGGTCTCGGTGTGAACGGTGATCCGCGAGATGGCCTTGCACTCGGAGGCTACACGAACATGCTCAACATGGATCCTCAATCGAAGACCCGCAGCTATGCCGCCACGACCTATCTGCAGCATGCCGCTAGGCGAAGGAATCTTCATGTTGTTACTAGAGCCCACGTCGAACGTATCTCATTCCACGAGTCTAGCGCGAGACCTCGAGCTGTTGGCGCAGTGTACACCATCAATGGCACCGCTCACCAGGTCTTTGCTCGCCGAGAGGTGATTCTCAGCGCAGGTGCATTCGGCTCACCACAGCTGCTGGAGCTCTCGGGTATCGGTGATCCTGAACTCTTGCAAAAGCACAACATCGCTGAGGTAATGAGCAATGAAAATGTCGGCGAGGGCCTGCAAGATCATGTCTATGTTCCGCTGGGGTATCAGGTTCGTCCAGGCATATTCACGTACGATGAATTCGCGAATGAAACTCTGTTCGACGAAGCTTACGAGCAGTATCTTGACAACCGTACGGGGCTTTTGTCGACGACAAGTGCGATGTCGGCATTGCTGTCACTGGATCAGATAGATGGTCTCGATGAAGCTGATTTGAATAGCACAATCGACACGTACTGTTCGTCAGTCGCCACCACTGTCAATCCTAATCAATCCGCATGCAGCGAGATCGGTCAGCCTCAACAATCAATCTTATGCGCAGATTTGCACAATCAAGCTGTCGTGCAGGAATTCGCAGTTCCCAATGGCATGTCACCACAATATGCCAACGACCCGAGCAGGCTCTTCGTAGCAGACATACCTGGCAATTTCTTCACCATCACCGCGGTACTGGAGCATCCCTTCTCACGCGGCAGTGTGCACATCAGAGGAGCAAATGCATCTCAGTACCCGGCCATCGATCCCAAATATTTGTCTCATCCGCTGGACGTCAAGGTGCTGGCTACCGCGACGCTCCACCTGCAGCAGGTGGTCCAGAGTCCCCCACTTTCCGACTTACTTGTCAGCAGCGGGACGGCGCCTCAGCCAGGCTATCCCAAGCTTGACGCCACGAATGCCGAGGACTGGGTACGAGAAAGCCTTCAGAGTGAGTACCACCCGTGTGGGACCTGCGCCATGCTACCACGAGATCGCGGAGGTGTGGTAGATGAGAGATTCCGCGTGTATGGCGTCGACGGCTTGCGAGTCGTAGATGCGAGCGTCTTCCCACTCGTCCCGCGGGCGAATCTTCAGAGCCTCGTGTATGCCATTGCAGAGCGCGCGGCAGACTTTATCCACGAAGATGCACCAAAGCACGGAGTAGTTCACCGCTCGCCATGAAGTACTTCGACGTATTTGTCGTAGCGTGGTTGGTTCTTGGATGCCAGGATGGTCAGTGCTGTGGTTGACGGAAAGATCGACGTTCTGCCACTAGCGGCCGGAGTTGAGCAGCCAATGTCCGTCTCGCTGAAGAACTTGGCAGTGGGAGAGGTTCGGAAGACGCGGTGGTGGCGGTACGACTTCGTCTTGAGGTGCCGCGGTATCAAATGCCACTGCGAGGCTTGATTCAGTTTGTAGTGATGTGCGTGTAGTTAGCACGTGATTTTGAGTACGTGTGTCCGGACCAAGAAATCGCCCCCGCCGGAAAGTCAAGGGTGGCAGCCGCACCATTGCAGGTCTTCTTCGACATGCATCTTGTTTGCAAAACAGAGTCCACAAATCAGCGTCACAACACATGCGATCGAGTGGTTTCAAAGTGAGCTGTGTACAAAGATCCTCGGTGATGCTCTTCGAGCGTCACCCTTGCTGTGTATGCGCCTTCAGCGTCATGAGTGTCATAGGCCTCGATGAACATGAGAGCTCGCAATGTTGCAGTCTAGGTAGGAGGAATATTCGCCGAATCTCATTCACCTGCATGCAAAGAACATCATGACCACAGCAGGGTCCAGCGTGATGCCAGCATACAAGATCGACGACTCAAGATGGGTACACGAGCGCATCCGTGTGGCCGACAACGAGCCATCGCCTGCCTTTGAAGACGGCATATACTTGCACACTATCACATGCCCACCTCCCGAAGGGCCATCTGCGAGAGGAATTGTGTTGCTCATTCATGGCTTTCCGCAGACATCCTTCCAGTTCGGCAGAGTGATCACGCCTCTGGCAGATGCCGGCTATCGTGTCATCGCGCCAGATTACAGAGGAGCGGGAAGCAGCAGCAAGCCCTGGAATGGCTATTTGAAGTCAAACATGGCGAATGACTTGCATAATCTCGTCGAAGCACTCGGCGCCAAGGACAAAGTGCATCTAGTCGGGCACGACATTGGTAAGTGGGAATGACTCGCAGCTGATAGACGTCGACTAACATTCCTTGCTAGGCGACATGATAGCGCACGCCTACGCCACACAATTCTCACAGGACGTCGCCAGCATCGCTCAAGGCGAGAATCCTCTTCCAGGAACCCAAGCATACCACGATGCGAAACATACCCTCTATCTGTGGCACTTCACCTTCCACTCTGTACCCGATCTCCCCGAAGCTCTCATCCATGATCGCGAGAAAATCTACCTCAAGCACTTCTTCGACCGCCTGGCCCAGAATCCTGATGCAATTTCCTCGCAAGACTTGGATTTGTATACCACATCATATGCCCAACCGGGAGCGATGAGAGCGGCGTTGGACGTGTACCGATGCTTTGAGCAAGACGGTGAAGAGAATTTCAAGTTTTTCAAGGAGCACGGCAAGAGTCGAGTGCGGTCTTTGGCGCTTTGGGGCGGGAAGACGTTTGCGGACGAAGATTTGGCGAGGAGTATGGTTGACGAGTTCTACGAGCAGCACGAAGTTGGAGCTATACCCGGTGCTGGACACTGGATTGCTGAGGAGAAGCCAAAGGAGTTTGTGGACGTGTCGGTGCGGTGGTTCGAGAAGGTATAGACACGACTCTTCGGCGTGGCTGAGCAGCGCATTGGGCAGTTTGTCAACGTACAAAGATCGGAATTCGTAAATCTCTGCAAAGGAAAAAATGATTCTGCGCGCAAGTGTATTTCTTCATCTATTGCAAATGAGCTCCACCACGCGCCCACTGGGATGAGGTCTGTCATCAGTCTACCGCTTGTGCAACCGGGCTCTTGGATGGTGATGAGAAGCATTGACAAATGCGCTGTATATACTCCACGAATGCCTGGGAGTAGACTCGAGAAGACTTCGGTATCGCTCTTAGAATGTCGGCACGCAAGGAGTCACACTTCCCACTGAAGCTCTCTCGCCGTGACCAGTGCCGCCGGCAACAGAGCTGGAGAGCTAGTATGAACTATGAAGGTCCGATGGTAAATTTGATCTTGCAAAATTTGAGGACAGATGCCTTGCGGCACTGTTGACGCTTCCAACCCACAGCTGATTCCATCCCGCATGACGCGATCAAGAGAGCCGCTCCTCAAAGAGGACCTTGTAGGATTTCCGTGAAGGAGAAGTAGCTGAAGGCGTCATAATTGCTGGCAGGATTTTTGTCTAGACTCAGGAGGAGTTCAAGGTGAGGACGATGCCTTGTTCATGGTCATACGGCGATGCTGAGGGAGGCGAAGATGGAGGCACTCCTTGCTGCATTCGAAGCCACGCCAGCTTTGACGGGGGTCGACGCGGCTCCGCGGCGGCTATATCATCGCACAAGTGAACTTTCACGATCAGCAGCTAGAAGCCAGATGCAGCGAGCGCTGCTTAAGTCCATGTGATTGTAAACAAATTGTTCGATGTAATAAGAAGCGGAAGTGAAGAGAAATTTGAGTTTGCGGCGAGGTCGAATACGGAGGCCCGAAGGCTTGGCACGTACATGAATGTCCTTTGTCAGTTGCGCAGAGCTTCACCTCAACCCAGACACCGATTGATTCACTCTACACCACTGCCTCGACCACGCGAGCCTGTCGAAACTCACCATGGCGGACGAAGAGATGGCTGATGCGCATCAGGCGCAATCCGACAACGAGGAAACCAAGCCCAAGACCAATAGCAACAAGTCTGGTCAAGACACCAAGACTGCACAGAACGCCGCCGCAGTACGCAGCATCGAGGGCTGGATCATCATTGTCACCAACGTACACGAGGAGGCGTCTGAGGAGGATATTCAAGACATGTTTGGAGAGTACGGCGAGATCAAAAACCTGCATATGAACCTAGACCGCCGCACGGGATATGTCAAGGTAAGGAAGAACAAGCGATCGAAATGGGTGTGGCAGGTGCGCAGAAAATTGCGCTGAGGCGGCTTCCATGGCCATTGGTAATGGTGGTGCAAGCTGGTAAGGCTGACAGTACATTTCTAGGGATATGCACTCATCGAGTACCCTACGTTAGACGAAGCGAGAGCCGCGATCCAGGACGCAGATGGAAAAGAACTGCTCGAGCAGAAGATTGGTGTTGACTACGCCTTTGTCAGACCGCCCCCGACGAAAGGCTCAGCACCCAAAGGCCAGCGGAAGGGTGGACGCGAACGCAGCGCCAGCCCGGGTGCTAGGCGCAGAAAGGATGAAGATGACGAGGATTGAGAAGTCTTGCTTCAGCATTCTTGGAGAAGACGCATGATTCATGATGCAAGATGAGAGAGCTTGGCAAGCTATCCAACGCGTGTCCTGTGACCGCCATACGGGCGCAGAGGTGATACGTGCCGACAATCGTCGGCAGAGATGGGCTGCGAATGTAAAGGTGAGGGAGCGCGCACGATTAAGATTTGCAGCACGTATTGACAAGACACAGAACTGGTCGAAAGCCGCTCAAGCAGTATCCTTTCTGCCATCACGGCCACTGACAATATCCTGCCTTGTATCAGCACGAGCGCCAGGCCGCTGCATGGCCCTGCCGTAGCTCTGCTTTTGTTCCCACACCTCAGAACATGCTTATAGCGAGTCACTGATCACACGGGAATTCACCGAGCAGTTCTGATGTACGGAGCCGCCTGGTCGAAGACAGCTCCCAAAGTACCGGACCATCTTGTCTTCCGCTTAAGTCCTGTTCAACGAGCGCGGGCATCAGCAAATTGGCAGATACGGGCCTTACCCACTGCATCTCCCAGCACGCGCTAAGATGATGGGTGACAGCACAATGATAATCAGGTGTCGAATATTCCCGACACTGAATTACATACAGTTGAGAGTTTGGCCCGAACGTCAGTTGAGCGCGTCTCTTCGCGCCAGATTTTGGCACCAATTGACCATAGCTGTGGAGAACTCGTTCAAGTACGGAGCAGGCGTGAGAAAGAAGATGGAACACGTTTCGGTGCAAAGACGGCCGCGATAGATTAGAGCTCAGCGCACCATCTGCTTCAGCAACGTGATTGCGCTATAGGTACTGGAGCGATGACATCGTGTTTGATCAACATTGCTATTGTGGGCTCTAGTCTGGCTCAAGCTGCATCGCGTTCAAAGATGGTCCTCAAACTCAGCATGTGTTTGACGAGCATCGCTCGTGCCGAGATACACCAAAAGTCCTTTGTGGTTCCACATGAGAGCCGCCTTGGCTTCCTCATCCTGCTCAGTCTCCATCGGCATAATGATGCGTTTCTCGCCAGCCATGGGATTGTCCCGATCCGTCAACACGACGTACTTGTGGCACTTGTTGATCATCTTCATCGCTAGCACCTCCTGTACAAACTTTTCCGATCTTTTCTTGTGCTCCTAGTAGTTTGCATCGTCAAGAGGTTGTCTGCCGAAATCGAGGTTGAAAATGCATTGCTCTGCCAATGGATATAGCTTGTTCAAAGACGTCCGATACTTGGAGCCCTTTGCCAGTTGCAGAGCTTGGTTGAAAAAGCCATATTGTTGGGTCTGTCATAAGCGATTCACGATTTAGTGTACTGTACGGAGCGTGAACAGGGGCACACATCTTACAGTCTTCTTCTTGTCACAATGGAGCTGAATCACCAGGGCTCGAACGTGGTGTGGCGGACTGCCATGGGACTGCTAGCCCTGGTTTCGAGGCTTGTGTATCGAGGCACTGTATCTGGCTGTATTGATTGGGATTGTTCCTGTGTAGAAAGGCACCTGATTCTCGTCGTCGCCAGGTATGCGTAGCATGATCCGACCAGTGTTCAGCTGTGGTGGATTGGGAGAAGAGGAGGACTGAGGTGGACTGGGAGAAGACAATGGCTGCGAATCAGAATTCAGCCGAGGTGGGTCGGGAGACGAGGATGCTTCCGATTCGGGAGCATTTGCAGGAGAGCTTGACTGCGGCTGGTCCATGATTGTCCGTTGCGGTGCGGAAGATTGATAAAATCCAGTCAGTGACTGGGCCGAGATTGATTCGTCGCATTGGAAGCTGGCAGCGGGATGTACAGGGTATGAAGAGTCCTGCTTCCTCGTTCCAGCAAGTGGCAGCGATGACACATGATCTCGAGCACGTTCTTGGAGCAGACTGACCCACTCTTGCCTCTTTTCGTGTTGTCGTCTTCGTGAACATCACAGATGGGGTACCTTCCCGCTGGCCAAGCCCAGGTTCACAATGCTGAGTAGACCTTCACCGAGAATGAGACCACTTGCAAGAACAATCATCGGAGTCTCTTCCCTTTTCTTCCAGACGGTCCAGTACCACGCCATCAAACCGCCAACAGTCCTTGCAAGTGTGAAGGAAGGTGTATTGTACATGCCGACAGCAACTGCAATCCCGCCTGGAATATAGCTTGTCCAGCACGCCTTCTTGCTTTGGCCGTAGATCCTCAACGCAGTGAGGAACGACCAGATCACGGCAGCCGCAATGGCAAATTCGAAAGTCTTTGGCGGCAGACCACTGCCAGTGACAAGACGAGCAGTGAAGATCCAGACGTAGCCAGTGGGTATCTGAAATTGACCTCCAGGGATAGTGTAGACGTGCGTGTACAGCTTGTAGACACAAGCTGACACGACAGCACCAATCCCAGAGCCGATCAGCTGACCCCAGAATTGGGCTTTGGGCGACGCACCGAGCAGATGACCACACTTCAAATCTTGCAGAAGATCACCAGCTTGCAGGGCGCCTGCTTCGCTTAAACCGCCTGCTATGAGGTTGATCGTGACCGCGTTCTTGGAACCTGCAGGAACCACGGCGGCAAATATGAGCTGTGTGAGTTTGCTGATGCCAGACACTGGGTTCAGGTCTGTCTCTCCTAATGCTCGCACGCCCATGATACTGAGAATCATGGCTAAGAATAACGCGAAGACTGTCAGACCGATCGATATGATACCGGCAAAAGAATATTGCACGGCGAAGATGCAGAATCCTAGGGTCAACACGAGGCCGACAAGGGTGGTCTTGACACCAATCTGGTGCTCAGGTGGAGCGTCGTACTCCTCATCTCTCTCGTAAGCCGCTTTGCGGGCCGTGCTGTCAGGATTGTCTGCAAGATCAATTGGGCTGTAACCACGCATGATTGGTGTTGCAAAGTCCTGTATCTGGCGCTTCAGACCCTTCCGCTTGATGCCTTGAACAACCTCAGGACCATACATCCTCGCATACCATATTCCGGGTCGCAGAACGAGCCAACCTAGCGACACGATAGCATCTGCGAGCATTATAGCCAAGCTGGTCCACACGATCCAGCCTTTTGAGCCAGTATTCCAGTCATCAACGGGTCCAGGCGCCCATCCTTTCTGTTTCGCGATCGGCGACAATACTGCCCAGCCAAGCAATGCTCCAAGCAACATGTGTATAGTTGTCGCGGGACCCATGATAATACCTTGGCCGACGTAGGCTGGGCTAGGGTTCAGATTCCAGACCCACTTCTCAGAGATATATAGACCAAGAAACGGGATCGAGTGAAGTTGCGGGATGAAGTAGGAGAGGAGCGTCTACTTACCATCAGTACCAGTGCTAGCTGGCTTTGAGTTACAGTGTTAAAGGTACCTACAAATGCGCCAGACACACCAAATGATGTGGTCAGTAGACGGATTTGCTTCTGCCAATCCCTTTTCTGCTGATCGGTGCGGCCGTCTGATCTCGTGACGGGCGCACCAACACCGCTCAGGCCATCGGAGGATGAATCATGGCTGATCAAGCCCTGCGTCTCTTCATCGCCAACGTTGGAAGATCTCTTAGCAGCTTTGCTTCTAGATCTGGCGTGTCTTTCGACCTCGCCCTCGGCACCCGTCTTCTGACCACCGTGGAGGACGCCAATCATCAGCGCAGTAGCCGTGCCGGAAGGAAACTTCAGCTTCTCGCGAATAATGACCTCTTTCCGCAGGGGTACAGCAAAGACTACCCCGAAAAAGCATAAACCGAGAGCCCACAAAATTAGCTTTGCGAGCGAGAGATGTATGCCGTCTGATTGCTCTTCGCCTGCAGGCAGACCAGAGTGGTATACAGCCTCAGAGGGTGTCTCGCCAGGCTTCAGTAAAAACTCCAGTGCTGGTACGACGCCGACGAAACCGCAGCCCAAAGGCATCGTGCCTACAGAACCCGCGACTGTCTGTACCAGTACGTTCTCCACCTCGCTGAAGTCTCTGCCGAGTCCGAGGCTCTCTATACGACCCCCCAGCGCTCTTGACATAGTACGCAGACCTTTGAAGTATGCAAAGCCAATAAGTGCGCTGGGCATGGCCATCCCGGAGATCCAGCCAGTCTGGAGGCCAAAGTACGTGTTCGAGAAGGCTATCAAGACACCGATGAGGATGCCCACCACAAGCGCACGCATGGTGAATTGTGGTTGCGCTGACTGGCGCGCAAGGAAATCGGGATCGGGCTCCTGGCCGATGGGTTCGTTCGTGACACTGCGCTGCTGGTCAAGATCATCGTTGTAGTCGTCGCTCAGTAGATGCTCGCGAGCTCCTCTATCGGGCGCCATACTGTGGGGTAGTGAGAAAGCGAGGAGGAGGGTTGTTGAAAGAGAGCACAAGTCATGCGCATCAGTGCATCTGGTCAACGTCAATAGTGCACGTGCCTCCATCACGACATCGCGGCTCCGCAAAGCTTATCGCGTCTCGTGCCGCGCTGCCGTTGCCCTATCACCAAACAAGCTGCGTGAACGGGCGAAATTCTTTTTACATAAACCCGGCATCTCGATCCGACGTCGACAGTTCGAACATGCCCGATCTTCCTCATGGATGGCGGATGAGAAACGCCCAAGGCGAGAAGGTTGGTCCGCCGGTCGAGGAAGATGGCAACTACCATGTCTCGGGCGATGAGGACAGTGGCAGCGAGCCGGACATCGAGCTTGCAGGGCTGGATCTGAAGCCGGATTCAGAGGGTTGGGACGATGTCGAGGACGACACCGAAGATGTCAGCATCCAATGTCTGTTCTGCGACGAGACCTTTCCTGCGGCCAAAGCGATGAATGAGCATTCAGCAAAGGCCCATGATTTCGATTTGGCCAAAGTCCAAGCACAGCACGGTTTGTCTGTACACTGTCCGTGAGGGAACTTTGTGCTGACGCCTGTAGACCTCGACTTTTACGTCTCAATGAAGCTTGTGAACTACATTCGTACTGAAGTCAAAAGTGGCAACAACAAGCCCGATGTGAGCGATGCTACAGCATGGTCCGACGACAAATATCTGCAGCCGACATTGGAGGATGACGCATTGCTTTTCAGCCTTGATGACATCGATGAACGACCCGTCCCAGAGACCGAAACGAAGGAAGAGCCCTCGCAGTCAATTGATGCTGTAATCAATCAATGATTCCAGCTCTGCCTCTGATACTGGGTCCATAGGATCGCACCACCGACCTGTCACCAGCATCACCCACTTCATGCATAGTTGGCCAGGACTGAGATCTGATCATGAATGTCGATCCTCGTCGCACAAGGTGCAGATTCGACACTCTTAAAAAGAATGTGTCAATGAAATCCGCGCAATGGCGCGGATCTTTAACAGCCTGAATCCCCATCTGCGGCATCTACATGCGCGCTCGGCTGGTGAGGTCTACACAGAAAGAACTGCAATGCTGCGAACAGCGCAGCATTTCCAATGTGGTCATGCCGGGCTTGACAAATGATGTGTCGTGCTCAATAAGAACCTTTCCATCAATTTCTTATTACAATTTTCTGCTCTTCGTCCAAAGTCAAGCCGGCTCAAGGAGCACAATCTTCGGAACCGAGCTGCGGCGGCTGGTCGTTTCACAGACGATCCTTTTCACATTCAAACCGGTCAACGACCCACGCGAGGAATGTCTGTGATTAGCGCTGCCCACACTCGAATGTCTTGATTGGCTGATATAGTGCCTTGGGCGCGCACAAGACCCCTCCGTCGCTCCACTTTCAGGCATGATTTCACGAAGGATCACGCTAACAAGACCTCGAATGCAAGTGCATGCAGCGCCTAACCCTGCCACTGTCACTGCAATTGCACAAGGCGCAGCGGACCTCTGCTCAAAATGGCGATCTCGGGTTGGAGAACGAGAGTAAGCGCAGCTTTTCGCACCTCTCGCTCAGTTTCGAACACTCGCAAGCTGTGCTTCACGTGAAGATGGCATTAATACATGTATCGCTCCTCTTGTTCGGCTTCATCGCTCCCCTGGTAACGAGTGACCCGACCTGTTTCTTTCCTAATCATCAACCAGCCGAGAACTTCACTACGTGCAATGCCGCTGCGGAGGAAGCCGCCTGCTGTCGCCCAGAGGATGTCTGTCTTTCCAACGGATATTGTCTACAACAAAGCGCCAGTCTTCCAAATAGGCTTATGAGAGGGGCATGCACCGACTACACATTCTCTAACAGAGCATGTCCTAGCAAATGCGCGGATAGTAAGTCATCTTATCGACGGAGACACAGCTGATCTGATACTACGAGATGCTGATATTTGCTCTCAGCCGCCCCGACCACTGCGGTCACGATCTATCTTGCGCGAGATAATGGATCTACAGGCGGCGACTTCTGCTGCGTGAGCAACTACAACGTGACCTCTGGCCTGTGTCTCGTACCAAGTCGTGGCAGCGGCAGCGCTGGCTATGCGCCCTTTGCACTAGGCCAAGGCACCGTCATATACGATCGCGAGAAGGGCAGTCTGCTTCCTCAGACATGGAATGACTCTTTAAAGGTTCCCGCAGCGACCGTAACGGTTATACCAGAAAGTAGCAGCGGCATCAGCTCGTCTGCTATAATTAGCGTAGCTGTTCCCCTCGGCGTTCTTCTCTTAGCAGCACTGGCCGGATGCCTTGTGCTGTGGCGACAACTGAGGAAGGCGAAGGCAGAGACTGCGAACGCGCGCGGGAGTGACTGGTCCGATGGGAAAGCTTCGAAGCACGACAATTATGGATATGCGAGTGCAGTGGGATATGTTTCGGTATCGGGCGACAAGTCAGATCACTTGCAGCATCATCCTGAAGTACCAAATACCTCAATGCAGCACTTTGAGCGGCAGTCGAGTCAGAGATACTTTGCGGAGGCACCTACAGAGACAGAGCCGCAGATGGCCGATAGCAGGAGCGTGGGAAGGTGAGGGCAATGGGGTAGAGCCCGAGCGGAACACTACATTTATGTCGTTGACGATCAGAGAACCAGCATGGTCGAGGCAAAAGGAATAAAATGGGGAGGAGGTGGACCGTACAAGTCTCAAAATCGCGAATGATTGAATCCGCCCTTGTGAGGCCTTGTGAGACTTCTTTGCTACTCATTATCTTTGACATCGATCCAAGTCTTCTTGAAATCCCTAGCCGGCACGCGTCGATGGAACAGAATATCCAATTCTCGATAAGAGCGATGCTTCATCTCAGGCAAGAAGAAACTGTAGCAACGTCAGCAGGAATCGCTTGCCTGGCATCGGTATTCATCTCGACTCACTAGGCCGTGATCCAGCAGACTGCAGCCGTACTGCCCCACACATAGCCACACTTTCCAACAAGATTCCATCCAGTCGGGTTGACCAGTCTTGAAGAGATATAAATCATCGGAATTTCCGCCACATAGTATGCAGCGCGGCCAACGCTCGTACTCATACTTCGCAGCCGCACCGATGACGTCTCGGAAATGACGGTATAGGTCGTAGGACCGATGACACCCGCGAAGATGAACGTCATGAGCATCGCTAGAACAGCTTGCGCGTAGCTTGTAGAGGAGTTCTGCGTGATCGAAGCGCAGATTCCCATGATGATCAGGAGAACGACGTTCGCTGCTGTGCCATACAAGTAGAGCGTTCTTCGCCGGAACCAGCCGGTTAAAAACCACGAAAGGATATTGGAGAGGAGAGCGAGGCAGCTCTTGATCAAGCCGAGGCGGAAGGCGAAATTCGGCGAGATGCCTGCTTGCTCGAAGAAGAAGACTGCCTGCGATGTTATGAGGTTGCCCGAAAAGTTCTGTGACACGTAAATCAGGCAGATGATGATGGTCCGTCGCAAGTCCGTGCCTTTGAAGAGGTCAAGCAACTTGGGCTTGCCCGTGATACGATCTTCGATCTCCACAGTGCGTTCAATCATAGCAAGTGCAGCTCTCGGGTCGTTGCCTTTCGAGGTTCGTCCAAGCCGCTCGAGAGACCGGAGAGCTTGGTCGCGTTTACCATGACGAACGAGCCACCAAGGCGATTCTGGCGCGAGGAACATCAAGATAAGAAGAGGTGTCTACATGGTCAGTCCCGTGTGTCCATACGGAAGGTCTCGTCGACTCTGCTCACCGGAAACATCCATTGCAGCGCAAGCGGCACCTTCCACGCCCATTCATCCTTGCGTCGGTTGTAAGCATAGCAGACGGATGAGACCAGTATACCGCCAATGGTCCATGACATCTGAATTGTAGCTGCGCAGGCGCCTCGTAGCGAGATCGGCACGATCTCGCTGGCATACGCGGGCGCGTTGGCGATGAACATACCCCATGGCACACCTTCGAGCGCTTGACCAGCGACGAGCATTCCGAGAGAGTCCGCCTGCAACATACTCGTCAGATCTGGCGTGCTTCATCATGATCATGGGAGCACGGGCTTACAAAGTAGGAAACGAAGATCGTGGCATTCATCAGCATCAAGCCAATGATGGTGGTCCATCGATAGCCAAAGCGGTTGGTGAGTGGCCCAGCGACAAACACGCCGACCAGCGCACCGCATTGACCAGCTTGAAACAATGCGCTCTGCCACTTTGTGGGAATCGACATCTTTCCGTTTGAGGCCAAGACACCATACTTGTCCTTGAAGGCTGGAAGAGCCACGAAGTTGCCGTTCAGGAACATGTCAAAGGACTCCATGACCTGCCATTTGTCAGTGCTAATGGCGAGCAGAGCATCAGCCTCCGAAAACACACGATTGTGAAGCACATGGTGAAAGCCCATAGGCAGGCCATCGGGTACTTCTTCGCAGCCTCCCACAATCCCATCTGATGCTCTATGTTCTCCGCGGCAAACGCTTCGTTGATTGATTCGCTGTCGAGATACTCGGAGTGCATGCCATGGGCTGATGTGACCTTCTCGGACGCTACCGCTGTTGGTTCGCCAAACGAGTCCACACCACTCTCATGAGTGGTCATGTTGATGTAATTCAGAATGACCTGGTAGCAGAACGTTTTCCACGGCCCCAACGGGTTGAGTAGCGCAGCACTGATTGCACGTGGGTGAGCTGAAGACCGTGGCGTGCGTTGCGACGGATGCGGACGAGTTGGTGGGCGACGGCTTGTGCTACATGTCAGACGTCAAAAGGGCGGGATCTCGCAATCTGGTGTCCTGAGTGCTACCCTGGACACATGCAAGCATAGACCCAGGTTCAAGGCCGTCATAATAATCGAAGATCCCCGCGCAAGTCAAACTTAATCAGGAAAATACGTTTGAGGATACCGCACAGTTGAACAGCTCAGAAGCGGACAATGGCACCGAGTCTTGTCGGAGATCTGTCTCTAGAAGACGAAAATGCTATTTGCTGCAAGCCCAAAGGCCATGCTGGGAAATTGAGAGTCTGAAACAAAGCTGGGGATTCAGGGTGTTCTGTTTCTGGTCGGCTTGCAGGTGAACAACCTAGTTAGTACGCCTGATTTTTTTTAGAGGTAGCAACCAAGGGTGTTACGGTCTGTGCATTTACTTTAGTAATGTCACTATGGCGTCCTTATTATTCTCATTAGGAATCTGATTTTCTTTACGCATGCGGCTGCACTTCCAGCTGCCGGGTCATGAACTTGCAATCGTGCCAGAATGCGCCAACAAGACTGCTTCCAACTGTCACATTTGGTGGTTCTTTGCGCTGCGCACAGCTTGGCAGGTGTGGAGGGAATCCCAGTGACTATCCCAGTCCCGTTCAACAAGGACACATGGAATTTCCCTGGTGATGAGCCAACTCGCAGCTCAGTTCCAAACTGCAAAAGACCGTCGGTGAGCCTCGCGCTGTTGAGGGAGCCTGGGCCATACCGCGGAATAGTGTGCAGCATTGTGCACTGTTACGTGTGATATTTCGCCATTGGATCGCCTCGTGACTGGTCAACCTTGATGGCTCCGAAGTATCTGTATTTGGAGGTCTGCATCAACGAGTCGACTAACGGTGTGCGATTGCTGGCAAGGAGATGCTGTTCCGAGCTGGAAGATGGCCCGAGATGTGGTGTTGCCAACTAGTTAGCTGGAAGGTCATGTCTTGGCACAGATTAAGCGGGCCCGGCATCTCCCGCAGAGGAGGAAGCAACGGACGTCAAGCTTCAACATTGCACGACCAGCCAGAAGAACATCACCGCAACACCCATTCCGCTTCCCACCACCGCCGCCATGTTCCTTCGCCGCGCTGCTCCAGCGCTCGCTAAGCGAGCCATCTTTCGGCCCGCAGTGACGCGCTCTTTCACTTTATCCGCCCGCCAACGTACGCTCCCAATGGCTTTCCCGAAAAAGACCGACACCGAAGACGAGTCCACTGACAGAGAGCAGGAAGCGAGCGCGATCCACACATTGGCGAGCCAAGCTCCCAGCTGAAGAAGTTTGAAGGTAAGAGGAGCATGCGGACATGGGACAAGGGGACTCTTCTGGGCAATGGCTGAGCGCAGCGCAAACAGAGATCAAGGACGAGCACGACCTTCTTCCACCTGGAGCTAACCCAGGTACCATCCCCACCGATCTCGAGCAAGCGACGGGTCTGGAGCGATTGGAAATCTTGGGAAAGATGCAGGGTGTTGATATCTTCGACATGCGTCCTCTCGATGCCAGCCGAAAAGGTGAGAGCTGGTGGACCAGTGGGCTATAGGGACGAGGTCATTAATGGAACTCGCAGGCACACTCGAGGACCCAATCGTTGTCAAGTCCTTTGGTGATGAGCAGTATGTCGGCTGCACTGGGTGTCCAGCAGACTCGCACGTAGTCATTTGGCTCGTGACATCGCGCGATCGCCCAATTGAGCGCTGCCCAGAGTGCGGTAGCGTTTACAAGCTCGAATACGTTGGTCCTCAAGATGATGGTCACGGACATGGACATGACCACGGACACGGACACTCGGATACTGACGGGACACACAACTACGAGGGAGAGCCAAAGACAATGGCTGACTTTGTTAAGCCAAGCTACAGATAGATTGCGGGAAGGCATGAAGCGGGCGAGAACAGGCGAAGGTGGCAGATGTACTAAGCACAGCAGTGTTGTAACATATCGTGTGGATAGCTGCGACGAATGCTACAGGTGAAGAATATATGACGGATTGCCTCGACAGGCGTTCCGCTTGATTACTGACACCAGTCATACAATCCTGTAGAGCTACGTTTGCCTGCGGATTTAAGCGCCTTCTTCGATGCCTTCCCCTCGCACGAAGTATCTCAATGCAACAAGGCATCAAGAGAAACCAGTCGGCCGACACACTCTATTCGCTACCGTCTCCTTTCCGCCATACCAGGTCATCGCGTCAGGTGAATAATAGTTGTCCATTTCTTCCTCGATACTCAGTCTCTTCTTTCCTCCACGGTCCATTTCTCTGGACAGCAATGCCTTCGGCGAATAACTTCCTGTCAGGTTATAAGCGTCAAGCAAGTCCCACCTTCGCCACAGACCTCCGATCCTCGCAGCTGAGATGTCAGATCCCATCCATTTCGACAAGATCTGCCGTATGCGAGGTCTGACTGCTACATTAGCCCACTCTTTCGACTCGCCCTGCTCGATAAGATATTGGTGCGATGTCCACATATGTCTTATATGGTCGACCACCATCTTCTCGATATTGTGTCTGGTGATGCTGAGGGATGTGGCAATGAACTTCTCGACAACGACTCTTGCTGCTATGGCTTCCATGCGCGGGAATGAGTCTAGAATCTTGCGGCGTATATTCCAATGCAGCGTCCGGCTTTGGTCAGTCAGACTCGCCCATGCAACATGGTTATCGTTGCTCTTGCCACAGTACTGCTCTGCTTCGGAGAGAACAGGGGTCGGCACCACGTATCCAAGGACTCTACTGCAGTGATCTTGGTCAACGACTTCATAGAGAATTCTGCTTCGGGCCAGGGTCATGGTGCGGGTGTATTGAAGGATGTGAATGGAGTCTGCAGTGCTGATGAATGTATGCTCACTCGAGACTTTCATGCTTTGGAGAACGCGGACGACATGCCCCTCGTCAAGAGAGGTATCGCTTGATTTTGCAGACATACTGCGTACGCTGAAGATGCGAGCTTAGACCAGACATTCCGTACAGTTGCTAATCAAATGGTATCGGCGGCCGTACATGGGAGCTCTTTGTTAGGACAAAATGTGCCGGTATAGGACAAGAAGCTGCGAAGAACGACATAGTTCCGACATCGTGCTAACCTAGTGCAGGGCCATTGCCGGATTCTTTGTTCCTAGATCGGGAGAGGATTTATTGTGTGCGTATCGCAATTGGAGAGCCTCTCTGCGAGATGGCGGCATCAGTGCACAACGTCGACAATCGCAGGATTATGCCTACAGAGGCAAGAATGTGATGCTCCGTTCTACTACCTCTCTGGCGATCTCTACAGTGGCTGTACCTAAAGATGTAGCGAGGTGAACTGACCTTGCATGTTGATGCCTTGAAACCTAAAGTCGATCGCGTCCTCACCTCCACGCGCGACCTCAAGTCGAATCCTCGTCATCGCAATGATACACGCGCTTTCGGCCCCTGGGCTTGTAGAGGCGTCGACATGCCGGATGTCGTGAAGAAACAGACCATCAAGCAGGCCAAGGCCTCGTTCAAAGCTCGTGGCCGTCCAACGCTTTCCGAGAAGGAATCGAGACAGCTCCAGCGCTCCATAGAGCTCGAGAAGCGTGCTGAACGCGCACGAGAGGCCGAAAAGAGACGTGTGGAAGCGGCGAAAAAGCGAGCAAACAAAGAGAAGCGCGAACAGCAACAAGGCAAGCAAGATCTGCAGCTGGGAACACAGCGAAGACGCGACCGCTTTGGTCACAAGAGCAGCCAGTTCCACTTGGGCGCATTCTTTAGAAAGGGCACACTCAAGAGCGGGAACATAGCGGATAGGGAGAAGAGCAAGCCAGATGTGTTTGGGGATCAGGATCTGGATGATGACGACCTGTTGCAAGCACTAGACTCTGCTGCCGGGCCAAGAACTGCAACAAGATTCGAGATGCAGCGTAGGCTGCCAGACGCTTCTCTGATGCCCCCGCCTCCTCTTCCGACCGGGTTGAAGAAGTTTGCTGGATCCACGGTCTCAATTGACACGTCGTTGGAAGAATTCAGCGACCTTTTCGACGACCTCGATAGCAGCTCGCAGATCGCAAGGGCACTGGATAACACGTCGAAGTTTAGCGACGTGCGGAATTCTGCAGCTCTTCCTCGACCTCTGTCTGAAGTTGTTACTTGCAGGAGGGACTCACAGCTGCCTCAAGAGGACTTACTGGACATATTCAATGATCTAGAAAGTGGCACTCAAATTGCTCGCGAACTTAATGGCGGTGCTCATAGTACACGTCGCTCGTCAAATGCAAGCGGCAGTTCCTTTGGATCGAGTGGTATGGACTTGACGTTGGAAGACATGGAAAGAATCGATCCGCCCAAAGTCTCCGTCAGTCCAAGTCTGGCAACCACAGCTTCCTGGCCAAGATCAGGCGAGGATCGGCTCACGAATGCCGAATTGCTAGGCACTGCAGCAATGCTGCCGGTGAAAATTTCAGACCGGATCATGAGAGCGAAGACTGATAAACATACCGAAGAACTCAACAAGGAGCCAGACGCGAAGCGCGGCAGATCACTGACGCAACCGCCTCCATTGCTGCCGAAAGCTTTCCAAGGCAAAGCACCTCCGAGGCCTCGTTGCGAAAGCACGTGCACCAAGCAGCAGATGTCAGCCATAAGGGGCCCGTTCCTCCCTGCGTCGTCCTTATATTGCTCGCCGGATCTCGGCTTCACCTCAACACAGCTGGAAGGCTTCATTGACGACGATTTGCAATTGACGCAAGTTAGCTGAGATTTCTCAGGTTCAAGTCTGCTTGGCAACTTATTTTCAGAATGCAGAGATACCCCACACGATGAATGAATGACGGGCCAAACATAGATTCCCACGTAGCGTTCCAGCCGAGCAAATCGTGCCCCCGGATGACTCTGTGCATCGGGAGAGGGTTCATGTTGTCGTATACGCTGCTGGACTTGCACGTGCCACACTTCGCAAGTGAAGGAGCTGGCTAGCCGTGAGTATCTACTTCAGCGAGTCTAGAGACAACGTGGCCCGGTCTATGAATAGCTCGTAGACAAGGAAATCTCTGGCTTTGTCAGCTGGGTCGCGAACAAAGCCATATTTCATTTCGCAAGCTGTACAATGCGAATACATATCACTCGACTTCTGCCGCTGCTCGATGGGCGCCGCAATTTTCGCAGATTGTCAAGCAATCACCATGGCACTTCAAAACAAGCATCTCAACAAGAACATCTTCGAAACGTTTGGGCTGGACTCAAATGAAGCTAGGACTTTTTGGTTGCATGACGACGATAGCACTGCTTACAACGCCAAGGAGACTGTTGTCCTCGATGAAGAACACGATTATGGGGTCTGGGACGGGCGAGCTGATGCACTCAAGCAGCATCATACTATTGAAATCCAGTATCCAGCTCCTGAGCTTTTGCGTGACACGACAGAGGTGTTCACTTTGAACAGACCCAGAAATGCCGAACGAAGGTATGCACCGCATCCTTTGATTCGTGACAGCAAGATCATGAGCGTTGCAGCACGAGACGGCCTGGTCGACAACGGCTTCTACTCTGTTTACAGGTGCGACCAGCCCAGACCGGACATCAGCATCCGCAACATAGCGCGGACAGACCTCTTTGCTGACACTGAAGAAGCTACGCAGTGTCACGGTGTTACGATCCTAAGCGCGGTGGTTTTCAGAGATACTTTTCGCCCGGAGCATGGACCCCTTATTCGAGTTCGGCGCTCGACCCGCTTTCGATGGGAAACCTTTGTAGACCACGACGATCAGGACTACGAACTTCCTTTAAGAGACTTCATGGCTGCCAGTGTGCGACCAGCATGGTATCGGGATCTGAATCATATGATCTGCATCGAAAGTGATCGAGCTGCACGTTTTATTGCCACCAAGCTCCAGCATTACAGAATCACTGGTGCACCGCGCGCGGATCTTCAAGAAGTCCATTTCAAATTCCGCCAATGCTTCGGCCGCCCTGCAAGATGTACCGAGGATTTGGAGGGCTTCCTTCCGCATATAGTCAAGCCATACAAAGCTTCGGTCTTCCAGCGGACGCCGAATTGTGTGTTTTGTTTTGAGAAATGCCTGAAAGGGGTCAACCTGCCGTGCTCCCCAGAGCACGTTTCGCACTGGGAATGTCTGATGACGTTGTGCGGCGAGAATGACATCGCTCATGTGTCGTGCCGCACATGCAAGGCGCGACTCTTCACAGGCACTGACGCAGTGAACAGTTTGAAGCTCAACATCCACAATGGCATCTTCTACAACGACGATCGCTACAGCAGGTGGGAGAATTTCGAAAAGTCTTGCGCTGATCTCGATAGCACAGAGGCTTCGACTAACGAGACGCAGATTCTCATCACTCGTGACTTCATGATCACCTTGTGGCAGAAGATCGTCGACTTCGGCATTGAAGCAAATGTACCAGAACACCTACACTTCGACAGACCAGATGAATACCTGCTCCTCGAGGCAGTCATTGACACCCAGCTGACGCGTCTAGAGGGCGTCACTACCGCAATTTGGGCTATCGAGCGATGGATCAAGAGACGTGTCTTCTTCCAATTCCGCCACGAGTTTCTGAAGTCTAAACTTGACCACTCATTGTCTTCCGATGCCAAAAACAGAATGAACAAGCACAATTTTATGCGGCAAGTCTTGCGCAAAGGCTGGTACGACGCTTATCTGAGAAACTTGAACCGGTTTCTACAGTTCCTATCACAAAGGGTTTGCGTGTGTCCCGCCGGACATGAAAGCATGTATCACTCGCACGGCGGCAGGGAGTATTACAACCCTAGTGTTGTTGCGAGGGAGCAGTCCGAGGTTACGCCTGCCAGGGCGTCTGTCTACGAGTGGCAAGAGTCGGAACCTGCGAGGAAGATGATGCAGGAGTTTCTTAAAGAGGTGGGGAGAGGTGACGTGGAAGCCGGGCGAGATATCCCAAGAGGGTGAGAGTGAGCCCCGGGTGAGAGCCTGCATGTCGTGTTTAGCCAAATTGGTGATCAAAGGTAGGTCAAGCGATGTCTAGATGTGGGCCGTAGCGTTGCTGTTAGGTACAAGGTAGGTCAAGCGATCGTGCGCTGGTCGCCCTGATCCACAAAAGATGTCCTTCATTCTCCACAATCAGATATCCAAGCTCCTGCTCCCGGTCCACAAACAATCTCTCTCGCTATCGAAGCGACGGAAGTGCAGCCTTGCATACAGACGCGCTCCATGAGGCTCCAACGTGCTCGCTCTACATGCTTCGCAGGCGATGTCTAGTTCTCGTCAAGTGAGAACGGTTTATCCCCACAAGCTTTCGCCGACCGGCTTGCCGAACAAGGAATAACTCTATCGAACTCCGTCCTAGGCATCACTCGTTCGGGCAGTGTTGTCGAGGATGCTCCACAATCACAGACTCGCTAATACCTCAGCTGAGAGCAAAAGCGACTACGAGTGGAGCTGCGACACGGAATGTATCTTCAGCTCTCCGCATCAGGCTGGACCGAGGTGGGACGAGTCACGAGCGGATGATCGTATAAGTGGCGTGCCTCATGTCGCATCACGCGGACACACAAGCATAGTCACATAAACAAAGGCATTGCTTCACGTATCGTCGACAGTCGTTGCGTGACATTTGCTGGATCAAAATGCAGCGAAACTTCGATCTCAAACCAAACGGAAACGATGGCCACATCAGCGGCACTAACGGAGCTGGGCCAGAGACGCTGGAACTCGATGCTGTGATTATAGGTGGTGGGTTTGCTGGCATATATCTACTTCATCGCCTGCGTAAAAATGGGTTCAAAGTCAAGATTGTAGAAGCTGGCAATGGACTAGGAGGCATCTGGGTAAAGTCAATTGTTCGGAGGCATGCCTCTGTATGCTGTTAATCAGTAGCCAAGACAATTGGCTGCGCGTTATGCCAGCATGCAGGGACACTTCCGACTTCGCCATAGTTCCGTTACTGATCTTTTGGTAGCACTGGAATAATTATCCTGGCGCCCGAGTTGACTCCCCTTGGCCAGTGTATCAGCTCAACATCCCAGAAGTCTTCGAGACCTTCGTCTGGAAGGAGACGTATCCTGGTGCTGCGGAGCTGCAACGATACTTCGAACATGCGGACAAGGTACTTGACATTAGCAAAGACACAATCTACAACACACGAGTCGACAGCGCTCATTGGGACGAAAATGAGCAAAAATGGAACGTTACGTGTCATACCGGACTGAAGTTGAAGGCTCGCTTCTTGAATTGTTGCTTAGGCTTCGCAGCCAAGCGACATTTTCCTGACTGGCCAGGTATCGAGGACTACAAGGGCTATATATGCCATTCTTCCTTCTGGCCCAAGGAGGGCATCGATATGCGGGGCAAACGAGTGGCGTGCGTAGGATCTGGCGCTACAGGAATTCAAATAGCACAAGAGTCTGCAAAGACTGCGGCGCATCTAACCGTCTTCGTTCGCACGCCAAATACTTGCATTCCGATGAACCAGCAGCTCGTCGATCCGGAAGAGTCTAAGCAATATCTCGAGAACAACAGCGGCCTTCTCCGCAGCGAAATGACCCGCCGGTATCGCACAATGGGTGGATTCCTCTTCCCTGATCCCACCAAGTTTCTCGCAGACACACCAGATGATGAACGCGATGCTATGCTGGAGGAGGCCTGGCGAAGGGGAGGTTTCCGCGTACTTTTCACGTTTGTCGATCTGGCCACCAACGAGGCTGCGAATCGGGCAGTATATGACTTCTGGGCGGCCAAAGTTCGAGCGAGAATATCCGATCCCGTGAAACGCGACATTCTCGCCCCGTTGGACCCTCCACATCCCTTCGGGGGCAAACGACCCTCACTTGAGCAAGACTATTACGAGCAATTGGACAAGCCACATGTGGATGTGATTGATGTCAAGAAGACTCCCATCGAGAAGTTTGTCGAGAATGGTATACTGACGAAAGATGGAAAGCTGCACGAGTTGGACATTATCGCTATGGCGACAGGTTTCGACAGCTTGACGGGGAGTTTCATGCAGGTCGACATTCGTGGCGAGCAGGGCCGGCAACTCAAGGAATACTGGAGCGGTGAACAGGGCGCACTGAGCTATTTGGGTTTGGCAGTAAATGGCTTTCCGGTGAGATCTAGCCCTTCGCGCCGGTCTTCTCTGACCCCGAGCCTGCAGATTACTAACTTACTGCATGCAGAATATGTTTTATACCTACGGGCCCCACGCGCCGACTGCTTACGGGTGAGTCTAGTTGCCCGAAGACGTGCCTCGGCCGTTCACTTGCATACAGAGACATGGCTCGCTTCTGTGGCGTCTCTTACTGACGTTCTGTGTAGCAACGGACCCAGCATCGTGGAGCCGCAGTGCGAATGGATATTGGAGACTATGCATCGCATGACTACTGGCGGTCAGACGAAAATCGTGCCACAAGCGCAAGCCGAGCAGGAGTGGAAAAGCGCAGTCAATACGCTCCATGCATTGACAGTCCGAGATAAGGTCGACTCATGGTATATGGGTACGTCATCGTCCCTTTGCAGTTGATCATATCGACACATTGCTGATATTTATTGATACAGGTACGAATATCCCAGGGAAGCCGCGCCAGGCACTCAACTACGCAGGTGGCTTGAAGTTGTATGTGGACACAATCAACGAGAAGTTGGAAAAGAATTGGGAGGGATTCGATGTCTCATGAGTGACAGGAGATGTGCAGATGGTTAGCGTACAGTTGTAGATATTCTGTTCTCTGATAGCTGCCGATGCATAGCATTGGGGACTAGGCCCAACCGGCGCATATGACATCAGATCAGACTCGAATTCTTTCATTCCTGCCCCTCCTTCCACAGGCGAAACATAACGCCAAAACTTACGCTGACAGAGAGACATTAGGTTTGATCACAATATTGATGTGATGGCGAGGGTGGCCTTCATCACCGACGCCAGCAGCCTGGCAGGCGCCGCTCTGCTCAAACATTTGGTCAATAAGACAGGGAAGGACGAGTGGACTCGAATAGTCATTGGCAGCTCGACGTCAAACATTGCCGTTCAAGATACTCGAGTCCAGCTTGTTGAGCTTGACTTCACACAGCGACCTGGACAATTGATTGATGGCATGAATAAGCACTGCGCCGACGTGACACATGCGTTCTTCTGCTCCCAGCTGCCGTCCGAAGACATTAGGGAATTCAAAAAGGTTAACATTGCGCTATTCGAAACTTTCTTGCTAGCATTGACAACTGCGGCATCGAGCCTGGAGAATTGCACGCTTTTGTCTAATTGGCAGTATTACAGCTCAGACATAGCTGTTGTGCCAACGCCATGCCGCGAAGACGATCCGAGGCGGGGAGAAGCCGGTGACAATATTCATCATGCTCAAGAGGATTTCTTGTCGATGCTTCAGATGAACCAGAATTGGACGTGGAACGCCATTCGTCCGGAACTTATTGTTTGTGGCACGCTGGCTTCCAATGAGCCAAACGTGGCGTTGATGCTGGCCATATATTTCCTCATCACGCGGGCGTTGGCAGTGGAGGCGGTCATGCCAACGAATCAACGCTGCTGGGAGGGAACATCAAGCATGAGCGATGCAGCTCTTCTCGCCGCTTTCAGCATTTGGGTCGCGACCACTTGTGACTGTGCAAATGAGGCCTTCAACTTTGCCAATGGCGATCACTTCACATGGCGCTTCTTCTGGCCACGTTTGGCTGATCATCTGGGCGCATATTCAACACCGGATCAGGAATTCAACCCCCACGAGCCAGCGCTTGGGTCGCTTCAGCGAGAGCTGAGCCTGGCTGACTGGGCAAGGGCTAATCAACCTGTCTGGGACAAGCTCTGCGATGAGGCAGGTGTGCCAACTGCAAAGGCAAGCTTTGGTGCCGCGTCATGGTTCGAGCTCGACAAGATCTGTCAACGTTCTTGGACCACGACACTAAGTGTCAACAAGGCGCGCAAGTTCGGTTGGACGGGCTCCAGAGACAGCTTTGAAACGTTCAGTGAAGCTTTTGAAAGTCTGAGGTCCAGCCACTTGATCCCTTGAAAGGCGACACTGCACTCTTTGAATGACGGTTGCCTTGCATGGAGCTTAATCTGCTCTGTCAACAGCCTTGCAGTCGCTATCCATGGAAGAAGGTGTCGGCAGTGGGTTGACGCAAGGCGTGATTGCTGGCGGACTCCGCGGCCAAGTTTGCAAAGTCGTGCTCCAAAAGCGGTAGTAGTGCTCGCGAGCTGTCTCGAGAAATGTATACGGCTCCATGAAGTGATGTAAAGCCTCCGTGCTGGCTTCTGCGAGCTGCAGTCTACGTGCTGCCGCGTGCAGGACCGCCATGCCTGCAGGTGGAGTCTGTCCACTAAGCGAGAAAATGGTTACGAGTGCCCACGTCAAGATCGGATCGTATACTGGCAGACATGCGACGCTCCGTGCGAGATCAGAGGTTTCTTCACACATCCCAACCATGTCTATGTCCGCTGTTCCCGCTTCTTGAGGACTATCCGCCAGAAAATTGAAGAGGCTTATTCCGGCGGCTTGTAGGATGATGTGCATCTCCAAGTTTATGCGGTCGCCATCTTGATTTTGTGACCAATCAGACTCTGTGAACACTGTCTTGAGACGAGGTCTGCGAGATTGTCAGATGCGAGTTCGGCGACTTAAGGGGTAGTCTTACTTGGTGTTGAAACTGAGAACTACCGAAACAATGTCTCGGACGGCCCGAGAGCGTTCGAGCCCTCGCTCCAAGCTCTCCACATCTAGGGCGCTGCATATACTCCGCACCAGTCGCTGATCCAAGTACACTTTGCTCGCTGCCCACTCGAAGCCAATGTTGGCATTTATCCGCAGCTCGACAATCTTCGGTAAATCTTGCGCGAATTTGGGCCCTTGCGGCTCTTCTCGCCCTTTTGTACCAAACGTGTTTGCGAAAGTCATGACCTGGGCAAACAGATCATGAGGTTGCTCCCGGTCTTCGAAATGCGGTCGTAACATTCGCAGACCGTCGCAGTGCGCCTGGCATGCTTCTGAAGAGCCCCACCAATGCTCCCAACTTCCCAGTATGGCAATTCCAATCAGAAGCCCGAAATCGTTCCGAAATCTGGACGATGAAGCGTCTAGCCTTTGATTGATGCTTCGAATGGTCATATGTCGAAATTTAAGAGTCATGACCGAAGACGACGGCGTTTTGTTTGCTATGGAATCCACCTGTCCTGCTGCGGAGAGCATCACGGCCCAGAAACATGGCGGACTCGCAAGTGCGAGCTGCGGCAAGTCTTTTTGCCAGGAATATCGCCGCCCATGTTTTCGATCTTCTTGTGTCGGCAAGCGCAGGTCCAACAGCGGTGCGACATGCCCCATAAAGACGCTGAATAGCGATCGAAGCAGTCCAGAGTTGTGGACAGCTTCCAAATTGACGGCGTGAGTTGTGAATGGGTCGAATCGCTCATGATCAATTGTCAATGCACTTGGACTGGGCAGCAGATCCGGCGAGTAGACAAAATGGCCATGATGTCCATTGGTGTTGGAGAATTCGTGAGGAGCATGCTGGTGCTGCAGACGTCCGGCCGTACGTTTCTGGCTCAGCGCTGCCAGGGTCGCCTTCCGCCGCGCAGCGGACGCCAGAGCTGCTTGTCTCCGCACAATCTTTCGTATGACGGCCGGATCGTCACTCTGGGGCACGTCCTCGGCGGTGACTGTCTCGAGCTCGGATTTCGAGCCAGATGTCAAAGAAGGCTTTCGTAAGGAGCTGAGGACAATTACAGTACGCATACCGGCCTCCGTCTTGCCCGCAGAAGGGCCAGTGTCTCGTCCCATAATGCCGATAGTCTTCTCAAAAGTAGATTTTCCAGAGTCAAGGTCGTTTGGGGGGCGACTGTGCCTATACAGCATGCCGTCGGAGCTTTTCCCCGTCTAGGTCGTAATGTTATGGTGGCTGACCTCTGGCCGAGTCCGGGGCTGAATCGTCCTCAGCGGCAGACCTACGAGGGACGCATTCCTGTTGCCAGTCAGTCGACCGCGCGGAGGGCCTGGACGTATACTTCGTGTCTGTGCTCCGGCGCCGAGTATGCTGCGCTATTTGCATCAGATCGGCTTTTGCGCAACACCAAATGTCATCAAAGCCAGGGTGCGCAGCAAACCTTGATCATCCTTGCAAAAAGCTCGTCCAGCTTCTGGTGGAATGTCAAGCCTATAAGCATATTGTCATTACTCCGAAATATTCAAAGAATGATTCTCCAGAGGGACCAAAGTGGTCGTCGCCCCTCTCCTTCACCTGGTTGCCGAGTAGCTCCCATCGGGTTCAGAACCAGCATTGAGATCACGAGGCGCTCGGTGTGAATACGATGCAGGGATCATAACGTGATTGTCGGAACTCATTCAGACTAGCACAGGCTAGTCTTGATGATAACGTCTTCCGATGGGCGTCTGCCAGAGTGACATCGCGTGGAGTAGACACGCCAAGCAACCTGGAAGGTCTCAGAACTTGCACACATGGATCCGGAGTCGTCCGGACGGCTGCACCTTGTTGCGTCTCGGCAGTCGACCGAACCGAAATGGCGATGACGATCTCACCTTCATCATGCGATCTCGTGACCATGTCGCGACTACCTATTCAATGGATTATCCCCTTGAGCGTAGGCTCAGGCATGGTCATTGTGCCATGTCTATGATGTGCGCTTTGCCACCAGGTGGAGCTATCAGGCGACCATTGTATCCTTGATGGCTTGCGAGAGTAAAACATACGAAATTCCTGGTTGACTGATCTTGTTGCCCCGCAGAGTTGACCCCCCAGATCGTGGCACAAGGCTCGGCCCTTCCATCTGACTGGGCGGGTACATTTCCCAAGGCTAAGGGGTAAGTACAAGGCCCGTCCAAGCGAACATAAGCACTTGGCCATCACATAATGCTGTCTATGGCCTTGAGAGGCTCGGCCGTACGCGATCCGCTCCCGCGCTGGAGAAGTTGGGATGAAAGCGAACGCATCGCTCTGACCCGAGATCGAGTGACTGGCCGTGTTGGCTTTGGCATGGCTGTCTAGTGTACGGGAAGAAGCGGCTCATCGATAAGTTCGATTCTCCAGGCATCGAGAGGGAGGAAGAAGACCTCGCTGTCACTACGAACCATATTCAGGACAGGCTTCGACCAGTCTAGGTTTGAAGCGGAAGATGTATGCCTTGCCCTCGCAGAATGGCAGTCTGCCGCGCGTGGATCGATCTACCAACCAACCTGGTTCCGTATAAGTACGGCAAGGCCACAGTGTAGGAGCCCTACACTCTGAGTAAAGCTAGTATTTATCGAGCTTCTTCGACTTAATGCTTCGTTGTGCATGTCACAATTGCAAAAGAAGGTACACGATGACCACTGCAAGTCGAATACAACATCTGCACGCATTGCCAGTCCAAGATCGTATGACTACGCAAGGAGCATTTCGAAATGCCATATGCATCAAGATACGCACCTGGGCCGGCAATCCCATGTTTGCGCTCAAACCCCAGGTCTCTGTGACAGAAACCCAAGTCTACCGAGGAGTCACGCGACTCCAACGCGATGAGTCTTCGTGACAACTGCGGGTGCACGCATGGATCAAGGTGGTCCACTATACCGCTCCAGCAGTAGTGTCGGAGTGTGTTGGATGGATATGGCATGTTGGCGCCAGCAGATCTGCGATACAAGCGACATTGGAGATTGCAGAGGGATATGAATTAGGTCATGGGAGACAAACAGAGCAGATATGATGACAAGCCTGTCGCTGAGAATGCTGAGCTTGCGCCAATCTTGGGTCGTACGTGAACGCTGAATCGAGATCGAAGGATTTCAGATGCCCACGAACCTTTGATCAAATTCTCACATGTTTTGGTAAGTTATGAACTTATTTCACCCCCAGCGACCCAGGCGATTCAGAAGACATTCGTGCGCAGAGGGGGTTCAGATGTGATTGGTCTGCGCGGCCGCGCGACCATGCTACATCAACAAGGTCTCGCTCTCACTCCCTGTTCATGCCGACCTTTCCAACCTTCCTCAGGTCAAGGCCCCCAATGACACATGCCGCGATCATCCAAGCGTATAGTGCCCAGAAAGCAGCCCTGTATCCTTCCATCAGCGCCTGTGGGCTCTCCTTGTTTGGAAGCGTTGACATTTCAGGGACACTCAAGGAGATCACCGACGTCAGGCATAGTCCAATGGAAATTCCCGACCTGAGCACATGTATTGAATACTGCTCCTGCAAATGCCTGTGTTTTGCGGGGAAAGGCTTCGCTGACGACCAGTGTCCCGACCGCGAACAAGAGATCGATGCCAAATGGTGTTAGTACTTGCGCCCAGAAGGCCACTCTTCCAGTGTGACCACGAAGGGTCAATCACAGCCATCAGCAGTGGTGACCCTGCAGCCAAGACCGAAGCTACCATGGTCGACGCCATGATTTGCATCTTGTTGACGAGTGCACCAGCAAGGAGACTCAATGCCGCGCCAACACTGACTTGTGGCAGGACTCGGATGGCGGTGTCGATTGCGGACAGCAATTGCACCTCCCGGAAGAAGAGACTGCTGAAGAATTCCATGCAGTTGACCACCGCATTGCACAACAAGACCATCAAGCACACGCTGGTGAACGAGAGCTTCCTCCATAGCTCGTTTGGTATGAGCGCAGACCCCCCTTATTCGACCTGGAACTTCATCCGCAAAGCAAATGCGGGCAGGAGCAGGAGGCTGACGATGCGCAAGGCTATGGTGACGGGCTCCTTGATGTGCGCCGTATCCGCCGACAGCATCGCGAGAACGTATGAAAGCAGCGCAATAGAATCGCCAGCACTAACGGCACCCACCCAATCAATTTCGTGCCCCAGTTGCTTCATGGTTGTCTTGACAGACGCAGATCTCGGATCCTTGGGAAGCGCCCAGATACCGATGAGGAACAGCAAGAGTCCAGTCGCGTCACCGCCATAGAACCCAAATTCCCAACCGATCCCGCTCGCAAAGATACTGCCCAGTACCATGCCGAGTGCAAAGGCAAGCTCCATCGAGAGGAAGATAGAAGCAAAAACAATTTTTACCGCCGTGCCCTCGTCAACGTTGTGCGACACGATCGAGGTAGCAGGAGGCACCACCATCGCGTTGGCGATCCCCTGAACCGCTCGGAGCATAACCAAAGTGATCGCGTCCTTTGCAAATCCGGAAGTCAGAATCATAATCACAGTGAGCAGTGTCCCTGGCAGATTGACCTTTCGAGGACCAATGACATCTGCGACGCTTCCCGCAATCAGCAGAATGGCGCCCATTGTGAGATAGAACACGGAGCTAGGCCAGAGTAGCAGGTTGGTGGGGATGTGGATGGCAGCGGCCATCGTGGACAACCCAATAAGAAGCAAGCCATTGCTGAAGCTGGAGATGAAATTGATGCCGCAGAGCTGTACAATGACAATCCAGGACCGTAACCTAGGCAAACGAGGGTACGCTGCTTCAATATGAATACTTGAAGAGACCGGACCTGGACATGGAGCGCTTGCACTCTGATAGCGGTCGACCAGCTGCAGCATGGACTTGCGATATATTCAGAGAGGCTGCCAAAGAATCGGAATTATCCAGCTCAAGGACCGTTTGTGTCGCCATGGTTGATGCTTGTTGAACGTCTGCTTGCCAACACGATGATCGAGGAGCGCATCGTGTCCACAATCTCAATATAATTTGAGACATGGCAGCAAAGTTCTCACAAAACCTATGCGAATCCGGTATCTTCCACGCCACGGCGTTCAGACCAGAGACAAAGCAGTCGTGAAGGGCGTCAAGGTAGACCTCAAGAGCAAGTGGACACGTGCGTCGGCTGTGTAAAATCCGGCTTGGCGGTCAACATCAGCCGGCCAGATACTGGTTGAACCTCCTGTCTGTATCGCACAAAGAGTGATGAGGCGACCCGGTGCTACAATGTCTACGTCTGAGTCAATAACGACCAAGCTTACTCTTCGTCCACCCGGTGCTCCCAAGCAATCCCGCAAATTACACCAAGCGGGAGAGATCGTCTTCGAGCTTCCGGCAAAGACAGCAGGCAAGACCAAGATGAAGACCGACAAACCGAAAGAGTTCGACTCGTCAGAAACGCCCTCTGTCTTCCTGGATCATTCGATATTAGAGAGACGGCGAAAAGCCGCTGCTGCTGCTGCTGCGAAGAAGCAGAGCTCTGGAACGAGTCCGTGACACGCTTCCGAGTACGGTCACAGCCAGGGCATCATCATCAGTGGTCTAGCTGAGCGCCCCGAAATGCGTAGGTCATGCGCGGCTCCCGAAAGATCTACGAGCATTTCCTGGAGGCTTTCACTGCGGGCATTAAGCGCATCCGTCATCGCCATGACTAAACTGCTGATTCTCGCACATGAAGAGAAAAGCTATGATGAGCGTCCATCCATGATAAAATCACGGACTACGAGACGATGGATCACGACTCGGCGCTTTGACAATAATACAAATGCTGCGTTGTAACGCTTCAAATGAAGCTCAACCATACCGCGAGACGGCCGTATCTCCATCCCCGAAACTCCATCTAATCCATTATTGACGTTCCGGCGGGCTGCGTACTTGTCTTTTGATTTTACGAAGACAGACCTGACGCCCCGATGCTCTTACTCTCGTTTCCGCAGCCTTGCTTTTGCAACATGAGGCATCTCATTCACCTCCAAACAGGCTTTGAGCCTCCTCCACTTCCTCCAACAATGCTACTAACACGGGTGTGAGGGCGACCAGAAGGGCCGGTTGGCGTCTCACGGGGCGCGGTGATATCAATCATGCTCTGGCGCACACGAATCGGCTGTGCTAATCGCACGGCCGGCGGACCACTATTCTTGACAACAGAACCAGTCCGCGGCGACAGCACATTGATGCTGCTTGTCGAATCGCGAGCAGCACCGATGCGTCGAGCGTGCGATGCCGAGAAAGAAGTGTCCAAAGGCGGCGAATCAACGTTAAATTGTCCTGCAGTAGGACTACGGCGGCGCTGTGCTCGGTCACTGGCGCGTTGACGAGAAGCGTTGCCTCCGATGGAGTGGCGATTGCTTGTAGAAGAGCGTCTCTTCTTGGCCATTGCCGCTCGAATCTGTTGTGATGCTTCGCGATCGGTAAAAGACTGCTCGATGTCTGATCCGGTCAACATCGATGCATCGCTGTGGTCTGAAGAGTTATTCACACGATGCGAAGAGCTGTGCGGAGCACGGTTGCCAAGTTCTCTCAGCGGACTCGACTCATCGTCAGAAGAGAAAGAACCGATACCCATAGACAAAGTCGGCGCAGGCGGCATCACCGTTGGAGAGTCCGAGCCAAGTTTGGTGCCTTTCGTCAAGGCACCTATGGCAAAACGTCCAGTTCCCGCTGCCGACTTTCGGATCTCGCTGTTATGCGTTGGAGCCACGGGCAGAGGGCTCGACCCGGGCTCGCCATCTTCCACACCAAATTCGGAGGTGAATTTCGGAGGCTCAATCGTCACGCTGTCATCATTGCTGAAATGTGAGGGAGATGGCGCCGGGAGTTTTGGCGTTGGTTGGAACTCCACCAGTGCACCAGGTGTCGAACCGTCCTCGGCACCTTCGTCTCGCCATCTTACACCGCGCTTCTTGCTGGGCGATTTCTTCCTTGGTGTCCCTGACCCGAACGCAACACCTTTGCGTGCCATGCCACCGAGCTTCTTGACGTGTCTTCGAGGACTCGCAGTTGTTCCCCGAGCAGGACTAGAGCTGACGCCTGGTGACAATGTTGACATTTCAGCGGCAACGTGAGCTGGAATGGCGGATGGAGGAGCCGCCAAGAGCGACTGGCGAGGCTGCGACGAAAGCGAGGCACGACCTGAAATCGATTGCCGAATCTTGTGCTTCATAGGCGATGGGCCGATCAGAGACTTCTGCTTTCGCGGTGTGCCAGATCGAGTGGGCGCAACAGCTGCCGTGATTTGCAGTCCTCCGTCTGGCTTGATGACTTGCCCAACAGCATCTGTGCAAGCTTGCAGGAGCTTCCCAAGGATTGCGCGACCAGCTTGTAAAGCATCGTCCTCACTCATGTGTGCGAGTTGGTTGACAATAGCGATAGTCTCGAAATGAGTCGTCAGCATCACATTCATCAGACCTGCTTCGCAAGCCTTCTCAGCGTCGAGCACGATTGTGTTCATCTCGATGTCGGCGCGATTTTTCAATAACTCCACTTCTTTCAATAGACTCGAGGCCTCTGCACAATCGGCGGTGAAGCTGTCATTGCTTTCCAATTGTCGGAAACCGTCTTGGAGCGCTGTATCGATGGCGCGTGTCCAGTTGATTCGTCCCAACTTCTGATGATGGTGCTGTCTGCTGTGTTCGAGCTCGGCCAATATCCCAGTGGCAGTCTTCCTCATCGCTACCATGGCCGCAGCAGGCTCCTCCTCTTCCCTAGTCTCGCAGACTTGGTCGAAGGCGCCAACCCAGCCGCTGATGGCTCCAATACGTCGCTCCGTCTGTCGTAATCTGAGCATGGTATTCGTTCTCTCCTTTCTCTCGGACGTCGAGTGATCGTATGCAAGTCTCACGCGCTCGATGCTGTCCTTCAAGACCGCGTCGAGCTTCGCTTCCGCCTTCCTGAACTTCGAGAATGCCTGCTTCTCATAGTCCTTGAGCTGCGCTTGAAGCTCCTTAATGAGTATCATCTGCTCGTCGATCTTCTTGAGGTAGTCCTTGACGTGACGATCGACATTGTACACATTTCGCACGCTCTTGGTCTGAATGTTCTTCGCTCGGTTGGCATATCGTAGAGTATTCTGCGTTTCGTCGAAGTGTGCGCTGCTTGGGGAGACACACACAATCATGACTGTTCGACAATTGCCCCCCAAGCTGAATTTGAGAAGACGCGTCAACTTGGAGTTCCGATACGGCACGTGATTCTTCTTGCGCGGGTCGCACAGAGCATTGATGCAAGATCCGAGTGCGAGGAGAGACTTGTTGATGTTCGCGCCCTCTAGCAGGCGTTCTCCTTTGTTCTTCGTCACTGAAGCGCGTTCCGACCCTGCCAAATCGATGATAGACAGAGTTGCGAACGTGACGGGCTCATGGACGGCAGCAGTGCGATCCTTGAGTGCAATGTTGACCTGCAATACTGCATGCGATCGGGAGGATGTTGCGTTCGCCTCGGTAGGAGACTGAGTACGTTGTCCATTTCCTTGAATGACCATGTCCATGACTTCCTGCACCGATTGTGGTTTGTGCGAAGTAAGTCCGGCCACGGAGACTGCCTGGTGAGAGTCCTCTCGAAGCATGAGCCCCTGTTTGCCGCTGGAGCCAGGCGGAGCGAGCAGATCTCGAATCGTCTCATTGTAGATCTCAAGATATGACAGTGTCACCTCTACCTCCTTCGTCTCTCTCAGTTCTTGTACCCGCTCAAACAGCTCTTGCATGGTCATGAAGATGATGCCAGGAGATTGGACTGTGCCCGTAATAGTGTGTGTCTTTCCGCATCCCGTCGCGCCGTACGCGAAGACAGTCGCATTATAGCCATCAAGCACCTGATCAAGAAGAGGCTGAGTTGTTGCAGCGTATACGTCGCACTGCGTGGTATGTTCATCGAAGACTCGGTCAAACGCGAATGTCTGATCTTTCGAGCGCTTGCCTTGAGGCAGTATCGCGCGCCCAAATCTCTGTACAGCATGTTCCTCTGGAGGGTCGAAGACTCTGCAGCCATGATCAGCATCCCGTTCTCGTCATCAATCATTATGGCGTCCATACAAGCACTTCTCGTCCACAACTTTGATGACTGGCCGAATGCCCTTTCCACCAGGCCGGGGCTTTGGCACTGCGGCCATTGAGCCATCGCCAAGGAAAAGAGGTCCATCGTCGTTTCGTGTCAATTGTGCGGCTTCCTGGATGGTGAAGGGCCGCACTCGGACAGCGACACTGATGCTCGACGCGCCATCAACGGGCAGCGCGGCGGCCATGGAGGGTGTAGTTCACAGCCGTGTTTGTAGCTTCGCGGTCATGGACAACGGTCGTGTCCGGGGCTGATCTGCAGCTCTCGAGGGCGCGCTGGATGTAAGAAGATGGGTCAACGGTGGTCGTGAGGCTATAATCGGGCTTATGTCCCGCAGTGTCTTGCAATGTAGGGAGTTGTGACGTCCGGCTGAGCCAGTTTCTGTAGCTCGAAATAGCCTCCACGGTTGTCTGAGCAACGGCGGGCTTGGCATTTCAATCGTGTTTCAGTTCTGGGGCATGATTCTTGCCTCGACGAGCATTATTATTATTATTCTTACCGTGATGACTGAACCTGTTCATGGCCTCATGCGCTCTTCGACCCAAGAGTATTTCTCTCGTGATGCGCAGGACAGGGCACCAGGTTGCTTCTGTACCGCTTCAACCATGTCTTTGGGGCCATGTGTCGCCGAGCACTATGTTCGGCGTGGTTTCCGAGCGCCTCGAGTGCTGGCTTGCATAACAATATCTCGTTGGGGGTGTTATTGTTTCAGCCATCGGCGTGATGTTGCTGCCAGCCAGGTCACTGTCTGTCATGCAGCAAGTTGCGAGGACGACGGACGACAAAGAAACTGTTGCAGCACGTCACGTCTCCGCATGTGATACCACGACCTCGGTTTTAGGCGGATGATGCAATGCGGAACCTGGAGGTTGAGCTCCTCTCCACTATGCTGATGCCGTGTGGACGCAATGTCAGCTCCATCGAGTCGAGAGACCAAGTAATGGTCCTGCTCTCGGATCTCCGAGCTACCCCTTTGCTGCCCTGATCATGCACAACGCTTTCCGCATGTCTGCCTCACGAAGACTCTCGCAGATCACTGCACAGGCGCGCAGCGCTTCAACCATGAAGGAAGCGGTAGTGGCGAAGGGCCCCAAAGTGACGATCAAAGAGGTCGGCATTCCAAAGCCCGGTCCATATCAGGTCGTCACGAAGGTTATCTACAGCGGCACTAATCCTAAAGACTGGTGAGAGCCCTTTTGCAACCTGTATGAGATTAGCTGATCATATTCCGATCAGGAAACGACCACATTTCATGCCAGATGCGGAGCCTGTCAACCAAGGCGATGATATAGCAGGAATTGTACAAGCAGTTGGCGAGCATGTCTCCGAGTTCAAGGCAGGTGATCGTGTATTTGCCTTTCATGAGATGATGAAGCCTGGAGGTAGCTACGCCGAGTACGCCTTGTCATGGTCCGCAACCACTGCACACCTGCCTGCACATGTCTCCTATCAAGGTGTGTTGCGATGCTTCTCCGACTCCGCATCTGCTGATCAAATGACGAAAAGAGGGCGCCGCCATCCCACTTGCCGCCTTGACCGCAGCTGTCGGGCTCTTCGCTCGGCTCCAATTGCCCTCGCCCTTTACGCCTCCTTCAGCGGCAATAAACAAAGCGTCTAATGACTCGCGACCTCCGACGCCTCTCATCATCTACGGAGCCGCATCGGCTGTAGGCTCCTATGCCTTGCAACTCGCTCTCCGGGCCAACATTCACCCCTTGATATGCGTAGCCGGCAACGGCATAGCACACGTCGAGAAGTTCATCGACCGAAGCAAAGGCGACACAATAGTCGATTACCGAGAGGGCGATGATGCTGTCGTGAAAGCGCTCAAAGCTGCAGCAGACAAGCATGGGGGCAAGATGGAATACGCATTCGATGCCGTTTCCGAGAAGGGCAGTGTGGAGAACCTGGGACAAGTTGTTGATCAGGAGAACGGGCGCATCACATTCGTCCTACCCGGCAAGAAGTACACCGGGCTCGGGAATATCAAGTGGTCTGTGACGACCGTAGGGAGCGTCCATGGCTTTCCGGACGATCTGAAAGACTTTGGCCACGTCTACTTCCGCTACATCGCAAAAGGGCTGGAGGAGGGCTGGTTCAAGCCGCAGCCGCAGGAGGTTGTGCCCGGCGGCCTCGAGGGCGTGGAGACTGCGCTCAGCAATCTGAGGAATGGCAAGGCGAGTGCAGTGAAGTATGTACTGCGAATTGCTGATACACCAGGTCTGGAGGGCCATGAGAAGGCATAGCTGCGGAAGCCTTGTCAGGGGTCTGGAACAACACCAAATAAGGTATCCTTGCAAGGGAAGACATCAAAGAGAACGACTTTCTGTCTGCTTGAAGATCCTGCCCTTCGCCATCGAGTCGTGCCTGCAAATATGCGTGAATACTTGTGCTGTAAGTGAAGGGACGTACGACTGATGCGAAGTCGCGACCTCGCATCCAACGCAACCCAGCCCAGTACCTCTTCATTACCAATGCGCTCGTTATAATATGTTTGATCACCAACATCGATACCACGCCAGTCATGTATCAATCGGAAGACGTGCAGCGCGGCAACGCTGTAAGCGACACCGCCGTCGATGAGCCGAATTGCTCTGCCTTCTTTGGCACGTTGCCTGCCGAAATGCGCAACCATATTTACCACTTGGCAGCTGCTGATTGCGGAAATCCTTACAACATCATAACGAGGCTCGAGCAGTTGTCGATCGTCACACGCGAGAGACAAGCGGGCAACCGTCGAGTATGTTGTGTTGGATTGCAGGGCTGTGTCCTCGTTGCCTCATCCGACAGCCGTTGTACCGCATTGCCACCGTATCATCACTTCGCGCTGACCACGATAGACTCTTCCCACGAATCCACTACTCGCTTACGCAGTCTCAAAGCAATTCTACCGCGAAGCCGTCGATTAGTGGTTCAGATCCAGGACGATCAGACGGATTCCACCATGTTGTGCGAATGCGGGAGAACGCGAGGTAATCATTGTAATGGAAAGATGATATGAAGAGGAGTCGTGATTATTGTTCTTCAGCACGTCGTTTCGTGCTTGGACTGCTCAATTCACAGGTTCGCATGGATGTCGCCGACTCGACCGGCCCCTGGAACATAAATGTAGTGGCATGCACCCCATTCACCAGATGGCAGGCGAGAATCGCAGTGCGCAGAACCGACACCGGAGAGGATTGCGGAGTGATTCACAATGCGTCGTGCGAACAGTTCCTTCTCCAAAGCGCTGTGGGATACTGGCGGAGTTTGCAACTTGGTTCGAGACGGCTCGCAAAAGTTGCCCGGCACGTTCAGGTGCTGTGACTGGTACACTCGGCTTCGTAGAAGTCTAGATTAGAGCAATGGAGAAACGAGTGGGTCATGGAGCGACGAGGCAAAGCGACTTCTCCAGCGACAGCGGTCTCGGCCTCCTCTCACCCTAAAGTTAGTTGGCCAGCCCCGCCACCTCGGCGAGATTGCGTGCTCGGGGGCATTCAAATCAATGTACAACGCAATGCCTGTTTGCCAGAGCACCATGCTCATACACAAACAATCGGAGCGTGAGCGCAGGAAAATATGTCGTATACTACGAAGCGGAAGGCAGAAGACGTAGACCACCACGGCTTCTACATCAACGACAGACCCACTTTGAAGCGTCGAGGGACTTCGGCTTCGCAAATCCACCTGCCAAGACAAGACAACATCTCCAACTACAACGAGGCAACATCAGAACTACACACACGCCATGGACGAAGTCATTCAAGAGCGTCACCTCACAGCGGTGATCACCCACACAACAACGCGTTCGAAAACGCCACGCACCTCCCCACGCCACCCCTCGACCAAGACGAATTCATGAACGACATCGGAGACTTCTCCAGCATACCCCCCCATACCCACCACCGCACACCCCACCAAGAAGACCAAACCGCCCCTCTCCACTCCCACATCGCACACTTCACCTCCACCCTCCACACCCTCCTCCACGCCCTCAACCTCGACCCCCTCCCCTCCCCTCCCCGCCCACCCCCCAAACCTTCCTCACCCACTCCCGCACCACCCTCCTCCATCTCCACACCCACCTCACAACCCTCCAAGCCCTCACCCTCACGCAACTCAAACTGCGCAACGAAATCGCAGCAACGCTCCGCGGCGGAGGAGGGGGAGGAGGAGGATATGAGAACGCACCCATCCTCGACAGTCTCGATCTCGCGCTACGAGGGCTCGACGCGAGGATGATGGGCTTGATGGCGGGCGTGCAGGCCCTGGAAGCGCAGCGGTCGGAGATTGAAGCGGCGATGGCATCGTGGGAGGGACGAGAAATGGCAACAGAGCAGGAGCAGGAGGAGGAGGAGGATCAGGCTTCCACGGGATGTGCCCCGCGAGCAGGGAGAGAAGTGGCCATGTTGTGACGGAAACATCATCATTGTTCGAACGTGTAAATTTGGTAAAGCTGTCATGCCTCATCATTTCTGTATTTTTGCCCGGAAAAAAAAGAATCTTGGTCAGCGCTTCTCGTGGTCCTTTTGTCTTCTCAATGGCCTCGCGGAGAGAACAATACTGCTAACCACAAGCCAGATATCTCTTCCCGATATGTAATAGAGTTTGAATCGTCCTTTCCGTTCGTCATCACCGAGGATCAACCAACAAGAACGCTCGACGGGGCATCTCTTTTCTCCCGATGCTCTAGGAATTCTTCCAGACTCCCTGAAACCACACCAAAGCGCCGCCGTTCCTGATATGGACCTCATCATCGACACACTGTCTCGAGGAGAAGAGAAAACAACCGAAACTGAGGAACAAAAATTCCCAGGTCGCTTTTTGGCCCATTCCCCTCCCTCGCATACCAAGACCAAACTCCACGCTGAAAAAACTATTCCCACTTGTTGTATCAAGCACCTCCACATCGTCACAGAAACCGAATCTTCTTCATCTTTGTATTCATCTGCAATTGCTGTTGCGGATGTTCTGTGTTCCTCTCTACTGCTGTGTCCTTCTTGTGCCTGTGAGCCTCCTCGTAATCGTGATGAGGGTTTGCAAGAAAACGTGTAAAATCCAGGGCCTTCAGTTCCATTGGGGCGATCGGCAGAGCGGCACTAAACGACGGTTCTCGGCCAAGCGAATCGGTCGACCTGGGCCATGTGCGACATCGGTGCCTCGTGGAAGGATCGGCCTGTAGTGTCAAAGGTGGCATTAGCACTCTCTGTTATGCCGTCATGGGTGATGGCTTCGTGGGAACTCCGCCCGTCTACCATTATAATTGTTGTATTGTGCGATCCCCTCCGTTCCTCTGGAGGGGTCAAATCTTCCGGTTCCTCTGGTATTGGAGCAATGTACTCCTTGAGTACTTTCTTGAGCTGCGGTCTGCGGATTGGTTTTGAGCTGTACAAATGTCAGCACTCTTTCTTACGGTAAGGCAGCCGCGCGACTTACAGAAAGTAATTCATGCCCGAGTCAATGCAATCTTTGATGTTCTTCTCCTCCGCGTACGCAGTCAATGCAACAATGGGTGCTTGATAACCAATTTGCCGGATGAGTCGCGTGCTGGTGAGACCGTCCACATTTGGCATCTGCACATCCATGAAGATGATATTGAATGGCTGACTCCCGGAACACATCGACTCCTTGACAAGATCTAGAGCTTCTTGGCCGTCCTTAGCCACCACGACGTCGTAGATGTCTTCGAGCTTGAGCATCCGTAGCACGACCTCTGTGACCTCATTAGCACATAGGCTTTGACGGTATCTCGTATTGATACACACCTTGATTGACTTTATTGTCTTCTGCCACGAGCACTCGGATCCGACGCGTGCCGCCAGCTGATGCAGACATCCGTCGCATCGCCTCGTCTTGCGACTTCCTGTCTTCCAGTGAATGTTCCGATGCAAAGAACGGCTGGCTCAAACCAACGAGCCGAGGTTGAGACTGCCCGCTCATTTCACCAGTGGGATGGGCCATTGGTATGCTCGGTTCATCAGCACTCGACAAGCCGGGATCATAATCCACAGTGCCATGACTGCGCTGAGGCGACTCTGACCGTGAGTTACCGTCAAAAGAGCTCCTTTGACTAGCGTTGTCACTCTGACCGATCGCCGAACTTGCTGCGCTGTCGGCGCGCGTTTGGACATGACGCAAGGGTATCTTCATGATGAAAGTGCTGCCAGATCCCTCTGCACTGTGCACGCTCACTGTTCCCTTCATCAAACTCGCCAGCTGGGAGCAGATTGAGAGCCCCAGGCCAGTACCTCCATACTTCTTGCTCAGCCCGAGATCTCCTTGCACAAAGGGCTCGAAGATTCTGTCCTGTAGATCTTGAGGTATGCCTGGGCCAGTATCGGTGACCTCAAACTCGAAACAGATGTATCTATTCGAAGCGGGTACGCGGTTGGTCTCCGCCACATGCACGAGAGCATGCGGCTTGTCTCGTGCATTGATGGCATTGGCCGTGCTGTACTTCTGCATCGATGCATCCGAGTCTCGTTGGTTGGCCATTCTTGCTATCGACAAGTCCGAATCTCGCTTGCGAGCAGAGACTCCTAAAGACTGTCTGGAATTGATCGAGGTCGCCCGGCTTCCCAGATCCGGCATTTCGGGCAAAGCGCGAATCGTGAGCACCACCGAGCCGCCCGCTGGTGTGAATTTCAGGCTGTTCGACACAAGATTGATGACGACCTGTAGGATGCGATGAATGTCGCCCCACAGAATCATGTCTCTCATGCGTCCACTTCCGCCAGGCCCATAGCCAGACAGACCTTTAGTCGAAGACATCTCGCTGCACATGTCATAGATGCCCTGGTATTGGACCTTGAGATCGATATGTCCTTCTTTGGCCTGCTTGTCGAAGATGGCCAGAACCTGAGAACTGACATCTCGTAGTCGGAATTCTTTCTCGTCCAAGGTGAGATGCTGTCCGACCTGATTTTTGCTGAATGTAAGCAGATCTGTCAACAGGTTCAAAAGGAGATCACCGCTCTTGTAGATGATGCCGAGTGATCTCTTAAGCCGCAATGGATCTTCCTCCTGCATGCAGACTGCACACATGCCGAGAATGCCATTGAGAGGCGTCTTGAGTTCATGAGAGATGTTGGCGATGAATAGCGTCTTGCTCTCATTGGCAGCCTCGGCCGCCTTTTTGCTGAGTTCAAGCTCGGCCGTACGTTGTCTGACGCGCTCGTCTAATTTCGAATACTGCTGGAACAATTCGTCGGACATCTCGTTGAAGGTGAATGTCAGGTCTGTCAGTTCATCCTTGACACAACCTTTCCGGGGCTGTACGCGACCCGGTATGCGGAAATTGCGTTTTCGTCGGTCCAGACGCTTGTCTTCGGAATCCTCGGTCAACTTACGTCTCCAGTTCCCAAACAGCGGCCGAGAGGCCTGTTTCGAACACCCTTCCTTGCGGGCCAATGCATCTTCACTCTTATTGATCTTATTGGCACCGTCATCAGCCATCTCCCTCAAATAGCCCAGTGAATCCATGTCTGACTGCCCGTCAGTGCTAGGAGGCTCACCAGATCTCAGCGTAGCATCACGCAGTCGCAAGATGGGTATCGCTGCGAAATGTGCCAGTGGGAAGGCAACGATCGCCATAAACCCTGCTGTTGCAAAAAGGCAGGCCACAATGACTTTGCGTAGCGTTGTGATTGGTTGCCAGACTTCTGCGCGAGACATTTCAACCAAGATGACCCAATTCACCATGTCACTTCCAGGCATGGCGAAGCCCACGCTCACTTTCTTGCCGGCCTCATTTGAAGCCCGGAGCACTGCACCGGCATTGTCGGGTTGATAAGACATTGCAAGCGCTTTGCACACTGTCGAGTATCTGTCTGCAGAGAAGGTTGGATCGGCACTACTGCTCGTCTGATCTGGATGTCTTTTTCTGTACGTTTCATTCAAGGGCAACACGTATCGCACGCTGAGATGCCCGGGATCGTCCAGATTGACATTGCTCGGATACACATTCGTTGCGGCAGCCGGCCCGATCAGCAATGTCTGTCCAGTGCGGCCGAGCCCGGCGGGCGAATCGACGACTTCGGACACCAACTTCGCATCCATCAATAGCGTCACGTATCCCAATAAATCTGCGGCATTGCTGTTGTTTGTCACGGGCATGGTGAGGGAGAGGATTGAAAAGGTGGTGTTCACGTTCCAAGGGCCCAGGAGCAAGGTGCGGCCCGTGTCCAGCACGAGATTGTCGTATTGTGCTGGACTGCCATTCGCGGCGTAGGTCAGATTCGGGTAGAGATGCGGAGGGTAGGCCAGATCCGTATCGTCGGCGCCCAGCGTGATCGAAGTCCCGTTTGGATAGTCGTAGGGGAGAGGGATGCGGTCCTGGATGGAGTCTGCAGTGGTGTTCATCAATGCACTCGATCCCATGGGGCCCGTGGCATTCGTCGGAAAAAGTCGAGACTGCAACAGCAGACGCTGGCCCAGGGACGCTTCGCCTCCAATGGCCGCTTGCATGTCGGCCTTGGCACGCGACCAGTTCTCGGCGGTGTTGTTGCCCTGGGTGTTGTACCTAAACAACGCCGTCTGCAACAAGACGCGCGATGCGACAAAGCTCGCCGTGGTCTGCATGATGTCCAGATTGCTCGCCATCTGCCCCGCCTTGAGGGCCGCGGTAAGGGACAAGCGCGAGGCGCGGACATTGAGCACGAATTCGTGAACCGTCACCCACACTGCCACTGAGATGACGGCGAGGCCGAGGAGAGAGGAAATGAGCAGCAGACCACCCAGTTGCAGGCGTATGGGTATCCGCATGGTCTGCTACAGGCTCGGCCGCCTGCCGCAGCGAGCGTCGCCGGTGATGATGGCCCTCCAGGCGTTGTCGGCCGGACATGGAGTGCGATGCTGGCCGTACGCGCTTGCGGTGGAAGCGGCACGTGTCGTTGGCAAGCTCGGCGCAGGGTGGGGGAGACGGTGGCAGGTGTCAGCAGGAGGACATGGCGTCGAGAGTGTCGTCGCAGGGGAGGATTGCGGGCGGAGGTGGTGGTGGTGGTGCGAGACCAAGCAGCGTCGCAGGCGGTGGTGGTGGTGAAGGGGAAGGCTGAGCTGCACGGAGCCAGCCGTGCGGAGCGCCGCAGTGGCAGTGACAATCGACCAGAGGGAGGAGGATCAACAACAGCAACGGCGCACCGACAACAAGGCGCGTGGTGTGCGCTGGCGGGGCCCGATGCGTGGAATGTGTGTCGCGGCTGGCATTCTTCGCTGCACCGCCGCGCCTCCTCGCGCCCATCCAGCAGACAGACTCGTCTCTGCGTGCCCGCTGCTTGGCCTCCCCTTCGGAGCATCTTCTGCCTCTACACGAGATGCTCCATTTCCCAACCCGGAGCCAACCATTTCCCTCCCCGCCATGCTCGCCTCCACCAGTTCTCGCTAGTTAGCCGACAGGGACCTGCCCGCTAGAAGGCCGCTAGATCAAGAGCTTAGTTCCGCAATGGACGATGCAAACCTTGTCGTGGGGAAGGACAAGCGACGGTGCACGTGGCTGGAGATGCACGACTCTGCCGTCTTCACACCTGAATCTCGTGCTTGTCGCCACCTCACGCCGTACCATGACACGCGAGCACTGCATGCGGCTTGCCGCCGTACCGCTCATACACCATGGCAACGACCGGAATGACCATGATCAACACCTGCGCGGACACTCTCCGGTCGGCGGTGCACAGCAACAACTGCATCTGCCGTTGCACGTTGATCCATACGTGGTGCACATACCAGACGAGGATCCCGAAGACTCCGATGTGGCCCAGATGGATGCTGCGCGTCGCTCTGTCCATGAAAGGCAACTTCCTGCACACCCACTCCGGCACGTCGCGTGACACCGCCGAGAGCAGTGCCCAGCTCGCGACGGCGAGTGGTAAGCTCGTGGTGCAGACGAAGTGGATCACGAGCTCGCTGCGACTGTGCCTCGTCTCCGGCCGTCGCATGAGATCGTGTGCACACGCCGGTGGCTCGAGCCTGCTCTGGAGATCGGGCTCCATTCGTGATGCGCTTCCGCCCTGCGTAACCAGATCTCGTCTCACGCGTGTGCCATACACCCCAGCAGACATGGGCAGCAACGCCCTTTGTTCCTCAATTTCGACGTGAATGCCTCTGACAGCCTGCATCGTATTGCGTCCCCGCCGAAGGTGTTCACAACGAATCATGGTGTATGCAGAGAGCAGAAGTATGCTGGGGAACATTTACTCCAACGCCGAGCGCCGCTGTCACTCGGGCATTGATTTACGGATACCACGGCTGTGTCGTGCTCGACTGCGGCACGACAGCAAAATTCGATATGCGAGGATACGTGCTCAAGCATGCTCGCAACAACCCACTCAAAGCTTCTCCGCCCCCGGTGTCACAACCACCTGATACTCCACGTGGGAAATCTCCACCTTCCTCACTCCATCCACCAGCTTCGGCGTCCACTTCCTATACGTCTCGCTCTTCTTGAACCCCTCATGCGCCTCCAAGCTCTCCCACCCGGCAATGAAAACCGCCACTCGCCCGCAACTGTCGCCCTCTTCCACCTCCTCATGCGTGATGCCAAACGCTCCGGACATAGGTTTCGACCCGGCCTCCTGCTGGCCCGACGCGCTGAAGCCTCGTGCGCGCTCGAGAAAGTCCGACGGCGGACCGTCAGGACCGAAGTGGAAGAAGCTGAACGCTGTGACGGGCGCCGCGAGGGAGGCGAGGAATCGGGAGTGCGGCGTGAAGTCGACGTGGTACATGTATGTGGGTTCATGGAGGACGGTCATGATGCGTTCGCAGATGGGTTGGTAGGCGGGACTCCGCAGGACGGCGGCGTGGTGTTGAATGCTGTCCCATACTGCATTTATCTTTTAGCCTTGTGTCAGATGATGCTTTCCTTCCCTTGGGGAGGGAGCTGGCGACATTGTAAATCCGTGGTCCAGGCGAGCGATCGGAATCGGGATTTAGTCTACCTACCTAGCGTAACAACTATGAGATCCGGCCTCTCGGTCGACACGCCCAAATTGAAGCCCCGGAAGCCTTTACGTTTGGTAATCTCGCGAGACCAGTCTCGAAACACAACCGACAACTTCGAATCTGGCTTCTCCAAATCGCTATAGTGGATTCCGTCCCGGAGCTGGAACGCTACAATCTCGGTCGTAGGCATCTTGAAATCCCGTGAACTGTCTCAAGTAATAAACAAGTGGGGAGCAAAATTTTCACAAGTGCAGAGCAACGCCGAGAAACACCGTGTTGAAAGCTGTAACGCGCGCGAGATCTTGATGGGAGAAGGCGGAAGACAGGAGATCCCGTCTCGTCCAGCCCTCGCTTCCATGCCTAGATTCGTGCACACGTCCGGGCGAACAGATACCCTGCTCCAATGCCCGTTTATGATTATGCACAAAGGAGAGAACGAGTGGGATGTCGGCGGACGGAAGTGGTGAGAGAGCCGATCATCGCGGAAATGTCACGCGTCTGTGGGCCGTTTCTTCGGCTCTCGGGCGAAGGCGTGTGTCAGGAGGATCAAGCTGACGGCAATAAAGAGACAGGTCCTGGTGAGGAGGAGGCCATGGAGAAGTGCGGACGCGTGTGGCCAGTCGGAGATGGGTTGCGCTTTGCAGGCCCCTGCTCGCTCGGCCCGCTGTCAATGCACGCACGTTTCTCGTCGTGGTCGGCTGCCGGATATGCCGATTGCAAACCCCTGAATCAAGTCGAACTTCCACCGGATGAGCAAGCATTGGGACCAGCACACGTTCGTTGCGTATGGGAGATCATGGATCGCTGGGCGGGCGGCCACAGTTGACAACGACACATCTACATGTATTCCCCAGACATTCCTCCTCCTTACCAGATCCGATTTCTGCTTTCGAAACTAATGTCAAGTCTCTTCCTTTTTCTCCTCTCCCTGCGCGAGATGTTGCATCACCTTCGCGACATCCCGTGCCACAATATCACTCTGCGTGGGGCACACACAAATCGAGAATAAGATTGACCTCCTCGCGTGACACACACGAGACGACAGGAAACCACAATCCTCCCGCGTGCGAAGCACGGAAGGATCTTGAACAACGTCCCAAGTGCGAAAGCATGGCACGCCGTGGGCACCGTCTCTGCGCGGAGCACGAGACAACATCGAATGAATCACCTTGCATAAGAAGCACAAAACAATCCCTCCAGTATCTTCATCCGGTGTGCCAAGCACAGGACGATGATGACAAGAGAAACTCCCCATGTCAGTGCACGGCGCGAGCACTTTGCGGCCAGGTGACTCTTGAGCTGCTCGGGCAACCATATTTCCGCAGAAAGCATATCCATAATGTGCCGCTCGTCAGCATGTGCTTCTTCGAACTGCTCCGTTTCCCGTTCGTACCGACGATGTCCGCCGAGCGACGTAATTGTGGCCTCAGCTGCTGCAGACAGCTCAAGCCGAAGCTCTGTCAATCTGTGGTCAGATTCCTCTGCACGAGAGTTCTCGACAGCCAGAGCCGCGCCAGTGCCTGACGTCGCGCATGGCACCTCCTCGTGAACAATCAGCCGGGGAGCAGATTCGAAGTGTTCGGTTTCATTAAGAGATGTCACCCCGATGGCCTGTTCAATCCTCGCTATAGCAGTGGCTTTAAGGAGGGTGGAAACTTGGGGCAGATTCTCCACCCCGGCCTCGATGTCTTGCTTCCAGTCCGCGAATGCCACGGCTAGTCCCTCCGCCTTGGACTTTGTGTGATCGTTGCAGCGACCGTCTGGATTGCTATGTCGAGGGGGATCATACTTGCTTTCACGCTCACGGTGCTAAGCGTGTTCTGGACAGACATCATTCTGCGAGTTCTTACAATTGTTGTACCCACAGTGCCTGAACAATGCTTTCGCGGAGCACCCTTACCGCGCAAATGAAGGCTGCCAGCGGTTGTAGGGCTGCGGGCTTGGGCGATTTATGTCGCTCCCATGCCTGTCGAACTGAACGGCTTAGTAGGCGTTGCTGAGTAGTCTGCGGCCAGCAGCGCTGGTAAGCTCCGGTGGATCCGTGTTGCCCGGTGTTATTTTACGCCTGCCTGTGTCGTAGATGTCCTCGAAAGCAAATGTCATCGTGCTTGGCTACCCACAGGAAAACAGCAGCCGACCCGACCCTCATCGCGGTGTGTGACGATATGGACATGGCACATTGCGAAGTAAAGTGACCTCTGCCTTGAAGCGGCATGAAGTCTGAAATGGAGCAAGAGGTTCCTGCCCGAATTCGGCAGATGTAACCAGCTTTCGTAATCGCATGTCGTCGTGCTCGCAGATCCCAGTACGATGTGCCTCGCGTGCTCGCGTATTCTCGCGCTGTAAGCCTTCGTAGGATTGAGATCCCAACTTTTGCAGAATCGCGAACTGTATGCCATTTCAGTTGAAGCACTAACCAAGGAAGTTCCGTGATGCACTGACTTCCGGCGAGAAGTTCTCCCGATGTCTCTTGAATCTTGGCGTTACTCACATCCCACTTCGATGTGACTCTCTTTACAACGTACTCGCAAGCAGCATAGCACTTCAACGCAAGCGCTTGAACGTCCGATCTCATCTTGATCGCATACAGGAACAGCGAAGCGCTCGAGAAGAGCTTTCGCTCAAGCGATCGCCCGCAATGGGCTCCATCAACTTTCCGGCCGAAGAAGAGCGCATCCTCGCTCATTGGGACGAGACACACGCCTTCCATCGACAACTCGATCTCAGTAAGGACGATCAGCCGTATGTATTCTACGATGGACCGCCTTTCGCTACTGGTACACCTCATTATGGTCACTTGCTGGCCTCTACCATCAAAGACATCATACCCCGCTACTGGTCAATGCGAGGGAGACATGTCGAGCGACGTTTCGGGTGGGACACACATGGTGTGCCGATCGAGCAGATCATCGACAAGGCACTGCAAGAAGAGTTCGGTGTGAGGGGCAAGGCTGCCGTAGACAAAATTGGCATTGCAGAATACAATCGCAGATGTCGAGAGGTCGTCCTGACCTACGCGGGGGAGTGGAGAAAAGTCATTGGACGACTAGGGCGATGGATTGACTTTGACCGCGACTACAAAACGATGGATGCCACATTCATGGAGAGCTGTTGGTGGGTGTTCTCCCAATTGCACAAGAAGGGGCTGGTATACCACGGTGCACGGGTGCTGCCATATTCGACGGCACTAGGCACTGCATTGTCAAAGTCAGAGGCACAAGAAGATTACAGAGATGTGCAGGACCCAGCTGTGACAGTCAGCTTCCCGGTTCTGCCAATCGATCAGCAACCAGAGCATGTTCGCGCGAAGATTGAAGAGGTGACAAAGCTCGTCGGTGGTGAAGTCAACTTCGTGGCATGGACAACGACACCTTGGACGTTGCCGAGCAATCTCGCCCTGTGCACAAGTCCTGAATTCGAGTACATCATCGTCCACGACAAGGAGAGCGGGAAGAATTTGATCATGCTCGAGGCAGGTCTCAAAGTGCTGTTCAAGGACCCAAAGAAGGCGAAGGACAAGTTCCAGCAATTTCCTTTGAAGATCAAGGGTACTGATCTAGTAGGGTGGAGGTACAAGCCAATTTTCGATTACTTTTACGACCAATTCAAAGACATCGCGTTCCGCGTGGTCAACGACACATACGTCAAGTCAGACGAAGGTGTTGGTGTTGTCCACCAATCGCCTTCCTTTGGTGAGGACGATTATGCCATTTGCTGGAGAGAAAAGATCTTTCTACCCGAGAGACCGCCTCCAAACCCGCTCAACACCCAAGGAGAGTTCACGGCAGACGTCACGGATTTCGCTGGCCAACATGTCAAGGCTGCGGACAAGGCCATTATCAAAAAGTTGGAGCAGGATAACCGAATGGTGCGAAAGGGACAAATTACCCACAGATATCCCTTCTGCCCTCGATCGAAGACTCCATTGATCCAGCGAGCGGTGCCTTCGTGGTTTATCAAGGTCGAAGAGATCTCATCACAGTTGACGGACAACCTCAAAAAGACACATTGGGTGCCAGAATCGGTGAATACTGGCCGATTTCACAACTGGCTCGCATCTGCAAAGGACTGGAACGTGAGCAGAAATCGATTTTGGGGTACTCCACTGCCACTCTGGGTCTCAGATGACTTCAAAGAGGTGGTCTGCGTGTCCTCTATTGCAGAGCTGAAGAAGCTCTCTGGTTATGAAGGTGAGATCAAAGACCTGCACAGAGATACTGTTGACTCGATCACCATTCCGTCGCAACAGGGCAAGGGCACACTACATCGCGTAGAAGAAGTCTTTGACTGCTGGTTCGAGTCTGGTTCAATGCCTTATGCCTCGTCACATTACCCCTTCTCATATCCTGGCTTCGATGCATCAGATCCGTCTTCCGGAACTGTGCCCACCGACGGCCCTGGCAAAGCGCTCTTCACCAAGTTCCCAGGCGACTTCATTGCTGAGGGTCTTGACCAAACTCGTGGTTGGTTCTATACACTTTCGGTCCTTGGCACCCACCTCTTCGGCACATTCCCGTACAAGAACTGTGTCGTGAACGGCATTGTACTTGCTGAGGATGGCAAGAAAATGTCGAAATCACTCAAGAACTTTCCCGATCCCATGCTTGTTATTGACAAGTATGGCTCTGATGCGCTGCGCCTCTATTTGATCGACTCTCCTGTAGTGCGCGCTGAGCCGTTGCGTTTTGCAGAGCTTGGAGTCAAGCAGATTGTGTCTGGCGTCCTGTTACCCCTGTGGAACTCGTACAACTTCTTTGCACAGCAAGCCGCTCTGTACAAGAAGAATACGAGTCAGGAGTTTGTGTTTGATCCCGAATCACAAAAGTCAAATCACAACATCATGGACCGATGGGTGCTCGCGGCGACGCAGTCACTCATCCAGTACGTGAACCAAGAGATGGAGGCGTATCGATTGTACACTGTTGTCCCAAGATTGTTGAAGATGGTGGACGATGTGACGAATTGGTACATTCGCTTCAATCGCAATCGTCTCAAGGGCCAGAGCGGTACAACCCCAGCCACGAATGGTGTCAATGGCGAGGCCAACGGTGCCGAAGAGGAAGAGGGCAGTAATACTGACACATTGCACGCGCTCAACACATTGTACGAAGTGCTCTGCACCCTCACGCGAGCCCTCGCTCCTTTCATTCCCTTCCTGAGCGACAACATCTTCCAACGACTAGCCCCACACCTTCCCGAAGCCATCTCCAAAGGACAAGACGTGCGCAGCGTACACTTCTTCCGCTTCCCCGACGTGCGACAAGAACTCTTCGACCCGATCGTCGAGCGCCGCGTCAGCCGCATGCAAAAAGTCATCGAACTCGGCCGCATCTGCCGCGACCGACGCACTGTCTCCCTCAAGACGCCCCTCAAAACCCTCGTTGTCCTCCACCAAGACCCCGAATTCCTCGACGACGTGCGCACCCTCGAGCGCTACATCACTGAGGAACTCAATGTCCGCGATCTCGTCCTCACGAGCGAAGAGAGCAAGTACGGCGTCGAATACTCCGTGCTGCCAGATGTCAAGAGCCTCGGCCAGAAATTCAAAAAGGACGCGGCCAAGATCAAAGCCGCGCTTCCCAAACTCTCCCCCGATGACCTGCGCGCATTTCTGGACACGGGAAGACTCACCGTCGAGGGCAAGGAACTCACGTCGGAAGACCTTCGCGTGCAGCGGAAATTACAAGAGTCCCCCGAGACGAAGAATCTCGAGGCGGGGACGGAGGGGGATGTCCTCGTCCTGCTCGATGCTTTTGCCTACCCGGCACTCGCGCAGGAGGGCCTTGCGCGCGAGGTGTTGAATCGCATTCAGCGCTTGCGGAAGCGTGCGGGCTTGGTCCCGACGGATGACGTGCAGGTCGCGTATCGTGTTCTGCCTCCCTCAAGTGTCGATGGGACGGATGGCGTGGCCCAAGGCGATGCGACTGCTGTGGCGGAGGGGAGCCGACTGGAGCAGGAGCGCCAGGTCGAGGCCATGTTTGAGCAGCAGCGTGCGACGTTTGCGAAAGCGGCGAGTAAGGGGGTGGTCAAGGTGGGTGATGAGAAGGTCGAAGCGGTGGCGGCGGAGGAGGAGACGGAGGTCAAGGAGATGCGGTTGTTGTTGAGGTTGTTGAAGGTTTGAGATGGCGCGGCTGTCTTCTCGCTACAGTGTGGTAAAGGAGAAAGAGCAGATCCAAGGATCCTTCTACAGGTTGACTGTAGAGCAGAAGAGGAGATGAGGATTGCACGATGAAGAGGCTTACAAGGCATGGAGATCACTGGAAATGGCAGCTAATTCCTTTGTTCGCGTTCTGTGCCTTTGTCAGTGTTGGTCGAGGCAGTGCTCTCCTGCCACCCTTGGGTCAAAGGCCAATGTGACCGGATACTGCGGGGATGGGAGGATGTGTTGAAAAGGGATGAGCGGGCAAGGCACAGGGTCGATGTTTCACAGTAAGGCGTAACTTTTGTTGGCGCTTAGCAGTGGATTCTTACGGACCGAGTTCTGCTCGCTTTTGAACAGCCGGAGAGAGCGCAGCACAAGATTCTGCAGTCGTCATGGTGCGTGCGTCTTTCACGTGCAACGGCCCCGGCCCCAGCATCGAAGCTCAATGCGAGCCTCATGCAGTGTGGGGTCTATCCGCGCCAGCATCTCGCTTTTTACCAATGTTTTGCTTCTGTCTCTGCCCCGCACCAGCCTTCGCCCTCGAACCGAAGCCAGAGTTCTGGAGAGCTCGACGACATTCCTACTGCCGCATCGCATCCAGCCCCTGCAGCTCTCGCTCCAAATCATGCTGCGATCCTCCCCCCGGTGCCTGTCCCAGCTCCTGTGGACGAGGATCCTCGTATGCGCGTGGGTCGTAATTATCGGGAATGGGGACCTGTTGTTGTTGGCCCTGTTGGGACGCGTGCGGGTATTGCTGTGGTTGTCGGACGGAGTGGCGGAATCTCCGCACTTCGTCGAGGATCATCTGTCGCATTTCGGGGACGTCATCGACCACTTCAAAGCCAAAGTCGAATGTGGTGGGGCATGCTGGCTCGTCCGAGGCATCGTGCCAGATGGCGAGGTAGCGGTGCTCGAGGGCGTCTTCGACACTGATGCGCTGGGAAGGATCGAAGGCCAACATGCGGTCGAGGAGATCGAGAGCGTCGGGGTTGGCGCGGGGGAAGAGTTGCTGGAAAGGGATCTTGGACATGTAGGGCAGGTTGCGAACATACTCCTGTGCACGTGGTGATCCAATGCGGGAGAGGGTGGATTCGGAGGGCGTTCCGAGGTAGTGCAAAATCTGGTTCAGCTGATCGACGTAGTCGCGGCCCTTGAAGAACGGTTTGCTGCCCAGCAGCTCGGCGAGGATGCAGCCTACTGACCACACATCGACTGGACGGTGTTAGTGCAGGTCTGATGCGGTACGACATTGTCACGCACTCGCTTTGGTGTAGCTCTGGAAGCTCAACATGATCTCGGGTGCTCTGTACCATCGCGTGGCCACATATTCCGTCATATATCCCGCATTCTCCTCTGGATCCACGCTGAAGCCTCGGGCGAGACCAAAGTCGGCGATTTTGAGTTCGCAGTCGGCGTTGACGAGCAAGTTTCCGGGTTTCAAGTCACGGTGGAGCACGTTGGCGCTGTGGATGTATCTGGAGGAGCGATCAGCAGGGGCGCAGAGAGATGAGGGGTATGTGAGACGGACTTCAGCCCGCACAGGATCTGGTAGATGAAGCTCTGGAAATGGGCATCGGTCAATGGTTGTCCGGATCGGATGATGGCGGCCAAGTCGCACTCCATGAGTTCTGCACATGTCCCGATCAGCTTGCACGCCGCTGCCGGAGATGCGGCGCCGCCTCACCTTCGTACAGATAGCACTCGTTGAAGCTGTCGGGCCTCGGAATGTCCATGTCATACAGACAGGTGATGTTTCTGTGCCCCCGAAAGTGTTGTAGCAGCTTCACCTCGCGCAGGGCGCGCTTGGCCAAGATCTTTTTGCTGAAGACATTGGTAATCTTCTTGATGGCCACACCCTCGCCGGTGTGATTGTTGGTGGCGGCGCAGACAATGCCGTATGCTCCCTGGCCGAGCTCCTTGGTGACGGTGTATCGCTCGTCGACGATGAATTCTTGGTTGAAGACCTTGAACGTCTTGCGCCCTCCGAGATCGCCCATGGTGGAGGAGGTGGGCGGCGGGAGGATGGAGGGTGGTCGGCCCCGCGACTCGCTCGTATTTTGCGCGCCCGGTTGTGACGCCGGCGTGACAGGAGGCGGAGGAGGAGGCGGAGGAGGAGGAGGAGGAGGTTGGAGGCCGACAGAAGGGCTTTTGCGGTACAGCGAGGGCAGTGACAGGAAGAGACCGACGATGCCGCAATCTCGTCGACGAGGGATGGGGTGTGGGATGGCTCAGCGGGTGAAGGTGAGGCGTAGAGTAGTCATCCGTGGTCAGCGTCAGCAACATGTGCTACCACTTTCTCTGCTGCTGCTGCTGCTGCTGCTTCAGCCCTCGTCTCGCCTGGAGGGAGGGGTCCTCGCGCCCCACCTCCTCGGCCCTGATTGGCGGGACTGCCGCTGCTCGGACATGCATCTTCAGCAGCACCGCGCACCGCTGCGTGGTGCAGACGGACGGACGGACGGACGCCCGACTGACCGACCGACCGACGGACCGACAAACCATCCGACACTAAGCGAGCGCGGCGGAGAATGACGACGACACACCACCGCCGCCCGCGCGGTCACGTGCTCTCGCGTGCCCTCGCCAAACGTGCCTCGGCCGAATCGCATGCCCAGCATCGCTTCACTGCTGCCACTCCCTCCTCCTCACAAGCCAGTTCCAGCGCGGGCGCAGCATCTTGCCTGTCAGACGCACCGCAACCCTGCGTCCATGTTGACCTCTCGCGACTGACCACCAGACCGCCCTCTCCCCTCCTCCTCCTCCTTCCCCTCCCCTCCCCCTCCCCTCTCCCACCAACCGCCAACATGCCCATCCACCTCACCATCAACGACCTCCCCGAGCTATCCTTCACGCCCGAGGCCTCCATTGCCCAGCTGCACCAGCGCGTCGTCGACAAATTCCACACCCACGCCACCCGCCCCATCGAGTATCGCCTCAAGCAGCTGCGCTCGCTGTACTGGGGCCTCAAAGATGCCGAGTCGGCCGTTATGGAGGCCTGCATGCTGGACCTCAAGAAGAGCGCCTACGAGACCTACCTCACCGAGATTGGCTGGCTGTTGAACGATATCGTCTTCATGACCAAGAACCTGCAGCGCTTCATGAAGGACGAAAAGGCCGAGGACACCTCCTTCACCAACCAGCTCGTGCGCCCGCGCATTCGCAAAGATCCCCTCGGCGCGGTGCTGGTCATCGGCGCGTACAACTTTCCCTTCCAGCTGTCGCTGGGCCCGCTCATCGGAGCCATTGCTGCCGGCTGTACCGCCGTCCTGAAGCCGTCCGAGAATGCGCCCCACGCTGCGCGCGTGATGCAGCACATCATCGAGCAGTCCTTGGACCCCAACGCATACCAGGTCGTGCAAGGCGCCATCCCCGAGACGACGGCCGTGCTGGCGTGCAAGTGGGACAAGATCTTCTACACCGGCAACGGCGTCGTGGGCACCATCGTCGCCAAGAAGGCCGCCGAGACGCTGACCCCCGTCACCCTGGAATTGGGCGGCCGCAATCCCGCCATCGTCACCAAGAACGCCGATGCCCGTCTCGCTGCCCGCCGTCTGCTCTGGGCCAAGCTCATGAATGTCGGCCAGGTGTGCGTCAGCCAGAATTACATTCTCGTCGACAAGGAGATCCTGCCCGAATTCATCCGCCAGCTCGAGGTCGCCATTGCCGAATTCCACCCCAATGGCGCAGAGCAAGCCGCAGATTACGGCAAGGTCATCAACGAGCGCCAATGGCTGCGGCTGAAGAAGATGCTGGACAGCACCAATGGCAAGATCCTCCTCGGCGGCAAGACGAACCAGGCCACCCAGTTCTTCGAGCCGACCGTCATTCAAGTCGACTCCGCCGATGACCCCCTCCTGACGGACGAATCCTTTGGCCCGCTGATCCCCATTCTGCCCGTCAACGACCTCGACGAGGCCATTCGCACCGCCAACAAGATCGACGCCACCCCTCTAGGCATCTACCCCTTTGGCAGTTCTGCAGAAACACAAAAGGTGCTCTCGCAGACGCGCTCCGGCGGCGCCTCTGTCAACGACGCCTTCTTCCATGCCTCCATACCCACCTTGGCATTTGGTGGTGTGGGCGACTCTGGCACAGGATCCTACCGCGGCAAGGCTTCCTTCGACTGCTTCACCCACCGCAGATCTGTCACCACCACTCCCGCCTGGATGGAGGGCCTCCTCGCCATCCGCTATCCTCCCTACACCGACGCCAAACTGAAAAAGTTCCGCGGCATGTCGGAACTGAAGCCTGACTTTGATCGCAATGGAAATCCGACGGGCGGGGGCTTCTTGTGGTGGTTCCTTGGTAAGTCCAAGTATCCGGAGCTGTCGCGTGACGATTCACGAGGCCATGCGAAGAGCAAACTTTAGGATGTCTTTTTTTCTATTCTCGATCATTCAGAAGCCCTTTTCCCCCCATAAACTTGTTGGGTGAAATTCTGCGCAGCGCTGACCAGTCGCTGCTTTTTGCGCTTTTGTAGGCTTGGGTGGAAAGAGCTTCACTGGTGGCGTCACGAGATGGGTGTTGGTTGCTGTGGTTGCCACGCTGGCCAAGGCGTATCGCGCGAGATATGCGTGAGAGGTTTCGAAGCTGGATCTGGATCCGGATCAGAGACAGCGCAACACGCATAACGGGAGATTGAATGGACGGCCGGATCACAGAATCATCTCGCTTTGAGAAGCGCTCTCACTTTGCTGGGAAAAGTGGGGTGGCGTGGCTAGAGACTTTCATATGATATCCTCAGAATGAACAAGATCGGACGTGGATCGTGCAGATCCTGTTCCCTTTCTCAGCGGAACCGCAAGACGAGTGGCTTGAAACAATTCTCACGTGCGACCCGAACACCTCTCGCTCACCTGACCTGACAGACCTGACAGACCAGTTGCATCCTTCCTCCTCCATCCTCCCTCTGTCTCTCTTCCCGACCCGAACAGAAGGCACTAACGAACATCTCATCCTACCAACCGACCCGAGCCCAAGAGCCTAAAGCAACCCATTTCTCATTCCTCCATTCCTTCCCATCCCATCCTCCTCTCTCATTCGGCCCAACCCCGACCCAAAGCCCACATCCCCAGATCGGACACGCCACACCCTCATTTCCTTGCATCGATGGCGCTGGCAGGCTATGCGGCGCGCGGCGCGAGCTGACCCCTAGCTTTCCTACTAGTAGATACATATCAGCTCCTCCCTTCAATCGGCCCTTTTCCACTCCCCACAAACCAACCGACCTGCTTCCTCCTCTTCCTCTTTCTGTGCGTCGCTTTCCTTTGGACACGCGAGAGGGGCAGCTGGAGCTGGAGCGGGGAGCAACCGCGGGTCTATGCGTGACACGTCAGACGTGTATATGCACTACTGGTATGAGTGCATGGACTTCTGCACGATCGAGATGGGGACTCCTGCATGATGGAGTTGGGGATGAAGGCTCGTGGCTGACTTGCATGCTAGGTCGCTACGACGGCTATGGCTCTGGCTCGGTCGAGGGAGGGTGATGTGGTGGGCGGGATGCATGGATGGATGCATGGGTGTCGGAGACTTTTGGCATGAGAGGTGCTTGTGAGGCTGCTGTGGTACTAGTCGCGGGAGCGGGGTGTAGGTCTCGCGGATGGAGATCAAGATCGTCGGCCGCAGGACTCAAAAGATCACTAGGGATATGTCGTTTGTGGTTGGGTTGTTGAGAGGAGGGGATTAGAGCGTCGATGCGAGAGACGGAGAGATGTGTGAGGTTGAGGTCGGGAGCGTTTGATCTTCGTGTAGGAAGGAAATGTTAGTGTCGCGATGACGAGATATCTGAGCAGCTGGGAATAGGAGATGACGGAGACATCGTTTGGTGGGTGCGCAGATGGCCGCCATAGGAGGAAAGGACTGAGAGTTGACTCTCTCCATGGAGAGAAGAACTGAAGACAGAGCTCAGGTCCACAGCAGTGTTGTAGGGCTCTGACTGGCGAAGGAGAGTATATCTCGAAACAGGTCCTGTTCCCTCATCATCAGATTGCACCAGACACATATCACCACACGTCCACTCGAACCATTTCGTGGCCCATCAATCAATCCAACCCGCGCCTCCCCTCTCAAGATCTCCCCAATCTTCCAACTCCTAATCGCACATGATCTTCTCCCATTCCCACGCCTTCCCGACACCACCTCCCACAGCTCCAAGCACAACATGCACAGCATTCACCGCCAACGGAGGCAAAGAAGAAAAAAAAAAGCAACTCCACACGAAAACACCCACCACACCGCAACCATCGAGAGACCTCCACCATCCGCAGAACCTGCAGTAGCACGAACGATCGCAACAGGCCCGAGGGGCAAACCCCCCCGTCCCTGCCCCATATAGTACAGTCGTGTGTGATAAGCAGCAGCAGCAGTAGCAGTAGCAGTGGGGACTAACTAATAATAACAAGAATCTCACAGCCCTGCCACTACAACGGGAACCGGCATCGCAGCTGCGGCGGACCGCACATACACAATCATCGACTGCTCTCCTTACCAGTCTGCCCTCCTCCATCTATCGAACCAACCAGCCAACAAGACCCGCCTCATCAACACGATAGCAGTTCATAATCACCACTACTTTGTGATTTTTTTTTTTTGGTTTACCACTCTGTCCATCGACCTCAAAGCTTGCATCACATACTTTTTCTTCTTCTTGTTATTAATTTTTGCATTGTTAATCTAGGGAAGGGGCCCTCGCTACCTAGTATTACACGCTACCGGCAAGCAGCAGCTCCTCACCACCTTTTATCTACTGTACTGTCTTGTTTTGTTTTGTTTTGACTTTTAGGGGAGGATGCCTCCTCTTGCACCTCTGCAATAATACCCTCGCGCGTAGATATATATATATGTATACACATACAAACATCCGAGGATGGAAAAAGATAATAGGGTACATCTGTTTTTCTAAGCTCCAAGCCGCCGCCGCGCCGAAGTAGCGTTGCAAATACGAGGGGGGAAGGTTCAAGTCATTAGCATGTAGGCGTGAAGAAAAAGGAAGAAGAAGAAGAAGAAGAAGAAGAAGAAAAATAGGGCCGATGGGGAGCGGACTTCTCGCTTCTCTCTCGCTGGTTATGATGTGGCCCGCAAGACAAGACGGGCGGCGTGATGGGCGGGCAAGGTGATTATTATGCGATTCTCGTCACGATCATGTCCAGTGTTCGATTTGCCTATGACCCTTTCTAGGTTTGATTCTCGGAGTGATTGATAAGTTTTTATGGCTCGTGTGATGATGAGGTCTCGAATCAATAGGTACGCGCGCAAATAGCAATACGGCCGAGAGTCACGGTGGGAAACAAAGCCAACGAACGAAACGGGAAAGATGGGCCAAGGTGAGCGCCAGCGGGCCCCAAGATGGTCTGCACTCGATTCGGGGAAGGAGAGGGTAGAAATGGCAGCAAGAGGGCAGAAAACGGCATCGATGGACGGAGAAATTCAAACGTCAATCTGGACGGAAAAGGGGGAATGGGTCGGTGGGTGGGTCGGGGGATCCCAAGAAAAGGATCGTTGATCAATAGTAGAGAAGGAAAGATAGATCCGGCGGGAGGATTTTCCGTTTTGCGGGAAATTGATGACATGATCATTGCTCTCATCGTGATGAGCGTAGTGGGTCGGGACGGGAGGAAGAGAGAGAGAGAGATCGTGTGCAAGGATGATGAGCATCGGGAGACTCCCAAAAAAGCTTGATGGCGGTATATGTCGATGCCCTGTTGTGATGGTGGCGTGAACGGCATGTGCGCATTCCGAAATCAGAGTATGCAGAGACATATCCGGCTCCTGACGGCATCGCAAGGGCCATGGCGAGACTCTGTCATCATCAGCTGAGAAGTTGAAATGTTGAGGACGATAACGTTGGTGGTGGGCGAGGGCTGACGAGAGACGGACGAGGTGGAAGTGGTACGTACGATGTATCGCTGTAGCAAGGCGGAATCACGTAAGTAGACAGGAAGGGGGTATGAGAGCCCGAACATCGAAAAGCATGCAAGACTGTGGAGGTGTGTTTGCCCCTTCAAGCATCAATTCCACCCGTGTCGACTTTTGGATGGTGGAGGAGATATGTTCGCAGTGTCCGGGATGAAAGCCTTGTTCCACGTCTCAATCGTGGTGATGACCCTCTGGCTGGCGCCAAGCTTCAACATGCCCTGGCTCCTGCATTCGAGCTCCCCTCCCGCGTGGATCTGGCCATCTGAGAGACATGATTCTCCGGACCGTGCATCGGCGTGCCCAGTGTCTGCATGCGGCGTACAACATGTCTCCTGATCTCGAGGTGGACCTGGACTTTGGTCGAAGTGAGCCGAGGATTATGATGCAGGTGAGACCCGGGAACAGTGCTCTGGCCATCATCTGGTGCCATATAGGCAAGTGCACATAAGTCTCTCGTTCCAAGATGGCACCGCCTTCTGAGGTTTAGGTCCGGCGCGAAACGCTCTCATGGGGTGGAATAGGTTCGCAAGGGGGGCCATTCGATCGATGCATGGGTGTTCACGTCAGGGCCATCTTCAACGCATTCTCACCCCAGCCGTCTGATGGAGCACATTCGGCGGGCGAAACGATCGAGATCGAAGCTTCGTGCGAAGGCGAACCTGTTGTCGGTGGAGAGGACCAGGATTGCGGCAGACTTGCTCTCAGGCGCATGTTGACCTGTCGGCGCTCGAAATGTGCCTGGGTCGGTTGTCACACATCGATGTGCTCATGCCTGGGTACCTCCGAGGCTCCCATGTGCTTGCGATCAGCTCCCAATGCCCAGCGACTGAGGACGTTCTGACGAAGTCCGACTCGCGAATCACATTGCCGCGACCCAAAGCATACAGCATCTCCGATACGCCGTCACCGGCAGTTTCCTGACATTCAAGTCAAAGTCCATCTTCGCGGCATGTTCCGGTCGCAGCGTTTGCGCATCAACCTCCACGAAACCTCGCCTCCCATACCAAGGTCCATTCCACGGGACGTCAGCATAGCACGTCAACGAGACTCGTGCTTCCGGTCGCTGCGCTTCTCGTGCACACTCACGTGCCCAGTCACACACAACATTGAGCAGCATACGCCCCACACCCTTTTCATCATGTTCCCCGCAGACTACAATCTCTGCGACAGAAATGATCGCGTCCTTGGGCAGCGCTGCGATGAGGCCAACGCCAATCAATGCCTTGGCTTTCTGCGAGCCAGAATTTGTCCCCTGTCATCCACTCCTCCAATGCTTCGAATGAAGTCGGAGGGTAGCCGCCATCTGTGAGATATGCAAGCTCCGGAACAGTCTTGAATTTGAGAATGGCATCTCCCTCGATGTCTTGTATGATTTTCGCATCTTGCACGGTAGCAAGACGAAGCTTACAGTCCTGATGCGACATATTTGCCTTGCTGCCTTTTGACTTGCTGGACTGGGGCCAGGTGTAGCACAGCTAATCTGCAGCTCTTTTCGAAGGTTCGACTTTTGTGGCAAGGACTGCGGGGCAGCTCTTCTCTTTCCATGCATGCCGAGCTAGGAACCACTTGCTGATTGTCAAACAAACATGCGCTCAATGTCTCGTTCGGGCTGTGTGTCAGTCCCGGGTTGGACTGGCGCTGGCTGCTATCTGTGATGTTGTCAGACCTCAATTGACCGACATGCATGCTTAAGCGAAAGTAGTGCGCACCAGTGATATAAGCCATACCTCAATCGAGGGTATGCAGTTGCAAATCGGCATGATTCCACTCCTCGACTGATCACAGTCTTGCCGCTGCAGTTCATTTCCACTCCCTCACGGCTTACTCGTCTGCAATCCCGCAAGTCGAAAAATCTGCATAGCCTGTCGACACCACTCCAGCTTGACGGCAAAATTCCGCCGCTGATACCACATAGCAGCAAACTCGAGCGGGATCATGGCAGAGAAGAGCGCAACATAGCCATTCTCAGGCTGCGTGTCGAATGCAATCGTCATACACAGCTTATCTGCGAACTCTGTGGCGGTGCTGATAATCTGCGCCATTTCGTGATTGTGAGATTGGAGTTCGGCGAGGTGCTCAGGGAAGGCCTCGAAAAGGTCCAAATGTGCTTGGGCGAGCGCGAGCATGCACGTCCAATAGGATCTGTGCTTAGGCGCGAGTAGAGGACTTATGAAATGATAGGCAAATGGGAAGACGGTGCCCTCGGTGGTGATCTTCGCTCGGCTCTTGGTAATGGCAGAGACGGGTAACACTCGAAATGGTTTCTCGTCGAGAGACTCGACCCAGGAGTTCATCCAGGCTTGGAGATGATTCCCCAGGCCGGCGATCTCGAGGCAGCATTCTGCCAGCTCACTGATTGAAGGCGATGGGTCCGCGTCGCGTAGAATGTCCACCCGCTCAATGATGGTGGGCACCCGGATGGCCAACTTGATGAAGTCTGTCGAGGATGAGAAGGTCGTGCCATCATCCAGCGCATGCTGAATCACACTCAGCGAGGGGAGCCTTTTCCTCGCAGAAATGGCCCACCAGACTGCAGGGCCTCGCAACAGTGTTCCCAGCAGAATTCGTATGGAAGGGTCGAGCGATGCCAGGTCAAGGGAGCCCAGAAGCTGGAGGATGCCACGGATATGCCGTCTCCAACCCTCATCGGGAGCCGCAGTGGCGGAGAAGAACTCGCAAATGGTCAGGAGGTAGACGGCGGCGACAAGCAGCGAAGCATCACGTTCAGAAGCGAGTATCTCCCGACGAACTTTTGCCAAAGCAGAGCCATATGTCATGCGCGCGGCTTCCAGCAGCCGTTCATCGCTGTGCGTCGTCCCTACGTGCACCAGACAGATCGCATCCAAAGCCGTGATCAACGCCGGGGTCTGATCTGCAGACCGAAGGATGTACTCGAAGCCAGGAAAGCGGGAGCCCTGCCGGTCAAAGAAGAGCTCGATGAAGGTGGCCTGGAACTTCATGCGTTCTACCGATGCACTGCGCAACCACTTGATCCATTGGGTCTGACGAGGTGCATATGCCGCTACGGCCGCAAGAAGGGCTTCTCGATCCTTTGCAGGCTGCTTCTGCTTCCGGCGCTTAGCTTTGGGCTTTCTGGTTGCCAGCTGAGCGAGCGCTTCGTCCTTGATCGTCGGGCTCAGGCCGACAGAGGGAGAAGATATGAAAAACAGAGCCGTGTCGCTTGGGGAGTTCGTACGCGCTGACTGGCGCAGTGGGAGCGTCGTGCGCCTTGCTGCCAGCTCCTCCCAGGGCACATACCAGATGCCACTCATGAGGCCTCAATGTTGCGACCTGGCCATTCGAGCCCGCTCAAGCTGCTGTAGATATTTCAGCGCAGTTCGCTTGCGGAGCATACACTACAGCGGACATCGGCCGCGGATCTTCATTGATGGAGGACTGCGCCGCAGCTGACGAAGTGACTGACTGGATGGGTGCCGCGTTCAGCATTGACATGATCCTTCTTGTGCAGGTTAAGGTTTAGCCACATCGTCAATCGCTGCTTTCTTCAGAGCTGAGCTGGGCTCTAAGGAAAGCCAAAATCGACGTCGGGACCGGCTGGCCGGACATCGTGAGTGGCGAGTACATTTGAAGGAACGAGAATCTGCCAACACACAGCTGTGGCTGCAAAGGATGGATGGACGAGAGCGCGCCTGTGCAGGCAGAGACGCGTGACATCACATTAATTCTACTGCCGCCATTGGATTTCCACACTCCAATAAGGCTTTTGACTGGTCTTGCTTTCTAATCCTCACTGCGATTGAACGCAACCACGGAAGGGAGTGTGAGAAGGCAGACTGAGATCTGCAAGCTTCGGGATTGAATACCACGAACCCAGACAGTTGGATGCAACTTACATGCAGCAATATTGGATAGCTCTGCTCATTTGTCTGCCAGATCTGCCGGCAAGTCTGACAACATGTCGGATATGCATGCTGAAAGGCAGGCGCGCTCGCAGCAGTGCGCCAATCAGGACACAACGAGCGATGCAGGGTAGGAGATCGTCAGCAGAACGGCACCTCACCTGTGAAGACGTCTGTCACGGTACGTCATTGTCCTCTGTGAGAGTGCATCTTGCAGGATAACACTTGATCAGGTCCATCGCATCAGACATAGAATGAAACTTCTGTCGCATTGAAGACTGCCGTCCTCGGTGTCTCACGCTCCGTCAGGCGAGGATCCATCGCCCCGGTCCGAGAAAGGTGGCCTCGAGCTCCTTTGGGTTGCCTACGATGGCGGACGAATGGAACGCAAAGTGAAAGGAGCTTCTCACCGAGCTTACAGCAAGGAAAGCCAGTGCGTCAAACGACGCGAGCTTGTCCAGCGCCAGGCGCATTTCCCTTGTTCCCGATGTCACGGAATCCATGCCTCACCATCACTTGTCTGTCGGCCTCTTTTCCACATCCGATGCGACCATTGCCCACTGTTGCGCGTTGCGATCGGACGTGAGCTTCGTATCGAAGGGTTTTTGACCTGATCGAACTAAATCAGACGCGCTGCGGGATCAGATGATATGATAGCTTGCATGCAGAGCTTATCTGCGTGCACCGTATGTTCAGTGCCGAGTGCCTAGGCACGCAATGTTGCCATTGGATCAGTATCGAGTACAACTCGTCCGGCTTGACAGTGTCATGGTCGCAGAGCTCGGGTAGCCCGATCCTACATGGAAGCCTCGCGGGTCTCGGGAGACCCGATCTTGATGAATCGCCTGATGCCATAAGATCGCACGATTGAGGTCACCGGGCTCCATCGCGTAGGTGTAGTCGTGCAGTGCAAGTGTGCATGTTCAGCGCAGGATGGCATTTTCGGTGGGTCGCCCATTGTAGGACGCAATCGGGTGCAGAAAGCCGATCTGCCACGGAAGGTACTCCGACTGGGTCGTTTCGGCTCGCGAAATGAAGATACTGTAGCAATGCAACGTCGCGAAGCAGCGTGAGTAGCTCCTCGACCTTGATGACTATTTTCGAGTTGGGCCAGAGGACGAAAAGAGGCGACATGCTAGGCGAAGCACCTCCCCTTTACCGGAGGGCATTAGGCCCTGGCAGGTCATGTGTGGCTGGTCGCGTTACGTCTAGTGTGTCTCGGCTTTGGGCTGGCAAGCGTCGCATTATTAAAAGATGTTGTAAGCCCTGCTCGCCTCTCGTATGGGTTGCATCACTGCTGACTCTACGATAAGTGTCTCGAGCAGGCAGTGTACCCGTACCGTCCCAGGTCCATGAACGCGCGACTCTTCCGAGGCCTGCTGTGCACCAGATAATGTGTCTCACTATATGCTTGACTCTAGATTGGCGCGAGATCGCAGTGACTCGCTGCTCACGTGGCGTCATGGGAACACGGAGAGTGAAGTCCGAACTCTGCGCAACGAATCAGCTCTCGAGCAATAAGCCGGCGGAACCGATTTCATTTCGGAAGCGCAGCAACAGACACCAATCGTTGTGGGCGGGTGTCATGCTTGTCAGGAGATGGTCCTGGCAAGTCTTCGAATAGAACAAGCGTGGGGTATATTCGGGTAGAGGAACATATCTGTCTCCAGCGTACAGCATATGTGCAGGCGAAGGGAGGTGCATCGTGCTATTGACCGGGCTGGCAGAGCGAGACGACATGGGGCAAGACGTGAAGAAACTTGCCTGTAGAGCGGCCGCGATCGATGTGTGAAGTCGTCATTCTTTCTCGGTGCTGCGATTGGAGTATGAGCTGAGCGAATGGGCACTGAGCCTCGCGTGACGACTGCATCGATGAAGAGCGGTTCTGCGTTGCGCCGGAGGTGTCTGCGATGCCTGCGAGATGTCGATCCCGAGTGCTCAACGTCGTGCCCCGAGCTACGCTGATGAGCGTCCTGGTCGAGGTCGCGTGGGGCAACGACTGCTAGGGGCAGACAGCCGCAAGTGTCAACACGTCGACGCTACACCAAGTCTGGCGCCATTACCTCTTTCCGAGCCGCATGACCACGACGACGCGAGATCCTGTGCTTGACATCAACAACCATCGACGATGCTGCCGATCCCACGCAGCTTGACGCAGACCGCCCCATTGTGACGTCGACGTATAGACGTGTGTTGTGCGTGGTGGACCCATGATCTCCCCTTTGGCACCCCCTGTCCATAGTCAAGGGCGCGCGGATAGCAGCGATCCGTTACGTTAGTCTGCAACGGGAAGCGCCAGAGAATGCATGCGTGGGTGTGAGATCTGTAGCGTTGGAAATATGCTGTCAGCATGGTTGACTCGTCGCTCAGGCCTTCTGGCGCTTGGGAGACACGAATATCCGAAGTGAAGATTGACTCGCGTGCGAACCTGGCTTGAACTGTGCCCTTCCTGTCGTCTGGAGCTCGTTGTAGCGTGGGCGTAGTCGCGGTTTCACCCCACGATCTTCCGCTACGGGCGGGATAATATGGGGAGCAAGCAGGAGACGGCGCCGTCTTCCTCCCGAGCAGTTCTTCAGCCCTACCGGGATGCTGGAACAGGCTATGCGACGTCTCGCAGCGAGAACGTCGGAAGAACCACTGAGGCAGGTGTTAAGGAGCATGTCTCGGACACCACAATGCTCATACGCCTTGCTCAGATCAGCCCAAGGCTTTTCAATCGCACTGTCCATGGGGCCTCAAACGCTGTATTTGCCCGTCAAACTTGGCAGTGATCGATCATCCCATCTGGCTTGGCATCAGCTGTTTGTACACCGTAGCTCCTGTGTTGACAGAAGACGCTACGGCATTGCGGCAGCACTGGTCTGACTCAGTCCTTGTATACATGCATTCCCTGTCCGGGGCCGAATCGCTGGCTGAATGGAGCAAGGATTGCGAGCTCGCCGGTGATCATGTCTTGCTGCATACCGGTGCAGAGAGTCCAGGACCATGTGTGAACTGCTGCCAACTCGCGTGCATCACATCGCGGATACCGTCCTGGCAATATGAGCCGCAGTTGTGCCTGGACTTGCATCGCGTGAGCGGGGCCGTCAGCCAGTCACGCCTAGGAGGGGAGAACTGCCATGGTCCGGCGTTCAGCGTGGGCAGGCCCTCGTTTGCGTGCAGTGGGAGAGTGCACAGCGTGCACCACGCCGCATGCTTCTCTCCGGTCTGATCTTGAGGTGCCTGCAGTCGGGGACCAAGGCGCTGCTCGCGACACAGCTGGGGACTGGTCGCCGTGCGTCACGCGAGTCGTGTCACTGACGACTGACCTGGATCTCGTCACGGATGCAGGCCGCGACTTTGGGGCCGCCTACTCTCCGGCCAGGGTAGATGCTGGTGTGGTGCACTCTGCACTGGCGCCATTTCGGTGCTTGCCGGTCTGTAATCCCTTGAAGCGATCGTGCCAACGGGTCGACGTCACGCGTCACCCCTCGAGTGCGATGGCGGGCAGGATGGCGGGCACATCTGCACTCGGCGTCGGCATCGAGTCGACGTGCACGCGGCGGGTTCGCATCTGCCTCCTCCCGGCCGCGCATTGGCACGGCGCTGCTCACGAGACCTCCCATCTGTGCCAGCAACAGCACCATGCGAAGGTCCCACGCCGCATGTACTGCGCGGTCAATCTCACAGCGTGGCCCGCTAGCCGTCGATCGTTTTGCTGCAGAGGGATGGACTAGAGTCAGCAGGCGTCGCATCCTGGCGTGGTGCCTGATCTGGAGGCGTGATGCTGTGGATGGAGACGGCGCTATCCCAAGTGCCGTCGCGAGGGACTTGGGCGCGTTCGGTGATGATTGCATGTCGAGGTGGTCACGCTGCGCGCTTCGTATTGCGAGCGCAAGTGAAGCAGAGATCAAGTGCGAAGGTTCGCTGGCGTCGTCCCAGCCGTTTGCCATCGGCTCGGAAGGGGCAGCAGCTGGAAGACAGGCTGCCACTATTAGCGACTGCTCCACCCGTTGCATCGCGGTCCGCAGCCGGATGATGACAGGCTGGACGAAGGCGGTGGTCAAGACGACACCACAGGCGTCAGACCGGCTCCGCCATGGCAGCCATGCGCATGTCGCCTACATGTGCGAAGAAGGGCCAGATTGCTTGCTGCAGCAGAAGAGGCGAAATCATGATAGCAGCGGCAGCCATCACCGATCCCCCATCTCCGCGCCTCGACTGGATGATTGGTGCACAGATATGGTAGCTCTGTCGCCTCTACATATACTGCGTCGGCAGCAAGACTGCAGGAATCCGCCACCGATGCGGGCCTTCGCTCCACGCTTGTCTGCGTGCAACACCACCACCGGTCATGCCACTCTCGACGCCGCGCGCGCGCCTCATGTGCCGCGCAACAGGAAGGCAGCGGGGGTGCGGTGCACGAGCGTGGCGAGCGCGAGGACCAAAGCGCGGCGAGAGGGCGTGTGTGTGTTCGTGTTGCTCCGACGAAAGCCTTGCTCGTTACGTGCATGGTCCGAGATTCAAGCGCCCGGTGCTGCGCGCTCTGTCCAGCATAAGCGCAGCCGGCCAGCATGTCCGTGAAACAGCCGACATAACATCGTGGTTGAAGCCGCGGGAGTTGTACAAACCTCCACCGAACTTGGCCATTCAACCTCGCACGCTACTGTGGCCCTTGCGTTGCTCGCCACGGGTGCTGATGGCTGGTGAACCACCGCGACGAGACCCTTGTGAGCGGTGGGGACGCGATGACTTCAGCGCATGGGACTGCCGCTAGCAGCCACGTCGTCGGTGAAATGCCCAGGTTCGTCCACGCTGTGCACACTGCCATCCGCAGGCGCAGGTACGCGCGCGCAATGTGGTTGTTTTTGACACCGTCTGCAGCCGCCGCCACGGCCGCCGCCGCCGCTGCTGCTGCTGCTGCTGCTCCCGGTCGTGAGGAGAGATGATGGGGAGAACCGGGTCGGCGTTGGGCATGGTCGCGATGGTGGGCGCACGACCAGGAGCAGCAGCAGCAGCAGCAGCAGCAGCAGCAAGACCGTAGTCGGGCAGGCCGTGGGCGGCAGGCAGCGCGTGCTCGCGGTCTGACGACGACGATGGGCCCTGAGGAGCAACGCTGGCGTCCGAGTGGGTGGGCCAGCAGGCGAAGAGACGGCGGCGGCAGGACGGGCAGGGAGCAGGGCGGCAGGCTTCGATCTCGTCTTCCAGAAGCGCCAAGCTAGCGGGTACGAGTCACGGCCGGCCGGGATCAGGGGGGTGGAAGCGAGGGGCGGTGACATGGGCTGCAGAGGAGCGACGCAGGTCATAATCATCATCCGCGCCTCCACCCAGCAGCAGTGCAGGAGACGGCGGCCGGGGTCTGGCAGCAGCAGCATCGTCACCGCGCGCGAGATGCAGCAGCTCGAGTCGTCGTCGATGCTGCTGCTGCCACTGCATGCCCGTGGTTCGCGGAGCCCGACCCGCGGCGCGCGCAGGCGGGCGAAAAGGCAAAAGGGCCCTGCGAGCAGAGACGAGCCTAGTGTCATTGGACGGCTCATGCTGAGCAAGCCGGTCGAGCTTAAAGTCAAGGTGATCTCACCAGCCAACGCCCCCCCGTCCGTGGGCGTGTCGCATATAGAGCTTGGGCGCTGCTACGCTGTTGCTGCTGAAGGCACACGCGCCATCTCGCCGCTGTCCTGCTTGTCATCGTCGTGGCCTCGATCCTCCGTCCGCCACCCACCCGACATCTCATCCCCTCTCGCCATCCACCGCGTCGTCGTCGCCGCCACCGCCACCGCCGCGCCGCGCCGCCGTGACACCGACACCGACGCCGACCCTCGACTGCCCCCACCAGCGCGCTCAGAACCTCGACCCGCCGGTGCGTAGTTGGGGCGCGTGTGGGAGAGCAGCCTCACCTTGCCTACCTCGTTGGGTGCGCTCGCTGCTAGCGCAGATCCACTCTGAAATCCACCGGCACCCGCCTTCGGGCAGTGAAGTCAAGCTGGCGTCCACCACTTCCTTCGACACGAGCACTCCTCCTCCGCCCCTGCAGGCCAGTCCAGGGCGCTCTCCCAGCATCGACAGTGTCAGCACTCCCCGCTCCGCCTCCCACGCATATTCTTCCGCCGCCGCCGCCGCCGCCACCACCACCCACCACAAGCGCGCACGCGACGACGACTCCTTTTTGCGCTGGCACCAGAACGCCGCCGCCGACGGCCACGCCAGCGTTGACGATTTCGACGCCGACGACATCCTCTTCCCGCAAGACACCGACGACGAGGAAGAAGGAGTCGACTTGCCGCTCTTTCCCGCAGCATCGCCCCTCCCGCACATCAGCGTCGGCGCGATGCCCGCCTCCTCGCCGGCAATCGACATTGCCACCAGCCGGCAATCCTCGGGCTCGCCGCGCAACCAGCAGTCCAACCTGACCACTCAGATCCAGCAGTCGAATTCGCAAGAGCGATCCAATTCCTGCATGGCCGCCCCGGCACTCCCCGATCACGCACACACCATGAAGCCGCGACAGGAGTCGGTCAGCATGCTCGGCACCACACCCTACGGGGCGCGACAAATACCAATGAGCGGCCGTCTGGACCGCCGCGAGAGCGCATACAACCTGTCCAACAGCCTCGTGGGCGGCATGAGCTGGGGAGGAATCTCCATGGGCAGCTTCATCCGAGATGAGTGAGTACGGGAGAGGATGGAAATTTGGGGGACGGCACTGACTATGAGGTAGCGTGATGATGGCCGGCACATCCCCCTACGGCGGCATGAAGTCGCCTTCCTTCCACTCGTCATCCTACCTCCCCAAGATGGAGGCGAATTACATGAGAGACTACGTGTGTTGTGACATCCACCTTGACTCCATGCACGAGCTGCTCCAGCACTACGAAGAGGCACATGCTGCACAACCCACCCAGACCATGGGACGAACGCCGAAAGACCAACAATACCCGAGTAGCAGAGCCGCCAATGCCACCAGCACCGCGCAGGCCGTGCAACAGCAGGCGCAAAGCCAGAATGGCGGCATGAACCACCAACCGTCGTCTCTCTACCAACCGCCGCCCCCGATGCCCGCCGCCTCTCCCATGTTCGGTGGCCAAAGTCAGGATCACATTGGCACATTTGATAACCTCGATGACATGGACATGGATGATGGAACGCCGGCGCCACAAATACAGCACCCGCACTTCCAGCCCCAGCCGCAGTTTGGTCGACAGCAGCCCCGAGGCCCATCTGTCAACGTCAACCTCGCCAATGCCTTTCAAGGGCAAGGGCTGAACACGGCGACTCCCACCACGCCGCATGCGCCGCAGCAAAACATGGGTCTCCCACACAATCCCACCGTATCGTCAGTCAACACCCCCAGCCTGACTACCCAGACCAGTGCTCAGCAGACTGCTACCCCTGATCCCTCACAACCTAGTACGCCCGCCGAGCTTGATCCCGACTTCCTCGCATCCATGGGCAACCTGACCAGCTATGACATGAACGGGCTCAACGGCGGCAACCTCGACTTCAGCGGCTTCAACACGGGCAACATGAACAATGGTGGGTCAGCAACAATCGATAATCCCGAAAAACGGTTGCTGAGCAAACAAGGCTATGGCAACAAGGCCTTCGTTCCCAACCCCGCATTCACCAATGCCCAGAACAGTGAGCTCGCCAAGCGTGTGCGTGAAAGCCAATTGCTCAACGGTCTCGCCGGCGTGGGAGGCTTTGTGGGCGAGGAGATCAAGCCCTTCAAGTGCCCCGTCATCGGGTGCGAAAAGGCATACAAGAACCAGAATGGTCTCAAATATCACAAGCAGCATGGCCACCAAAACCAACAGCTCAAGGAGAATCCCGACGGCACCTTCTCGATCGTGGACCCGGCAACATCCATCCCATACCCGGGGACCGTGGGCATGGAGAAGGAGAAGCCTTACCGCTGCGAAGTGTGTGGCAAGCGCTACAAGAATCTCAACGGACTCAAGTACCATCGCCAACACAGCCCGCCATGCAACCCGGACCTCAAGCTCGCCACACCGATGGGCATGCAGAACCTGAATGCCAACGTCGCCGGTGCTGGCCTGCCCGGCATGGGTGAGGGCATGGGCTACTAAGTGCAATGGGCGGCTTTAGCTCCGCGCTTCGCTTGCGGCACCGGCACGGATTTCATGCTGCACCCCTTCACCGCTCACGCTCACACCCACACACCCGACCACTTGCGCGGGTTGACTCATCGTCTGGCACCGATGCACGGGAGCTGCAGGCCATGCATGGACCCCGTCATCGAGGGTCTGATCGGCGGTGTCTCTTCTGTGGGGAAGCAGACACTCGACCACATTTTCCTTTTATGTTGACACCACACACAGAGCGTATCGTTTCAGCAAGGCGTTCGGGAGCATTTGGAATGACTCTCCCCAGGAACACCGGATGTTCCGGGCGAGATACCTAGCTTCGCAAGACACTTCTTGCCATGATACCCCTTTCAGAGCGATTTTATTTTGGGCTGCATCCGGGATTGAGGAGTTGGGCACGGGAGAGGAAGCATGGGGAAATGCGCATTGATCGTCTTGTGTTTTTGTTCTTCCTTGTTCATGACTTGCACGACGCAATGGTCGATGGGACCCGGTTCCGCTTCAAAAGTTGCCGTCTCGTGATTGATCATCTTGTCGCGCAGAGGGTAGATGCAGAAAGTGACGGGTCGCAACACACGGATAGACAGCGGCAGCAATATCGCACGAGTCAGATGATTTGGACATAGAGGCCTGCAAATGTACACACCCTTGCGGATGCTCTGCGCTCCTCTCGCGTCACCCGTCGTATTCGTAGGGAGAGGTACAGGTACCGTGGCGTCCGAACGACGAGCGATGGCGATCAGCTGGCCATTCTGCCTTGCCTGTACGCATGTTGAGCCAAGCGCCACCCGACATACAGCCGCGGCTCCGACCCTCCGTTCCTCCCCGACCGCCGAAGGACATGATGATTGGCAGACTCGCAGCCCGAGCAGCCGAGCAGCAGCAGAGGGCGATGTTCGCTGCCGCCGCATGCTGCATCCGACATGCTCCGACTGCACATGCACGCGATCAACAACCACGCACCAGACAGCACGACGACAACCAGGACGACACCACGACATGTCACCTTGCGAGACGTCGCCCGCTGCACCCCCGCGGCCGGACGAGGACGAGCGCAGCAGCAGGACGCATATCATCCACATCCACCGCCCCTGTCCGCGCCCGACCAACCTCCCTTGGCGCGAGCCGCCACCGCCTGCGAATCCCATTGTCAAGGGTCTCCCGTTGCATTATGCTGCCATCCTGTGAGTCGTGACCCGTGCCACTCCCTCTGGTCTGACTCGACAACCGGCATCACAAGCCTTCCTGCCACCATGTCGCTTCCGCTCCATCTCCGGCGCTCGATCGCATGCAACGCGCACGCACACGCCCCTCTGCCCTCCCCGTCGCCTGTCCGCCCGCCTGCACTCCCCTGCCCGGAGGTCATGGAGTAGAGACTGACGTATGTGTCGGCTTGCTTCGGCGGCCACAGGATTTCCAAAGTGGGCTTCCTGCAGCGAGTCTTGTGGAAGAACGCCGGCTTCGCCTCTCTCCGCGATCGTCCTGAATTGGACGGCTTCGAGCCGCGATATGAGCCGCTGGTGATCAAGAGTGCAGCTGATGCGGCGGCGACCACGGCGGCGTTGGCGGAGGAGGGCAAGTATCTTGAGACGCTGAGCCGGGAGGGGTGGGCGGAGAGGAGATCCTCGGCCAAGACACATTGGAGTGTGCTGGATTACCATGACGCCTACCTCTCGGGCACCTTGACGCCGACTGCTGTGGTGAAGGCGCTTTTGCCGTTGATTTCGCGGACCGCTAAGACCCCGCATCAGCATGCCACGGCGTATCTGCAGGTCAAAGAGAATCTGGTCTTGAAGGCTGCCGAGGAGAGCACGAAGAGGTATGCGGCAGGCACAGCTCTCAGCGTGCTGGATGGCGTGCCGGTGGCCATCAAAGATGAGATGGATCTGCGGTGAGGGGACATGTCACGCGTCGGACGACTGTTTTGAGCTAATGGTAACACAGTGGCTACAACAAATGCTTCGGCTCTAAGATTGACTACACCCGCAAAGATGACGCCACAAGCTATTGTGTTCAGAAATGGCTCGATGCTGGTGCTGTCATCGTGGGCAAGACCAACATGCACGAGCTAGGCGCCGATACCACGAACAACAACCCCAACTTTGGCACACCTCTCAACCCAAATAATCCCAAATTCTATTGCGGCGGAAGTTCTGGCGGAAGTGCGTATAGTGTTGCAGCTGGATTGACCCCGTTGTGTGAGGGTAATGACGGCGGAGGCAGCATCCGACTGCCGGCGAATTACTGTGGTGAGCACTGCCTGTCTCACATCATATCGATATCAATTCGGAGACAGAAGACTGACCGTGGTTCCCAATTCTTCAAGGTCTGTATGGTTTGAAGCCTTCTGCAGGTAGAATCTCTGGCCGCCCCACGGCGAATCTCGCAAGGAGTAATGGCGTGGCCGGACCGCTGGCTGCCAACATGGTCGATCTCGAGATTGGCTATCGCATCATGGCTCAACCAGATCCGCTAGACAATGATGCCAGCCTGTTTCAAGTACCGGGTTCTGCATCGACGCAGAGTAGCAAGCACAAAGTCCTCGGCATCTACACTCCCTGGTTCGATCGAGCCGATGCTCCCGTCAAATCCGCCTGCCAATCCGCCATCGACTATCTCGTCTCCCATCAGGGCTACAGCACTGTCGACATCACTCTTCCACTCCTCAGCAAAGGCCAACTCGCCCACGCCATCTCTATTCTCGGCGAACTTGCCACTGGTGTGCTCGAACTTGATCAACACAAACTCACTCCCGCGAACAAAGTGCTCCTCGGCATCGCCAGGCAAACGACTGCTGTGGACCTCCTTCAAGCCCAACGTTTGCGTAACCTCATCATGCAGCACCTCTCTCATTTATATCAGGCACACCCTGGTCTCATCATCGTCACTCCCACGACTCCCAATGCTGGCTGGCGTATCGGAAGAGGCGAACTCGCTTACGGCATGACCGATGGCAACCAGCAGGTGCGGAACATGGAATATGTCTGGTTGGCAAACTTTACAGGGTGTCCGGCGATCACGGCTCCGGTGGGATTTGCGGACGACCCAGACGGGAGGATTCCCATGGGCCTGATGGGAATGGCAGAGTGGTGCGAGGAGGATTCTCTGATTGCTTTCGGGTATCATCTGGAGGCGTATTTGAGCGAAAAGTACGAGGGCGGGAGAGTGAGGCCTGGGAATTGGACTGATGTGGTGGGGTTGGCGAAGAAGGGCGTGTCGTCGTGATTGTGAATTTGAGGCGAAGGACCACCCGTGTTCCTTTGTCGCCATGCCACCAGGAGCAGAGGGCGTTGGCATGCGTATTATGAGGCAACCTCGGCAAGACCTGTGCGCGCTCGCCTCCGAAAATCCACCCCTGCTCAGCAGACATTATACCAACTGCCAAGATTGCTCGAGACCAATGAGTCTTACCAACGAGGCTTCTGGGAGAAAAACTTCTTCGGCATGGGCAGGAGTTCTCAGAGCCGCTAGGCTTTTTATTGGCCTGGCCGGATGAGGATGTGTTGATGAGGAGGACAATCAACGATGGCGAGGAAATGCTGCAATAGTCGCGGGAGGAGCATCGCGCGGACGAAATGTATAAAAAAAGAGGCCCTACCTGCTCGCGTACACATGTATACTCTCGCGCACAAACGCGCGCTCCTCGATCGCTCATCAACCAAAAAAAAAAAAAGGATTGACAATCGACTTGTCCCTCCCGCCCCCCCACGTCCTCCTCACAACAACACTGATGATGATGAGCGCCCTCACGCTCGCCGCCTTCCACTGCGGCAACACCTGCCGGCGACCCCTTCGTCATCCCGGGCACATGTCTGAGAACCCAGCAGTGCTACTACTACTACAGCGACTCACCCGCATACAACGCAGGAATTTGTGGCTCGCGGGACAGCAGCAGCAGAAGCCGACGAGGACGGTCGATGATTCGGGTCCGAATCAGACCAGTGTCAGTGTCAGTCACTGGGGCGCGTAGGTAATCTCGACAGCAGTTTTCTCTCTCTCTCTCTCTCTCTCTCTCTCTCTCTCTCTCTCTCTCTCACACACACACACACACACACACACACACACACTCACTCACTCTCATTTTTGCGGGGGCGGAAAGAAGGAATGATGGGATCAAGGCGTGAATGAATGAACGAACGAACGAACGAACGTGGCACTGACGCTTTGGCCGGTATTGATGTGAGTTTCCTGCTGTGGTGGTGTGTGCTCTGGAGTGAAGAGAGAAGAAGAAGGGAGATTGAGAGGGAGAGGACTAATCAGAAGGGGAGGATTGGATTGGATTGGGGTGCGGTGGTAATGCGTGCAGAGCAAGCCCCGCGGGGGGAAAGCAATGCGCAAGAAAGGTTGCAATCTTCCTTTTTTTTTCTTCTTGTCAGATGTCGATATGCGCCTCTGTGGATCTTGCTGTCGCGTGCATATTCCGCGCTACCTTATCCTTTCGAGAGATGCAAGGTCGGTACCCAACATCAGCAAGGTTAGCTGCGAAGCAGGCCTTGCTGCCCGCCGATTTGCGCTGCTGTGGTGTATTATTGAAGACGTTGCAACGCCGGAAGCCTTGCCCTCGAAAACGGGAGCTCACTATGGTTTTATGTGCAGACTGGTGGTGCTCGACGAGGGACGAACGTTGGCAGACCCTCTGCTGTTGTCATTCTAAACTGACTCTCAACTTCTCGCGAATGCTTTCCGGAAACATCTCCTGGAAATATGAACGCTTCACGAACAGCAGTCTAGCCCCTTGGTCGGATTTCTTCGTCCTCCTACGGCCATGTCGTGGTGTCATTTAAGCCCATGGAGAAACGGCGGGAGATTTCGACTCTGACTTTAGCTCGCGGGAAAATCTTACTGAAAGGTTCATGTCGTGGGTGTGAACGGGAGAAGTTGGGACATTTTCGAGGCAGTACGATGACCAGTCTGGACTTGCCTCTGATCTGTCCCTCACTACTCTGGGCCTGCGGACATTGAGATCGACGATCAAAGTCGATACTGCTGTTCGAGGACGATTGCGAATAAGGGTTCGTCGCATCTCTCTCTCGAGCGAGGAGGAAGAAGGGAATTGAACGAGGCCACGTTCACGTGCGTCCCCAGGCTGATTTCTTCGACCCCTCCCTCGCGAGAGCTCAATCCTGAAGCCGATCTCGAAACCACGACGAGGGTCGAAAAAGAACGCAGTTGCTCGAACCAGAGACACAAATTCCTCATCCGTCAAGCGAGAACATCTTCCATGACAGTAGCGACCGCCACGGCATGACTCGCTCGTCCTGTTTAGGCAGATGTACAACACGACGAAACGAGATGATACCAACGGACGAAACGTGCCTCGCAACCCTCTCTCTCACACACACACACACTCTCTCTCTGTCTCTCTCCCTCTCTCACACACACACCTACACAAACTCGAAACTCACGTCGGAACCTCCTCATGTCACGTCCGTTTCACCCTCCACACACCCTCTCAACTCACTTCCACCTCCCAATCCCAGCCCCGTCCGTCGGTCCCATGCCCTTCCTCCCACGCGAGCCTCACTTTTCCTTCCCCGGCCGCTCATGATCCTCATCCATCCTTCCCAACATTCCCTCTCATCAGCCATACATACCTTCCACACACACACCCGACGGGCATATCCCCGACCCGACGTCCCTCACATCAACCCCAGCGTCGCAGCTTGATAGACTCTCCCACAAAAGTTTTGAACAAAAGTCCCCTTCAAGATTCCCTGACCCTAGCGCCTCCACAAACAAATAAACAGACAAACAAAAAAAAAGGCAAAGAAACATTCACATCCTCACCATTCAAACCAAACAAATCCTTTTCCAAAATTTATTACTCAAATCAGTCAATCAAACAATCAGTCAGTCAGTCAGTCAGTCAGTCAATCAACCAATCCCATCACTCCATCATCACATCAAACAAAACCAGCAAAAATAAATGTAGAGAGAGACTTTGCATACCTGTCCCCGTGCCCCCAAACCGCGCGCGGGCATCATCTCATCGGTTATTATCATACATAGAACGAAGAAGCTTTTTCGCTTCACTTTTTGCCAACCCTTGCGAGAGTCTCGCCTACAAATCAATTACCCAAAAAACAAAGCCGATGAAGCTTTTTTTTTCATTTCATTTGCTGCGCGATTTTTTTTATTTTATTTTTAAAATGAAAATTTTAATTTCACAATTCGCCCTCGTTTCACTATTTTTCCGAAACAGACAGCGTCATGGTTGGTGCCAAGCAATTATTTCCGCTTTTTCTTTTCTTTTTGGATACAATCGTGAAGGAACGGTTGGGAAAATGCGGCCCCGCGATATCTCCGGGTTTGGTGGTGACTGCAAGTGGCAGCTGAAATGGTCTGTCTGATACGGATGGCACCGCACTGGCCTGTAACAGGGAGGTGAGTGTGAACAATGCATGCCATTGCTACGCTGTTGGTGCCTGTTCATCCTCTATCTATGCCGCACAGCTCACCATCGACGGGTTGTCATCTCATAGCAGCAGCAGCAGCAAGCAATGAAGCCAGGTTGAGTCCAAAAAAAAAGAACTCCTCATCATCGCCATCCCGGAAAACGAGACCGGGCCAATCCAGATCAGCCCGTGCCGTGGTTCCCATCACCGCAAACCCGCTCGTGTCGCCGCGCATTGCCTTACTCCCATAATGCCTGTCCATATCGACTTCCCGAAACGCCGTGCTAATAAAAGACCTGCCCAATTTCGCATCCGCAGCAAAGGCAAACTTGCGCGAAAAAAAGGTCCGCTCTGCCTCGCTGTGCGATTCTGCTCCACGTGATGTATAAACGCCTGGGGTGGAAAATGCATGAATGTTGCCCCACCAAGTGTTGGGGATGTTCGGGGATTCTTCGTAAATTTCGAGATTCGTGTGACGTGACCTCGAAATGCTGAGCAGCACAGTTGTGTGCAAAGTGGCAGGAGCACTCCAATCACGCTGCTGCTCGGGATGCCTGATGGGCGACCAGCGCATTGTTTTCCGGCGCCGAGTATGGCCTGGATGAACGGCGTCGGGCCAAGAGCCGGCTCAACTCGGGATGATTGCCCCGCTCGGACTGCTCTTTTAGGTATTGCTCGAGTTCCGGAGGCAGGCTCTGTCCTTGCTCCCAGGCGGCAATGATGCGCTGATTGAAACTCTGCTCCAGTGCATGATCTCGTCGGCGCTCGAGTTCTGCAACGTGCTGTTCGCGGGCAGCAGCTTCCGATGGTGATTCTCGCTCCGTCTCTGTCTCCGCATCGGCGTTTTCGTGGTCGTCCGCGTCTGATACATTGTCGTCGTCCATGTCTTCGTCGTCATCCTCGTTGATGGTGGGCTGCCGATTGCGGCTCATCTCGGCGTCTTCCACGATGATGGAGATATCCGTCTTTCTCGTGATGCTGTTCCGGCGGTCCACTGCAGCCGCGTCCCTGCGATCGACCCAGGGGCCGATTTCATCGCCCGTCGTGTCCAACACTTTGACGCCCTCGTCCTTCTCGTAGCGTTCCCGGGCCCACTTGGTGCCTTCCCAACAGCAAAAGTCCTGAATCTCGCCATACGTCAGGCCGAGGGTGTCAAAGGCGTCAAAGAGGCGCTTGTGATGCTTGAAACGGCCCAGGCGCATGCGATGGGGCGGGTGGCAGTAGTTGAGGCCGGGATAGCGAGCTTCGGCCGAGTTGAGGTCGCCGTAGAAGGTGGCGACTTCGATGCGCACCTCGGGCACCAGGTTCCTAGCCAGATGTGCCGAGAAGGAAGGCGGGTCGCTGGGGCCGGGGTTGGGGTAGAGGTAGGAGTAGAGCAGGTGAGCGACGGGCGTCTGACGCTTCATGGCGGCGGCGGCGGGAGTGCAGCGCGATGTGCGTGTTGCGGAGTCTCGGGTGTCGCGGTGAGGCGGGGTCCGACGGTCCGAAGAGCCTCACAGCAGCGGTGGTGGGGAGCGAGGGTGGTGGAGCAGCGTGGGCGGTGGTGGTGTTGGTGGTGGTGGTGGTGGTAGTGGTGGTGGAGGAGTGGAGGAAAAGTCGGCGGCGGGCAGGGTGAGGAGGGAGTGGTGTAGCGGACGGCGGATGATTGGGGTGATTTCCCACGACGCCGATAGCGTTCAGCGCGCGTGAAATGAGGGCCAAAGCAGGGCCAAATTGAGCGGCGAAGTCTGCTTTGCAACCACGTTTAGAGCGCGCACGCCGACGAGGGGCGCATCAGGGTTGATGGCGGCGGCAGATGAAGCGGACCAACCACGTGCGAGCGGGGACGACGTGCGGCGCAGTGACGAGTGGCAGCAGGGAAGCGGCGGTGGGTGTCGACAGCAGTCAGTGGGAGGGTGGGAGGGAGGGAGGGGAGGAGAGGAGAGAGGAGGACAGGAGGAAGAAATCACTCACCACCTACGAGTACCGAAGTCAGTCGGTCCAGTACGGTACCTGTTCTACCACCTCCCTCCTCCCTCCCGTCTGCCATTCCCCGGCCAGCGCCCAGCCCGCGTCTCCAGCACTCTCCAGCTCCACCCGCCACTGCCTCTGCATCTGCTGTCCATTTCCTCCTCCTCCTCCGCCTCCGCCTCCGCCTCCTCCGCCTCCTCCGCTGGCCACGCGACAGCACATCTCGCCCAGCAGCCCGCCAGCCCGCGGCAGCACGATGCCTGATCTGCGCCGCCTGACATGGACTGCTCGCCTCCGTTGTCAGACGGCCAGCGCACCGGCGGCAGCGGTCTGGTGCGCTGGGCGTTGGCTCCCTTGCGAACCGTCCCCCAACACGCATCAGCAGCAGCATCATCATCATCGTCGTCGATGCCCCGCCCGCAGCGGCCTCGACGACATGAGGGAAACTTGGGCCCTCGTCTCGCTTTGCCGCCAGCATGACCACTCACTGCACCCAGCCAATGCTCGCCCGCGCTCATATCTGCTGCTGCTGCTGCTCCTCCAACGGCCCACTCAAAAAATCGTCCGGACCCTCAAAACTGCCACCACCGCCCGCCGCAGATCGCCGTTGCGTCACACGCTGCTGCACGACAGGCATCCCCGTCCGCAGTCTAGACACTCCGCGCGCCATCATCACCGGGAAGAAAGGGCATGGCCCGGGTGAAGCGAGGCAGACGCGTGCCGCGCGCCCTCACGGCGCGTGGGACAGCCAAGCCAGCTCATCACGCTGCTCTGGGTGCGTGAGATTGCGTGCGCGCGCTGCGTTGGCTCCAGCGCTGCCACGACGGCGAGTGCGCAAAGTGTATAGGCGAACAAGGCATGTCATTCCGCGCCCGTCGCCCCGACGCGCCTCACTCCTGCGCCCGCTCATCATGCACGGCGATGGAGGTGCATGCTGCTGCATGGTGTGAACTCTGCCCGCCCGCTTTCCCCATGCGGAAATCTAAGCGAGCCGCATCCTCGCCACGCAACTCGGCCTGCGACACGACCCGTCTCTGCACCTTCGCAGACCGACACCACCACGCAATTTTCCTCGCTCTCCCCTCTGGACGCGTGACGTGCAGAGCGATCCTGGTCCACAGCAAGCCAACCTGCCCACCTGACTGCCGTCTCCCGCACCATCGGAGCGTTTCGCACCTCTTCATCCGTCGGGGCCCGCGCGTGGAGACGGGGAAAAAAAAAGAAATGCCAGCACAGTGTCTCGGAAGCGTGGCCACATCAGCCGACAATTATCTCTTTGCCCTAGCTCAGGGCGCGGGAACCCAGGTCGCTACGATCGGATCTGACGATGCCCTTCGATACTTGGACGCCACCTCCCTGAAGCCTACCAAAACGATCCAACGCGCCCATGCCGGCGTTGCATGTCTGGAGTCCGGCGGCTCTGCCCGTACATTTGTGACCGGTGGCCGGGATGGCGTGGTCCGCGTCTGGGATAGTCGAGCACAGAAGACCGCCGAGCTGGTCGACCCAAAATCAAATGGAATCGCTTCCTTGGCATGTCACGACCAGTACATTGCTGTCGGGACGGAAAGTCTCAAAGAAGGGCTGGGCGATGTAAGCGTCCTGCTGTTTGACACAAGGAATCCCGCGGCGCCCCTCCGACAGTACATTGAGTCGCATACCGACACCGTGACTCAGCTGCAATTCCACCCAACACAACCACATGTCTTGCTGTCTGGCAGTACCGATGGGCTGGTCTCCATCTTTGACGTCAATCATGAGGATGAAGATGATGCTTTGCAACAGGTCCTCAATCCACGATCTGCTGTCCACTGTGCCGGCTTCCTGGCCCAGGACCAAGCGTATGTCGTGTCGACTGACGAGCAGTATTCCATCTACACCTTAGCGAAGACTGCGTCTGAGGATGAGGAGCTGCCGCCGCCATTGCAATTCGGCGACGTGCGGCAGAAGCTCGATTGCATGTATGTGATTGACGTGCTCGTGCAAGCAGACGGGCCTCCGCTCATCGCATATGGCCATAATGAGAAGAAAACCCTGGGAATTACCTCCCTCGGAACTCCTGGAGCGTGGGCTTTTGGCCACAAAATTGACCTCCCTGGCGCGCATGGTGACGAGGTCGTGCGAGATTTGCTCCTCGTCGAGCAACACGCTTTTACTTGCGGAGAGGATGGCAATGTCAAGGCATGGTCTCTAGGGTGATGACTCCATGTAGGTCTCCACCTCCCAAGACCGGCAGCAATGTCGCTCACAAGGATTCAACGACTCTCATCCCACGATTCCACGTAACGTCATTCGCTTTGTTCAACTTTCCACGACTTTTGCAGCTCCTCTCCTCTTCACGACCTTCCTGCCCTGCCTGAGCAGTGTCGCACTGCTGTTCATTTGCTTCCACCATGAATGAGGTAATGCTTGGACCGGTAGTGCGACAAGCAGCTGCTAGGCTTCACTTGAGCTACTTTGAGTTTGCGTTCGGTAATTGAGTTCAAGCGGACCTGCTCTCATTGGGGTCTAACAATCCACTGCTGTTTCTTCCGGACTCACAGGCAACATGGCCTGGCGACCAAGCTCGCTCAGAGATCGACGTCTCGTGGTCGCATTGGAGAAGAAGTCGCATCGGCGGCCTCCTCGAAGAACACTGGCTTGACTGTCCGAGCACGCCACGAGGTGCGTTGCCCTAGGAGCTTCATGAGCGGAGGCGAGATGCGAAGCGCCGTGAATCCACTCCGCAACAGCCTCGGCGACCGACCCTCATTTCATCTTCGTCCCCCACTGCCGAGCTCTTACCACAACAGTATTCATGATTATGTTGCGCAGCGTGAGAAGACTTGTATCATGTGCAAGGCGAACCTCGCTCAACGACCGCACTTGGGCAGCTCGGGGCTGACACAGCCTGGATCAAGTTGTACGCAAGGGGACTCAATACGCGACCCGGCACGAGAACATTCACACCAGATCCGCAATCAGCAACGTGGAGTAGCGAGCGATCCCCGGCTGTCCGCCGGCCGAGACGGCTGCAATAGAAGACATGGTCGGGACAGTAACGCGACATCACGACACCGGAGTTCGCTTCTGAGCCACCTTCCTCAAGATCCTCGACGTCGAGTACCGCTCCAGATGAGGATACAAGAGTCCACTAGAGCGGCAAGAGATTCGCCAGGATCCGGCTGAATCTACCGGAAACGTGCCTAGAACACGAGCAACGGCGAGATCAGAAGCGCCGTAAGTCTCGCAACAGTGCAAATGGGATCGCTGACATTGATGGCGTGAAACAGCAATGCAAGGCCCCAAAACCATTCGCGCAAGCCGATCATCTTGGAGGATGAGGACGAGGAGGATGAGACTACAACCGTGCCGCCCGCAAAGCGCTAGCGCACAACCTCAAGGCAATGCACCAATGAAGAGCTCGATTCGAGGTCCCCGCCTCCATCCACCGCAACGAATACTCTTGAAACATCCTCTCTAGCCTCTCACGCCCTACATCGCCACCCCTTGCTGGCGAACAGAGCTTCTTGTTAATCATCCGGGCTCCCGCTTCAGAAGATCAAGGCTTCCTTCCCCAGCTACAGACTCTCTTGCGCCAGTATCATGCTGGCTTCCCTCGAGGAACCAGACCTTGAGCGAGCAGTCATGGCTGCATTGGAAAGCATCGCATCATTCCCTGTCGATATCTTCAGCCGATTCTCCAAAATGTGTTATGGCCGCGATAGGTGGCATAGAGTGCAAGACGGATCTAGCTTGGACGTGTGGCTCAAGGCACGCTCGAAGCAGATCATGTCGGAGTCGTGACAAGATTGAGTCGTGACTCTTCCAATGTGCTGGTCTGGGTATACGACCGAGCCGGCACACTGGCGTGCAGAGGACATCAGGTTTGAGATGTGCAAGCTTCAATCCTTGACACTTCTTTCGCTTCCTCCCTTCGCAAGTTGTTGCGCTAAGACTCGACTGGTCTGAAGTGATGCTGTTGTTTTTCACATTGCCACCCGACTGACAAAGCACCACCCTGCGTTCCAGTGGCACGCCCACTAGGGAAATTCGAGAAGCGTCTGTGAAAGATAGTGCCGTCATCAAGGCCGGCTCACTTCATTTGATCCGCCAGCAGAGCATGGTCAAAGCTCGATATCTCACACACGGACGAGCATATCTCTTCCCTGCTCCACGATCACCCGTCTGCATTCCTTCTCCTCTCCCCCCACCTTCGGACAGAACAGAAAACACAATTCACATCCACTCCGCCTCCCCCTCCCACCCCTCCGCGCGCGTATACTTTTGCGTCAATCCCTCAATCTTCCATCCTCCCACCTCATCCTCCTCCTTCTCCACCCTCTCCCCGTCGACCCTCTGCTCTCCCACATCCCACCCCCGCCCCACCCCAAACACCAACGTCCCCCAATGATGCAGTTTCCCCGCAAACGTCACGCGAAAGGGGCACCACGCCGTCGCGAATAGCCCGTCCTGTCGGATTTCCGTCCGCTCCAAATCGGGCGTCTCGATGATGTGCAGATCCGGCTGGCCGTGACGGCGTTTTTGGCCCTCGCTCAGCAGGGCGAGGAAGGATTCGATGGTGGTGCGGAGGATGGGGGTGAGAGATTCGGTGTTGTGCCGTGTTGTTGTTGTTGTTGTTGTTGTTGGAGAGGAGGAGGAGCAGGAGCTGGTGGGGGAGGGAGGGTTGCGAGCCGGTTCTTGCCGGAGGATGGTCAGGGTGGAGTGCGGGAGGAAGTAGGTGCCGAGACGGTCGATGTCGGCGGCGTTGATGGCGGCGAAGAAGGCGCGGATGAGGGCTTTGATGGCGCTTTCCGTGGGCGTGTCTTTGTGTTGGGTCATTTTGGACTGATGGGACAAGGCTGTGAGGGGGGGAGTTGTGTGGGGAGAGCTGGAAGCGCTCTTGCACTGCTGCTTGTGGGGAAGAGCTGGGCGAGAGGGGTATATATGTGTGTGTGTGTGTGTGTGTGTGTGTGTGCGGAGATATGGGATGTGAAGATCGGTTTGGAGAAGACAAGGCTGCTTACGATGAAGTTGCCAGCAACTTACAACAAAGCATCTACAGTAATCCGCAAGGTTGGAGCACACTGTCAATATCCTCGACTCGCACGTGAGGTTGGGGACCAGGATGATGCTTGCAGCTGCGCAGCTGCCCCGCAATGGAATTCTGCCACGGCCAAAAAATCATCCCGCTGAGTGATGAGAGTTAGGGGTCTGCGGTGCGGGGAGACAGTGCCAAGCACAGCAGAGACAGTGGCCTCGCATGAATTCGAGGACATCTTTTCGGGTGCAGCGCGGGACAACTGTTGTTCTCATGTTTGATCGAGGTGAAGCTGGCGGCGATGATTCGTCGCTGTAGCGGCGGCAACTAAGGGGTGTGTTCACTTGTCCTCAAGCGTCCTCACGATTAAGATTTTTTCTCTGTCGGCGGGTGGGGGGGCTCTTCCGCGCGGTCTCTGGTAAACGGTGGACCAAATTATTCTCCTTTTGCCATGGTACATGGAAAGGTTCGATGGGGGTTTCTTTTTCGCGCACTCGTATTGGACAGGTCATGTTGTGAGTTCCAGACGACTAAGTCAGTTCCGAGAAGAGCGAGAGATGTTGTGGCAAGTAACAAGCTAGCAGCTCCCGCTGTCGCTTGGTATATTGACGTTGCACCACTGCTCTGTTGACTCGCGGCCAAACTGCTGGTTGAATTGGGCGATTGGCTGGTATTATGCTGATACACGCTTGTGCCTGTGATCTGGTTGTCGGAGAGACGAATGCACACGGGCGTGTCTTCGCCACTCCCATCTCCCAGCAAGAAGAAATGCAATCGATCCCGCTCAGACTCGTGAGGCTGGATGCTCTCACTTGTGTAGGACACAGATGAGGTGTTTCACAACAGTGGCAAGGGCGGAATGCCGCCATTCCGGATGCGGTTCAGTCTGTTCATGTTGTCTGGTCTACGTTGATGATTGACTATTTCAGTCGTGATCACGGAGAATACTGACACGAATTTCCAATTCTCTTCGTGTCGTCCCGATCTGATGGAAGGACGAACTCGCACTCAACAGGCAGTGCGTTGACAAGACAGCCCTCTCCTCTACCAGAAGCCTAATACCCAGCACCCTTCAACGCCGTGACGCAAAATTCTCCGAAGCTGGAAATACAGGAGCCAGTCTCGCCCTGCTCGCAGACATTCGTCACATCGGGCGGGAAGGTCCAATACCCAAACGTCACACACGACTTTGCCGCGCCCAACCTCTCATTCATGAGAGCCGTGTCTTTCCATGATAAATCGTAAGATCGCGCGGAGACTCGCTTAGAGCTGTCGCTTGCCACAGGAGTATCAGTAAGGCTGACTCGGGCAAAGATGCCTTGAGCAATCTGCACTATCGCAGGAATTGTGACGTTCCGATCCTGAGCAGCCTGAATTGTCAGAAGCAAAGTGTCATCGCTGGCGTCGTAGGCTCCAAGCCAGGTTCCGCTCGTCTGGATCGTCTGTGCTACTGCGAGAGCAGTGAAAGGGATTGCTGCTGCCACAGCGTGCGTCACGTGAAGATGTCGATGTTCTATGGTGCTGCATCATTGTAGTGGACAGGGGCGTCTGATGCATGAGCCTCCCAGCGCCTCATGTTTACACCATCCGGAATGCGCGTGTGTCGTCTAGTCGTAGCTTATGAACAGCGCAACGGTGGAATACTTGGCGCAGGAATGGCCAAGACAACGGAGTGCGCACGAAGGAGCCGTGAGGATAGACTTCCATTGCAGGTTGGAGTTGGGTGGTCGGAAGCACTCGTTGTAGCATGTTGTCTTTAGAAGAGAGCGTCGCATGTGTCCACTGAAATGTTACCGTTCAGCCATGTGTGCTAATAGACGTGGTTCAACAACCTCGCTTCTAGCAGGGCAAAGAGCATAGTGTCGCTGTGGACAGGGACAGGCTATGTCTTTCTCTCTTATCGAGGCTGCAGAATGCCAGAAGCTAAGGAATTCTGAATACTCGTCCTTTGAAGCCTCCTCTCGCTGGGACGGATTTTCTCCTGAGGCAAGTTGCCGCCATTACAGGAAATGCGTAGCATTACTCGTCTGCCACAGCGAAGTGTTTGAGTGTGCGCCATCCGCTCGGATTAATGTTTCACCGGGCAAATATGTGCCGGGGCTTTTAGCGGAATGACGAGGTTCGCGTGTATTTTCTGAACGCAGGCAATCTCAGAACATTAACCTGCAGAAACGCTGCTGGCGCAGTGTGTCTTGTGTGTGCAATGACGGACTCAGCGGACAGCAATGACGCCCTCATCACCTCCAGCGACCCCCTCCATCCCGCAAACCACATCTGCTCTCTCTGCGTGCAATTCTATGGCCATGGTTGGGTGACTGGGACTGGAGGCGGCATCTCCATCAGGCATGGCGACCACGTATTTCTTGCGCCGTCGGGTGTACAGAAAGAGCTCATGAAGCCTCAAGACATCTTCGTCATGGATTATGCGACCAAGCAATATCTTCGCCGACCGCAGGTAGGTGCTGTAGCACGACGCTCAACAGCTTCGTTGCTGACAGCGAGGTAGGTGCTGAAACCCTCAGCGTGCACTCCTCTCTTCATGTCCGCGTACACTAATCGAGGGGCTGGTGCTTGTATACACACGCATTCGCAATGGGCAGTACTCGTCACATTGATTTGTGAGGCTGGTCTGCAGGATCCTGAGAATAGATATGTCTTTGCAATGAAAGAGATTGAGCAGATCAAGGGCATCTCTCGAGGAGGGACGGGGTCGCAAGAGATTGCAGAGGGAGGCAGAAAGTTGGGCAATCTGGGATACTTCGATACCATGAAGATCCCCATCATCGAGAACACCGCGCATGAGGAGGACTTAGAGGAGAGCATGTCGCGAGCCATGAAAGAATGGCCCGAGACTTGTGCGATTCTGGTCAAGAGGCACGGCGTCTATGTCTGGGGCAAAGATGTTGCGCAGGCAAAGACACAATGCGAGAGCCTGGACTATCTTTTTCAGCTCGCTGTGGAGATGCACAAGCTGGGATTCAAATGGGTGTGATATGGCGTGCAACATTGCATGCAAGCAGCGACAGATACTAAAGCGATGTGACTGACGATGGGACGTAGAGATAGAGAAGCGATAGATTGTGAGTATTGACAACGTCTTGGCTGCATGCGGCTGAAGCGAATGTGTAGTGAGCGCGCACGGCGAGAACCGAGATACGCACAAGAGCTCCTACACAGCCACGCCACATCCTCACGCGCGATCGCAGTTAGATCCCGACCATGAGATCAAATTTCGGTCTTCACGACTGGCGGGCAAGTCAAGCGCGTGGTAACACAATACGAGGTCTGCATGTACGCCGTAGACGGAGAAGCAGATGCGAAGGGCGGCCGAATGCACGTCGCGTATCATGTGGATGTGACTATTAATCTTCGGTCCTACCGAGCAGCATCCTTCCATTCTCGGTTCTATTTGTGGCGGTAACCCAAAAGAGAAAATATCGACTCACAAGGTAACATGACTCGAAATATGCGAATATATGTATGTTCTGGTGTGAACCCCAACTCGATCCGCACCAAGCAAGATCGGCGACCTTCAACATGGCAGAGGTGCAGCTCCCGATCACGGAACGAGCTGATCAAAGTGCCGCCAAGAAGTCCTGCCAGGAATATGACCTCCTATTTCTGGTAGACGCGACTGCATCTATGGGATCATATCTCTTCGCTCTCAATCAAGCACTTCCAGAGGTCATCACTCTTTCGAAGCTCACCAACTGCTTCGCGCAGATCGGCATTCTCGCATACCGAGACTATGACTGCTTCAGCGGGGACCTGCTCGAGTGGAGCGGATGGCTCACTATTGGCGGAACAGGAGAGCAGCCAGACCTGGTCCAAATGGCGCGCAAGCTTCGAATGGAAGGTGGTCACAGCTGGCCAGAAGCCATCAAGACTGGTCTTGCGAGGGCTTATGAGCTTATGAGAGTGGATGCGCAGACACTTGTCATCCTATGCGCCGATGCTCCACCTCATTTCATGAAGGACACCGAACACCAAGCTGGTCTCGAAGAGCGTGTTGCGCTGAGCGTCAAGAGACGGTATGGAGAGCATGGTCACATGTTCGCAGACTGGATCAAGGGAAGCCGGCTGCTTCGTGAAGGCGACAAAGCCGCTCAGGTCATCAGTATCGTCAATTCAGAATCTCTTGGAACCTGGAGGGGCTCCTTCGAAGCTCTCAGCACAATTACCGGAGGTATCTGTGTTAAGCTGCACAACACTATGGCGCGGAACATCTCGCAGATCACCATTGACATTCTCCTGACCTGGATGGGGGTGCAGAAGGAAGGCGCGAAAACTGCACCGCTAGCAGCAGCGCTGTCACATTATCGCAATCCTACTGAGCTCCACTCGATTCGGAGCGAAGAGGATGGTAACCTGGACAAATACATCCACATGGGCTATGATGTCTCTGGTACGCTGACTGTGATCGAGACGAATCGTCTGACTATGGAGTTGCTGGAAAGGCATCTCCACAAGAGACCTGCGCCACTGCAGGATCTTTCCCAAATGTACGAGGGCGATACTGGATATCGCATGCTCGTGGTAAAGGAGCTACGTAATGTGATCGAGAACGACGTCACGACCATGAGTCTGAATCCAGTTTTCGGGAGTCTTTGGCGAACATTCTGCAACGATAGACAGAACTCCGAACGAGACAGTCTTCTAAACCTGTTCAGCATCAAGATTGAAGCTATCAAGGATATTGAGAAGCGGCAAATGATGAAGTCGTGGCTCGAGCAGTCGTATGACTACTCTGCTGACGTCCTCGAGCTCATTGAGTCTGTGCGGGACGAAGACAAATTTCCTTGCGTGTGCCTCGATCCTACACTGCGATTTGAACCAATTACAGGCGCTGAAGAGGATGACCGACCCATCACGGACTTCACGCGGGATGAGCTGCTTGAGATAGGAAGATCTTGTGACTGGAAAGTCCTCAAGCGGCTCGGAAAAGTGCTCACTCGACTGACTTTTATCGAAAGCGCGGAGGACGTGCCGGCACATATTGCCGCTGCTGACGCTGGGCAGGTTACAAGGGTTCCGTTGGCATTGGCGCGGAAAGACTATGGCCGCAAGCTCTGGAATATCCTGCTTCACATTGTGGTCCCAGGAACGAAGCTGGGCGGTCGCGCTGCGACTCTTGTGGCTGCTCTGACGATTCGGCTGGGTGTTAAGACCTTACTGGACCCTGCTGTCGAGCAAATGCAGCGGTGGAAAGATAGGTGGAACAATCTTGAGGTACCGGAGACGTGGAATGTCAGCTGCCTTGCTCTTATTCTTGATGCCGACAAAGCCTACGTGAGCGGAAGGAATGGCAGTGACGGTCTTGTTGCAGACAGTGACCGCGCATTATTCGAGCGGCTCATCGACTACAAAATGCTGGACCTCAATCTGGAAACCACGTTGGCTGCGAAGGTCACTTGGACTGTTGACCACACCGTTATGCCTATCGGCCCACTAGTCACCTGCAAGTCTTGCAAGTATCCTCGCTCGGTAACGATCATGGCAGCTGACGGGCTGTGCGGGATGTGTTATTTCATTGAACACAACCCGGCAGAAGACCGCATAGAGGTCGCCAGAGGTGCGACTTTGCAAGACAACGAGGAGACCGATGCTGCCTGGTACGAGTGCAACTTGGCACACTGTCGCGCGCAATACATCGTATATGGCCATTCAGATCTCAACGTCAAGCCAAAATGCCATTACTGCCGCTTCTTCAATGGTAAGGCACCTGTGGTTGAATGCGCGCAGTGTCTTGGGAGGATGATCTGGCCAGAGGAGTATCGTCCACGCAATATGCATGTCTTCGCTTGTATGGGTTGTCGTAGCAAGCGAGAAACGGTCGTTGAGACGGAGACAAGTGCCCGAGCTTTGAGAATCGAGAATGGCACCAGCTGGCTTGTTCGAGACCAAGAGCAGAAGATCAAAGAGGTGTTCTCAGGTCAAAGCCTGTTCAAGCTTGCAGCAGCGGCCGCGCCTCTCGATACATTCCCTTCGACCGTTGAAGTTCTGCCCAGCATCCCAGACCTCAAGCTTCAGCTACGAGGCAGAGCCGTGCAAAACACCCAAGCAGTAGTTCGAGAGCTACGCTCATGGATTAGCAAACGACGGACGGAAGCTGCCACATGCTCACTCTGCTTCCGCGATCAGCGCAAGAACGGCTTGCTCCCAGCTTGTGGCCGGTCAGGATGCCATCAACGAGTCTGCCATGAATGTCTCAATAGCTGGTGCGGTCTCAACAACCCAGGCCAAATCATCAACACTGCTGCTCTGCACTGCCCATTCTGCAGGCGGACACCTACTGCAAAAATACTGTCTCGTAACGGCAGTGGAATCCATGCAGTTGGCCAACTCAAGCATGCTGTGGAGAACAGCGGATCCTGGATATACGCCTGGTGTGTCACTTGCGGGACTGCCAAACAGTACATGGAGCGTATATGCGCGCAGGGCATGCCGGAGACCATCATCGACTGGTCCTGCGCAGACTGCGAGGCAGCCAAGTCAGCAAGTGGTGCGGTTAGTCCGGCGATAACGAGGAAAGAATGCCCTGGCTGTGGCGTGCTAACTGAAAAAGGTGGAGGATGTGATCATGTTGAATGCATCTGTGGAGTACACTGGTGCTTCTTTTGTGGAGAGCAGCAAGATGAGCATATCATCTATAATCATATGAGCGCGAAGCATGGAGGTTATTATGGAGGAGAGGATGCGCATGATTATGAGTCGGATGAAGATGAGGGAGGCTGAGGGTGTCTCGTCGATGACTGGTGAAATGTGTTGAGAGTTGTATATGCTACGCATCCATGTAGAAGTTGAAGGAGATAGTTACGCAAATGCTGTCCGAAATATAGCTCATCATTAGTCGACCGTTATACATGAAACCAGATTGCTCGTGGAAAGGGAGATGCGACATGCGAGCGCAGAAGACTTGCACTCGGGTACACCTACGAGCGCTAGGCGGGAGTCAGCATGTCCTGCACAGGGCAGCGGACTACGAATAGAAGACGAATAGTACAGATAGGAGAGCTCTTCTTGGCCGAGTCACCCCTACTTTTTTGGTCTCTAGCTAATATAACAACACCGCGCATGGGTCCAAAAGGGAACCCACATCGGTGTAACACATAAACAAAAAAACGATCTACTTGGAATGTTAGCTTCCAGAAGCACTACATTGCATCCGCCAGATTCGTGCGATTCTTCCAGGCAGTGACACTTCCATCTAGTGTTTCGCTCCCGCCGGCATCCGACTCCCAGAACCTTGCGTCCATGCCGGCTATGCACACAGCCTGTAATGCGGTGGGATCTTCGACTGGCTGTCTGGGCAGAAGAACGAAGGTTGAAATTTGGATCCAGCCGGAGCATTGGGTTGAGGGCAGGGTTGATCATCCCGTGAAACGACATCGCAGCCGAAGCTGCCGTTAATAACACAGCCATTAATAACCTTCTGGTCTTCGTTTTGACCTTTAAAGTGTACTAAGTCGTCGCATGCCTTTAGCAAGTTCTCTGGTGATGCACCTTTCATCTGCGACTTTGATTAGTCTACAATCTCAAACCAAGGCCAAGTCCAGGAACGCTTACCCTGCAAACGCATTCGCTCTGCTCACAGTAGCTCATTCCGTATCTAACCGTTATGTCGTGATAGTTGTCATTGGGGTTGTTATTGTAGGAAAGAGGGCAAGGACGGCCTGGTGCAAGGTGTCTGCACTGGTCATCGGTCGTGCAGCCCTAGTAGTAGAATTAGGACCTCGTTTAAGAGGCAAATTTGTCGCTTGTGGTAATATAAAGTGCTATACATACAGGACTAGTGCCGTCTCTTGCTACAAGATGGCCGGAAAATGGATCTGGGTACATGTGTGCTTTGCAGTGGGCCTGTGCGAACAGCGAACCCAGGAAGAGTAGGGATGGAAGCATGATGGACTACGAGAGTGCGAGGACAAAAGATTGATCGGGTCGGATAGATAGAGTAGCAGAGAACGTCTGTAGAAGTTGAAGATGTTGTGGCAACTTCCGTGCGAGACCTCACAATACAAAGATTCGGCGCCCTAGTCAAGCAGCCTGCCACATAGCGATTCGAAGGGGCCCAACAGTGGTACATTTTCCGTATGGATTTAGAGTTCCGTCAGCGACGTCCAGATTCAGTAGGCCGACATTACCCAACACCGGAGATTGCTCAGCGCCTTTGGATCCCTGCATCCCCAGCTCTGTTACCCTGTCTAGCTCACTATCGACAACAGTGGTTGCTCCTAAGTGTAACATGCTTTGACCCAAAGACAGCGATCTTTACTTGTGCTCGGATTTTTAGCTATCGTGTCGTTAGTAAGCGGCCTGCACATAGCCTAGCACCCCGTCTCCCGCCGAAAGACGAGAGATGACAGGCACAAGGTGTTGACTCGCTGTAGTCAGCCTCTGCGAGAGAAGGCGCCTAGACCAGTTTCTGCTGCAGCCAGAACAAGATGCAGCAGAGAGGCAAGAGATCCAGCGGCCACCGTGAGACTAAGCTGAAGCGGGCACCACATGCTAGGAGCGATTCCAGCAGCGGGAGATCCATTGTTATAATGCTAACTTCAGCGAAGGAGAACGGGTCGCATCTATTAGTAGCGATTCGGATTCGGAATGTACGCGGAGATGGGTTTTAGAGACATGCCCTGTATACCACTATAAGGCAACAAGGAAATGGGAATCATCCGCGGCACAGCGATCGAGCTGGAAGTGACCCAACATTCGGTCCAGGGGGCCTTGTTTCGGGCCTCGTATTCCAAGGGTGCTCGAACTCCTCCATTCGACCCAGCTCTTAGGGCAGGCATCTCTTGCTTAGCGTCTGTGGCACGCGCTACGTCGCTTTCCTTCGTAAACGCGTTGAATTGCGAAGCGCATCCACCTCCTGTTAGCATCTCGCTCATCTGCCTGTTAGACAATCCTTCCATGACGACCACGACGAAACCGGACACGATCTTCCACGGAACCGACAGCTTCGTGAGTCTCACACCTGTTCCGTTCGCCTTCGTAGTCGTCTCTATGATCTTGTACATGTGCGGGCTGATAACCACGACGACAGTGTACCTGTTCTGCATCGCCCGCATCAATAGGTCTGTGTTCGGCAGAATGCTCTGGTACCTCTCTGAAGCCATGTCCGAAAGCAAAGCCACCACGATACAAGCCAGGGGGCTATTTTCGGCGCGCAAGACTACCTCCTGTTGCCTGCGCCCCAAAGTGGTGATTGATGAGAGCACATGGTCCAAGCTTCATGCGAGTAAGCAGGTCGTGTGTTCCTTCGAGACTCTGTCAATGCCGTGCTCGCGGACCATAATAACAAGTAGCGACTCATTTGCCCTGCTACGCGCGCGTCGTGCATAGCTTCAACTCAGCTACACACGCAATACGAGCGTGTCGTCGCGTCTACTAGCATTGGATAACTCGGAGTGTATGCCCGCAACGTCCAATAACTGAATACTATGCGCGCTTCTGCACACAGAAGTGCATTAGCGTTAGGCAGGGTACAGCTCTCGGGCAGGATACAGCGTGGAGGGTCCCTAGTATGTTAGTAGGCGAAGGCGATGACATTCTAATTGATCCGAGAGCCTTCAGCACCGACCGGACATTGCCGGAATCAACACCGCTGGGGCTAGCTGCCACGTTACCTGACCGACCTTGCCCTTTCGATAGACATGATATCCACGGCAGCCGGAAACTGGGATCTCCTTACGAAAAACAAGTGTTGAGATAACCCCGCATCTTCCTCGACAGGGAAGCCTTACACCGCCTTCCCGATGTTGCTCTTGAGGCCCTGTTTACTTCGCTGGATTATGGATTATGGATTATTGGATTATTGGATTATTTTAATCCAGTGACTTCCTTCACCAAAATCCAGTGGCGTGTGCTCTAATAATCCATGCTGTTTACTTGACAATAATCCTGTGATAATCCATGTTGGATTACTGCTAAGGTAGTTAGGTGATTTCGTCTCGTTCGAGCCCTTGTCGTTACCACCTCTAATCTAGTGCTTCGAACCACCGCACTACCTCGTCTACTACTATGGCCTCGCACGCCTTAAATACTGCTTCCTTAGCCTAATCAAGAGCATCCATACTAGCGAATCAGAAGGCGAGAAATCCCTATCAATTGTTAACGATAATAGAGGCAAAGAGGGCGGCGATCGACTGGGAAAGCATGGCTATAATACGCGTGACGCGACTACGCTAGAAGGGTTGAGAGCGACACTCGCATAGCGCACAACGCACGGACATAATCCTTCAATAATCTTTGCAATGCAAAGATTATTGGATTATTCGGATACACCTTCCAATCTGAGGAAGCCGGTGAGACTTGGCATAATCTGGATTATCAGACACCTGGATTATGGATTATCAAGTAAACAGCTGGATTATCAAGTTGGATTATTGCCAAGAGGCGATAATCCAACCCAATAATCCAGTGAAGTAAACAGGGCCTGAAGCAGCGGGTAAGCTCGATTGATTAAAATCCCAACACAGTTACCCATTAACGAAGCCCTGTAAAATAAATTCGCGGCTACAAGCCATACATCAGGCCCTGTTTACTTCACTGGATTCTCATGTGTTCCACATGCAGCCATCGAGCCCTCGGACCTGAACTAGCTAGCAGGGGGAAATTCAAGCGGAAGGCTCATTTAGCGGCAACTCTTTCCCTTCTGGCCCCTGTCTGCTAGAGTATGGCTGTCAATGCCGCCGTGGTGAATCTACCATGACCAATCCAACGACATATAAAGAAGCAGCACAGTCATGCGCACGCTTTCGTCCGGACACTTGCATTGAGACACCATATTCAGTAGTTAGTCGTCCATCACATCTTGTTATCAGACCCTCGCAGAAACCAGTCGACATGAGGAGCATTGTTACGATCTTCGCCACTTTACTCGCTGCAGTTGTCCCTATCGCGCTAGCGGGCGGTTCTTGCTGGGTCACTACCTGCGATGAAGGAGGTTGGCTAACCAACGCTGCTTGCACCTGCAGTTGGGAGGGTGAGAATGGTCTTGATGGCACATGCAATGGAGGCGGCGCCAACCGCGGCGTTAGTACCTCATCCAATCAGTGATTCTTTCCCTACTTACCACCGTGCAGATTTGTCACGTCGATTAAGAGAACCGAGCGCGCATCGTTTTCGCCTGTCGACTATAACCTTCCCCTGCCCAGAATGTAGCCCAAGTTCTACTCTCCTAGGATTCACCTCGGCCGAAGAAATGCATTTGGAACGTGCGACGAACCATTCACAGACAAGTGACGAGCTTCCTGCCTTGCTCCTGGCGGATAGTCTGAAGGTAGTACTTGCCGCAGTATGGATCGATTGCGGCTTTAATATCAATTTTCTGGACTCCGGTTGCTGGGGCTTTGGGGTACGTGTTCACTATTAGAGCATCGTCTCAAGCCTGATTCACTGGTTTAATCTCACCAGAGTGAGGGTTTGATAACCATATGTACGAGAGATTGCTCATCGCCAACGATCAACTTCCTACTCTCTTCTCATTGCTTCAATCATGACATCGCAGTGGCGTCCGGCATCCTGCTCTCTCTCGCACTCTAGAACAATCCGCCCAATCTCGCCTTGCCGCCTCTTCATAGCGACCTGTATGCCATGCATCTGGCGAGCGAGGCTCTCAACTCCACGCTCTCCAATACGCCTCCTTGCTTCCAGTGTCTCAACATTGGCCTCAAGTTTATAACGAGCACTCTGTAAGACGCGCATTTGCCGGGGTCGTGTACCTTCCACGCCTCTATCGATAATAGGCGCCGTTATCTTAATATCTTTATTCGAAGTATATAGAATGCGAGCCCCGAACGGAGCACCAACAGCATTTTATAATCCTAAAATTCATGTCGCCTGAAAAAATTGTCTCTACAGATCCCATATGCATCCTCTTGCAAGCGTACGACTGCTGCTCTCCTCCCAAGCCTGCTCCAGACGGCACACAAGGATCGAGCTTGGGCCACTCCTCGGCTTTTCCTGAGCGAGAGCTGAAAGGCCAAATCGGGAGGAAGCCAACGCCCTCTTGCGCTCGATATGCACAAGAATCCTTCGTGCGGCCTCTCGGCGTGATCGGTTACATGAGGTGACCAACGCTACAGTCGCGACGGGATGTCTTCCACACTCCTCCACCTCTGCTATATGATCCCACATCGTTCGCCTCAGGACGTTTGGGCTCAGCCTCGAGGCCGCGACCATGGCTGACACGATTCAGCTGGACGGGCACGCCGTCGGGCCCGAACCGCTGACTTTCCAACCTCCCATCCACGAGTCGGAGATGGCAGCGATTCTAGCCGTCACCTTCGACGACATCAACGAAGCGGACGCGACTTTCGAGCAATGCATCGATGCGCAAGCGAAAGCGCCTATCAGCAGCGCCCTAGAGATATTTTATCCATCGCGCCCGTCACTCTCCCACGAGCCCTCGGCCAGCACTTCTTGCACTGATAGCACGGCCGGATCGGCACCGCTTGATGCGACTGCTGCGCCGTTTTCGCTTCCGTGGCAAGCTGTTCGCAATTATACGGCGGAGCAAAATGTCGAGCTTGAGCTGGAGCGCGAGCTTGACCTCGATGATTGGATCAACCCGGGAGCATACGATCCTCCAGCTGCAAAAGCCTTTAGGGAACGGACGGGATGCATGCCCCATGAGGTCAAACTCGATCGCGGAATAATCGTAGACTCTCCTGTCGACACGAAGGCGCTTGAGGTCTTGCCGGTGATTCCTATCGTTCAATCCGTACCCTCTCTACATACTACTGGCGACCCTAGTCGAAAGCTGTCCAAGAAGAGACGCACAGAGACCAGCAACACCCTCTCCGGCACCAGTGACAAGAAACCGAAATGGAACAAGCCCAAGCGAAACAAACCCAAGAAGAATGGCTTCCCCTGCGAACAATGCGGCGAAGTCTTCGATCGCTGCTGCGACCGCACCAAGCACATGCAGCGCGCACACGCGCCCAAAGAATCTCACGCTCACCCCTGCATGCACTGCGAAGCCCACGGCAGACTCAAACGCTTCCTGTACCCCAAAGACCTGCGCCGCCACTTCAAGCAAGTCCACAACATCATTATCACGGACATGGGCAGCCGGAGCAAGAGCATCTCCAGCATCTCGCCCATCTCCGCCGACCGCTCCCCGCAATCGCCCAAGACCTCCGTCCTCTGGTCCCTCCTCAAATCCGTCGTTTCGCTCAAGAAACTCCGCATCACCCCCGCCATCACGAACGGCGGCACCGCGCATCACCACCATCAGCAAAATCACCAAGAACCGCTCGAAGAGAAAATCATCATGGTATCGCTCGATCAGAAACAGTATCAAGACGTGGACGTCACCGGGGTCCTGACGCCCGAAGCGCTCGTGCTGCGCATCTTCTCGACGCTCGACCTGGAAGATATCCCCGCGCCGTCCCTGGTCCAGGCGCAGCTTGCCAGCCGGCAGCAAGGCGCCTCGAGACTCGGCGAGAGGCTGGGTCTGCAGCAAATGTTCGATGTGGTAGCGGCGCGCGCGGATGCGCAAGCGTCGCTGCGGCTTTTTATCTCCGTCATCGACGGCGCTTCCGTGTTCACGGATCTTTAGGCTGCTGACGAGGAAGTCCGTTTTCTTTTTTGATTCTCTCTGCTTTTGAGCATGATTTGCGATACCCATGATTTTACAGCAAGAGCATTCTAGTCAGGTCCCAGCAAGCTAGGAACATTTCCACGTACTCGTCGCGAATGGCTTTATAAGTGCGAGTAGCTTTCCAGAACAATGGACCTCTACATGAGAACATACAACAACACTATACACGCTATGCCTAAGATTTCGCTCGCCTACGCTCATCAGAACATGCTGCCTTGCACTTGTCACATCACAGCACATGCTAAATCTGTTCCATCGAGCCTGTTCCCTCGCTCTTTCCCATCTGTCGCTTCACATGGACAAACAAAGCTCTCAATCGACGAGTTTCATCTTCTCCACGTCCTCCTCCACACCCATCACCCCAATTGCCCAGTTCAAGCGAGCCTCCTTCTTCGTCCTCACGAATCGGCGATCCGCATCATCTCCCACCACCGGCGCAGATCGGGGATCCAGTCGTTCCCAACTTCCCGTCAAGCGTGGATCTTCACTATTCGTATGATGCGCCCGAACAATCCTCGTATACGGCGGTCCCCTTCCCGCTGCTGCAGCCTTGACCCAGGCGGTCTCGCATCCATTGGCAATGAGCTCCGCGCTTCCCCAGCCTGTGCGGCGAGCGATGCTGAAAATCCGAGTGACAGTCTCGTACCGCTGCCTCGGATCCTGATATTGCACGGCTGCGAAGAAGGAAGGGAGACAGCTTTCACAAAGTGCCGCGCCAAGTGTCGGGTTCAGAGGTTGATCGTCTGGACCGGGCACGATTCCCGCGACAATGCGGCCAATCTCGATCGCGTGGTGTTTGGTCTCTTGTGCTGCGACGCCAGCTGCCATGTGAGCTGCGGGCGGCATGTGAGGATGTGCGCGGATCGCGATAATGACTGCCATGTGGTACAACGCCCACAAGCATCCAATGTCATAGGTGCGGAAGAAGTACGTTGGGCCGAATGCAGTCTCGGTCGAGTGGTACGAATCCGACTCGAGCTTGCGGAAAGCCAGTTCAGCCAACAGACTTCGCTCGAAAAAGTCGAGTGCTTCGCGAATCTGCTCGTGCTCCTGAAGCGCCATCTTTGTCGCTGTGGAAAGATCGTCTTCGGGGGACTCTGCAGCACGCTGATCCTTTTGCGATGCTGCCGTCTGCTGATGTAGGGATGTATACGAGTTTGGCATATGAACGTTGGCTCTGGGTGGCGGCGCCATGCCATAAAAAACTGGCATTTGTGGTGCCGCGCCAGAGTGCGTACCACCGAGGTTCGGCACAGGAATGGATGGTGCTTGGGGTTGGGCTTGAGGCGCACGAGATATGTTCATCCCCGGTGCTGGCCTCCAGTGGCCTCCATTCGCCTCAATCTGCTTCAACTTGCGCTTGCGATCTCGAGATGAGAAGTCTGCGATGCGACCGAGCAGTAGAACAAGGTGATCAAAGGAGCCATGGACGGCATCACCGCGTCCTAGTGGTGCACGTGGTGGACAGTCAGTCCATCTGGTGAAGTCCATACTGTCCATGGGAATTAGTGAGTGTCGCACAGCAAATTGGTAGCGCACTTACAGCAAAGCGTTTCCACTGACGATGCTCTGGATCACATCCTGTTTGCAGTACCACCAGTATAAACTCCTGAGAACATCAAACCTGCTTAGATCCAGGGACGGTGGCATGGCTTGTTGCTGAGGCTCAATATGGCCGTACACATTATACTTGACCTCCTTGCCGACAATCTGACTGACTACCCTGTCATCTATATCCGGCATGTGATCCAACTGAGTGGCTTGGGAATAAGGCTCATCCGTGCTGTATCGCCTGCTGTGATTCGGCGCACCCTGCAGCGCCATCGCTCTATCCATCTTCAATCTTCGGAATGCTGAAGTCATCTTTACGAAATCTGTCTCAACAAATAGCTGCTTCGCACCCGCGAGATGCATGTTCCACTTCATGTGATCTGCTGTCATGATTTCATAGAAGCCAAGTAACATGGATGCTGCTATAGTCGTGACCTTGAGCCTGCTTTTGGGATTGCTGACAGCAGCGTGTATGCGCCTCAATGCCCATGCATAATGCTGCATTGACGGTGTCGTCGAAGCTCCTTGAAGCCTTGCAATATGGAGGCTGGCTAGTGCTAGCATTGCGTGAAGGAGACCTTGATGATGGAGTGCGGCCATTGGCAATGTGTACGTCCACAAACCTTGCTGGGACACCGGAATCGTCGTGCTGTTGAAAAGCACCGAGGAGCTGTTGGGCGTTCTCTCGAACACAGACATGCTTGGTCCTGTAGCGGATATGAAGTGTGCAAACACTCTTGCAGTAGCCGGATTCTTCAGAGGACTCGCAGCATACTCAACGCGATAGGAATCCAGGATCCCCTCGTAAAGAAACGTGTCATATCGACGCATTTGTAGGCCTCGTAAGCTGATCTCGTTCCCTTCCAGCACCCTGCCGAGCATGCGCTGCCGCTTATGGGTCTTATACTGCGCGAGAGACGTGTCAATATCTTGCTCCTGATCAGATTCGTCATCGTATACATCATAATAGTCGTCATCTTGCTTTTCTATCGCCGCTGCACTCAAGACGTAGGTAGGTATCATATTCGCGGGCATGTGAATTTCCTGCTCATAAAATTCTGGAGTCAATGGTTGCATCCGTGGGACCCAGTCAGCAAAATAAGCGGACTCCTGCTTGACAGCACGTTGTCCTTGATCTACAGAAGCGGATTGTCGTTGATCCTGCAACTGTGGTGGCGATGCATTTTGCTGAATCATCACTGGTCCTGGGAGATTTCGGCCTTGTGTTCCGGGCGGGCCCAAATCTGTCGGCCATTGCACGTAAGACACACCGCCCGTCGATTCGTGTATTGATGGTATCGTCGTCGATGAAATCGCGGAGACAGGCGTCTGCACTGATGCACTATACATCGATGGAGTGTCATCCCAGAAGTGCTGTGTCATTGTCTCTGCGCCTGGCCGACCACCATGCGCTTGTGGAGAAATGGGTACGTGAATATGTTGAGACGTAGAATACTGGCCATCGCCAATGGCTTCGTTCATGCGAGCGTGATGACTCTGCTGCTCACACCCATTCTGCAGGTGATGATCCGCCTGCCCGCTGGGTTTGACCGACGCAGAGGGGGGATAGAAAAATTCATGTTGACCCGAGTGTCCGTTCTGCACGACCGAACCTTGGAGGGAGAAAGGGTCCCGTATTATGTGGCCCGGACTTACAGGACCGAGGCTTCCTGGAGCCTGGAAATCTTCGGGCTTGGATGGGTATTGTTGCACCTCTTCAGGAGCGGGAGTTGGGATGTGCACAATTTGTTGGGTGCGCTGATCCCATACGGCAATGAATTGATTCTGCGCAGGTCGCGGGCGAAGATCCGGGTAGTACGCTGGATCGACCAACGAATGATGAGGCGGAAGAGAGCCCATTTGTTCCAATTCTGGTCCAGCTTGGAACGTGATGTGGGCGGAGCCATTGGCCCCAGGTTGATAATCGAAAGTCGGCTGCTTGAAGACTACGCGCTGGCTGTAGCCTTCGCAATGTCGTTTGCTCTTGACACAATTGTTGCACACAGGTCTCTCCTCTCCGCACTTAATCCGACGTTTGCGACAGGTTAAACAACCTGTCTTGGTGCGCTTCCTGGACAATTTGGCCTTCAAGGCAGCTTCGGCGGCGGTAGTATCAGTCATCTGAATCTCGGCGCCATGGTAGGTAGTCTCAAAACCGGACTGCATTGAGGACGTATCTGTACGGAAATGGGCTATGTCGATGGGACGCTCGCATTGTTCTGCGTCGGCGAGAGCAATGCGAAGCCCGAGTCGAAGCCGCGGTACGATTCAGGCAAGGGGGATCAATACTTTGCGCACCGGCAGGAATGGGAATAATCATCAAAGGACTTGCACATATGCTCTCGCCGTGTGAGGTCTACCAAGGGTCTGCCCGGGTCGACGCCTAGCTGTGTTGATCTTGACTGGGGTGGGAGAGGCCGGCCGCTAGTCCAAGCCGTCGCAAAGCTGCGGAGAAAGGCAGAGGCAGCTGGCGCGTGGACTAGCTTACCCTGCGATGGCGAAGTGTTGACGACAGACCATGACAGCGTAGTGTGCGAAGGCAGTGGAGAGGATGGCGGAGTGTGCTCACGTCTTGGAAGCACTAATGGGTTCCGGGCGTCCCAGAGCCTCTATTCTCGCTAGCGGCGAAAGCAGCAGCCCGGTAGAGTTTATCTCGTTCCCCTCCTCAGCCTTCTGCTCGTCGGGCTCACCTGGTGGAGGGCGTGACAAGAAGAGGTCTGCACGTAACAACGCGGTCTGACTGGGCAAAGACGCGCCGCCCGCTGATATGACTGTTCGTATCGGGAGAGGGGGGGCGGGGGATATCAAGGTGTCCAGCCCCGAACGGCAGATGCTCCAGATAGAGTTTTGCGCCTTTCTCTGGCGCCAGATGGGTTCGGGGATTCGTTTGCTGACTTATTCGGCAGGTGTGGCAGCGCTGATGGGCTTGATCACCGCCCTCCAGACAAGTCAGGGTGCAAGATGCAGAGTGGCATCGGCCGTGCTGTCGTACCAGACGCCAGGATCGCGTGCAGAGCGTGGGAAGAATGGGGGAGGGCGATCACAGCGCGAATCTCGGCGCCACTTGCAGAACTCACAAGACTTGGCGACGGGGCAACTTCGGCGTTCACGGGGACATTCATGGCCTTTACCGCGTCTGCGATACGCCACGCCACGCCACGCCACGCCACGCCTTCCCACACGACTGTGGGCGGGGAGATGGCGCAGTGTGGGCGATGCTGGCGCAAAGCCTGGCGCACATCAGGACAACGTGGGAGCGGGTGGGATCCCAGGTCGTGCGTGGTAGAGATGCAGACCGATCCGCGGTGGGACTCTGCATGGAGGCGAGGCTCAAAGCAGGCAACGCATGCTGCGATGCATGTTGATCGCTATCTACCGTGGTCTACGCAGCAAACCTGGTCTTTCTGCCACATGCGCAGACAGCTGGCAGCCAAGATAGGAGAATTGCCAGCAGAGCCGAACACATGCTCCTCCGCCTCCCTCGTGTCATGCACTCCTATGTCTCTGCACTGCTATGATGTCCATGTAGCCAAGCAACGAAAACAAGTGGCCTTGCAGCTTCGACCTTCTCCACCGCAATGAGGCCGTGGTGGAGCATTCGCCGCGGACGCATCTCTCAGTGCAATGCAAAGTATGTACGTGAAGGAGCCCTTCCAACCAGGCGCGAGTTGCTACTCAGCAAGAGGCTTTTGTTACTACTCAGCAAGAGCCATGCCGTCGCGCCAATGGCCATGACATCGACAGCGCCCTCATCAACCTCATACGGCGAGAAGTTGAAGTCGTGGCTGACTGTGATCACAATGCTGCCTTGATCGAGAGGCGGGGCTTCGCGTGAAGATGCAGGAACACTCCTTGCAACAATCACCAGTGGCTCGGTGTGCTCCTTGCAGATTTCGTGCCCAGAGATGGATCAGGAGCCATCCATGGTCCTGGGTATAGTTCTCACGAATCTCGGCTGCATCTCCTGCTGAGTAATGCTGATCTTGGCAGCTCGGCAAAACTCCGGCGGAGCTAGAGTTAGTCTGTGACGCCGTGAGCTCCGTCTTGGAGACAATTGAATGTCGCAGATTCATCGTGTCCAGTTGCTGACCTCATCGCCATCTCCGCGCCTTGCAGGAGCAGTCCCGGTAGCAAATCTCTCCTGTACCATAGTTTACCGACCGACGATACCCCCCCGAAGTGCTCTCGTGTCGAGTCTGAGAAGCATTGAAGATAGAGCATGGTCTACAGTCGAGGCCAGGCATGGCGGGCAGCCTGGAAACACTCGCAACATCGTGCCTACACGACCATTCCGTCACCGTGTAGAGCATGTCGAATACAACGGACGGTCCAGGCTTCGGCGTCGGTAGTACCGCGACGACTCCCATACACCTCGCTGCGATCCGCTCTCGCCGCATCACGCGACTTCCATACGACCCCTACCAGACGGAAAGAGAAACCTCCGTCGGAGAACGATCCGCAAAATGATGCCAGAGCTGAGGTGACGGAGGCCGAGGAGAAGGAAGCGAAGAATAAGTCTGATCCCTCGCCATCTCCCATACCACTTGATGGCAAAGCCTCCAGCGCTGGGTCGGGTGGCAGCGGGGAGTCTGGGTCAGGTGGCGATGGCGGGAATAGAAAGAAGAAGGGTCAGGGCAAGGAGCTCATGAAGACTGCTGCACCAGAGGTATACCCGCAAGTGCTGGCGATACCGATTGCGCAACGGCCACTGTTTCCCGGCTTCTACAAGGCCATCACGATCAGAGACCCCAATGTGGTGGCTGCTGTGCAGGAACTGCTCAAGCGAGGGCAGAGCTATGTCGGCGCATTTTTGTTGAAGGATCAAGAGAGCAGTCAAGATGTGATCAACGACCCAAGCGAGGTGTACGATGTTGGTACTTTCTGCCAGGTGACAGGCGCGTTTCCTGCGGGACATGGTGAAGACAAGGCGCTGCAGGCGGTCCTCTATCCTCATCGGAGGATCAAGCTGAGTGAGCTTATCAAGCCCAACCGGGGACCTCCAGCAGCACCAGAGCCGGAAAAGGTTGCTCAAGCGACTGTCGAAGACGTGCCTCAAACAGAACAGGGCGAACAGCCCGAAACTAATGAAAAGAAGAGTGGTGTTGTTGCAAGCTTCGAGGAATCTTCGGCCGAGAAGAAGGATGATAAGGCGCTCTTCCAGCCTACTGATTTCCTCCGCTCATGGCCCGTCAGCCTGGTCAAGGTCGACAACCTGGCCGACGAGCCTTTTGACAAACGCGCACCGACCATACGAGCCTTGATCTCAGAAATTGTCAATACCTGCAAAGAAATTGGCAGCGTCAACCACCTCTTCCGTGATCATGTTTCTGCCTTCGCTATGTCGCAGTCTGCCGCCAACATTGCCGACGAACCCGCCAAGCTTGCCGATTTCGCAGCGGCCGTGTCAGGCGGCGAGATGGAAGAGGCACAGGCAGTGCTCGAATCTTTGAACATCGAGCAACGGCTCAGCAAGGCTCTCGAAGTGATCAAAAAGGAACACATGAATGCACAGTTGAGCAGTAAGATCTCCAAAGACGTCGAGAGTAAAATACAGAAACGGCAACGAGAGTACTGGCTCATGGAGCAGATGAAGGGCATACGACGTGAGCTCGGCCTGGAGAGCGATGGCAAAGACAAGCTTGTGGAGAAGTTCAAAGAGAAGGCCAACAAGTTGGCGATGCCTGAGCCTGTCAAGAAAGTATTTGACGAGGAGGTCGCGAAGCTCGCACATCTTGAACCTGCCGCAAGTGAATTCAATGTAACGAGGAACTACCTGGACTGGCTGACTCAGATCCCTTGGGGTCAACGAAGTGCTGAGAACTTCGGCATACAGCACGCTAAAGACGTTCTCGACGAAGACCACCACGGCTTGAAGGACGTCAAGGATCGTATCTTGGAGTTCATTGCCGTTGGGAAGCTCAGAGGCACTGTCGAGGGCAAGATTCTCTGTATGGTCGGGCCGCCTGGAGTCGGAAAGACCAGCATCGGCAAATCCATCGCTCGCGCACTGAACAGGCAATACTACCGGTTCAGTGTCGGTGGCCTGACCGATGTCGCAGAAATCAAGGGGCATCGAAGAACATACGTGGGTGCACTTCCCGGACGGATCATCCAAGCCTTGAAGAAATGTCAAACTGAGAACCCTCTGATTTTGATTGACGAAGTGGACAAGATCGGCCGTGGACATCAAGGAGATCCTTCCAGCGCGCTCCTCGAGCTTCTCGACCCAGAGCAGAACAGTTCCTTCCTCGATCACTACATGGACGTGCCCGTAGATTTGTCCAAAGTCCTCTTCGTATGCACAGCGAACATGACCGATACTATTCCCCGACCACTGCTGGACAGAATGGAAATGATTGAGCTTTCTGGCTATGTCTCCGACGAGAAGATGGCCATTGCCGAGCGCTATCTCGCACCACAAGCGAAAGAGCTCAGTGGTCTTAAGGAGGTCGACGTGAATCTCGACAAGGAAGCTATATTGGAGCTCATCAACAAGTATTGCCGTGAGTCTGGAGTACGAAATCTGAAGAAACAAATCGAGAAGGTCTACCGCAAGTCAGCGTTGAAAATCATTCAAGATCTCGGTGAAGAAGTGCTGAGCGAGGACAAGGCTTTGACAGAAGAGGGAAAGGCTGCAGCTGAAGCGTCGGAGAAGGACCATACCGATCCCAAGGAAACTCCAGAGAACATCGCCAACGAGACGACCGAGCAACCTCGAGTCGCCCTGAAAGTGCCAGATTCAGTCCATGTCACAATTGGTAAAGACAACCTCAAGGACTACGTTGGACCACCAGTCTTCACTTCGGATCGTCTCTATGACAATACTCCTCCTGGGGTTGCTATGGGCCTCGCTTGGACACAGATGGGTGGTGCAGCACTTTATGTTGAGTCGATCCTTGAAAATGCCCTGTCCTACAACTCGCGACCTGGCCTTGAGAGGACTGGCAACCTCAAGCCCGTCATGAAGGAATCGACACAGATCGCGTACTCATTCGCCAAAGGTCTGATGGCCAAGCAATTCCCGGAGAATAAATTCTTCGAGAAGGCCCGGATACATCTCCATTGTCCCGAGGGCGCCGTGCAAAAGGACGGACCATCCGCTGGTATCACCATGGCTACTTCGCTGCTGTCGCTGGCTCTGGACAAGCCACTTGATCCCACAATCGCCATGACAGGTGAGCTGACAGTCACCGGTAAGGTTCTCCGCATCGGCGGACTCCGCGAGAAGACTGTGGCGGCACGACGCGCCGGCTCCCGCATGATTCTCTTTCCACGAGACAATCTCAGCGACTGGCTCGAGTTGCCTGAAGTGAGTTCTTACATGGATGTGACCGAGTGCATTCACCAGCGCTAATCAATTTACAGAACATCAAAGAAGGCATCGAGGGCAAGCCTGTGGACTGGTATGCCGACGTGTACAAGCTCGTTTTCCCAGATGTCGATGCCGCAACCGCGAATCAGCTCTGGAAAAAGGAGCTAGCAAAGCCACCAAAGGAAGAGAGGGAGAAGGACGACGACTAGGAGTTGTGTCTGGACACCCCCTGTGGGAAGCTTGAATACAGTTACAATACCTCCATTTCAGCAGGGCAATGACAATGTGCTTCGTGCCAGATCCAATGCTATCACTGATGGCGACCGACATTGCGGACTCCCAGGCTGCATCGGTCGCTGCTCCGTTGCGACGCCGTCATATCGACCATGTATCGGTTGCATTGCAGTCCTCGGCTTCATCAACGGAGTAGTCGTCTGATGCGAGGTCAGGAGAAGAGGTCGTTGTCAGCGAGGCGATGGTGGGTCAAGCGGAGTATTGCTGGAGACAGAAGGAGCCGGGTGTCCGCTTCAAGGAAGCTGCTTTTGCACGAAGTATGGGTCGTGAGGAAACGCCGTTATTCGGGCTATACGAATGGTACATGTACATCCATCTCCACTTTTTCACGGTGATGGCGTTGAGGAGAAGCTCGAATATGGCTGGGACATAGAACTGAGACTAGATCAGAGAACGCGATGTCATCAATAGAAATACAGTTATGCGCAGCGCGCATGAATCTCAGCTCCACATTCAGGATCATCCCTTCATCATCTTGGTGTCGGTCGAAAGGCCGAACTGTGTTCTTGTTGTATCTTGAGACCGGAACATGGCTGTAAATCGAATGACGCCGCGCATGGACCTGGATGTACCACGACGAGCACATTCAGACCTCTACGTGCTGTCGAACGAAGAGATCACGCTGAACTGTTGAATGAATAGCAGCTCTCGGATGCATTCATCGCCGCTCATAATTTGCAGTGGCTCCTCCACTGCAAGATCTGTGCTATATTCTAGCCCTCATATCCTGCCCCCTCGAGCATGATACCTCTCCCCAGTGCTCGGAATCGGCTTCTCTGCTCTGATACACCACAGGAAAAAATCCTCCAGCGGCAAGAACACGTAAAACACCTTATTGCTCGCGAACGCGATCAGACAATACACGAACGCGACCGCGGCGTCCATCCAGTAATGATTCGCCGTCGCCAGGATCGTGATCAAGATCATCGACGGATACACCACCCCGAGCGTGCAATAAAACGCTTTCCACACGGCATTCTTCCTCGACTCGTACTGCTCAAAGCGCTTCCTGCAGACGCCCGAATGGTAGATGAGCGTGCAGCCGATGAGGAAGGCATACCCAAAGTGCATCGACGGCATCGCAGCGAGACTGTTGACGTGTTTGCCCGTCTGCCACAGGGACGCTGCGTCCTCCATGTGCACGGTATCCAAGAAGCCGAATTCCTGGGGCAATAGTCGCGGCGGCATCATCGGGTACACGATGAACGTGGCAAAGGCCATGAAGTTCGTCAGCGTCATCGTGCGTCGCACCGTGGCGAATGTCGCGTGCGAGGGCGCGACGTAGTAGTACCAGACGATGAAGGCCATGGAGCCGGGGATGTGGATCAGGCTGTAGAAGCGGTCGAGACAGGTCAGGAGATCCTGATGGCCGTGCATGAACCATTGCTGGATGTCGACCTCGCGAGTCGGGAAGAGGAAGCGGCAGATGCTGAGGTGTTCGAAAGAGAGCAGGGCGATGGCGTGATCGCGAGCTGCGGACCAAATGCCTTGGCCGGCGAAGATTTTGTTGGAGAGCACGGTTGTCATGCGGTAGAAGAGGTAGTTGAGGACCCAGTAGAGCATTTCGACGAGGAAGGGGAATTTTTGGAAGAGTCGGGAGTGGATGTGGTTGCGGAAGCGGCTCGTGTAGGGAGTTCGAATGCTTATCAGGCCGCAGCAGGAACGGGCTTTGAGTAGCGGTTGCTGCTTCTCTGGGTCGTATAGATATCTGGGTCGCGAAAGCCCGTCGGCCTCGTCATCTTCATTCTCGTTGTCGAATTCGAACTCTTCTGATAGATCGGAGGGACTGGGTGATCGGTCCAACACTGCTCTGTAGCCTCCTCTTATCGCATGGCCTGGTCGAGTCCTGGGGGTGAATATCGAAACGTCTCTCCGCCGTGTCAGGATCATTCCGCCGAAGAGGATCGTCACGAACATCACAGCTTCACCCCAATTGGGGAGCTTGAATTCGGGCTTTGCCGTCCATTCCACATAATCGTCGAACACTCCATCTGTCAACTGATGTGTGAGCAGACCCCCGGCCACCTCTCCGGCCATAGTGATGTCTTCTCTTGTCCTGTGCTTTTCTCCCCCTACTCACTTGAGCCAGTGACCTGCCTGTTTCTCTCGGTGTTTACTCCGGGATGGTTGTTCGTTCTAGTGAGTCCATATGCACAGATGATTTTATCGACGAAGTATCGATCGTAATCGTATGTAATGTAGCCGTCAAGGTCATGAGCAGTCTAGAGGTCGTTTGATAGCAAGATCGCGCGCTCGTTCTTCAGAGAATACCAGATGACTTTCGCAAGCCGCAGTGCTGGGCCTGTGTCAACGAAAGACGCCCGGAAAGTGAAACAAGAATGGTACACGAAGGAAAGGAAAGAAAGCAAGGGAAGGGAGCATAGCCACGATACCAACAGTAGCAAGCAGGATGCAGAGGCTTCCTTCATACGATGCCTCCACTCGTCGCCGATCTTGCGGTCACGCTGTGTTCGATGTCCGCGATGTGTGTCGTGCATATTCTTGGCACTGCGTGATCGACATTGTGGCCGGCACGCCGCAGCCGGTTGCGTCGCATGGTTCTCTCACTTGATGGTTTGAACGGGCAATACAATGGCTATTGATGCCATATTGCTCATGACCGTCTGATGGGACTGCCAAGTGTCAGTAAAACGGCTTTTCGCACAGATGTCCTGGCGTCAGATTACTGCAAAATAGATCAACTCGTCTCGAGACCCGCCGCGTCATAGCAATTCCTTGTCGTCTCCATTGCTTGGCTTTGCCAGGATTCGCCCGTGGCTTGGCCTCGGACGGCGGATGTCTTCCGGCTGCAGCAGAGCCCCGTCTGTAGTCTAGCTTTGGCGGCCCGGGATGAGATTGCCCTTCCATTGGTTCTTGATCATCGCCCATCCGCGGCTGGGTAAGGGGGCACGCGACAACATTTGTGGCCCTCGAAACTTCTTGCTCCAGCAGATACCGCAGTCTGATTTGCATTGAGTGATCTCGAGACAGCAGAGACGAGTACCTGAGGCGCGCCTCGTGGAATCATCTCATATCGATGCGCGATGTGCTGTATCTGCGCGCAGGAGGTGATGTCACGTACGTACTCTGGTATTGCCTGAGGCTGCATGCTTCACTCAAAGCCGGGCCACGACGATATCAGCGGGCGTTGAGGAAAATGCGAGATGTGCGGAGCATGGTCTGCGGTGTGTATCTTAGGTGTACAGAAGTCCCAGAATATCAGCGATCTGAGAGTCATCGTAACGCAACGACTCACCATGACGTACTCATAACGATAGCAGAGCGGCAGGCAATGACATCCAACATGGCGAAGCACGAGTGTGATATTTTGCAACTTAGATCAACCACAAGCTAGATCGGCATGCCGCAGACTGCAATCATCTCCGGCGGCGCCCGTGGCATCGGACGTTGCCTGGTCAGAAGATTCCTGGAAAAGGGCTACAAGGTCTTTATCCTCGATATCGACGAGGATGAGCTCAATCATACTGTCAAGTCTCATCTCAAGGAATACACAGACAAAGGTCTTCTTGGAGCAGGTATCTGCGACTTGAGAAATGTCGACGACATCCGGAAGAAGGTCGACGAAGCGGCTTCTTTCTTGGGAGGGCGTATCCATGTGCTCGTAAACAATGGCAAGCCTGTCTAGATACATACTCGCCGAGTGGGACTAATATGAGCCTTTAGGTGGTATCGCAAGTCCAAAGTGGAAGGAAGATGCTACCATGTTCAATAAGGATACTTTTGAGCAGTGGCAAGCGTAGGCGGAAGTGCTCTTGTTCACCAATACTGCAGCTTACGCGCTTCAGATACGTCGAGACCAACCTGACAGCACCATTTACTGTGTCCCAAGCAGTTCTGCCGTACATGAACAACGAGCAACGAGCACACGACCACGATACCAGCGAAGCCGGACCATGCATCGTGCACATTGGATCATTCCGAGCATTTCAGAGCGATCCCAACCAAGAAGGCTATGCTTCCACCAAGGCTGGACAATTGGGTCTCATGCATAGCATGGCGGTCAGTCTTAAGCCCTGCGGTATCCGGGTCAACTTGGTGGCTCCTGGACGGATCAAGGTCGCTCATGAGTCCAAAGACGGCGATGAGAAGGGCACGCAATGGTCGGAGCTCAATGAAGAGAAAGATGTCGCCGATCATTTGGCCAATCGAGCGGGACGACCCAAGGACATTGCTGATGCGGTGGAGTATCTTGTCAACGCTGGATTCGTTACGGCACAAGAGCTCACTGTTGATGGCGGTGCCACAAAGACCAAATGAGCGGAGAGAAGTGGATTCCATAGGCAACAAACTCATGCTTGTTGGCGTGAACACGATCAATCATGCAGCAGACTCTGATAGGTATAGATGATAGGATGTAGAACGAATCTCATCGTTGCGCCCGGCTCCTGCGTCAGGCTGACTACAGACAGCCGGAATTGACTCAGAATAGACCCACTTGAAAGCTGAGAGCTCAGCTCGATCCTACAGCCCGACATCCAGTTGAAGACAGTAAGTCACCCCGCCAAGGCATATTCAATTCTACACAGCATCATCGTGATGAGTGCCGGTACAGGCAACAGAATGAACCGTGATGAAGAGCCCAACATCTCGAAAGCATCGCAGAGTATCGATCCCATTGAGCTACCTTCTCATCTCCTTCGCGCGGCATATCTCATCGGCAAGATCCCAATCAAGTCACTCCGTAGCGATGGAAGAATCTCCTACGCAGTATACATACCTGAGCAGTATTGCACCGTCCATGATGCACTGCAGAAGGCCGATACCGAATTTCTTTTTCGTCTACCTCTGGTGGTGAACGTACACGGCACACGCCGCGATGCAGTCACCTGCCGCGACTCGCTCATTGACTTCGCAGCCCAATGTGGCGTCGCGGTCCAAGCGCCCCTTTTCCTGGCCGGACTCGACTCGCCGTCGGACCTGGACAGCTACAAGTACTTGCGGACAGACACTCTGCAGGCCGATCTACGTCTCTTGAACATGCTGAACGAAGTCGGACACATCTGGCCCGGCATCAGCACGGATCCCATCATTCTCATGGGCTTCTCGGGTGGGGGCCAATTTGTCCATCGCTTCATCTACCTCATTCTAGAGCGAGTCTCAGCTGTCGCCATCGCCGCACCGGGACAAATCACGAAATTGAATGCTGATCCCTGGCCCAAAGGTATGGGCAATGCCAGTACGATCTTTCCAGATGAGGAAATTGACATTGCTGCTATCGCCAACGTTGAGGACATTCTGCTTCTTGTTGGCGGAGACGACGAATTCTCTCAGGGACAAACAGAATTACTGCAATGGACGGCCCGGCGTAAAGCGAAATTGAGCGGAGAGTGGGTCGAGGAGAAGTTGGCGAGAACTAGCCGAGTTCAAGGGATCAAGTCTCTTCAACGAGACTGGGATAAGCATGGTGTTGAGTCCCAGCTGGAAGTAGTCCCCGGGGGTGGGGGGCTTGACTACAGAGCATTATTGCCGTCGTTGGTGGTCCACCTCCAGTGTCCTCCAGACAAGCCGCTTTTGCGGAGCAATCGACACTGGTTTCACGTGACAATCAAACAGATTCATCCAGGGGGATTTGAGTTTTAAGCTTGAGAGACAGGCAGGCCTAGGGCGGTGCTTAGCCACCTTGGCAGCACTTCACGCGCCTCTCCGACATCTAGTGGAATGTCGTGTCAACCTGATAAGCATCGATAAAGAATCCAAGGACCGCAAGCTGCATTCTTCGATACATTGTCATCGGAAGAATTGCAACTGGCAGCGATGTGATGCTGATGCGAGAGAAACACGAGAGGATCTTAGCGGAATATTGAACAAGGCATGCTTAGCGGCACTATCATATCAATCTTGGATCGCGAGGAAGTGGTTCGCTAGTTGGTCAACATGTGAGACGCGCCCTTGTGGGGTTTCCCCGCAAAGCTCTGTCCCTCGTTAAACTACGAGCTTGTGCTGCTCTTTATTCTCAAATTAATTCTCCGAGGTAGATCTGTACAGGATCGCTGACTATATCTTTTCCGTCTTTACTCCTAGGCTGATGAGTTTCACATCCTCCTGCCACTTTCCTCGTGTCATCCGACTGACAAGTACTAAAGCAACCCAAACGTATGCTGCTATCGGTACAGGATTGAGACACCATGCAGTGCAAGAATTTCATCCTCACATGCCTTGGCCTCGTTGGCTCTGCAATTGCAGGTCAGCCTCGCTTGTGCGTACATTTCCGTATTGCGATTGGTCATCGTGATTATAGAATGCGAGAGGGCAACGAGAGAGTGGCCAACTGGAATTCTCAATGCTCCTCAAGTGGGAGCTGCACACAATCATACCCTCTCTCAACGCCTTCCATCGAAGATCCGAGACAGATCTTCACCAGCAATACCGCGACTCACCGCAGTCGTTGGAGTAATACATTAGGAAACGAGCTAACATCGACTGAATAGCTTACGACTGTGACTGCAATTTCTGCGCATGCTATCCGTGCATCGACTCGCGCTCTGCTTTGTGCAAGGCGCAGCACTGCAACGACAACGACGCCATCGGTGGTGCTGCTCCGGAGCAGTGTCTGCCAAAGACGGATGGGAATCACCACATTGCGGGCTGGTTCAGATCAGGCTGCTAGTGTGCTAAGACAGACGGACATGAGCCAGGGTGGCATGCACGTCCCGTAGTCGGCTGTCTCCTGTAGTTACGCGCCGGCTATGCCAATGGAAAATCATTTCAGGCGAAGCGGAGCTGGAGTGGATTTCAACTTTTGGGTTCAAGATAACGACTAGATGATCAGCAAGCAAAATGTCACCATCCATAGGATGCAAATCTGGCATCTTGTACGGTCTACGCTTGCTCGAAAATTCCGTACGGTTTCATTCTCCAAGTAGACTGGAGCGCAGCCACGTGTTCAAAAGCTGAATTGATCTGAAGAGCGGTGTCTTCACGGATGAACTGACAGTTTGCCAAGCACTATGCTCGACGTTCACGGCGCGTTCTGTGTCCGTTACACTGATGATTCTCGGAGGACCTCCTGACGGTTGACTTCCCAGCTCTATCGCTCGCATACCCTTTGAGTACCGTACACCACGGGACATTTTGAGAAGTCCGACGGTATGCGTTCGTGGCATCGTCTGCCTCGCACCATCTAGTGACCTTCGGACCATACTCTGGGAATGCTCCATGCTCGGCGCGATGTCCTCTCTGCACAACACGCTTGAAAGTCTAGCTCGTGTCACGATCCTCCTCAATCATCTTCACGCTTCTTCCTTGACAGACGTTTCCGAGCCAGCTTTTTCTCCCTGGCCACATCCTCTCGCGACTCCACCTCTGCACCATGGTCGTCCTCAGCTTCAGTCCGATGAGCCACTCTCTTTCGCCGGTGCTTCGCGCGCCCAGGCGCCGTTGCCTCCTTCAGTGGGATCGAGGGGGATGCAGGAAGCGTAGGCAAGCGCCAACAGGTAATCTGCCTCTCGTTGCCGTCAATGCAGACCGATGTGGTAATTGAACCTTGTACACCACACGAGCTGTCCAGAGATTGCAACTTCGCCGCTGCCATGGCAAATTGCACTTCAGTCTCAACGCGTGGAGGACTCGACCGCCAGGTGCCGACTAGCGTGCTTGCCGTCGTCTGCACGGTCTTCGACGCTTCTCGGCACTGGGAGCAGTATACAGGCCCAGGTCCGAAGACTATTGTACGTTGAGTCTTGCAGATACCATGTAAACATGGCAACAGTTGCCGGGGCTTGCAGACAGCCGAGAGAGCGATGTGCAAAGCTGATGGATCCCAACAGCGACGCGGCACCGGGTCATCGTGCAGTACTGACAAGACTAGCTCTGCGAGCGTCTTGACCTGGCGCAGCAGCTTATCCAGATGAAGCTTCATGACCGACGCAGCAATCCGCGCGGGTATCTCCAGCCGCCGGAGGTTCTCACACAAAGCGAGCTTGTCCAACAACTTGAAGTCGACTTTGCGTGCAGCCTCTCCAAAGTCCGCAGGCTCGCCGACTTGATGCAGCTCATACAGAGCAATGTCGCCGACGCTCTCGAAAGTGATGTCTGGCCACGAGTTCATGACGCGGAGCATATCGCCGCCATCCATGAAAGTGAAGCGGTTGTTCTTCCAAAAGTAAGACCAGGCTTCTTCGTGGACCTGCTTGTTGACGAGGAGCATAGTCATGCCTTTCCTGCGGAGACAGCGGCGGCGGCATTTCTCGAGCGTACTCGGCGCAAGCTCAGACTCGAGAGAGCCATTCTTGCAGCGCTGGAGTGTGATTGCCGGCCGAGCAAGACCTTCCATTCCAGGCTTGTAAAACTTACACCCGGGCTGGTGTCTTCGGTCCAAGAGGACGGGATCGACCACAGCATGTTCCCAGATCATAATACGTAGCTCAGCAGGGATACTCAGCAGTGCTGAGCTCTCCGCTTGCCCACTAGTGCCGTGATCGGCGGGAGTGTCAGCCAGGGCGGCTTGTGCACAGGTCTCCGTACTGAGCGACATATGGACCTTTGCGTATGTTGCGCGGGGCTTGCAGTGTTAGTGCCGTTGAGCGGAGGCATCGCTGTCACATTTATTCGACGTGATGAGAGACAGACCATGAGTAGCCACTGGTATTCATGGCCTCAAAAGCCAGAGACCCGATGGTACGTTGCGTCCTCCAGAAACGCCCCATTCATATTGCTCCGAAGTAAGCAAACACATGTCTTGGCATCCGAGTGAACTTCGGACATACATGGAAAATCAGCGATGATCAATTCCTGCCGACGGGCTTCCCAGCAGATTTCCTGTCATCCTCTACGCGCCCTCCTGGACCTCCCTGCTCTGCAATCTCTTTTCTGCTATCAGAAGCACATTGCAGCCGCTCCCGTTTTTCAATGTTCGCATTTCGGCGAAGGCGGTGCTCCAAATATTGCTTCTGGGCATGTCCATCTCTCCTCTTCTCCACTCTCGTATGCACACGATAAGCCGCCTTGGAAGACGGGCGGAAGTCGTCCGGATCGCTCTCCGCTCCAACATCATTAGGCTCCGAGGAGTTCCTGCGCAGATGACAGGATGCCTGCTTGCGAGCTTCCTCACGATGCCGCTTGGCACTAGCCATCGACAACTCTGCAACACAGCGACGACGGACACCCAAGCTGTCCTGGGGCAGTCCGTACACTGTGAGTTCATACGGACGGGAAGCGAGCAGGAGAGAGGTGCGGTAAGGTTGCTCCGCACTGTGCGTCGGTATCACCTTGGGCAGCTCCTCAAAAAGAAAACGCCAGTAGAAGTCAAGAGCATGCATGGTGTCGGCGATCCCACGAGCCCAGTCGACATTGTGCCGGCATCGATCGCACCAATGCGTCATGCTGGCAAGCTCGGTATCGATCAGGGAGCGTTCAGCGTTCGGACATGTGTTGTGTGCGCACGGCATATTGCGCTGTGTCTGACTGGTCTTGCCGATCAACGAGTACGGGAAGTCGAAAGCAGGATTCATATGTTCGTAATTCCTCGTCGCCCCATTGACAGTAGGACACTGTACCAGCCCGATCGATTGGAGTGCCGCTCTTTGTGCCAACTTGACCATCCAGTACGGACCACCTCGCACCAACGTGTAAGGAAGCTCGATTCGTTGGAGATTTCCGAGTCCTATCACGCAATCGAAGAATCTCCTCTGCTCCAACCGAGACGTTTCGCCCCAGCGATATGTCTTCGCCGCGTGGAGTTCGTGTAGCGTGAGGCACTGCACAGAAGCAGCAATTGCTTGAGAGAAGGTCTCCACGCTGTCCAGCATGTCTTCGAGTCCGAGAAAGGTCAGGTGCACTGCGTGTTGCGACCAGGTCTTGGACACCTCAGCGTGGACTTGCTTATTGACGGCGAACACGCCGAAGCCCTTGCGACGCACGCACGAGCGCAAACATGCCTCTTTTATTGGACTCCTCGCTCTCAGCCAGGTGAGTCCTGGTCGATATACGACTACTGCAGGGGGAGTCGTGTAGTCTGCATTGGGGTTAAACAAGCCACAGCTGGGGACGTGCGTGCGTTCCAGCAGGGGCAAATCGTCGAAGACAAGCGACCAGATGATGTCTCTGATCTCGCGCGGAAGTCCCAGCAATCCTGTGTGTACTGAATTCCGTGGCGCCGCAGTAATGCTCAAGATCTTGAGCGCCTTGGGTAGACGTGTGGCATCTTCCGCCATGATGGGGAGCTCGGGCTGAAGGTTCACTGCTGGATACTGGAGATTCCCGCCTTGAGGAATGGAGGTCGAGGTTTATCACGCAAAGGACAGTAGTGGCAGAGCAACTTGCGCATGCGGTGTCCCAGCTGGCTTGAGGGGCTGTGATCACTCGCAATCCGACAAGAGTCTAGCGCGCATCGTTTGTCGAGTCACTCTTCACCACGACAGACGCACGCGCAACACCCTCATCAGTGTCGGCAGCTACGATGACGCCCTCGATGCTATTCTTCACGACAACATGTCCTGCCACCGCGACTTCACCAGTATCCACAGCTTCCGCGAACGCACGGCGCTGTGGGAGGAGATATCGGACATCGATATATCGCAGCGTGCAGGTCATGGTGATGCAGAGCACCCAAATAGCGATGCACGATTGCCAGCCATATTTGTCTGTCCCACAGTCAGTGGATGTGATTACAAGCGCTATGTTGTCTCACATACAAAATGGTGCTTGGCTTGCCGGCCATACGAGGACTTGGGACCAAGCAGAAATAGCGTAATATCCGGCGACAGCAACACCGACAATGAGACTGCGAGCTTCTGGATCTTGCGGAATGCTGGGTGGATATTGTTAGCAGCTTGTCGACAGACGATCTTCCCTATCACCGGAATACTCACAGGTCCGAAAGCCAAGCAAAGATGAGCGGCGCAGTTCCGAGCGCAACATAGTTGATGAAGTAGCTGGCATAAGCAGCGGTAATCGGAACAGAAGTTGGATGGCTAGTCCAGATCGACATGATAATGCACGGGATCAAGCCAATGATGCCTTGAGTCACGATTAAAGTCCATCGCGTCTGTAAAGCATCAGACAGCAGGGCCCAAATCCAGACAAAGGCGACGTTGATCGCACCACCTCCGAGGGGAATGACATTGACCTCTTCCGTGGACCATCTCTTCGAGCCGTCCGGCCTCTTCTGCGCCTTCAGGAAGAGCCCAAAGTAGACATAGCCATAAGTTGCAAGGACCGTGCCCGCGTACAGGATGGCGACGAAGTAGATGACCCACGAACTAGACCACGAATGTTAGCAAAGCTCGCAGCACACGAGAGCGCGGGCACTCACGAGAACGTCCTCTTCGCGCTCTCCCACGTCACCGGCCGGGGCTCTGCCCTCTTGTGTCGGATCAGCCTCCCAATGGCCAATTCCTGATCATTCCTCGTGAACCAAAAGGCCCTCGGATTGCGCTTATTGGGATAGTCCGGCAGCATCACGACGCCCAAGAATCCCCACACGACCGTGATGATGGCATTAATCACGAACAACCACCTCCAGCCCGACAGCCCATGCGTCCCATCCATGGTCCTCATGATCGCCGCCTGCAGAGCTCCCGACAGCATATTCCCAATCGCCTGACAAGAATGATAAAAGCCCATGCGTTTCGCCAGTTCGGTGGGGGTGTACCAGTGCATGAAAAGCGTCATCATGCCAGGCCAGGCACTGCTTTCGAATGCTCCGAGGAAGACTCGGACGATGTAAACTTGCTTGGCGGTCGTGACCATGGCCATGAGGCCGGTGAGAATGCCCCAGCCAATTTCCAGGCCGGGGAGCCAAAAGGAAGGCCGGACGTAGGTCATGATGATCTGCGAGGGGACGAGCATGATGCAGTATGCGACGTTGAACGCCGTTGTAAAATAGTTGAGTTCGTTGCCATAGAGGGACAGGTCCTCTTTCATCCCCGAGACGTATGCATTCTGTTCAGTGTCAGTGAGATCGCACGCTACGCATTGTGGTGGAAAGGGTTACGGACATTGATATTCTGCTGATCCAGATATTTGATGACTTGAGAGATACACCCAAAAGTCATCAGAAAAATGTCGAGGCGGCGAACAAAGTCTTTCTCTTCCTTGGATCGTTCAGGTGCCGGCGCCAGGAAGGCCGGCCTCTTTGAGAAGAGCGGCATTCTTGCTACAAGATGACAAAATTTTCCCACCAAGACTCTTCAATGAGCACGGAGAATCATGCAACCTGCCGCGATGCAGAGAGCGAAGTCCAAAAGGTATGTATGGACAGTGAAGAACGCCTGGGGCCATCCCCGGCAGTCGTGAAGTGGACCACAATGCTATCTCGCATGGGGCTGCAAGACATCCACACCACATGGTGTGACATTTTCGCAGTGACTATCGCCAGAGTAGCATGCCGTAGAAAGATCAGCGGCTTGGCAAGTGGCATCCGACGCTGGTAGGGGCCGATAGGCGAACCTCGCGGGGTACGTGGAGGCGCGGGCGCAACGTCGGGCGACGCAAAGTGGCAACCGTAGCCTTGCTAGCACGCCGAAGTGCGGAACAAGAGGTGACAAGAGAGTCGAGTAGCTAAGCTCGAGGGCATGATAAGCTGTGGGCATGGCAATTCTTGGTTTGCGCCACAAGCTCAGCGTGTGATCGGACAGCATCGCGCATAGACATTCTGACAAACCCGTCGATTCTTGAACAGTGCTGTGCAGAAAATCATGGCTCCGCATGCGACAGAGGCGACAGAGGTCGATTGCGAAAGCCTTCACGATCACGCGCAACCGACCGAGCAAGCAGAGCAGCCAGGCCACCAATCTCTGCCCGTAGACAACCCATGCTTGTCGTACTGGCATCGCACGACTCGAGCTTTCACGTATCTCCACGCAAACGCTGACTCGCCCGTTCCACCAAGCGCCAAATATGTAATCATCGGTTCGGGCCTATCAGGCTCTCTGACAGCATGGTCGCTGGTCGACGAGCACAAAATTGCACCGAGAGACGTCCTCATCCTCGAAGCCCGCGAAGCAGTATCCGGAGCATCAGGTCGCAACGCAGGCCATGTTCGGCCAGATGCCTTCCGCGGCTTTGCAGCATACTCCAGAATCCACGGACCGGAGCAAGCGAAGAAGATCATTGAGAATGAGAAGCTAGTCTTCGAAAGGCTGGGCGCATTCGTCCGTGAACACGACGTTCCCTGCGACTTCAATCCTACCACGACTTGCGACGTCTGCTTGACTCCAGATTTTCTCGAGTATCAGAAGCAATCGCTCGAAGCTTATAGGGAAGCGGGCGGAGATGTATCGCACGTGCAATACTTTGAAGGCGATGCCGCGAGGGCCAGGACGGGGGTGGATGCAGCTCTTGCAGCCTACGAATGGCCTGCCGGATCCAGTCATCCTGCCAAGCTGGGACACTGGCTACTGGAGAAGTTGATAGAGGCTGGTGTCGGGTTGTGGACGCACTGTCCTGCTCTGCAAGTCAGTCGGCACCAAAAAGCAGGCGTCGCAGACCGATCGAGATGGGACATTGTCACCAGCCGAGGCACCATCGCTGCAGAGACTGTGGTGCATTGCACGAATGCTTACGCAGCACATCTCATACCAGAGCTATCGACATTTGTGACGCCGAATCGCGCTCAAGCGCATTCGATGGTCCCAGGCCGCGAGCGCTCGGGTCCCAATGCGCAAAGGAGTACCATGTCCCTGCGATACAGCTTGAAGCACTTCTTTTCATTCATACAGCGAAAGACAGATGGTGCAATTGTGTTTGGCGTGTCGAGAGAGAATCCGACGTGGAGCGAGGCTACCAAGGGCTCGACGGTGACCTTTGATGACACATCTTTCAATGAGGAGATTGCTGCATCATGTGCGCAGGAGTACAAGACTCTATTCCAAAGTAACGCAACAGGCGTTCGGCATGGAGAAGGAATCGATCATTCGTGGACCGGCATCATCGCCATGACGCCCGACTCGGTGCCACTAGTGGGAGCACTGGAAGGTCGAGACGGGCAATACATATTGGCCGGACATAATGGACACGGTAAGTTTATGCGTGTAGTTCTTCATGGTTCTGGGTTCAGACGCTGATCAAGGTTTCTGACGCAGGCATGGCACGAATCTGGATGTGTGCTCCTGGCCTTGCCAAATTGATTTGCGGTGGGATGTGGGCGGATACAGGCCTTCCAGAATGCTTCGAGTACAGCAAATCCAGGCTGTTGCGCGCAGCCAAGAAGGATTCTCCCAGTGTGTGGTGATGAATTTTCCGCATCACATCTAGCAGAAACGACCGGCCCCATGTTCGCCGGCTACAGTGCTGCCAATTTTTTGTATAGATGGGTATAGTCGACTTATGACTTGATCTAGCTGTACGGCAGTTGCATTGACGACTGGATCCACTATCCCGGGTCGCACAAGAGGAGATTCAGTCAAAACCCCGCCTTCCCCGCCGCAAACCGCATGTGAAGACGATTGCAGTCATCTTCACATGTTGCTGGGCGCCCGCTTGCATGGAAGAGCAACAGCCGATGCGCTAGCTGTTTGCCCGAGGGCGGACATGGGTTGGAGAGAAATGGGTGCGCCGTCGGTACGTTCGGCCGCCGCAGACGCTGCTGCGGGTCTCCGAGATCGCGAAAGTGGCACGATACAGGCGCGTGAAATGCAGTTGCGAAAAGAGAGGAAAGGTGCCTGTTCCCTTCATGTGCGACAACTATGGTCATCTCCATTTGGCAAGTTTCGCCGTGGTAAGCATTGCGTCGTTGCAGTCAGTGGGCAGGGCTGTCGCTATGCATTGTACTGAAGTCGATGAACTTGCCACAGCCTTCTCCTCCGATGCATAGTCTGACCAGATGGCACAAGTAAAGTCAACAATCGCTGTCTTTGGCGCTACAGGCTACCTGGGTCAGCGGGTGGCCGAAGCCTTGTCTGATGCAGGTGTTCGACAACACTTCGACCAAGTCATCCTTTTCTCCAGACACGTGCGCAAGCTGTCGCATTGGCAAGGCCGCAACGTGCTCATCCGACAATGCAGCGAGCAAGAGCTTGTCGCAAACCTTGACGACGTCGACATTGTCGTGGATGCTACTGCTCCATCTGCTGCTCGATTCAGCCGGCAATTGATAGCAGCGATTGCTCGAAGCAGAGTGCAGCTGTTCTTTCCAGCAGAATTCGACGTCGATCACAATCTCCACGACTTTCGATTTGCGGAATGGGACTGGAAGAAGAGCAATGTTGCTCTAGCCCGAGAGGTACTTCCACACACAAAAATCTGCCAGATCTTCGCGAGCCTCTTCCTGGAGCAGACATTCGGACCATGGCTCGGCTTCTGCTCAAGGCGAAAGACTTTTGCTTGTGTAGGAAGCAAAGACGTGCCCGTGTCATGCACTTCCGTTGGAGACGTCGCGCGCACCGTGGCGCAGCTTGCATTGCTGCAGCCCAGTCGCATCCCCACGCAAGTGCATATTGGCGGGACAACCATGTCTGTTGCGGATGTCGCAGCGACAATGAGTCGCGAGAGCGGAAAGGACATCCGAGTAGTGGAACTACCTCTGGAGTCGTTCAAAGCAAGTGTATTGACTGGCGCGTGCTCGAGTCGTACGGACCATCTTCGCTTTGTGATGGCAGAGGGGAAGGCCAACCACGGGCGATCCGGTCTGTGGAATCACAACGAGCTCGTGAACCCAGGGGAGACTCGATGGAAGTGGACCACTGTCGGAATGTTGGCACGGCAGACAAGAGGTCGACCGTACAATGACGCGGACTGGCCAGATTGATTGTCGTTTGTGAGTTGAGGGGAGGTAGCGCATGGTCACTTCACATCATTCGAGGATGCCGTAGCTGTATCAGGTTGACGTCTTGTCCGACTCTCACCTTGACCACTGTGAACTTCATGGACAGAGTATTGATCTCGGCAAGCATCGCTGCTGGGACGTCGACATGGATGGGACCAAGAGCCGGGCCGCCAGTCTGCAGCTGTAGAGTCCAAGCGATGCTGACATGGAAGGCATCAACCGAATCTGCAGGGGCATCGTGCGGGGAAGTGCTGGTTGGCGTGCGCGTTTCTCGATCGTAGAGCAGCGGCTGCGAGTATTGGCCGGCCAGACCATTACAAGTCCTGAGCAATTTCTGCAGCTCGTTGCCGGAGGGTCGGTGCAGTCGAAGCACCAGAAACCAGCGTGATCCATCTTCGTTCGAATGCCATGTCAGATCCACCGGACCGACGTCGAACGCTGTGACGTCCGTTACGGAAATGCGCGAGCTTAGCTGGGCCAGAAACTGATCTTTGTGGTCAGTCTTCAACGACAACGGTCTCGACAAAGAGACATGCAACGGCTGTCGCACCCCGAGGTCATTTTCAAGTAAGCTATGGACTTGCGCCTTGCAATGCGGAATTGCCTGCGCGCGATGGATTAACTGCTGCAAGAGCCTGTGCTCGGACGGCGTCGGCGACCCTCGTGCATGTCAGTATACAAGATTTCGCGCATTCTCCAGCACGAGTGTAAGGGAATCGCGCCTTCTTACAGTCGAGGTAAACATGAGTCGGCCAATTGCCGGCGACGTGCGGCATCACGCGCTTCCGACCGCCGTGTAGAGAGGGGTCGTCTTGCGTGCTGGGCCGCACTGTCGACGAATACAGATCACGGAAGTGTGGTGGAAGCGCAGGCAGCGCATTCTCTCGCTGGGACGCGAGCTTCACGTTCTTGAGCGCCGGCTCCCCTTCGCTCTCGGAGCTGTCCGAGTAGTCGACGAGAGCCATGTCGCTCCGCGCGTCCGCCCAATTGCGCGTCGAAGCAGGAGAGCAGGAGTGAGGCGCGCGTGGGCAATTGGCACAGCATCGCCGCGAAGAGAGCACCGAGGTCGGGCTGTGCTCGTTGGGCCCAGATTGGTGCCTGATGCCAAGCACGCACGGGTGAGGCGAGTTGGGGAAGCGCAGGATCGCAACACGCTGGAACATTCACAGTGACCAGCATGTCGACCTCGGACGGGCCATCATGTCTCGTAGGCGAAGCGGCTGGTCTACATGGCTGTCGGCTATCATTCCGCACACGCGATGCAGCCGCATCCGCAGTGCATGAGACCGCGGATCGCTCACCATCGCCGTCCATCTTGTCTGCCATTGCACGTGCCATGAAACCGCCCTGCAATCGATGGCATGGCGTCGAGCAAGCAAGGCCGGAGTCTGCGCAGACCCCGATGGCACGAGACGTCCCCCACGAGAAGTCGGGTCGTGGCCATTGGATTCATTGATGAATATCAGGAGCGGCGGGCTGCGGTGGTTAAGCGAATGCAGGACCGGCAGGTTCTGAGCAGGCTGTCGGCCAGTGTCCCCTCCGGAAACTCGATTCACCGCCGGCATGCAGATGGTGCGATATCGCGGCCGACGTCTCGATAACGATGTCGCCTTTGCGCCATGACGACACGTCCAGATCGAGGCGCGTCGTGGACAGAATGCGGCCCATCCGGCGGCGAGCGATGGCAGTTCTGGACCGGAAGAGGGTGGAAGGGCAGCGAGCGAGCGTCCCTGCAGCAGCGCGAGACCCAGGCACGTCACATGTGGGAACTGGCGCCGCGTCACCACACGCTGCCGGGGCTCTGCGGGTGTGCTGGTCGCACTGCTGCTGTTGCTGCTGCTGGGAAGTGGTGAAGATGGCCCGCTGATCCTCTCTCCGCCTGTGCAGTGCTGTCTCTGCATCTCCCACACCACCACTCCCCTCCGGACAGCATTCATTCTGCCCGCATTGTCCGCAGACATGGCTTCGCAAGCTCTCTCCTCCAAGGTGCGCCGCTCCCCCACCTCGCGTGCAAGGGCGTTGGAGCGTGAAACTCTCTTGCGACAGCTGCAGCTGCACCTCGTACTGACCCCAATCATGTCCCGTCCAGACGGCAGCAGCGTACTTGATTGACCCGTTGACCGCGCCCGAGCCCTCGGCAGAAACAGGTCCCGGTGCCTCGTTGGGCAGCACTTTTGCTCCGGCGCAAAAGACAACGACGGCCTCGGGGAGCCAGCACCCGACCGGCTCGAGCATTGCCTCCAACAACCCATACCGCAAGTCGTCCAGCCCACGCACTCCCCCCGAGCAGCGCGCGAGTCGAGGCTCGAGCAAGAGCCCACGGGAAGCCTTTCCCAACTACCGAGCAGAGGCCTTCGCCGGCTACGCTTCCTCTCCACGAAGACACTCCAACAGCAATGACCGACCACCTCCGGCATACGATCAGTCGACATCGCCAAAGCACGGGACGCGTCATCGACGCCGCACGAGCTCCTTGAGCGCACGCTACCCCGGCGACAACAGCCACCAGCCTCTGGACATCATCCGGCGGGACAGCAAGAGAGCAAATCGCAGCCCACACCTGAAGAAGAAGCATCTGCCCGGGCCAGACACGATTGATCGCCTCGATCCTGCCATCAGTGGCCGTGCGTACCATCACGAAGGCCCATACGACGCCGCGCTCCTGGCAAGAAACAACAGCTTTGACATCTCGCCCGTTGCAGCACTGCAGAACAGCAATGAGGAGGCACTGAAGGCAACGCCTGTGGAGAAGGTCAGAGATGCTGTGGAGAGGCACAAACCTCTGGACGGCGTCGCCCAGCTGCCGCCGGGTGTGCCCGATCGCTTCGGCCGTGTGTACCGATACGAGGAAGGAGCGGACCTGATGCACGAGGACGGTCCAGACGGGCCTGGTTATAAGCGGTATGCACCCCCCGTCATGCAGCAGAGAAGAGAAGACTAACATGCATCGCAGATGGGCCGGCAAGGATTACGCTCCAGACGACCTCAAAGGCAAAGGTGATCAATTCCTACTCGACAAGGCCATGAGGGCCCACAAAATCAGCGACGATGGCATCGAGATGACAGACAAGCGCCACGATCCCGGCGCCGTCGGCGGCGCGGAGCCGTACGCTGACCACGCGCAAACACATGACGCAGACGTCGGGCGCACTCGCAGCGACAGCGGCGGCCTTCGCGCAGGCCTGAAGAAGCGCATCGGCAGCTTGCGCAGGAAGAACAGAGCGGCTAGTTAGATGGCATCAGAATGTCGGCGATTCTATGTTTTCCCTCATTTGCACCATACCAGAAAGAATGAATGAGAACGACCATATGTTGAGGGCTATCGGTGTACAGGCAAATAGACCGCGGACGGACCTGCGAAAATGACAAATGATCATCAGCAGATTCCTGTTGCTCGTTCTGATCAAATTTCTGACAATCATTGCTGATTTGCGGCCGCCCGGATCGCTAGCATCATGGTATGCTGACTTGGAGCAAAGCGCCACGATGCTTGCCACACGGCCACATACAATGATACCCAGGCGCGGTATATCAGGTCAGACGATCTCGTCAGTGGGCACTCGCTTCTCACGTTAATTGCCCCAAGAATTCAAGCGGGGCTACGAGACAGAATGGCCAACTATCCCTATGAGCTGGATATGCCTTTGCTCTGGAAGCTCCAGGACTGGGAACATGCCTACGGGAGTGAAGCCTGCGCGGAAGTTCCCGACGACGGCGTGCTGCGTGCGGCGACCGATCCCTCGAGCGCTGTCTCCTCCTACGAGATGGAGCGGCAAGACGACAGTCCCAGACATGCAGACCAAAATGTCCTTACATCTCGCACAGGCGTGGGATCATGCAGTGGCAGTACTGCCGCTCGGCGTGACCTCAGCGGGAAGAGGTCTTTCTCCCCATACAATCCACGGTACATCGATCTCTGGGATCAGATCTGCTGCAACGGAACCGTCCAGAGTCCGTCGCAGGCTTGCGTGCTCTTCATCAATCGTGCCCTGGCCGATGCCCCGAGCTTGACGCCCGACGAGCAGGACTGGGTGCAGTGGCAGGGACCAGAAACCAGCGCACCAGCATCATCGGTCTCAAGCCGCGAGGGGGACGGGGAGCATGACACCGCGCAACCCAGTGATCCTGCAGACCAGGCCCCATTCCTCTGGGCAGAAGAATACGGCGACATGTGGCGCCAGCTCGCGCAGACGGAGCACAAATCTCGCGCCGCGCACCGCGTGAACAGAGCCCTCGTGCGGGCTTACATCAGCGATGACGAGCATCGCAAGGCCATCACATGGATGGGCTTCGTGCCCTTCCCGCACCCCGTCGAGTACGAGCAGATGCCGCCGGGAAAGCGCGCGGCGGTGGCGATGGACTACGCCAGTACGCGCAACCAGTCGTATTATCGCCAGATGTGGATTCGAGGCCAGATGTCGAGGGAGAAGATCAAGACGACCAGTCGGTGTCTGGGCTGGGAGGATGCTGGATTGAGGTGTGAGTTTGCCGATGAGGGGATCTTGCATTTCCATTCTGCCGCGTATATGGCCAGGATTATGGCGATGGAGACGGTTGCTGTGGTGGGGAAGAGACGGAGCAGCAGCTCGACGTTGTCGGGGTGTGGGGATGATGAGACGAGTGCGGTTGCCGAGTTGCAGGAGCAAGAACGTCGAGTCATGGAATGCTCACTTGAGGCGCAGAGGCTGCATGAGGAGCTCTTTGCCCTCGCTGGACATGTTGTCTCGTGCAGGGTTGGAGAAGAGGTTGGAGTGTCGGAGATTGTGACACGCTTGCGCCACGAGCATACTCCTGTTGAGCAACATCCGAGCTCTGCATCCAGCCCTTCCCTGGAGAGACCTTCGAGTTGTGATGCGGAAGGACTACTGTTGCCGGAACTCGCGCATCGTCCATCAGGTCTTCCATCACTAGCAGTTGAAGCTCGCTGGCACGAGCCTGTCTCGACAGGGCCAGAGAGCGCATGGCAAGATAAACACGGAAATGGCCGAGACGATGACGATCGCCGGCAGCATCTCTACCGTCATCCTGCCACACATGGCAGTAGGAGTAAAGCCCGTGTCCGCCAGTATTCAGAAGGACTGGCGACGGAAGTTGTACAAGCCTCGCATGGCGTATCCTAGGTGTCGAGGCTGTGTCGCTGCGCTGGGTCTGAGTGCACATGCTGCCAGCTCGATGGACGCTTCCCGTTCCGCGGACGAACCTTTTGTCACGATCACAGCCCCATGATCAATCGAGCTTGGGGTGGCGGGACGCTCGGACACTTCGGACACCGAGCAAGTCAGTCGAGCCTTATCGGTAAACATAGCTCTGGCTGTTGACCTTCCTGCACGTTATCAGTCTTCGAGCCATGCCATTTTTGCACAAAATGGGGAATTCACACACCCGCCCACACTCTTTGCCAGCAGATCAAATCTTGACAGGCCTTCAGATTCCCGCCAATAAGTGCCGACTTGGAAGTGTGGACTTGGTCCCAGATCCATCTTTCTCAATTCACCCTCAAAATGCATCCATTCGGACTCTGACTTCTTTGTACGCGGAGATGCGGGATCCCAGATCAAATGCATAGAATCAAAATGGAGAGTGACCTGCGTTGATTTGCGCTTCGCATCGAGACAGTTGAGCAGAGATTGTAGCGTCTGAGCTTTCTGCGCCAGATTCTCCTCGGGGCGGATGTGCTGTCGAATATAGGCGTGCGAGACCCACCGCATGAAGATGGACTGTCGCTCCGGCGACGCTATGATTGTCGGATTGCGGCCTACGATGGCAGAGATGCCGCTTGGTTCGAGATCCAGAATGTTGATGACCCATAGGATCTTCGCATACATGATGTCCATGAACTCGTTGTGGATCAGTCGTGATACGCGGAGGATGGAGGGAGCCAGCAGCGCGAAGCCTGGTGGTTTTGCAATGGTGAACGAGAGCCATGTTTCCTTGCTGTGAACGAGGCTCACATGTCCGACGCTGTGTGAGCGACCGTGCTCATTAGCAGCAGTAAGATGTGGCTCGGGGACCATGTCAGCGTTGTGAATGAGGTGCTCAAAGATGCGCAGTCGTATTTCTGCCGGCAAGTCGAGCAATCGTGATGCTGACTGAGTCTTTAGCTTAGGGCTTCCAGTGTCTGTGAGGTTCCTGCGCCGGCGCGACCAAGGGAACTTCATGATTATGGGAGTGCATGTTCGGGGGCATGTTCTGTAACGACAGCGTGAAGCCAGAAACTGTGACACTGCTTAGCTGCGGCCCAGTCCGTACCAATAAAGACGGTTCATTGTCAATTTTGTCAGGCGCCATCTCCCCTCCCTTTGCAACCAAGAGTCGATAATAATTCCAATCCATCAAGAGAAGCAGCGCTCCGTCAACGATCGCCGCAGACAAGCTTGAGAATCCTTAGAAGCTGTGCATACTGTTGCTAGAGTTGCGCTTCCCGCCACTGCGAGATCTCGACCGACCGTTGCTGGCCGTTGGTCGTCAGCCAGCAATGTCTCACAAAATGCCCGAATCACGGTGTCTGCCACCGCGCCAGCCTGACAGACGTTTGCGAGAGGACATACAAGTCGTCGGCTTCGTTGCCTCCCGTACGCATGTCACCACGTTGTTACCAGCATCTAGTCGACGTTGATCAGCCACCACCACAACGTCCAAGACGAAATACCCAATGACAGCTGCGAACGATCCATCGCCTCGTGGCTCATCGTACGTGTGCCTGCCAACCATGGCGTCTGCTACAGCCATCTTCATACCTGGAAGCGACTCTGCTGTGTGAATATGAGCAACAGATGAGTATTAAAGTGTCCTTCGCAACCTCTGTAGATCCCTCATCACAACATCAAGCTTCTCACACACAAAAACAAAAATTCAACATGAAGCCCACTACCTTCTTCACACTTGCAACACTCTCTGCACTCGGCTCTGCACACTGGCGTCGCGTGCCCCAGCCCTCAGGCAATACCACCTCCCTGGCAAGCAACAGCTCCATCGTAGCAACAGGCTTTGAAGCTTCACTGAAGTCTGATCCATATACCCGCTGCAACGCAAACCCTACTGCTGCTGAGAAGAGGTTACTTGATCAGCTTTCGCTTCCTCGATATGAAGCGACACACCGTCAAGACCGCGTCGTGAATGTCTACGTGCATGTGGTCTCTACGCAGGCCAAGCGATCCCGGTACAACAACGCCATGATCCAGAACCAGATGACCGTCATGAACGACGCCTTTCAAGGAACTGGCTTCTCATTTGAGCTTGTTGGCTTCGACATTACTGTCGACGAGAACTGGGCAGCAGCTTCAGCCGGATCCAGCTCGGAGACCAATATGAAGCAAGCTCTGCAGCGTGGTAGCTACCAGGACCTCAACTTGTACTTCCTGTCCGATCTTGGCGATAGTCTGCTTGGGTTCTGTTACTTCCCTACGACTAGTCCTTCGAAGCAGATGCGGGTTCTAGATGGATGCATCAACCTCGCCGATTCTATGCCTGGAGGAAATGCTGACAACTACAACATGGGATTGACCGCTGTCCACGAGGTTGGCCATGTAAGTTGCATTCCTGTTGAGATGACCATGTCTAATGCTAACAAAGACGTAGTGGTTCGGCCTCTATCACGTCTTTGAAGGGGCCAACTGCAACGATGCCAAGGGTGATCGTGTCGGCGACACTCCTCGCCAGCTGACTCCTACTGCTGGCTGTCCTGCGAGCAAAGACTCTTGCCCGGGTCAGAAAGGCCTCGACAGCATTAACAACTACATGGACTACAGCTACGATTCTTGTCTCTTCCAATTCACGGCGGGACAGGGCCGACGCATGAGATCGCTGTATGATTCGACTCGCGCTGGGCAGTAGAAATTATAGAGACAGATGAGAAGGACAGCCAGGGCGGTTGCTGAGACTCAATTACGCAAGGATATGAGCAATGTTTGATGATTAACGAATTTGATATAACTTATGTAAAAACCGAACACAAACAATAATCGAGACAGTGGTTTAGCTTCAGCCTCACGCTGCCTCAGTCAGCCACATCTTCCCACTAGTTAGCGTTGGACCCTTGAAACCTTAACTCGCCACGCGCTCCTCCCCTGTCGACCTCGCGTCTTTTCGCGCCACCACTTTACACGATTCCGTAGACATTGCACACGTGCTGAGAAAATGGGCGCGCTTAACCTCGCCGAATGGCAGAAACTGCCCATCTCACTCTCGGAACTTTGCATCAACACGACGCTCCGCTGCGGTCAGTCATTCCGATGGCGCAAGAGCGATTTGGGAGTCTGGTCAATAGCTTTGCACAATCGCATCGTATCTTTGCACCAGGATAAAGACTATCTATATTATCGGTCTATACCGCCTTCTGCAGCACATGTCAAGATCGAGGCTCCCCCCACACCTCCATCCTCCAATCCGCCAAGCATACCCGAAGGAGGCGACAGAGACGAGGTCGAAACACTCGATCTCATCAAGCACTACCTCAACCTCGAGGCGAACCTCACAGACCTCTACAAGCAATGGTCTTCAAACGACGCCAATTTCGCCTGGAGAGCGCCAGCCTTTACGGGCATCCGCATCCTCAGACAAGACGCGTGGGAAGCCCTCGTCGGCTTCATCTGTTCCTCCAACAACAACATCATCCGCATCTCCCAAATGGTCCATAAGCTGTGCTCGAACTACGGCCCCCTACTTGGCCACCTCGACGACGAAGCCTACCACGACTTCCCCACCCCACAAGCCCTCTCCGTCCCAGGCGTAGAGCAAAGCCTCCGCAACCTCGGCTTCGGCTACCGCGCAAAATACATCGCCACCACCGCGCGTCTCATCACAGAAAAGGAAGACCCCCACTGGCTCGACAGTCTCCGCAACCCGGAGTCCCCCGTCCTCGGCGCCAAACCCTCACCCGCTGGCCCCTTCCTCCCCGAAGGTCGCGACGGCTACCGCGCCGCCCACGAAGCTCTCCTCACCCTCCAAGGCGTCGGCCCCAAAGTCGCAGACTGCGTCTGCCTAATGGGTCTGGGCTGGGGCGAAGCCGTGCCCGTCGATACCCACGTCTGGCAAATCGCGCAGCGCGACTACAAATTCGGCAAAGGGAAGCATGCGAGTCTGACGAAAGTCACGTACGATGCGATCGGGGCCAAGTTTCGGAGTTTGTGGGGCAAGGAAGCCGGGTGGGCGCAGTCGATTTTGTTCACGGCGAATTTGCGGGCGTTTAGCGAGAGGGTTGTCGCGGTGAAGAAGGAAGAGAGGGAGGAAGAGGTTGTTGTGAAGGGTGAGGACGGGGGTGATGGAGAGGTTATACGGAGAGTGAAGACTGCAACGGTGGTCAAGAGGGAGTATGTGGATGATGAGGGGAGTAAAATCCTGGAGATAGAAGAGAAGAGTACGCGGGCGAAGAGGAAGCGTAGAATTTGATGTTTAGATTAAATGTATTATGCATTATTAGTGCTCGGAAGCTGCCTGTTCACTGGCTTCCGAAGCTGTATTGAACCGTTTCGAATGTTTCGCCGAACGCCTTGCTAAAGGAAAGTCCTACTTCCCAAGCCATCCTCCGAGTCCGCCTCATCGATCTGGCAATGCGATACACGACCACAAACACGTGAAAGCTCGACCACAACGAAACCTCTCCCTACGCCGCACCATTTCCCCCCTTCTCCGGCGCCGCCCACTCGATAATCTTCTCCGACTTGGGCGTGATGTACCCATTGCCCGCCTTCTTCTCCCCCAGCTGCGGTCTCAAACTGCCCTCCCGCCCCCGCTGCTGCTGCTGCTGCTGCTGCGCACCGGGCGACCTCCTCCCCTCCCTTTCCACCAGCGATCCCTGCCTCGGATTCGCCACCGCCGCATCCCTCTCACTCTCCTTCGCCATCGCCCGCTCCTGCAACATGGCCACCACGGCCTCCAACTTCCCCTTCTCCGGCCCCTCCTCGCACTGCTTGACCAGCTTGGCCGCCTCGTTCAAGAAATTCATCACTTGCCCGGGACTCGCCTGCGTCGACAAGATGTTGTACGCATACACTTTCGTCTCCGTCTTGGAATGCTGGTTCTGCACAATCTGAATGCACAGCGCGCGACATATTTCATAGCGTTCCTGATCGCGGGCTTGCATGGCGCGAGTCAACAGTTTCGCGCAGTCTTCGCGCGCGCCTTGGATTTTCTTCTCCAGCGATCTGAGGTTCAGGACGAGGGGGTCTTTGGGCTCGCGCGCCTGGGCTTTGAGAGATTCCAGCGCGCGACTGACGGCGTCGAGGTCCGGACAGGTTTTCTTGGCGAAGATGGTCTTCACTTCGGGGGTGTCGATGGTGCGGATGGGACTGGACGTGCCGCTGTGGGCGACAGAGGAGGATCTGTCGCTTTCGGTGGCGTGTTGTTTCTTTTTCGAGGACAGGAGGCTGCTGGAAGCCATGGATCTGAGGGACATGCGTAGGGAGGTTTGACTTGAGCTTGATCGGTTCAGCTCTTTGGCTTTTGTCTTTCCGTTGATGAGAGGCTCTGAAGGTGCCAACGTGGCCGCTAGTTTTGATGTCGGGAATGGTTCCAGTGCTGCTTCTGAGCTCGCCGATCTGACTGACGCTGGTCTGGCGCCGAGTTCTGTCTGTCGCGACGCCGTGGGTACTTCGATAGTGATGGAACGAGAGCGTGGCGGTTCGTTTAGCACTTGCTCCGCCATTGGACCTGGAAGATGCAGAGCGGTCCCCTTCCCATGATCGTCCGTGACTTTGATCTCTGGCGAGCTAACTGCTGACGTCGGAGCAGTCGAAATGGGACTTGATGCCAGTGAAGCCATCACTGCAGATGGGTTTGATGGGCAGTCGGAATGTTTATCGTTTCCTGTGCAATCTTATCGACAACACTCAGATATGGTTGGCCGCGTGATCGTATATCTTCTTGTGTGTTTCGGCGGTAGTGATTTGTTCTTGCTGGCGATTGCGAGGCCAAACCCGAAGATGGCGTCCGCAACAGCAATCCGTAAGCGCGGCTGCCTCGAAATCAATCAACAGAAGTTCCAGGTTCTTGCTTGAACCTCAAAAGGGTTCGGAAATGCCAAGACCAGGTGAGCTGCCCGGGACTTCTTTCAAGGGAAACCTTCAAACCTGTCGCGGCAACTGGAGAATGAAAATTAGAAGACAAAGTGCTCGTGCAAGTGTCTCCCGCCCACGAATCCTGCAACCCAACACAATCCTGAAACAATCGGTCAAGAGAAAGGCAAGAAAGTGCTTGTTCGGTAGACCGCTGTTGCTTGATTCTGCATGGACCCAAGGATGGGCGATCCAACTTTTGCAGGTTCCCGGCCTAGCTATTTCGGGCAAGTTGGGGACCCTGTAGGCGAGATTTCGGTTGGGGGAGAGGGAGCAACAAGGTCGACCATGAGTCTTCGCTTTCCATCAGCCGTCGCGAAGAAAATCCAGCCAAGCCACGTTCGCGGGAGTGATGAGGTGATGGGCTGTTCACCCCAGCCTTGCGCGGTGGGACCCCGCAAATGCAGCGGCGCTTTCTTTGTACCGGACAACATCGAGGTCGGTGCTTTCATTGCCGAGACCGGCGGGTGTGTGTCTTGAGGAGTGTGGTCAAAAATGATGATTGAGCTGTGCGGTCATTATTGTGGAACTGTGGGGAGTTGGCAGACGCAATACTGCGTTGAAGGGATCTCATTACTCCTCGAATTCTCGCTTTCGCTTTGAGAATCACGGAATTGATTTCTAGTAACGCCTTCCTGGTCTTCATGCTGCACTACCCATTCCCAGGCTGCCCTAGCTTGCATAAGGTCGTCTCGATACCAGTTCATCACCTCGTAGAGTAGCGCATTAGCGCGCAGCCGAAAGAAACGCCGACTGCCTCACAAATCATTGTATCCCAGAATGCGCTTCGGGAGGCTCTTCTCGCTCACTGCCCACGTCCAAGCCCTGCCAGCCTCACCCTGAAACAAGGACTCCGGCGCAGAAGATTTCTCCAGCATGCCATCCTTCTCCATCGACTTCATCTCATGGCCAGTCGTGTAGGTCAAGAAGTGCTCAAAGTCTTGCGTTTCGAGCGCCAGCGCGTTTCCGCTGATACCGTGACACAAACATGGCTCTTTCGTCAGAAGCCCGCGCTCCAGAATGCACTCTCTGCCCTTCTTAATGGCATTCTCAATGCGGTCCTTGAGCTTGGGGAAGTGTTCTTTGATGGACTCGAGGCTGGCCACCACACCTGGCGCACCATGGCAGATCTGTACCAGTCGGTCCCTCTCCGGTGGCACGCTGCTCGGGAAGTTGCCCGAGTCGTATTGGTAAGTGAGCAACACTGCAAGCTCTGCCTCAAGCTTCGGCGCGTACTTGGCAGGATTGGTCAACACGACCTGTGTGATGATACCCATCGTGCCGTGCACCGCGCCGATATATGCCTTTCCATTCCACTTCCATGGTCTCGGCGAATCCAGGATCGCATCCACCACATCGTCTTGCGTATCGGTGATGAGCTGCAGCGTCTTCTCGTCATCCACGAAGCTCGCTTTGACCAGACGCAGCAGATAGAGGTACCCTGCGCGCCCATACAGCAATTCATTCTCCGTGTCCGTTTCCAACACCTCTGCGCTGTAATCGCACAAATCCGATGCCATGTCTCTGTCTTTCGAGCTCGCGGCACCAATAGCTAGGAGCGCGAGGATGTCGTCTGTGATGCCACATTTTCCAATCTGCGGCCCGGGATACGAGGCGAAGTTGTCTTGTGCGACTTTCAGGTAGGCAGCACTCCAGACGCCGAGAGGGTGTCCCTCGATCTCGAAGTCCGGGTACAGGCCTTGCAGGATGAGGAAGACATAGGCGACAGAGACGGGGCCTTTGAAGAGGCCTCCGCCAGGTTTGATGCTCGCGGGAGGATGTTCGGTGACAAGGCGCGTGAGGGAGGCTTCGAGCTGCCGGCGCGGATCTGTGAGAGTGGTGAGCAGGTGTCAGATGCGAGGCGGACGTCAGGATGCATACCTCGACGCGCGGGCGGCGCATCATTCTTGAAGTAGCGAGGAGGCATCGTGGGCGACTGCGCGCAGTCTCACGGCGTCCTCGAGAAATGCGGGTGGGCTGTGAGTCGCATTCGCGCGGCGATCTGCCAGCTCACCAGGCTGAGCTCGCGGGCGATGAAACGTTAACTTAGTGTGGGGTGAAGGACAGTCCTCTGATCAAGTTCACATGGGGTCGCGTAGATGACTATGTGCTGATCGGGTTTGCGGGATTGAGTTGTGTTGTGAATGACACCCGGGGCATGTTGTTCAGTGAGGAGATCAGTTCGTGTTCACATGCTCGTCGAATCGAGGCGTGATGCGCAAGTCTGACGTAGGGGCGGGGAAGACGCAGGCGGAATGGGCTCCGGATACTAATTTCTGCCCAGGTCACTCACATTGCTGCCTGTACGAGATACTCCACGATGGCTGGGCGGGCGCGGAGGATATTGCGCAGCCTTCGAGAATGAGACAGTTGACGTGGAGCAACCTGTGCGTTGTGATTCCGCCTGTATCAGAGCTTCACCGTGTGCAAAGTGCATCAGATCTATTCAGAACACCCGTCTATCCCTTCTTACTGATGCGATCCAAACGTGCTCGGTTGACAGCAATCTGATCATCCACCTTGTCCGTCTTGTTGATGATGCGGTCAATATGCTTGTTCTGCGAGTCAATCTCCTCGCCCATGGCCTTGCCCAGAGCATTGAGCGTTCGGGCACCCCGATGGATGGCATCCCTGGGAGAGGGTCAGCATGCAATCTACACACAGCTGAGCTTCAAGAAACCTTACAAGTTGTCCTCAATCTCATTCTCCATCTCATCATCCTCACTGTCCGCCTCGAACTGATACTTGGCACGGTCTGCGAGACTCCTCTGATTATTCGGCCTCACGACATTGCCGTTCAGGTCTCGCTGCTGCGCCTGATGCCGTGCCTGTGTGCTGTATGCCTCGGATCGAGTTGCATCAGCTTGTCGTCGCTCAGCCTGGTGCTTCTCCAGTGCAATGGCATTCGCCGCTTCTTCTCGCTTCTTGGCCGTGAATGGGTTGGCGACGTGGACTGCAAACATGCTTCTGTTGAGCGTCTTCAGCTCACGTGCCTTTTCTTCGGCGAGTCGATTCTGGTTGGACGCCATATCAAGGTTGCGCTCGGTGTTATGAATGCGCTCTCCTTGTGCTCCCAGCCTGGCCAATGTCTCGCGACCCGTCTGTTCCGCCTGTTCTGCTATGCGGCGTGCGTTTCGAGTAGAAGCCACATCTTGCTGCTTGATGAAGCGAATCTCCTGCTTGGCAGTGTTGACTTCCTCTTCTTCTTGCTCCTCTGCTGTGAGTTCGCGTGGCGGCCCAGCACCGTACCCGTCAGGCATGTCGTTCGATTCGTAGCCTCCGGTGTTGCTATAGCTATTATCACCGCCTTGCTGCGGAGGCGGCCGGTTCTGTGCCCTCGTCGCCGCGTCGCCAAAGAGTGCGTCTCTGCCCGCTTGTGTGTCCATGGTCTCGTTGCTCCTCGTTCGACCTAGCCCACCATATCCACCAGATCCGTATCGCGACTGTGCAGGTTGTCCATTTCCATAAGGGTCGCTGCCATAACCCCCCACTTGCCCGTACGAGCTGCCCGACCCTCCAAATCTTTGCTGCGGCGGAGGACCTCCCCCGTATCCTCCTGGCGGCACAGGGCTCTTTTCATAGCGATTGGGGCCAGGGCCATTGCCGTACGCGGGTGGTGCACCTTGGTCGGCGCCTAGGCTCAGGTTTCCGAACGAACTTGTTGGTGGTTGGCTGTCGGCGCCTTTCGCATATGGATCGCCGCTGCTCTGGTTGGCATAGGGATTGCTGCTCTTTGCATATGGATCGTTGCCAGCTGGCGGCACTGCGTAAGGATTGCTGGAAGCAGGCGCAGGCGAGCCCGACTTTCCCTTCGAGCGCCCACCAAAGAGGGACGACTTCTTGGCTTCAAGATCGCCGTCCTTGTCCTTGTCTTTTTTGCTTAAACCAAACGGCATGATTGGGTCTTATATGTGAGGATGAGGTCTGGAGAAGGGAAGATGTAAGGTAGTAAGGAGAAAGCGGAGTCTGAGGTGTTGGTGGGGGAATCTGGAACGGCGATCAGGAGGCAGATGTCGCGAGAGATGTCGTCGATCTGTGGCTCAGCTCGACAAAGATAGTTCAGGCACAAAGCACACTTTGACTCAGGCAACAGCAGGACAGGTGCGTTCTCGGGATGCTTTTGCTACCGCTACATTTGCCCAGTATCCGCCATCCCGGACGCGAGTACAATCTGCTCTCTCGATCACCTCGCTCGAGGACCTTTTGTGCAACTCTCCATTCATGCCGCTCTATGGTACAATGATTCTGCTTCATCTCCCGCGCAACAGACCCTGCCTCTACTCCTTGGACCCAGTGCATTCTCCGATCACATACCGCTTGCCTTTTGATTGCACTCAACCGGCAATGCGCCCGCCTTCATGTCCACGCCACCGCCGCGCGCTGCCGCTGAATGCCGCACATGCGAAAGACAAGATGGAGAAAGCTTACCAAGCATTCACATCAAAGTACTCCTCACCGAAGTAGGTTACAACGACGGTACGATCGGCGAATTTACGACCTGCCAGCGCTGCAAGAGCCTTTGCTGCATGCTCGGAAGCCTCGTACTTGAGGTAGATCTTGCCCACGCCGGTGCTTTGGCGCGAGCCACCAGTGGGACGAGGCATCTTGACCTCGAGCAGGGGTCCGTACTTGGCACACTCCTCTTTGACGTCTTCGAGGATTTCTGTGAGGTATCCATTAGTGCGCATTCAGCTGCAGTTGCAGTTAGTAGACTCTTACCATCAGCATCATCGGGATCCATGAGTTCTTCTGGAGTGATCATATTCATCAATGCAAGCACACGTCCATTGTCCGAGTCGGTCGACTTCGCACCCGCCATCAGACTCATGGCATTGACGCTCATTTCGCTGCTGACTTGCTGGATACCAATACTCGCAAGCTTTACTCGCATCGCCACATCGCCCAGCTCCATGCCATTGAGCGCTTCCACCGCAGTCTTCGTGACCGACGAATCCTTGTATTCACAGAACGCAATGCCGCGGCTCTCTCCCGATGACTGATCCTTGACCAGGATGAAGTTCTTGAGCTCGCCAAAGGACATGAGAAGCTCCTGAATCTGCTCCTCGCCCAAGAAGGCGGGCAGATTCGTGATGGAGATCTTGTTTTGCGTATCTGGCACAATGTTAGACAATAGGCCGGCTTCGTGCTGTGTGTCATCAGTGACATTGGGAACAATGTAGTCTTTCGGTCGCTTGATCTCAAGGCCCTTTGCGTGTCCGTTCGCATCTCCATTGGTGTCCATTGCGTTGGGGTCCATGGTGATACCATCGAAAGCCATAGCGTTGGTGGCATCCTCTGGGGTCTTGAATTCAACCAAAGCGTAGCTCTTGTCTTTGGCAGTCTGTGCAGAAATGCACGGGTCCACACCTCGAGTCACGTTGAGGCCGTTGAGCTGGAGGTTGAAGAAATCCACAATGCTTTCGTCGGTAGCAGAGCCTGGTAGGTTATAAACCAAGACACGTTTTGACTGGCGCGCGGTGGAAGGCTTGAGAGCAGAGCTGCTTGCTTGGTTGCCCGGCTGGTTCATGAAAGCCTGCAGTTTAGCTGGATCCATTGGCTGCTGTCGCGGTGCACCTGGCAGTGGGAACATGCCTGACAATTTGGCCTGCTCTGCGGTCACGTTGTCGTAGCCCGGAGGCTTAATGTCCCACTGGGTCAAGCGACGCTTGCGCTCGAGGACACTGACAACCTCAGTCAGATCTGGCGTGGGCTCTCTGGGCTTCTTGGGCGGAGGTGAGGCGCTCTCACGCTTCATCTGGCTCGCCAGCTGCTTCATGTCGTCCCGATCCTGCCCACGGTCTCGTCCGTAGTCTTCTCGAGGACCACGGCCTCCGCGGTTGTCCCGATCGTCGCGGCGTCCTCCACGCCTGTCAGCAAACAAGTCTTCGCGGTCTCCTCCGCGGCGGTCATCGCGGCGTCGTCCCCCGCCATCGTCGCGTCTCGCGTCTCGCCGCGCGGATCCGCGGTCTCTGTTCCAGTCTCTGTCGTCGCGGTCTCCTCGACTCCCTCCATTGTAGCGCTCCTCGCGTTCTCGCTCACGATAGCCCCGGCTCGACGAGTAGCTGTCTACCTCTGGACCGTCGCGGCGGCGGTGGTGCGGCGAGCGCGAGCGGCGGCTGTCTCGGCGGTCCTCATCACGGCGGTGGTCGCGACGTCGGTCGTCGCGTCCTGACTGCAGCCTCCGGTCAGACATGCTGTGCTGACCACGTGTGTTGTGCTGTCGGAGCTCTTACTAGCCAATCCTGCGCACTCTGTGGGCGACAATTCGAGGAGAGGCTACGAGTTAGAGGAGTGCGGTCTCGGTGCTGCGATCAGCAGAAGAGAGCGGTGGCGGAGAATCGGTCGGTATGCATTGGTCTCCTGGCGACTCGGCGATGGGACGTGAGTCGAACAAGCAGACTCGACGCTGTTGATGCTTCGTGGTGAAGTTTGCTGGAGAGCTCGCTCGGTGCAGCTGCCAAATTCTCCGCTCGCGGATCTTCCCGGCCCGCCTCCTGACTTTTGATTTGCCCTCTCAAAGTACATGGATCACCTTTTGCACGTCAGGCCCCGCACTGAGCAACATTCGCCGACTTCACTGGTCATACGGATGTGGAACTTGCCATGAGTAGCCGCGAGAGCTGCGAGTGTGCTCGCCATCGCAAGAAAGAATATTCCTCGCAACGAGTCGAATACAGCTTCAATGGATTGTATGAAGCCGTAACACGTTAGAGGGATCCGATTCCGCTTTGGATCACAACCAGCCATATATTGGATATAGACTCTTTCCAGCAGGCTTCGGCTGTCCATCAAATGGCGCGTCCTGTACTCGCCTTCATAGCGCCTGCATGCCCATCAAACCGCAACACTTTAGGGAGGCAGTAAGTATCGGGACATCTGCAGCGGCATGTCATACTTTGTCCCTATCCGGGCATGCTGTTCATGAAGCCATTCAAGGATTCTCTCCAATTTCTTGGACGCGAAACTCCATCGAATTTATGGCAACAGAGCAGGATGTGCTGTGGCCTGTTGGCAATATTTCGAGCCATTGAAGTGAATCTCCATGCGGATATCCTAATAACATGGTTTCCCGCTCCTGCGATATCGATTTTGCCGTCTGACCTGGCCAGCAGACAGACCAGACCCTAGGCCGGTGTTGCCGACTGACGGGGCTTGCACCGAGACTGGATCAAGGAGATTGTATCTAGCGAGCAGATGATAAAAAGCTCACTGCTTCACGCTCCGCTCGCCGTCTTGGAGCCCGCTCTCATTCTCTTTGTCGAGACTCTTCACCAACTTCGTCATCCACACAATATGTCGCCATCATTACGCCTTCTCGTCGGTAGCGTGGCGCTTCTTCTGCTGGTCGGGTTGGCCTCGTGTGACCCCACTCTGCTCCCCGGTTGTGTGACCGATGCAACCCACAAATACGGACTCCAGCCAGACGGATCCTTCTGCAAGTTTGAGGACGGTCGCTTTTTCCCGCAGTCGTGAGTTGAATCTCCCTGGGAAAGCACAATCGATCTCTATGACTAACGTGCACGCAACAAAGGTCCCAAACTGCACGACAGATGCACAATGCGAAGCCGCCACGTATCAATTTACCAATGGGAAGGCGAGTGCAGCGTTGTTCAAGGCGGCAGACGTGCGACATGGAAGTGACGATCGCCGCTTAGGATATCGACTCAATTAATTACGACACAGTTCTGCGAAGTTCTGTGAAATTCTGCGACTATTCCAGCGGAGATTAGCGGTCCAACAGCATGCTATATTGCGTGAGTTGGAGCAGAATACCTTCCTCTGCGCGACATTCCGAATCTGACATGGCCCTCTACCACTAGCTTGTGATTTCTGAGCATCATGCAGGAGTGCCGGATCCCAATCAGAAGCAGAAGGAAGATATGCAACAGTTCTGCCGCGATCAAATTCTCTCTTCGCTAAGCTTCACCAGCATCAATATCTTCGCCGGTTGAATCGTCAACCAAAAAGGCCACTGCACCTTCACCTGCAATGTCGCCATTCAGCTTGGCTGCGAGGAGGGCGATGAGCCCCAGACACCGCACAAAGTATATCAGGACCAGGCGTCTTGCCCAGGCTACGAAGATGCAGATTAAAGCGTCGGATGGCACGCGATTGGATCTGGACATTGCAACCTGGTCTTTCGAAAGACATGCGCCCCCACTGGGCTACTTGGGCTGGAGTTTTGATCACCATGGATTTTTGCACCAAAGCTGAGTGACTTAGGTGGGCAGATCGTCTGGTGGCTGTGCCGTCAGCGCTCTTTATATATCGAACTTCTAACACCCACTCGAACTGCAATCGTTGTTCAAATGCACATGACTCGGCGTCGGCTGGCTCAATCCTCGCGTTTGATCATTCAGGTGCCCTTTCTGTTCTTTTTCGCCAAGTGTCGCCTTTAGTTTGACGATTCCATGCATGGAAGCTGCACAGATCGTCTACTGCGCTCATTTGTAGAGCGTTGGTTGCATCGTGTCCTGGAGAATGGTCGGAGAAGTCGCACACCGCCTGCGGGCTGTCTCTCGACTCAACTTGCTCTGCAAGATCCATGCATTCCCGTTCCCGACCAGTCCTCTTTTCGAAACATTCCATTGTACGACTGTTGACTGGACACAGGCGTCATCGGAGAGACTTGCAATATGGAAATGCTTCAAGATTGCCTGGCCTCGAAGCAAACGCGGGAAAGAATAACATGCCGGACTGATCTCTACCACTCTTTCCAATACACTCGTCATGGTCAGAGCCGAGCGACTCCTTTGACGATCGCGGGATGTTCGAGGATCGAGTATCGACAAAGCAAGTGTATCAACAATGCCGCAGCAAGTACAGCCATGCTTGCCATGATGCCGTCCACGGTATGTGCTAGAAACGAGGCCCTTGTCGGAACAAGGAGCCTTGACAGCACTTTCACACCGCTTTGCCAGGCCACGATACAGCTCACGGCCTTTCCGGCATGGCTTGTCACGCTAGAAATGATGTCTGTTGACCATCGACCTGGCCATGGCTCTGAGTCATTCATGCAATCAGCCGTAATCAAGAGGAGATCCCAGCTTCTGGTCCACGGAACGCTTCGGGCACCGCATAGATGTCGATTGCACACTCACTTGTTTTCCGTAATGCGAGCACGCAGGCTGCCCTCTAAGCCGTGTTCCGCACTCGAACCGAGACCAATACGAATGCTTGCGGTGACAACCCTGCCGCTCCGAGCTACTCTTGCGATCGTCCGCATCTGTTATAAAGCCTTCTTCTTCTTCTAGCATGATCGTCACACGCGCATCTCTGGTTTGCAGCCAATACTATCTCCATCAGTGGCCTTCGGCCACGACTTCAATTGTCCCCAACGCTGGCGGGAGTCTCCTCTGCAGGGTTCTCCTCTTTGCCTTCTTGTTTAGCACTGCTGTGGCGTTGCCCGTTGGAGAGTCCTGGCACCACAATCATCATCCATCCCCCGATGTGCGTTATCCTTGCCGTACTAGAGTCTGCTGTTAAGCGGACCTTCGATAGCGGTGTCGGGACCCAATCGACTGCGGAGAACCTTGAGCGATGTACTGCTCGATGCAGCTAGTCTATTTTGAATGTCGTAAGCTACCTATGGATATGCGATATGGGTCCTGTCACTAAGTGTCACTTGCAATCGGCGTTGTGCACGATCCCCCCAGTATTAGGACGTCGATAGCTAGAGCTTGGGTTGGTGATGCACACCCTTGCCACATAAGCGATTTGCACGCTTAATTGATACTACCATCTATCTGGAAGCTTATGATGAGCACGAGGCCACAACAAGGCTTAGATTGCAAGAAATGCTATATGAAAGACTTCATGCCAGCTGGGCTGCATTCCAAAAGGCTGTCGGCTGTGACTTTACAAGTATGCGCGTCTTTGTACACCAGATTGGAGTTCAGCTCTGTGATAGAGGTCCTAGAAGATGGGATACAACATCAGATCGGCGTAGAGGGTCGCAGTTCACTGTTGATTGCTCGAATATACCGGGCGAAGGCCCCGAAGACTGATCAATCGATAGGCACGAGGTCTGAGTCTCGTTTCCAGATTGTGGTCAATCCATGGTACAATTTGTTTTCCATCCTATTATTCCGATCTCCTGGCCTCCTTCTTCCGTATTGTCTATGCCGCAAAGATAGGCAATCGAACAAGATTGACTCATTGTACAGAACCTAACTTGAGCTCAACACTCTGTGACTATTTATGGATAGAGACTTCCGTCGAAAACGCCATTCAATCTCCGCCACACTTGCTGAGAGACTAGAATGCTCTGTGTACGAAGAACGACTGCCGGTTACAATTGTATTCAACCGCCATTCACAGGTGTAGATTCAAATTTGTCTCACACCAAAGATCATGCCTTCTCCCATTTCCGGCTGGAGTTCCAGCATGCGGCGCCAAGAGTGCATCCATGTCTTCAAGAAGCTTGCTCGGACGTGATTTTATGTCATCTGATGTCCGATTTCACCTTGTAAGCTCGAAATCACACTCGTGATCTGTTTTTGTGAAGATTCATCATCAATAACAGCCGCCGCGACGCTTAATACGGCTCAATGGTCTAGTGGTATGATTGTCGCTTCGGGTTCATCCCGCAGAACAGGTTCTGCGCGAAATGTGACAGGCCCCGGGTTCGAATCCCGGTTGAGCCCTTCAGCCTTTTGCTCTCCTAGCATAACAGCAAAAGTTTTGGTGTACTCCATGAGCGATAGATTGAAGTTTGAAATCCGAGAGGTGTCTCTTCTCTTTTGGCCAAGATTCTGGATTACAAGCCAAGTAGAGGGAGGACCCATGAAAGCGGCAAGGGCACCATCTTAGAAGCCTGACTGCTCTCATCGTCCTCGATGTGTTGGATCAAGTCTATGAGTGTGGTCTCAAGAGCCAGGACACCGGGGGAAGTCGGAAGTTGAAAGCTACATGTACGAATCCGGGATAATTTCTTTGTCGTGCAACGATTACTCTACGGGACCAGCATTGGCTGAGGTATCTACCAGGGCCTTTCTCAAGATAGACACTGCAGATCACTGCAACAAGACGAGCAGATTGTCGATCGCCAAAAAGCCCTTATTCGATTGTCTACAATGTGGTGCAGGTTATCTTCGATGACGAAAACGTTCTAGCATCTTGTCTCTGGGTTCTGCCATCGACCAGTATGAAGGTTTAGCTTTTGCAGCCCTCAAGTAGTTTGAAGTATCGTGGAGCAGCAGATCAGCGATTTGGAGTCACTTGTAATCATCGCCGTTGGATGCTACATATGAAAGGCGAGACTGATATTCGATATCATTATTTGCTGCGTTGTTTGACCACATGTCGTGGTGTTCTACTTACCACGGCCAGCAGCATGATTCTGACAGTCTTCGCGATGGCGATTAGGCGTAATCATCCAATACCGCATCAAATCATACAGTCAATGGTGTACTGTGCGCCTGATCGATCGCGCAATAAGCAGCTCTATATGTCTCCCTGCTCTCATCACCGAGAAATGTGTCCCTAGCGCTCTCGCTGACCTCCGTGGAGAATAACGACATGCTGAAAGATGTCTCGTACGTTCCCAAAGCAACGAGGCGAGGCATGCGGATAGCTGAATCCTGCATCGAGGCCGTGACTCTCAATGGAGCGAGATGCTTGAGGCAGAAAGCTTCCTCAGCATCTGTAAGATGTCGATCACAAAGAGAAACCTCTTCTTTTCCCCGGATGGCGAAATTATAGTACCGCTCGGGCCTGGGCTACCTTGATTCCGAGGACTGTGATTTTTTCAAGTCTCAAATTCACCCCATAACCATCATTATGGTGTACAAATTGATATCAGGTCTCCATGAACTGATATAGGACTATCGCTGCTAGATTGGTCGACATGCCTGGGATGACAAACCGTCACTTGGTTTGATCAGCAACTTGCAAATAGAGCAGCCGCCCAAGGTGCCGTCCTAATACATGATGTCAGTTGCCCAGTGGTCGCCAGGAGCCTTGGTCCGACAAACGCCGATACCATCACGCAAATGTCCACCATGTATTGCGGCCCACTCTCACCCAGCCAACAAGCATGTCTGAGTCCTAAGACTGGCGGTCTGGCATAAGTTTTCCATGCACAGCTCGTATCTGCGCAAGAGAATACATCTTTGAACAGTACTACGCTCTTCGTATTGCTTTTGAGCACCAGACGTCCCATCTGATACGTAGCCGCGCTGAAACAACACTTCTCCACCAGCCAATCAGGCGGACTGAGCGAATGCCAGGTCGTCTGAACACTCTCGGCGTAATGCGCATACATGCTTGAAGCAGGTCAGGAGGTTCCCGTGGAGATGACTGAAATGCTGCATTATCGAAGCAAACCTAAGGGGTATCTGCCATAAACGCCATGCCGTCTTCTGCGTAGCGTCAAAAATCATGCCACCTGCCGCCCCTCAAACCCGCCCATAGCTCCACTGCTTTGCTCCGGTCACCTGCAACCTCACTCAAACACCTCTAAACAGAATCTCGAATGTCCTCTTCCCACAATCACCGCAGAACGGGTACTGTGTGTACAGATTGAATGTCTTGAGCGTGTGCATGTACGATTCCGTGAAGACCAGATCGTTGCGCTTCTCGACCACGCGCACCGCACAGTCTGCCAAATCCATATCCCGATCAATGTAGGCGGCATCGGTGACAGCGGCCGCGACTGCCCTCTCTGCACAGAGGCAGTATTCATTGCCGTCCCGTCTAAATTTGTCATTGGCTTTCTCAACCTTGACTTCGACTGTGATCCTTCCATCTGGGAGGCGCAGTAGAGTGTAGGTGATCTGAGCCATTGCAAACATCCGAGGAAGCGCATTGAAGCGGAGCTCCGCCGACGTCAAAAAATGTGCCAACCTCGCCGAGGGTTTCCACTTCAGCATATTTGCTGGGGTCAGCATGCCATATTTAGCAAACGCCTTGCAGGCGTTCCGCTCGAAGACGAAATAGTTTATGCCATAGAAAATGGACAGCAATTCCTGCCGAATTTGCTTGTTCGCTGTCGAGGCTACTGGCTCCAGTGGAAATCGCCGGATGAAGGGCCTGCGGTGCCGCGTCAATTTCTTGCACGGGTGAATGCGACGGAGTTGTGCCTCGATTGGATCCTTTCGCACAGCTATCAGGGTCCAGACTAGGTTGCGGATCTCTGATGGTAGGTCCAGAAGGCGGAGGGGTGGCGATCGGGAGGCGACTCCTCGAGTGCAGTCTGTGGCCATTTCGGGGACTGCTATCGTCCTCGCTGCCTTGGGTCGCGATCTTGGCAACGTTGATGTTCTCCTGAAGCGAGCAGCATTGCCCTCCTGAGGCTCGGACTTTGAGATGACTTTATGGAGCGAGAAGGTGCCAAAGCGTGGCCCCGGCCATCCTGGGCAGCTGGAAGGTAGGCTGAAATCGAAGTGTCGATATACGAGGACTGCATCAAGATTCATTTCACCGAAGTGGTAGATGAGATTGCTGAGGTCCGGCAAATAGTGTTTCGGCTGTGTTAGAGCGACCGCTTGGTCGACTGCGCCCTCCAAAACGTGGTCGAGTTCGCTGATTTCCTCTCTCGTAAAATCATCGATTGACATGACTTCCATGTTGACGGTGGGTGAGGCTGCACTGCGATACAGCTTCTTGTCGCGCGATATGTGTCGTGGGGGTGTCATGAGCTGGCTGGCGCGTGCTGGAGTGGCAGGTCGGGGGATCGTCATCGGGTCGGCGCGCTCATGTCCGAAGCTTGGGAGACGAACAAGGCTCAGGACACACGGCCAGCGGCTTCTGGAAGCATGAGAGATGGCGCAAGTCGTCGTCGTGTGCGGGCGGAAGGGCAAAGAAGTCGAGATGATGCGAGAGTGGGAGCACAAAGGCAGGAGGAACTGGTGTGTCGGCACTCGGTCGCCTGCCGGCGCAGGATCCACTCAATTCTGTTCACCTCCCACTCACACCTCCCGTCGCACCTCTGCCTTGTTCTGCACATATTGGCTCCCGCTACTGATAGACCAACACGATCTGCAAAGACGAATCGCGCCGACGTGGCTCGGGAGGGAGCTTGCGATGCACCCGACCCTGCGGCCGAGAGTTAGAGCAAGCCAGCGCAGTGCCACTTCACGTCGAAGGTGAAACCTCTCCTATGAAGCATCGCGAGCACGTGTAAGCGCTGCATTCCCACGGTACTGATCCAAGACACGCCGAAACTTAAAGCAGAGGGCCATAGAGCACCATACGCGGCTACGTCGTGAACCTACGCAAGATGCGCCACAAGCAAAGCCCACCGAGGTGGCGGAGCAGCACCGAGTATACGCAGTGCAAGACGCGAAATTCGATGCGAATGTCAGTCGCCGTGAGGCGGTTGGCGGCGAGGTGTAAGCTGTGAATGAGGAGGCGTTTGCCGCTCACTCAGGGCAAGTATTGCAAGTGATGTTCATTCACCATTCACTTCCCATTCACTGGTCCCGACAGTCATGGTCTTCCTTGCCCTTACGCTTTAGCCTTGGTCCGTACAATCGCCTTTGAGCTGACACAAATTCCCGATTTAAGCATCAACGACGGAAGGGCAAGAACCATGTTGTATCAGCGGTGCAAGAAAGCTGAGCTGGAGAAGTTCATCATCGATCGTGGCTTGCGAGTCGACAGAAAGCGAGGACGTGAGCCTTACATTCGGGATTACATCAAGACCCTCAAGCAAGCTGATCGCGATCGGAAGTTCCGATTTCTTGATCTCCCAGCAGGTACGTTGCGCCGCCTCGAAGCACTGCCATTTCATGCTGACACACGAGCAAGAGCTTCGGAATTACGTCTCTGAAAAGCTACTTACGCTCGAGGACTCGTTCTTCTGCTTTCCGCAAATTCTGTGCGCATCGAAACAAATTCACGAGGAGGCCACTGGCTTGCTGTATGGCCTCAATTTCATCGACGTCAAAATCTATAGCGACGGGGTCTATGCACATGGCCAGCGCTGCGGTACTTATCTCCCGACTCGAACTTACCATATCTTGGGCGGAACCTCCGATCTCGAGTTCACAGGCTTGCAATGGCCGAGCTTTCTCAATCGCGCCCGATACTTGCGCGTGATTGTACCTGACGACAAGTGGCCCCTTGGTTTTGGAAGACGTTGGGATCACCGGCTGGAGGTGGTCTCAAATACAGTGTACTCGCTCTGTCAGACGCTCCGCAGCAGCACTTGCCTGCGTAGCCTACGAATGGTAATACAGCCGAAACCGACTGCCACGTTCGAGGGCATGCAGAACGTGTTCTATGCCTTTCGCCTGCTCGGAGACCTTATACTCGAACTTGTGGACAAGTCCGGCTGCTCATTGACCAAGTTTTACGTAGGTGATGGCACCGTCATCTCAGAGAAAAGCGTGTGGGAAAAATGGCATTTGCTCTACGACTGCGTTTCGACCACAACAACACTTCGGGTGGCAGATCAACGCATCCAACCCTCACCAGGATTCAATTTCGCCCAAGCCATGGTCGATGCTGGGACCTCGGCTCATCTTTTGTCCAGTGCCCGTGACGGTCATTTACTACACTGGCCGATTGCTTACAAGAAAGCTGTCGTGCAACTGAGGAAGACATTGGAGACACGGGTTGCCTCATATTTGCAGCTCGATCCTCAGCTGTTGCTCACAGTCTACAGATTGCTCCGCACAGATATCGACTTGCGATGTCAAGTGGGTGACCAGGGAGAGTAAATCTGGCAGCAGTGCGCGAGTTCCCCGCCGCGAACTGATAGCTCCAGTGGACCATCGCAAAGGAACGGATGACGAGAACGCGGAGCTACGATCGCGGTGCGAGACTCAGTCGCAGCCGGGCTCGACGCCAGCACCAAGACAATTTGTTCGCTGGTCAGATTCTGCTGGTGCCTGCTCATCATCGATCGATATTGATGGCAAGATCTCTTGCGCGGGGTCGGTCTGTACCCAACTATCGGCGTGGAATGAAGCAACTGCACGGATTTTTTGCAGCGAGGTCGCAGCTGGACTCGGTCTGAATTCCAATCGCACTACCTTTGTCGGGAGGGAGCTGCAATGACACTGGCCGCCAGTATGTCAAGAATTGCCATGCACTTCATATCAATCAAGGGCCAGTAAACGCGAGAGATTCAACTTTCACAGTCGTGGACAAGGTTGGTGCCCCCGCTCCAGATTCCCTGCCGGTATTCCGTTATCATGCCCAAGCTGATAGCCATGAATCCTCTTTCTCCCAATGCCGCTGAGCCGGCCTGCTCATCTCTGGCACTTGCATCTTGTTCCCCACTCTTTGCCCTCCAAATGACGCGGCAAAGAGTATCGGCAGCGCCCAGAGGTGCAGCGCCAGCCTTGAATGTTCATGGCTTCACCTACTGCTTATCCTTCCTCTTCTCATCGCGCCCCCTCTGATCATACATATCCCGATTTTCCAACCCCCCAGGCCCTCTGCCCGCACTTCCAATCTTCGCCTCTATCCGATCATGAGCTTCATGGATCAAGCCAATGTGTCCTCTCAGTGTCCCCTCGATCTCATCTGCTCGGGCTTCATTCTCCTCCAGGCTATAGTCGATCTTGTTCTTGAGATAATAGGTTGCTCCGCCGGTAGCGAAGAGGTTCGCGACGCCGATGATGAATGCGGGTTTTGCGTAGAAAGGTGCCATTTGGAGGTACGGAGTGGAAGTTGGCGATTGATGAAGTCCGTGAGAACTGTGCTGTTTCAACTTGTGAGGTAGATGCATATTCGCGTTCTCTTTCAGTGCTTCTTTGGATCATGACGACATCGATTCTGTCATTCTGGCCGGACAATGATTTTGGTGACCTAGTCGATCATATTGGGACCAAAGCTGCGGTTCATCCTATTTTCATATATGGTACTTATCGGCCACATCTACGAGTGAGCACTATTCGCAATTCTGTGCTGAGTTCATCGGAGCTTGCACACCATCGTCAATCACAACAAAATTCACGAGGAACAGAATTGGCTCTCAGCAATCTTCCTACTCTCATGCCGACATCCGGTCTTCCATATCATATCCAGTCCCCAGGCATCTGCGCGAGGTAGATTCAGCTTGCAGTAACTAATACATTGCGCGCTGCATAAGACGATGGGGGCTGGGAGAGCAGCGGAGAGGATAAATTTGCATCATCCCGAGGGAAAGTATGCCATGTATGCCACGTTTCCTGGATCCGGAAGAACAAGAGGCTCTTCCGCTTTGTCTGCGGCGCCAGGACAGACCTGGTGATGTTCATGTTTGGATGAAGTCAACAGCTTGTCCTGCCCAGGAGTATGATTATGCCGAGACCGAGTGAGTTTAGCCTGATTTGCCTTCTACCCCAAACTGACTTCACGTCGGCATCTGAGGTACCCCATTGGGACAACATTCTCCCGACACCACAACGCCAGGCGCCCCTCCGCAGGCCTAGTGGGGGTCTCGTTCCCTCCCACAAATGATAGTCCGCGAAGTTTGGAGGCCGATGGCTTGAATGAAGGCGCGGCACTGCTCGTGACCTTTTGCTAGCTATGTACAGCACGGTACCTGTCGATCCGGTGCACGAGATCGCTCACAGTGACTCTTTTTCTTTTCCTCTCAGCTTTTCTATTCATCTCCTTGCAATCTGTACAGAGACGCTGAGAAACAACTGACAAGCAGCCAATATGGTCACCATCACGGGTTTTACGACGAAGGATGTGCGATTCCCGACATCGCTGGATAAGACGGGCAGCGATGCCATGAACGCGGCGGGAGACTACTCAGCAGCGTACTGCATTCTGCATACAGATACTGACTATGTGGGCCATGGTGAGCCTGCGTGCGATCAATGCTGGGCTCCTGGCAGCTGACGAGAATTAGGCATGACGTTTACGATTGGACGAGGAAATGAGATTGTCTGTCAAGCAATCAGTGCTCTGGCAGAGCGTGTCAAGGGCAAGACGCTGGACGAGATCGTTGCAGACTGGGGAAAGACGTGGAGATACCTCGTCTCAGACTCTCATCTGAGATGGATCGGTCCAGAGAAGGGTGTGATACATCTCGCACTCGGAGCTGTCGTCAACGCACTGTGGGACCTCTGGGCCAGAGTCCTAGGCAAGCCAGTGTGGAGAATCGTCGCAGATATGACACCCGAAGAGTTCGTAAGGTGCATCGACTTCCGATATATCACAGACGCAATCACTCCCGAAGAGGCCATGAAAATGCTGAAAGAGTTGACGGCCGGCAAGGCGGAAAGAATAAAGGAAGCGGAACAAAACCGCGCTGTGCCTGCATATACCACCAGTGCCGGTTGGCTTGGCTATGGAGAGGAGAAGATGAAGGCTCTGCTGCACGAGACAGTAGGCCAAGGGTACAAACATTTCAAGCTGAAGGTGGGAATCAGCATTGAGCAGGATCGACAACGGCTGCAAATCGCGAGGGACGTCATCGGATACGACAAGGGTAATGTGCTTATGGTTGATGCGAATCAGGTGTGGTCCGTCCCTGAAGCCATCGAATGGATGAAGCAGCTTGCCGAATTCAAGCCGTGGTTCATTGAGGAGCCCACAAGTCCTGACGACATCTTCGGCCACAAGGCTATCCGAGAAGCCCTGAAGCCCTTGGGTATCGGTGTCGCGACTGGAGAGATGTGCCAGAACAGAGTCATCTTCAAGCAGCTCATCGTTCAAGGGGCCATTGATGTGTGCCAGATTGATGCCTGCCGCATGGGTGGCGTCAACGAGGTGCTGGCTGTGCTACTGATGGCGAAGAAGTACGGAATCCCAATCGTCCCTCACTCCGGTGGCGTGGGTCTTCCAGAATACACTCAGCATTTGAGCACAATCGACTACGTTGTCGTGTCAGGCAAGTTGTCCGTGCTGGAATATGTGGACCACCTCCACGAGCATTTCCTGCATCCATCGGTCATCAAGGATGGTTACTACACCACCCCCACAGAAGCGGGATACTCTGTTGAGATGAAGGCTGATAGCATGGATCGCTATGAATTTCCTGGCAAAGAAGGGGTCAGCTGGTGGCGCACGGAGGAGGCACGGCCAATCCTCGAAGGTGCCAAGTTTTGAGCGGTGCCGAAGTCTCGACGCAATCTCATCACGCATGCGGAGTTCAATCATGACCGGTCCAGCTGCTAGCGCTTCATCTTGGATCCCATCTGCTGCGGTGAGCTCGACTTTGCCCTGTCAGATTTCATGATTATACTGTGTCTTACCCGGATCGAGTAATTCATGACGAAGTGGATTTGCACCTGATTATGGCGATGGGCCGCCATGAGAGGAAACTTACGCCACCTTGCAATCCCTGAGATCTGCGCCGCTGAGAGGCATTGTGGATTGCTACAGTAGCCCTTTCAAGGCTAATCTTCGGATGATTATGATGTGTCAACAGGGCAAGCGTTGCTCGATTCAAAGAGCCCCAAATGCCACCACATACACGCTCAGGTACATAGCAACCTATCAAAGACCTCCTAGTCGAACGGTCACCCCGTACGTCTCCAATGACGCTCTGCCAACGCACGTCCATAGGTGCTAGTTGATTCTATCGACCAATAGCATATACCGGGTGAAACACGTGGGCTCTGCCATTCGTGTTTGGGCGTGACAGAGAAGCACAGAGGCATCACGAAGAGTTTGCATCCCAACTTTCGGCCGAGTCTTTACGCTACCGTCACGGATTCTCGCTCAGATCTTGCCCCTCGACCCACTGAAACAACCACACTAGCGCCGCTTCGTGGCCAACAGGCACCCACCCAGAAACCTTCCGGTCACCTTGCCGTCGTCCAGAGCATGTTCCAATTCTTCCAGCGAACGCTCGACCTTCGCGCTCAACCCACTCGGAGCCATTGCCGCAAGCTGCAGTCGCAGTCCACGGATGTCCGTCTCGAAACTCCAACTCTCCCGCTCGTCCAAAGATAGCAAGCGATCCGTCTCGCTTGCCTGCGACGCCAGCGCTTCGTACTGGAGGCCCGGAGGCAGGATCTCGTCATACCAGTCCGTCTCTGTGTTGATGTGGAGTCGGACGGCGCCGGGCTCGAACATGTCGTCAGGTAATGGGACGGCATCCAGACCACTCACGAATCGCTTCAGCCACGTGTGGTCGCGGACTTTGCCGTCCGATTTGGGCGGTCTCTGCGTCTCGGCTTCGAGATTGCTCCACCAGAGGCGCTTCCAGATGTTCTGGGCCACTGCGTCGTCGAGTTTCGCGGGCCCTATGGTGATGGCTGCGAAGGTTCCTCCTGGCTTGAGTTGACGTTGAATGGCTTCGAGCATCTTGTTCGTGTCGGTGAAGTGCAGCATGTTGATTGCTAGGATGATGTCGACGCCGGCTTTCGGCAGACGCACAGCGTTCTCCATCTTCGCGAGACGGTATTCGATGTTGTTGAGACCTTTCAGCCGCTTTGTTGCCATGTTCACGCAGTGTTCCTCTGCATCCGATACGATGACTTTGTCGAATCTTTCTGCCAGGCTCTTTGTGTTCATCCCAATGCCGGCTCCGGTCTCGTGAGCCAGTTCGAATTTCCCTCCATGGCTAGCGTGCCAGTCCCAGACGCGTTGCAGAAGATCGTCGGGCAAACCTGGGCGCCCCTGGGCATAGAGCTCCCAGAACGATTCCGTTGCGCTCTTATAAGGATTCGCCATGGGAGATGGAGTAGATGCCGAGACAAGGTCCAGCTCGAACTGGCGAGGTTTTTCATGTCGATCTGCATGAAGCCAAAGCAGCAAACGCACAGGTTCCACCACGTGAAGCTCCACTGGCACATGCTCGTGCTGTAGATCAGCATCATCGGGACACGCACCGAAAGCTGCAGTCGATCCACCCTACGCCCGCTACGCTGCCCTATCTCATGCTTGTGACTGCGAGTTGTGACTTGGCAGCGTGGTCTCGTCAAATGCCGACATGTATCCACCCGTCGTCACACTGGCTGACAGAGTGCTGTGTCGCCACTGGCCAGCCTGCGCTAGAGCTTCGTTAGCTATGTTTGGCTCTATCGGGACCAAGGAGCCGCTCGTGTTTCTGGCCATAGCGGAGGAATTGAGCACTCGAAGGACCGTCACCGACCCTGGCATCGGATGCCTTGGAGGCGAAGCATTCCCGAGTGACGTCGAGCATAGCATCATAGGTGCGGCCGGCTAGCAGGACTTCCACGGAGCTTGACTGACCCGCTCGGTATTTCTCGCGTGTTGTTCTTGTGGCCGCTGCTCCATCGAGCCGCTCGCATCGCGAGTGGGAGAAAGTGCTGGTGTGTGAGCGCAGCCTCGTCTTTTCAAGCAGAGTCAGCCGCTGCCGCACCTCGTCTCCATCCTGCTTACATGCACAAACATTAAAGCTCTTAACGTTCGCGGCGACGTTTCGAGGCATAGGAGAGACATTCGCTTTGAAGTGATGAACGCTATTCCGTGTTACACGATTGTCTCCAGAAATCGTCAAAGTTCGTAATTCATTGCATTTATAACCGTGTCGCCTCAGTCCTTGCGCCGGGAACAAACAGCAGCGACGACCGAGATATCATCAAGTTTGCCTCCCTCAATCGCCAGACCCTCCTCCACAGCCTTCTCCATGAAAGGCGAAGCCGCGAAAGGATCCTCGGCGATCTTCCGCGCCGAGAGAACAATTTCTTGCGCGACATATTTCATCGCTTCTGCCAGATTGCCATCTGTACTGTCAGAGGAGGAGAACTTCTCCCTCCAAGTCTTCAGAGCGCCCACCGCGTAATCCGCAATTTCCTCTTCCCACAAATTGTCCGTAACGCCGTCGCTCATTGCAAGTATTATGTCCTTCTCCATGATGTCCACTTTATCCAAGACTGCATTCTGCTCGGGAGTGTCTGGTGAGTTGGTGCCGAGCTGTCTGGGACAGTCGAAGTAGTGCCACTGCTCCTGGGTCGTGAAGACGACTTTTGGGTCGCCGGTCTGGAGTCTCACGACCATGACTCTGCAGTCGCCAAGTTGGGTGACGTAGAGCACGGGGTGCTGTTGGCCTGCACTCCCGCCATAATGGAGGAGCGCAGCACTGGCTGTGGTTGTGCCTAGCCATGCGTTGGGTTTCGACAGTGCCTCTTTCGTCTTCTCGTATGCCTCTGCTAAATACCTCACGGGATCCGGATCGCCTTCTCGTCCATACATGTCTTGTTCTGCTGCAAGAGCCCAGAAGTGGCCGATGAGCCTGCTCCATAGCGGCGCATGTCCTCGTTCTCGCTGTGCCCAGGCTCCCACCCCGTCGTTTGCCACAATGAACGACTCACTCGCGAGAATCGCGTCATCGCCATTCGTCACGCCGCGAATCATGTGTCCGTCCACTTTCGGTCTCCGGTCCATAGATCGGTGGTGTGTTGACAGCGGGTCGCTGAAGCTGCCGCTCGGAGGCGAGAAGAAGGGTGGTGGAAAAGGTCGCGAGGGTCGTTTCGCCCATCCCGCGTAGCCTGCTTCAAAGTAGAAGGGGCTTCGGCTCTTCTTCTCTGCAGCCTCCTTGGGTGCAGGAGTGGTGAGACCGGCCTGAGGATCGCGAGATCGTGGTCGTTCGCGCCGCTGTTCTCGTGGCTGAGCTTCCTGCGCAAAGAAGGAAGATGTCCATAGTGCTTTCGTGGTGTTTCTGCGCCGGGCGACTCCTCTCACCGTAGCACGAGCCCCGGCTGTCAATACCATGCCGTGCTCGCTACTCGTTCAGCGTCGAGCTGAGCAAGCTCTGGACGGGGTCGTGGTAGCCGCATTCCACGGCGTTGATGTAGACGACGGCAAGTTTCCAGGCCGAGAGCTTTGGAGGTTTCCTGCAAGAAAAGTGACGATAGTCTCTCGCCTCGAACGTGTTGGGAGGGCATTAAGTTGTCCGTCGGGCACACTTTCGGCTCGGGTGACGCGTGAGGTTTATTCCCGGCGGCCTCTTGGCGCGTACTTCTACCATGTGCGTAGCGGCACTACTAACTAGGCGCGATCCTGGCGCACGACGGTCATGCTTTGAGCGGCATCGGTCCCGCCCGCATCAATGACATCCCTCCGCCATGCCTGGACGAGATGAAGATCTGCTCGCCAGGCTGAATGCACTCAGGCCGTCCTCGGTGAAGCTGGGCCAGGACACGCCGATCATAGACACACAAAGCTCCAGGCCGCAGTCTGTGGAAGACAAACTTGCGGAAAGGCTCAGGACATTGAGAGCTGGGGGCGAATCATCGGACATACCCAAAAACACACAGGAAAAGGTCCCAGAGCGGTCCTTGGTAGCTGTGAGCAAAGCCCAGGCTGACAGCGATGCTACCGAAAAGGACCCAATACGCCACTGGCAGCACGATAGCCACGAGCAAAGCGTCGAGGACCTGCTTGCTGAGCTGGAGGCTGATGGACAATGGCAGCTAAGTTCCGAGGAGCCGAGAAACGTGCAGTCTTTGCTGAAAGAAGCGCAAGACTCGCTGGCCCCAGTCAATGCACTAGAGGCTGAAGCGGGTGGCGTCGATCGTGATGCAGTGGACGCTGAGTCGTCCATAACCGCACCTGGAGATGAAAACACAGGCAAATCTGAAGATCAACAGGATGAAGAAGACGCCGATGAGTATATAGCACGCGTCCTCGCGGAGCTTGACATCGAGAGGAAATATGGCGGACCTGATCAGAGTGGTCCCGAGCAAGGATCAGTTGACAGGGAGGCTGCTGGCCCAAACAGCCACCTGGACCTGCCTTCGACGCCCTCACAACTTAAAGACTTACCTGGAACTTCTGACAATGCTCCGCCTTCGTACGAGGACAATGAGCTGGAAGCACGATTCTCGAAGCTTGGCTTTGACAGCCTTGAATTGCCGTCGACGCCGACTTCAAAGCCTTCTTCAAAGCCCAAGGTTGTGGCTTCGTTGAAGCCCAAGACAAAGGCGAGCTTGCCGAATTACACCGATGAGGACATCGCTTCATGGTGCTGCATATGCAATGAAGACGGCGAAGTGCGATGTCTGGGCTGTGACGGTGATTTGTACTGTCAGACGTGCTGGACAGAGGGGCATGGCTCGGGCCCTGGTCAAGAGAGAGGTCACAAGGCTATCCAGTACAGTCGGAAGCCACCAAAGACTGCTGTAGCTTGAGGGTGTTTGCGTGTTGATCACGAACCGCTGTCATCACAAGTTCCTTGCGTGTGTGTTGCCGCGTGAGCTGGTCACTTCCCTGCCTGTCTGCTGGGATCACAGCACATAAGTGCTGTTGATAGAAATCTCTGGTGTTCATTCTGCCACTCCACAAACGCTCACAGAGGAAGAAAAGGAACAACTCCACCGAAATTCCAGCAGGTAGGGAGTCTCGAAGCTCAATCTGATCGGAGCTCAAACTCCTCCTTGCCAGAGATGCGGCCTTCTTTCCTGATCAACGCGCTGCTGGCAGCGATCATTGCAGCATCCCCGGTCCCGGATATCTCAGATTCCGGAGGAGATGCCGCAGGCAAAGTCGAATCCGCATACGATCAAGCACAGAACGGCGCCGACAATGCCATCGACTCAGCCACCCACTTTTTCACTGGCGATGACCTTCCCATCACTGGTCATGCTGCTCCGGGCCATCAATCCTGCACTGCCACCGACAACGTCTTCTTCATCTCGTACTCCATCAATATCGGCTCGGAGTATGAGCCGAAGCGTTGCGAAGTCCTCAAACAGGCAATGAAGCAGGCGGAAGGGGTCAGCAACTGGCAGTGCGTCGACGACGACAGCGATGGTACTGCAAGAAACGGCAAAGGGATGTTTCGGGTGTGGTTCAACGCAGGCCGGAATCGAGGTCAAGGTCTGAACGGGGTTTTGAAGGAAGTCTTCCACGAGATCAATGGCTTCAATTGTCCAGGCTGGTGAATGCCGTCGTGACCCCATGAGGAACGGCCGAAACAGATGCTTCGGTCTTCAAAATGCTCCCGGCTTTTGTCAGAGGTGCCTTGGGTCGCCCTCACCACGGCTGTGTGGATTGGACTGCTGCTCTTTTCCACATCCTAGATCCGCTTGGGCATCTTTCTTTGTTCTTGCAAGCCTGGGCGGTCTCAGGGCAGTCTTTTCGGCATAAGGCAAAAGATAAGCTTCGCTCGCCGAGCTTCATTGTCCGCGCAGACAAAGCAATGGCATTTCGACCTAGCTGTGCAAGAATCAGTTCCTTAACTTGTGCTTTCTTGCACGGCCGTAGTCTGTATCAAGATCGGTATCAAGACTGTGTTCTTTGGCTAGCTTTTAGCATGGTCTCCACCTCTTTCGACACTCGATCTATTTTCTCTCGGCTCATACTGCACTAGGGATCCTCCTAACTCTTCTAAGCGCCTCGACAAGCCGTTCGAGCTCATCGAGTCCGGAACGCAGCCGATCGAGTGGTCGGAAATCGAGTTGGCTGGGGCCGCCCGGGGCTCGGTGTCGATTTAGGTCTCGCATTCTGGTCTGATCGGTCCTTGGATGCCTTTGGTTTAGAGGTCAAACTGAGTTCTCTTGCTATCATGGCTAGACTGACTGGTCTCTACAGGGCCTGTAGCTAATCGTGCGCGCGTGCGCTCGTAGTTGAATCTGTCCCCGAAAAATCGAGTCTCCAGTTTCTCAACGCCAAGGCGACATTCCTTATAAGCACGCGCTGCCTCTGGGCTGTCCATTAAGGGGGCCGGTAATGTCGATAAGGCCGTCCTGTCAATCGCATAATGCCACAGCGTTAGTGGTTCCCGTGCTGAAAACTCCTCGATTTCATGCACGGTGTTGAGGGCTATGTCGATGCTTCGACGGCGCCCTGGCTGTCACATCTTCTTCGGTCCAGCGCTGCACTGCTAACTCCGCGTGCCCTCGATGTGCACAGTTGCTGGGGTCGCTTCGAAGACGGAGTTGTCGACACTGAGGGGACATGGAGGCAAAGAGAGCTGACGGGGCCGGGATATGTGGCTGCTCGGCGCCGTTCACTTACGGATAAATTTCGTTACGGCATTGATAAACCAACGCTGCTGAAGGCCGCTTTGGCATAAGTCTGCTTGCTGAACGCATTCTGGGTCTTACGGGGAATCGAGACGACGCATTCAACGGTCGCAGCTCGGAATCAGAACGATCTCTAGCAAGGCGTTAGCACCAGTAGACCCCGGCCAAGCTTGAGCCTCCTCCGCCTCTTCCTCATCATGAGGCGCCAATTTCGGCACCGGCGCTAGTCGCCATCACCAAGCCCCTTCCCTCCAGCAGCGGCGCCTCCACAAGCTGTAGCCTGTCGGCTATATCAGCACGTTCAAACATGACAATGAGCTGGAGAAGGAGACTCTTTCCGTAAGTTTACATGTATTTTCACTTTGGTGGTGGTATAGCCTGACTAACATAGAGTCGATAGAGACACTCACTCGTGCAAGGAGGAGGAGGCCGCGCCACTGTGCCTCTGCGAAAGGAGCGAGCACAGCGCCTCCAGAGAGGGTGCACTGGTAGATAAAAATCGAATGAAAATGGTTGGAAAACAACATATCAGATCACGTGACTGTCTTGGATGTCAATGTCGCTGCTCGACATGGTACTTCTGGGCCGCCTTGACCCTAAATGTTAAGGATAGCGCCTGACAACTATCAATTATGGCAGCCATGTGACTCGCTCTGATTCACGATAGTATTCAAGCCGGCAAGACTGCAGAACCTATGCTCGATCCACGACGCCTTGCCATGGAAAACCAAGGATTCGGCTAGTGTCCCAATACTGTCCGGAAATCCCGTAGCCAACGAGTTTCCAGACGACGTAAGAGCTGGATCTATATAACCTTAGAGTGGCGCAGACGAATACGGTTCATCTCTGATTCAAACATGACTCCGGAGCAACGAGGGTACGCATGGGATGAAGCAAGACCGCCTCCAGCAAGAAGAAGAAAGTCTCCGACCTGGACGAACTTGAAGAGCGTATGAAGCTCGAGACCGGAGTAGCACGGTAGTGCGTACTCTGCGGCGATCCTCTGCTTTACCCTACAATTGCGATACACCTACTACGCTTTGCCGGGCCTTCTCCAGACTTCAGTCCTATACGGCATGACAACACTTGGTTCAACAGACATTAAATTTGCGACCAAAGACGCTCGCTTTTGCGATGCACGAGGTTGGCATGTATTACCTGCCAGACGTACAGACGCATGCGCTGAAGTACATAGCTTTCTACTCGTCGCGGATAGCTTGACACAATCAGCTGACTCACACTTTTCTCCCGCATGCTACGTACCTTGACAGGTGTTAGCTCGAGTTGATTCGTCCGCGACTTAAATGAACCAAGGTGAGTCTTTCTGGCTTCGCTCTAGCTCAGAAGCTTAGCCGGGCATTTGAAGATCAAAAGCTAGAGCTGAAGATAGGAGTGAGCAGACAAAGAGTCACAGTCCTGAGCGCGTATCCTCTGGATCTATCTGGGTGTCCGAACCCCCCAGGAAAGCCGGAGCTGCAGTCGCTCTAGGTCCGGATAGATTGAGAGTAACGATCCACCCCTTCAGCTAGTAACCATCCGCTGGTGGCGGCGATGACGCATTACAGGAGCTATAGCCTACTGAGCACGGGCCCAACTGGAGAATATAGTGCTGTTGCTCTTGCTTTCGAAGCTTACGATCCATTAGGGTCAATAGAAACGCGAAAAGTGCGGCGAGTATGCTTTTAAGATGTGGGAGAAATCTCGAGGACCGATTGTGAGCTTGATCTTCAAGTGCTGGCGTAGCCGAAAGGGGGTGCAGATCCTGGAGCCGCTGTCTCCTACGTAAAGACGGCAATTTCGGGACGAGGCATATGTTTGAAAAGTGAGATACCCTGTCAGAACAAACGAGATACGAAAGCTGCCTAGTATTCGTAGCTCTATTGACTTTCTACGTCGCGTGATTTTACCGCTGCACCTATTTTCAGTACTTTCGATATGAGGTATCTCAGAGACAGTGGAGGTCACCCCTTTGAAACCTGCTGAGCCTCATTCATGATACAGTCTCGTGTCTTCAATACTGCCGGTGCTCTCCACCACCACATCTTAACCTGCTCCTTTGCAGCCATCTGCTTCACCTCCATCATCCTTCACGGCATTGCCAATACCACTCTTCGCCCAATTAGTAGTCGACTCTTTGCAGACCATTGATGGCCATTGGCATCGCCAGTCAAGGAGTCAAACTCCCATTTAGTGAGAGCACCGCATTCTTGAATAAAGAAGGTCAGCTTCTGCCTCATGCGCCATCTCCGTTTATCGTAAATGCCGTACCTTGCAGCTGGGACGACATACTGTAGCGAACCTACAATATCCTGGTCGATTGATGTTACAGACTACTCTCCGCCTCCGTCACCAACTCTGTCTGCCGCCTTCCGCTCGAAGTTCTGCGCCGCCATGCTGCATGCGGCATCTACAATCGCCAGTCGCTGCTGAAGCTGAGCGACGATGCATTAGCAGATTTCTGTTAGCAGGCGTTGGTTGGCATGTGTTTGATGCTGGCGCTAAACCACCGCACGGGATACTTCATCCTTCCTCGAGAGCCGGTATCTGCTTTGCACTGCCTTGCAGTCTCTTGCCTTAAAATCTCAAAGCCGACTACGCTTTCGACTGCATGATTTATCCAACTGTCGCTTGGCCAACGTCTACGAAGCAAGGTGTCAACATGGCAGCAATCCTGCTCGGCATCCTCATTGAGCAAACAGTATCAGCGACGGACTTTGGAATTGGCTTCAACCTCAATTTCGACTGTGCGTGAGCCATGGCATCGTCCCTGATCGTGCAGGATGGCCACTGATGTCCATCCAGCACCTCCAGCGCCCTTTATGTGAATGGCACGAGCAGCGCCATAGTCAAAAGCGAAGGTGGACCGAGTTGCAAACGGATGATGCGAAATCTGGCATGGGAGATGCCTGGCCAACAGTACCCTCACTCACGCCAAGAGCGGACGTAGCCGACCTTGAGACGTGCATTCAACTTCGAGCTGCAAGGCGTTCGCGATCATCTTCCCCCGTGGCTTGGCGGCCGTGTCCCCAATGAGCATGAGCAGCTCTTCAAGGCCATGTTGCAAAGTCTCAAGAACACAGCGGAGGTGTTCGCAGGAATCGAGGTGCAAGACGTTACCATTGTGTTTCCGGGCATGCCTTCGCAGGAACTATTTAAGACAACCAATTCTGCAACAGACTCAGCGGGACTTCGCATGCCTGATGTTGGTCATTCGTGTGCTTCTTCTATGGCCATATATGCGAGTAGATGGGCTGACCTCGGCCATGGTTGGATTGATGAGAAGGAATGTCACGAGTGGCGAACAGGACTAGTCCTCGCAGTAGACTATACTCGTGCGGCTCTCGCCGTTTCCATTTATGCAGAAGAATGTGTCGGTCTGTTCGAGGGCATACGAGGTTTTCAGGAAACTGGTCTCGGGAAAGACGCCGCATCGTGGACAGAAGTTCCCGCCGGAAGAGAACGTGCTGTTGCAGCGCTGTGTCAGCTCATTCGCATGCCTGCAGTCACCGATGAGGGAAATGTGCTGAACCACATCCATGGGGCCGCGTTGTCAGGCGAGGCTGGCTTCGATGAAGTTTTGAGGTCCATACTTCTTCAAAGCGAGCCCGACACAGTAAACGTCTCCGCAAGTGCTATACAGGACAATTCGCTCTCCTCTGGTGCTATATTCGATCCGCTAAATGCCAGCGCTATTGGCTCGGCGGCCATTTGCTGGGGACGTCTGGAGTGGCAGGAGACGACTGAGGGGAGACTTGAGTTGCGATGATGCTCCTGTGGAAGTCGGAGGAGATAGGTCTGTCTTGCAGGTCGATTACAAACAGTCATACTATGTGCGGTCGTTACAGGCCAGTCAAGTCCTTGCACTCCTGATGTCAGTGCTTAACAGCTTCCGTAGCTCACACGGTCATATTTCTGTTCCTCAATGGCCTCACGCCACAATTCTCCGCTCTTGATGCTGAGTCTTGGGCTTTCCACGCGGATAACCAGGACTTGCGGAGTCAAAAGTCAGGCGCACGCCAGAATTGCTCGTAGAGTATCGCTGCATCCAGGGAACTAAGCATGCGTGGCTAGGTCACCGTTGTAGTTTATATGACCAGCTCACGGTGAAGCCATGCTACTGTTTCCCGAGAGCAGTGGTTCAATATTAGAGAGATTGATCAAAACCGCTGAGCCCCTAGTTCCCTGTCCCTCTTGGGCTCGGTCCCGAGCTCTCCGTGATCCGTTTTCTCAACATCTGACGATGGCTCAACGACCGTATCCAAAACCTCCTCCTCGGTGAAACCCGGTCCATTCGCAATCGTGGCCTTCATAGAGTCATCTCGCCTCTCAGGAGGAACCAGCTTACCATAGTATCTCGGGAAGATGCATCCAAGGACGATCGCCGAAAGGCCTAGCATAGATAAGATGAAACCTGTGATCATCATGGGGTCATAACGCAGCCTGTGAAATTCAGGAAATGCAAAGCTGAAGATGATGGCGAGGACCGGGCCGCTGATATAGCGAAGCAGAATTGGCCAGAAGACGGGTATCTTCCAATTCTTGCCACGGCCAACGATGAGATTGAGGTCGCGACGAAGTTGATTGCCCTGAGCTTGTGTCAAACCCTAGTAAATGCTGATCTTTGGTCGCGAGCACTTACTGAATAGAATGCGAGATACCAAAATTTGCTCATAATGGCATTATTACCCCAGAAGCGAGCTGCACGGATTTGTGGCGTCCTGGCGATCAGAACCGCAACGATTGTGCAGAGTATGAAGAAGCCGAAGCCGGCGCCAACACCAATCGGCGGCGAGCCTGTGCCATGAGCGACCGTGATGCCAATCAGCAGTCCTCCAAAGTATGCCAGATTGTACGTGAGAAAAGCCGGACGTCCGACTTGGTCCACTACGTCCGTCCAGCGGTAAATAGTAGTAGAGCCAACCACTTCAGCAAAGACCACGAAGATCAGCGCGACATTGTTCACCCAGCGGTCAACGCCATCGAGCAGGTAATATCCGAATTCTGTGCAGTATGGCAAGCAGAGCAGAAATGCGAAGACCGTCAACGCCGTGACAACAATCGGGCGGGAGACTCTGGTACTCGAATCGCAAATCATGGTCGCCACCACATCGAGCATGACGAAAGCCGAGCTATAGCCTAGCACAATCAGAGTGAAGAATAGCAAGAATGCCCAGAAGTTCGCTCCGGGCATCTGTAGGACCGCCTCGGGCAGAGTGTAGAAGCCAACGACGAACGCTCCAAGTCGTTCGCCGTCTTGTGGCCACAGGCGCAAGAATCCGACGACTCCGAAGACTGCAAATGCTGCAAAGTTCTCGAAAAGCACATTACTTCCACAGATCAAGAGCGAGTCCATAACTGCATTCGAGTACTTCTGGTTGTAGGAAGCGTATGAAGTGAAATAACCAAAGCCAATTCCCGTCGAAAAGAATACCTGCCCGATTGCAGTCTGCCAGACAGTGCCCGAAGCGAGTTGGCCGCCTCTCCAAGTCGCCCACAGCAGTCGGATTCCGGCTCCAGCATTCTCTAGAGACACGGCTCGTCCAACGAAGATGATCGTGGTGACAATTGGGATCCCCATGCTGAAGTAGACGACTCGGCCCGTCAGACCAACGCCTCTCACAATCGACAGCCACATGATGAACCAGATGAAGACCGACCAGCCAACCGTCTCTCCAATAAGGCTAACGTTTGGGTACTGTGTGTAGCCCTCGACGCTTCCTCCACCCTCTGTCAAGCTCCCAGCGATCGGATCCGGATTTGCGACGACGTCCACATTGTAAAAATCATTGATTCTCCCTTCCCATGGCAAAGGGCTCGTGAATGAGTAACGGAAGTAAGTCATGATCCATGCTAAATTCACAGTAAAGTACTGCACAACGACAAAGCTCACGAAGACGGGTCCGATTCCCACGCCTCGTAATCGGCGGTTGATTCCATTGAAAGCAATCATGCTGCCGCCGCGGTAGGCTTGACCGATGGAGACTTCGAGGATCAGGGCGGGGATGGCGACGAGAAAAACGGCGAGGAGGTATGGAATGAACCATTGGAGGCCGTAGTTGTTGTAGACGACGGAGGGGTATCGGAGGAGATTTCCTTGGCCAGCGCAGCCACCCATGGCGGCAAGAAGAAACGCTGCACGAGAGGGCCATTGGTCGCGGCCATCGCTGGATTTGAGGGCGGTGGAGCGATGGTGTCGACCGCTTTGCGAAGGTATCTTGTGAGCGCCATGGTCGTGGCGGTAGCGGCACGCTTGGACTCGGAACGAATTTGATGGCTTTGCTGGTCCTGTTTGATTGTGCCTTTTCCCAATGGTCCAACTTTCAAGGGTGCCACTCGATGTTGAGTACGTAAACTGTATCAAGCGCGTGCGGATCGATGTATCATCTTGAGCTTGTATCAATGTACCCAAAACTCTCGATCACGGCCGGGCAAACAGTAGTGCTCCCTGTAGTAAGAGTATAGAAAACAAGAAGACAGAAGACCGCAAGCACGAACGCCGAAAGCAAATACCCACCTTTCAGAAACCCACACCTCCCAGGCCAAAGACTTGGTACCGCCGCAACTCTGTCATCGGCTCATTGCCAAGCGCCGAGCGTGTAACGAGCCGCGATGCTCAGCGCATGGGATTCCGCAAAGGGAGCATACTCGGCGCAAGCCCAAAGGTCCTGCGCGACAACACTGTACGAGACTGCTCGTCGCGATGCATGCCAGGCCACTCATGGCGTCTTGTACGGTGAAAGTGACGGCAGCCCAGCGACGCCGCGAGATCCTTTGTCTTGGTATGGGTGTGAGGGTGGAGACGAGAGGTCTTGGGAGTTGGGAACGCGGGTGCAAGGGTCTGTAAATTCACTGACGCGATATGCAAATCCATCGCCAAGACTCGACGTCTGGAAGCCAGACCCAACTTCGACTCGACGTCTGGAAGCCAGACCCAACTTCGCCGAAGGCGCGAATGGCCACCGCCGAAGGTGTCGTGGAATAGCAACAAGTCGGTAATCCAGAGGTAAAAGCATGGATTCAAACGGCTGGTAAACATTGTACAGGTCTTATCGCACAAGGGTATCTATACGCAACTCTACCGCTTGCTTTTCTTGCTCTTTTTCCCACCGCTGCTGATCTTTTCAGCCTCACCCTGGGCTTCCTTCAATGCCTCGCCCGCCTTTCGTTTCTTCTCGTCGCTCTTCTTACTGCTCTTCACGGCGATGGTACTGATGCTCTTCCCCTTTTTGGCCGCGTCTTTCACAAGGTTCTCTGCATCTTCCCACCCGGCTTCGCCTTCTTGTATGGCATATCTATCGAGAGGCAGAGCATCAATCAGTTTTCGATTTCGTTGTCTCTCCTCTTCATCAAACTCTTCTGCGCCTTCTGCGAGGTCGTCTGCAAGATTTTGCCGCACAGCTGCTCCGTCAATTTCCCGCTCTGCATCTTCATCATCTGGTGCAGCATGCGCACCACCATTCGTGGAAGGCATGCTGGCCTCAATTGCTCCAGCCAGGATCTTCTCAAAGTGCATGCTGACTTTTCGCATCACTTTAATGAACATTGCCATCAACTGAGACACGGTCAGATTTAATTCCTTTTCCATGTCTTCCAGCATCTTGCGCTGTAATCCAATGGCTGCCAGCAGTGCCTTCTGTACGCCAGAGAGCACGATGCCATTGTCGTCTTTGATGCGACCTGTGAAGAACAGGTATGCAATAGAAGGCATCAAGTCCAAAATCACATGGTAGTCAAGCATGTTATCAGCATAAGACTTTATCCTTTTGATGTCGTATGGTGAGAATAGCTTGTCCAACTCAGGTTTGTCAAGAGCTCGAGCCTTTTCACACTCTGCGAGCAACTTGATGCCCTTATTTGTGCTCTCGTCGATCGAGAGGACAAGAACTGTAGGGAAGACGCGGAATTGATAAGAAGCGAGGTTGAGTATTCGACGGTGGAAGTCTTGTGCGTATGCACCTAGCCAGCTGGGATCTGTCGTATCACGATTCGTGGGCTTTAGCATGACCATGGTGTGCTCACCAGTCAGATCATTTGCTGTTTGACGCAGATACACTGGGACATAGCCGCCTCGGGACCAGAACTTATGCAGCGGCTGTGTCAGACCATATGAAACACCGGTATAGTCCAGAGCAGGTGGCTTCCGCTGGTGCAGACGCGCAAAGAGCGGAGGCATCGACGTGATGTCTCGCACTTTGATCGTCTCTGTCTGTAATGAGCCTTGTGTAAGCTCTTCGTCTGTGACTCGCCTCGCTTGTTCCTCGTTCATGGCAAGGACATCAGCCGATTCATCCAAGCTTACGTGCTTTCCTTCGTAGAATTCGTTCAACAACTGGAGCGCGCGAGATCCGTAGCCCATGCTCGCATAATCAGGATTTGTGGCGATTCGCACAATGCGCGCTCCACTCAGGCCAGCAAACTCAGAGTCTTGGAACTGCTGACTCACGAGCCACGGTATAAGGTCACCTCCAGCTCGCTGGCCTCGCGAGAGGCTGTTCAAGACACTCTCTCTGCTAATCTGACCTTCCAGCGCGACCTGCACCACGCAGAGAATCTCAGGCAGCTTGTTTGCATCATCCGCGGTAGGAGCAACAAGCACAAAGAGTTGATGCGCCGGCGCATCAGACATGAGCTGCAGATCATTTGGCGAATTTTTGTAGTGCGAGGCGACATAGAGAGCCATCATCTGCTGTAGGAACTTCTCGGTGATTGGATGGAAAGAGAACAAGGTGTCGCGGTTGACCTGCAAGAGCTCGCACTGTGAAGGATGAGGCGTTCCATGGAGTTTTGTCTTTCGTGGCAGGGTAGCATCGAGACAGAGCAATGTATGGAGCCATTTCTCCACGTTGTCGCCAAAGGCATAACGAATCGGCTCGTTGAGCTCGATCTCGCGTAGTGATCGAGCAGTGCGTGGTGTATAGTCCTGCTCTTTCTTGTTCCCGTCACGGTTTGCAATCTTTGTATCTCCGTTGGGCTTGCCAACCGAGCGAGACTGATCGCGAAGCTGTTGAATGAGTTTGAGAGAGAGCGATCTTCCAGTGCCCTCGTAGCCATTGATCGTGGATGCCATGAAAACCAGATAGGGGCCAAGCAGCTTCCGAACCAATGGGAGAGGAATTGCGGCAGCCTCATCAATCACCAGGAGCTCTGCCTGTCCAAGGGTGTATGAGTCCTGAGGTTGGATGTACTGTATCGTTTGTCGATGCTCTCGATGTACGTTCACCCTCACAATGGCCTTGTTGAAGTCGGGGTTGGTGGACTGAACAATATCATAGTCTGTGTGATCCAGATACCCGAACTCATCAAAGCCCTTGAAGACAAATTCAAACAAGGTCTTCAAGTTCTCCGGTGATGGAGAAGTGATGAATATGTTGCTGTACCCGCATGCGATCGCCGCTGCGATTGCCATTCCGAGCGCCGCTGATTTTCCTCTTCCTCGCCCTGCCGTCAAAGTCACCGTGCTGGCCAGAGTCTTTTCCATGATTGCCTCGACAAAGGTCATGAGCGCCTTCGCTTGGTCCACAGTCCTTGCAAGCTTGACCAGATCACCTACTGGCTTTTCACCGTCCAGGCTCTCTTTGATTTCTGCGAGCTCTTCCTTCGATTTTTGGCTGTGTGTTGTAATCTCGTCGCTCCTCAGCTCCACCACTCCTCTGGCACCGGAGACGCTGCTCAATACGTTCATTTCGTCGTCAATGACCAGTGCTCCTCCACAGCTTCCCAAGCTCATCAGAAATCTCTCGTTGAATCTCGCCACAACGTCGCCATGTGCCTCGGTGCGATATCTCGCATGTACGTCCATGTTCATGGTATATAGCTGTTTAAGGCTTGTAATATTCTTGAGCAAAAGCAAGACCATACCTCCGCCCTCCACTGTCTCGATTGTCCTCGCCAGCAGATTTGGTGTCAAGCCTTCGAAATCCTGCAGCACGCACATGCCAAATGTCTGTCCGAGAATCTTCTCCGTCTCTTTGTAGTAGACATAGCGCACGTCTCGCGTGCTGACAAACAGCTCGAAAGGATCCTGCTCATCCACGTCTCTCTGGCCTCTTTTGATCTCAGCCTTAATCTTCTTCTCGCGCTTTTTGCGATGGCTGCTGAAGCCCAGCAGCTCTTTCTTGTAGGCCCATAACACCGACTTGTTGAGCTTGATGTCGAGGTTCAGAAGGATGTGGTACAGATTGACAATGACATCCTTGGCGTGATCTCCAACAATGACGAAGAGGGAGCGATGGCGGAGGAGCTGCGAATTGCGCATGAGGGCGGGAATGCGCGCGTCAATGGCCTTCTTCGGCATTTTGCTGACGATAGAGGGAGTCGGGGAAGCTCAAAAAGGCGCCTTCTTCGGCCTTCGACATCAAATCATGGCGGGTGCGTGTTGTCGCCAGAGGTGGGTGAGAATGGGACCAAATTATTCTTCGCGAAGCTGTCGGTGCAGGGAATTTCGATTTAGAGTTTCGCTTCTCCACGATGTGCACATGCCTGCAGGGATCAGACGGAACGCAGTCCGTACGAGTCGCATTCCGGCTTTTGGCTTGCGATGATGGTTTGCCCGTTGCGATGCGGCCATTTTCCCGAGGGATCGCAAACCGCTTGTTTCGTCGTCTAGGTCTGCTTTTCACGAAGTTCACGACATAACGACGCGCACTCCAGCACTTGCTATCCCGCAGAATCCAAGCGCACAATCCGTCCATTCTACTTGCGACAGTGTGGGCGGCGGCCGTGCAACCTCATCCAGTCAGCTGCGTCAGACATGGCTGATCCCGAGGCATGATGAAGAACGCCAAGTGGCCTGCGGTCAGGTACATCCAACCCTTTGTTCTCTGGTTTCTCGTAGTATCTGCACGTCTCGCTGACAGTCCAAAGTGGCCTCGTCCTCGCCACTGTTCTCCTCACGCGCACGATCTCCACCAGCTTCGCATTCGATCGGCCCGTTCACAGTAGCACAGCGATCCTCCTGGGCGCGGGCGGCACAGTGGTCGCAGTGAGCAGATGGCTCCCACAGGCTCAGGAGCAGCGCCGGCGCAAAGGCGGAAGACAGTACGAGCAGCTACCACTCCGCGAGGTGGGAATGCCGCATGCCAGCAGAGAGCCCAGTCCCACCAGGGAAGATGGAACATATGCCAGTAGTCAGCGCAAGCTGCGAATTGTTCTTCTAGTGCTGGTGGCACTTGTATGTATCCGGGTGGAGCTGCTTCGACAAGTCGTCGACAATGTGCAATGCGCCACGAGACAGTGGGAAACGTGGATCCCACTTGCATTTGCGGCATTGCAATGTTGGTATTCGCGAAGAACCCTCCGGACGCAGGGCCCCGAGCTGGACGAGCATGATCAGGTCTCGTTGCTCAACAAAGCCGCCGCCTCTGCGTTTGCACCTGTGCTTGCAACGTTAGCAATTGCCATCGGCGGTGCAATTGCGCTGAACGCCGTGAGCAGTCCGACTTCGACATATATCTGCGCGGCTGCCTTGCGGTATCGGGTCACTGTGCCATGGGTGCAGCGTCTCGCATCTTTCCTTGACATTGCCATTTTGTATTGCATCGATTGCCTCGTCTGCTCTAGTCAAGCGAGGGAAGTAATGAGCGCCGCAACACGGTTTGCGGTGGTAGGGTTGGCGCTGCTGGTACGTCCACACTGGCGCGAAATATTCGAGCAAGATCTGACACAGTGCATGCAGGTCTGCGCCGGCATATACTTGATTGTTGGTTGCGTGTACTGGTACGTGCAGGAGACCGGTCGCGCCTGGATTTTAACGATACCCCCTTTCTATGTTTGGAGCGTGTTGAAGCTGTATGTGCACATCGCATTCACTTTCGTGTGCGCAATGCTTTCGGTAAGTCACTGTTCAAATTCTGCCATCGCTCCATTGACCCCAATTAGATCCATCACGTTGGCATGTTAAGCACGTCGTTCTTAATCACATGCACAAGCATAATCACAGCAGCTACGGAGGCCGCATGGCAAAACCGACACCCCTTCCCCCCGGTCAACATTGGCGCTGGAAGTCTCGGCGTAGTCGTTGTGATTTTCGGCTTCTGGCTGTATCTCTATGCTGAAGCTAATGCGGAGCATCGACCTTCTTGTGCCGGGGAGCCTTTGCTGTCGAGAATCCCAGCTTCTGTACACCTCCTGTACACGGCGCTTATCCTCCTCTGGCTCGGCCTCTGGATCAGCTACCATGCCGAGGTCTTCTTCCACCCGATAGACATGCTCATGTACGAAGCTGAAGCCGTGCATGAGAGATTCGTGGCGCAGTCGGCGACCAGCGAAACAATAGCGGCTGCCATGGAAGCGTACAAGTCAAGGTATAACAGACATCCGCCGCCAGGATTCGATCACTGGTTCGAGTTCGCGAAGAGTCGGAGATCAGCAATCATCGATGACTTCGACAGCATCCATCGTGACCTGCTCCCCTTTCTTGCGCTCGATCCGGCGGAAATCCGCGAGCGAACATGGTCCCTCATCGCCAACCCCTGGAATGATGCAGCTGGGATATCGATACGTGGAGGCAAGGTAGCAATATCTCCCAATGTTGTGCCAACCCATTTATGGATGCTCGAGGGTATTGTCAGCATGATCAGCAAATTTGCAGACAAGCTACCAGACATGGACCTTGCCTTTAATCTGAACGACGAATGTCGTGTTTCTGTGCCTCATGAAGAGATGCAGCACGTACGTGAAGTTGGCGGGCAGACTCATGTTCCAAGCAGTGTTCAGAAGGCATGGACAGCCGGTCGTGGTGAGCAATGGAAGGCTATACCAGCAGAGCCGATACATGAGACTGCGCTGCAAGAGGCTTCATGGCAACCGACCTTCCATCGCTTCGGCATTACTGGCTGTCCGCCCAGTTCCCCAGCTCGGACTGAGCGCAATTGGGCCAAAGGCTCTTTGTGCCGATCGTGCAGCTATCCACACTCAATGGGTGCTTTCCTCTCAAATTGGACGATTGCCGGCGACGTCTGCCATCAACCCGATCTAGCAGATCTCCACGGTTTTTATTTGTCCCCAGCAGCCTTCAAAGCCAGCTCTGAACTCCTCCCCATTTTCTCCCAGAGCAAAGCACGCGGCTTCAATGATATCCTCTACCCAAGCGCGTGGAACTACCTCGACAAAGCAAAGTACGAGCCGAATGAAGAGAACCCCGACAGAACATTTGGCGAGAAGAAGTCCACCCTCTTCTGGCGAGGCGCCACCTCAGAGGGCTTTTCCTTCTTCGGTAACGTCGGCCAATGGCGCGGCATGGCACGCCAACGCTTCGTGCACACGACCAACAATATCGAAAACAGCAACGCCGACCAAGTACTCCTCATGAAGTCCCGCCGCAACCCGCGCAACCTCGAATACAAATTCTTCTCAACCAAACAGCTCACCAATTTCCTCGCCACAGATATCCACTTCGTTGACACCATTGTCCGCTGCGCCGGCAGAGACTGCACAGATCAAGCACAAGAATTCTCTCCGCTCGTGCCGCCGCTCGACTTCCAGGCCCACTGGCAATACAAATACCTCCTCGACCTCGACGGCGCAGGCTTCTCGGGCCGTTTCCTACCATTTCTGCAAAGCAACTCCCTCCCCTTCAAAGCCGCCTTGTTCCGCGAATGGTGGGACGACCGAGTCGAAGCCTGGGTCCACTTCGTCCCGCTTGACCTTCGAGGGCAGGGGATCTGGGCAACGTTGGCTTATTTCCAGGGTCTACATGCGACGATCGCCGGCGTGGACGTCAAGATTGAAGCGCACCATCACGAAGCGGAGACGATTGCCAGGCAGGGGAGAGAGTGGGCGGAAAAGGTGTTACGGAAGGAGGATATGGAGATTTACATGTTTCGGTTGTTGTTGGAGTGGGGGCGGATGACGGATGATAATCGGGATCAATTGGGTTTCACGATGGATTCATGAAGTTTGAGGATACGGAGAGGATTTGGCGATGATACGTTATAGAATAGACATGAGGTGGATGAGGTGGTACACACGTCTGATAGACACGTCTCATGAGCCATAACATACCACCAAATCGACATCGACTTTTGCAAACACAAGCTGCGTCCTTGTAAGGGGTTCTGTTGATATGGTTGAGTTATACCAATCGTAGTGTATGTTGCTTTCGAGGTTGAAAAGAGTGATCCGAGATAATCAGCAGGTGCCTCTTACTCCTGCCAACATCGTTCTGCGTCAAAACTGATCGCTACGATGTCACTTCGCGTCTGTGGTCAACTTGCGAGTATAAGGGATGAAAATGTACAACGTGCCTCTTTATCTATAGTGTACACGCATTTGACGCTGGCTTCAGTGGAGCCCTCAAACCTCGCACTGCCAAGCATGCATGCCTATTTGACCTTCCCGCTGGTTGATGCCATGTTTTCCCGCGCTTTCCCATCCAGAGTCCCATTGCCTTTTCCCTTCCCATTCATACCCAGGTCAACATCCCTATCATCATCATCAAACTCCACGCCCCTCACAAAAACTTCACTGAGCGCCTCCAGCCCAGCCACGAAAATGCAGAGCACCGAGGCAATAACGAACATGCTAATACTCTCTCCAATCTCCAGCCAACTACCCTCGTCCTTGACCTCCCAAAAAAATCGCAACGTCAGATAATCCCCAATGCCCATGACGACAGCGAAGAGACTTCCGCCTCGGAGTCGGAGGCGTTTCGTGAGGATGCCCAAGTTTGCCGAGACAAGAGCGAAAGGCGCGAGCAGTTTGAGGACGAGGAGAGCGCCCTGGGAGAAGGGATCGAAGACAGGAATCAGGCGATACACGGCGTCGAGGGAGAAGGAGCTGACCGAAGCAATGTTACCGGTTGAATAGAAGCCTGATTGAAGGAAGAAGAGGAAGAAGAGACAGATGCGAGCATCGGAGAGAGTGAGGCTCCTGTAGTCGCCCGTCTGAACAGCTTGCTCACGCTGCTGGGCGGCGTCGAGCGCTGGACCAAGTGGCAAGGTAATGTCTAGCCTCTCTTTCAAGCCGTTGGTGTTGGAGGCGTGACCATTACTTGTGGCGTGTTTGCTGTTGCCCAGTGGAGCAACTGCGGCTTGGACTGGCGTTGCAGCTTGTTCGGAGCTGTCTCGGCCAAAGCGTTGATGTATTCTGTGTTCGAGGCGCACCCAACTGACAAGAGTGATGGCAATAGCAAAGTAGAAGAGGCCTTCGTAGGAGATTGTGAGGATGATGAAGACGGGGCCAAATGCGAGGAAGATGACCGCAAGGCGGTGGAGGTAGTGATTTCGTGGCCGAATTGCGTGGGCAAAGGGGAGGATGAGGGATGCGACTGCGAATGACGTGTTAGCAACATCCGACAAGAGCACAAATGCAAGTACAACGATTGCCGAGCTGAATCTCTCATCCACGGTTTCCTGGCTCGAGACCGGCGTGGAGTGTGCCTCAATTCCGGAGCGCGAGACGTTTCCGCTTTGACACAAATTCTGAGTCCTATGCAGATACAGTGCTCGTGGTGGTATCGCGAGTGGGGGAACGTAGATGTTCTTCGTCCACATCCAAGTGACGGTCATTCTGGTCCAAGCAGATGTCCTGTGAGCTCTGGAACCCTTCTCGCAAGCCGATTCAGCAGTGCCGTCGAATCCCACGGCAGAAATCTCATCCTGCAAATGAACCATCAAGAGCTTCCGGCCAGGCGATGCATAGATGTAGTCGTACCAGTAATTTTCGTCCGTCGTCGCGAGCCACTACTTGCGCGATCCGAATAGCAACTTGAAGGGCAATCGAAAGCACAGCTCGAAGGCAAAGGCCGCCAAGCAGCCTGCTGGGAGGTAAAGCAATAGAAATGATCCGAGCCACATGCGAGTCCATAAGCCATACGCTCTGAAGGTCCTCCATGGGTGTTCCAGAACACACAAGACGTCCTCCAGGTCTTCCGCGTTGCTCGCGTAGATGCTCATTGTGATTTGGATGCGGCTATCTTGGGCGAGGAGCTTGATAGCAATGTCGACCGTAGAAATTGGGCGCTGTCGACCACACCGCACCGCACCGCGAGGAGAGCAAACAAGAAACAATGTGAGACGAAGCAGGTAAAGAACTTACCCAGGGTGACCCATCCAAGAATCTGCGTACCAAGGGGCAGGCCCGTCTTGGCTTGTAGAGAAGCAACACTTGACCGAGTGACGAGCATGGCAAGTGCTACAAGTCCGACTTGCGAGCCGAGAATCAAGCGAGAGACAGAGTCGCCTTCCGTGGTTGCCAGGTCTTCCTTTGTTGTCGAGCTCTGCACTAGCAAGCTCTTCTCGAATGCAATGTAGAGCACACCAACGAGAAGGATAAGAGAGCCACCGAAGAGGCTGTCAGACGGTCAGCCTGGTTTATGCCCTTTTGCCTTTTGGCTACGTACATGAGAGTGGAGCTTTCCACTTTGTTGGCGGGTAAAAGTGTGAATACGCTCATTGAAGCGCACGATAGTGCCCAAGTCGTGCAGAGCAGCCAATTTGACTTGACAAAGTCGATGCCGTAAAACGCAGGCCATGCGATGGCGACAAGGTAGAGAATTGTGTATATCTCCCGATGATAGTAGCTTTGCACCTACGCCAGCAATTAGCCCATTCCACAACGACGGTCCAGATGCCTTACCATGATTTCAAGCAGAATTAGATAGCCTGCCGCGTTGAGTGCGAATTTGGCCGCGTCTTTAGTAGATAATTTCGCGAACAGCTTCTTTCTACCTTCGATCAATGCGTGTCGGCGAGCAAAAACTTCCTCCCAGAACATGACTGGAAAGAAAGCATAAGCATAGTAAGTGATGGGCGACGCCTGGAAAATCAGCAGGCTGTACAATGCGACCAGAATGGATGCAGAAGTGATGAGAACACTGGGAGTCCTTTGCACAGCGACCTTGCCATCCAGCATATGCACATCGACGGCAGTGGTGAAAGCAAAAGCGATCCAGCCGAGATAGCCAGCCGTGACCATAGTCCGCAGGAAAAGCCATGCATAAGTCTGTAGATAGCGCAAACCAGCCAGGCCAAGTTGAATGAGCTCATCTGACTTTTCGATGGCTGTGCGGTAGTCGTGCTTGCGGATCAACTGCTCGATTGCGCCAATGCGATTTGCAACACCATGTTCAGCATCGGCGAAACCTGAGTAGGGCTTGTAGCGCAAGACCGTCGCCATCTTCTCCCGCTCTTTGACGTGGTACATTTCCAAAATTTCTTTGGCGTTCACGAGCAGAGCCTTGGCTTTCTCTTCATCGCTTGCGTCCAGGAAGGAGAGTGGAAGCTCCCCAACAGAGTTGACGGGAAATTCTAGTCCAGCGAGATATGCCATCAATGCTGCGACATCGGCTTGTGCAACGTCATGCCGTTGCACGTGGTCGAATTGCCAGTCGCTCGAGAACCCATCCTCATGGCCAGGAGCCTTTCCATCATCCACTGTTCTCGGCTTTGCGACGCCTGATCCCCAGGCAATCAATGGTGTCCTCGTGTTGTCCGGATGCCCGTCTCCGTGACTCCCCCAATCGCTCATGCCATGATCTGCTGTGAAGACGAAAGCCGTCTCATCGTCGCCGTAGAAATTATTGATGACTTCAGTAATCTCTTGCACACCCTTGTCCACGATCTGTATATTGCGTAAGTACTCCTGGGAATACGGTCGGTAGGCGTGTCCTGTGGTATCCAAGCCTAGCAAGTGCAAAAAGAAAACCAACTTGTCCTGCCTTAGTCTATCGTTCAATTCCTGGTCTGTTTCCGCATCCTTGAACAACTTCTTCACGCGATCGAACACCCAGTAGTCCAGCTCCGTAGCATCCTTACTAAAATCCTCGAATTCGTGTCCGTACGTCGCATCTTCCACTCTGCCTGGGACAGCTCCGGTGCTGAACATGGGCAAGATGTCAGGACTGCCCCAGCTCCATGTATGCCTGCTCCGGTTGAAGACACTGTCGAAGTTGACCGGGTTCAGCTTCCATCCCGTTGTCACTGCTGCTACGTCCTCGTACAGCCCCGCGATCAGAGCAACATGACCCGGTCTCGATTCGGTGGGGACGCGCGTATGAGAGACGCCAAAGGTTCCATGTTCGAGAACGCGCGATCGCAGAAAAGGTGCCATCGGCACGACATCGTCGGTAGAGGAATCGTTCGCGGGTTTGGAGGGGTCCGGGAAGAATTGAAAGGCCTTGTCAGCACGAAGTCCATCGCCTGGGCGGAGTTGTCAGCATCTGTATGTGCGCATCCAGTCTGCCGCATACCAACGTATAAGACCAGGCGTTTTGCGGGTGCTTTGTGGTCCTCGACTCGATAGGCCCGCATGCCCCGGACGATGGGCGAGACGAAGTAGATGTCGAAGATGGAGTAGACGTAAATCAGGTGAAATACCACTGCGAGGCCCAGGAACCCGAGGCGTCCGAGTCGCACCATTGTGAAGGACTCGCTCGTCTGGCTGTGCGGTGCATTGAGAGGCCACAGCGGAGAAGTAAGCGATTGCGCAGTAATCTCAATTGCACAAATGTTCAGTACGCGTTCACAAGCGCGCGGACCCGAGTCCATTAAGGTTGCCGCTAGTTAGTTAGCGCTGACAGGGGCGCGACGTAAGGGGAAGTCGGACATCGGACTTATTATCCACAACATCCCCTTGGTTTCTTGTCAGCCTGCTTCGACCGTCCGTCACTTAGCAGCCCTCTCCAGACAGACCCTCCGTGTAGATATATGGAGCGGCCAGTGATTCACTGGGCATGATTGAGTCTGGACAGAGGCCGCACTACAGCAGTCTAGTTGGGTGGAAAGAGGCAATGTGCGCGTCAATACACCAGCAAAATTGGGTTGTCACTGTGTTCGGTGCTACCTTCACGCCACTCTCATTGCACACGTCTCGTAATCTTCGTTTTCTCCACATGATTGACGCATACTCTCTTTGACGTCACTGAGCTACAGCGCCGGACTTCTCATATCCGCCGTTGAACTTTTCGAGGTAATCTGCTAGGTCAAAAGGTTTGAACGCCTCGGCATCAGCCTCTGCAGCACGCTTGTCGTATCCGCCGTTGAATTCAAGAAGATCGTCCAGATTAAAGAAGTCGAGCGCATTCGCAGAGCGCTTTTCGTAGCCACTATTCCACTTGTTGAGGAGATCTCCTACTCTAAAAAGATTGAACGCCTCGGCATCAGCCTCTGCAGCACGCTTGTCGTATCCGCCGTTGAATTCAAGAAGATCGTCCAGATTAAAGAAGTCGAGCGCATTCGCAGAGCGCTTTTCGTAGCCACTATTCCACTTGTTGAGGAGATCTCCCACTCTAAAAAGATTGAACGCCTCCGCGTCAGCTGAACGCTTCTGAGAGCTAGCGGCAATTTCAAGCATATTCCGCAGGTCAGCAAAATCATTAATATGCGCCTCAGCAGATCGCTTTTCGTATTCTCCATTGAATTTGAAGACGTCTGGCAGTTTGACGAAGTAAAAGGCCTCTGCATCAGCCGCACGCTTCTCGCTGCTGGCGGCCGGCGCAGCGGCTGCCAAGCCAACGGCAGCGGCGATTGTGCAAATAACAGCGTCTATAAAAATTTGGAGTCAGTGTGATTCTGCGCCAATGAGAGCGAGGCAGGGAGCAGTTCTGCACTCACACTTCATGATGATAGAATGGAAAGGTAAGACGATGTAGGACTTGGACGAAAAACAAAGGCAACCCAAAGTGACCAGCACTTGACAAGATTGAGAAATAAGAAGATTTGAGAATTTCTGGACTCCACATCGGCAGGTCTTCAACCACTTTATAGCCCCTCTGAACGGCCCTGTAGCCTTCGTTATGCATATAGGACTTGTCCTCAGGCGGGTGTGGTCATCCCGCCGAGTGTACAGAACGGCGTTTCAGCTTTCGGCGGATTCGCTCAGCCATTGCTGGAGCACGTCTTTTTTTGGTAGCGACCGCCGTATGAATCAAAGCGAATCAGCGCTGTCATCTCCGCATCGGCATGAAACTCATTCAATTCGCGAGAAGTATTTCGGTAGTTACTGCAGCACTCAGGAGTAGGCGGAACAAGATATCGGGGCCTCAGGCCAATCGAGGCCAGTCTTGGCGCTCACGCCTTGCATGGAATTGAATTCTCCATGCTCCGGTACTTGTCAGACGCCTGGCTCTAGGCCTGGCATCCATCCTTCGGACTTTGCTTTGACCAGGTTGCGGCGCGATTCAGTATGATATACAAAGCGTCAGTACTCGGCGATTCTGAAACCCTGGATATCGCAACCTATGTGGAAATCCTGGGCCGAATAGCTCATGAGATGCCGCAGAATTCTGCATCCTGTTGGTCCGATGATTCTATCTGTCAATAATTGTCTTATCACAGACTGGCCGAGCGTCACGACGCGATCAAATTGCGGTACTCGAGATGCGCTTGCCTTGCGCCGTTGATCGCTTGCCTACACGCCGAGAATGAAGAGATCCATGCCGGGATGACATGCCGCAAGCAGCGAAGTAGACACGCCATTCTTGAGTTCGTTGACTACCTTCTCAAACCCTCCATTTCACCATCCCGGCCAGAGTGCCAATCACATGCGAAGGTGACTTTCGATGTCAGTCGCGGAACTACGACTCAACTGGAGCGCTTCCGAGCTTTAAGCACGTTGAATGGTCGTGCTCATCTCGTTGCATCTCGCAGCTACTAGATCCGCCTGCATCGGGAACCTTCAGTATCGACGATCCGCATCTCGAGCGTAATCAGATCACTGTTCAGATCCAACAAGGAAAGATGATTGTCAGGAGCAAGTGCGAGCGTCAGAACCACAGTTTTCATGCGGAGACAAGGACTCAGGAAGATTGAGCAGCCACCCTAGTGCAGTGAATCGTAGCAGGAAGTGATGAGTAGGCGCGATTTTCTGATATGTACACTAAAACACAAGCGCCGCGAGACGAGCTGTCATGCCGGCAACGACGACCGAGCTGCTCGCAAAGATCTGGAAACGAGTCTGCAAATTCACAGGTCAGTGCTCGATCACCTCAAGTTCGTGCCTGCAGACTGCCAATGAACGCAACTCACCAAGACCTTGTTCACGGAGACTTGGTACAGCGAGTGGAGTATCCTGATTCCCACATAGGTCCAAGCCGCACGAATGGTATATGGATGATCATCACCTGCAGCGACGAGCGACAAGGCAATGGCATAGAAGACTGTCGGCTGCTCATGCAGATGATTGTAATTGTGTGCAATCGCTTGGATGTTGTTTGGCACCTTTTGCTCAAGCTCTTGGTTAATCTTGCCGGCATCGATCGAGACGTTGTAATTGCCGATGGCGTTGATACGTGTTACGTGCATCCACGCCTGCACTGCGTTGTTCAATCAGAGGTCAGCAAATGCTGTCGATGCCGTTGAGCGGGTCCATGTTCGGAGCTCGATCATGCGCCGTGTGCACTGCACGTACTGACAAACGTCCATCCTGCAAGAACTGTGACTGGCTGCGGACAGATCCAATGTCAGTATGCTCGGGTCAAGCGCGGAACCATGTATGACGTACTTGGAGCAGTGGACTCTTTGCGATGTTGAGAGCCATTGTTGCTGCTTGACGATTTGGTTGATACTGTGGAAATTTGTTTCTACAGGATGAAGCGCGAGAAAACACAAGATCAATGGAAATGCGACAAGTGGACTGCAATGATGTATAGTCAAAAGCAAATAGACAGCAATGATATTGCTGTGCTCATCCCCTCGGCAAAGCGCGTATTAGCGCAACATTCACTTTGCATGGCTTGCGCACGATCTGTCTCGATCCGGGGTCTGGAACCTTTCTCCGCAAAAGCTTCGTTCTGCCGGCAGTCTACTTCTTCCACAACACGACTCTCATGATTTGCATTCACGGGGCTGTACGGGTCTTCTGAGGCTCAAGATTTGGTTCTCAGACCGCTTTGGCGACATCTTCATCTGTCCAATTCGTACCGACGCATGGCGCACAGGATTCCTTGCCGTCCCGTCGCTGGCGACAAAGGGAATGCCCGCTCCACCGCGGCGATGCTGGTCCATCTCCATCGACACAGGTGACAGCTCATGAGTGATCCCTCGTGTTCAACACGTTGCGATGCTTCATACACCATTGGTTGAATCCGTCGGATTGCGATGAGCAGATGTGATCATGGTGAAGGATACAGCCAGATTCAAAAGCTCTTCGACTTTTCAACGCGCACGCTATGACACAGAACCAAGAGGTAGGGTCATGTCTGCCGTGCCAAAGCTTCACAGCTGAATGCGGTCTCGAATGTATGGCGGCAGGTTAGGAGCACGAGCGATTGTGTCCCTAGTCGTTGCTTGGCACACGTTTGTGTTCCGCCAGTAGAGTCGCACCAGCTGGTAATCACCACATCACTTCGTCGCACGGTACATACAAACACAGCTCTGTCTCGTGTATATAAGTCACCACTCACTGCAAACATTTGTGCTATTGGGTTCGCTGACAGCGCCAGCTTGCCGACAAGGCCGCTTTCACTCCTTCTTCACGCGCTCCTCCCGCGCGGCGTACGCATCGACTTCAGTCTTTGAAAACTTCCGTGCTGAAATTCCTTCCTGGAATAAGATGTTCAGCTCCTCATAAGACCGATCTGCTGTCTCAGGCAATCGGAAATATGTCCAGACGAAGAAGACGGCAGCGGTGCCCGCCCAGAACAGTGCTGCCTTGCCTTGCCAGTTCGCATTCCCTGGATTGACCATGTAAGGTTCAATGACACTGCCAATGACGTTGGCAATGTAGTAGCTGATGCGCGATAGACAGACCGACTTGTTGCGCAGGCGCACAGCGGAAGTCTCGGAGATAATGGCGTAGCATACAGGTCCTATTACGTTTGTCAGCAGACACGACAGACGAACCAGATTCTTGATCGGCTTACCGACGGTGGAATAATATATGAGCAACCAAGCCATCACAAAGCCAGCCTGAATGTAACTGGATGTGCTCCCCTTGGATGATGCTGCGACAACTCCAGTAACCAATAGGCAACCCGATAGCAGACCCATTCCCCAGACGTATAACGTCCGGCGTCCGATACGACTCAACAAGAACCATGAAAAGATCGTGCCCAAACAAGCTAGACCCAAGCCGCCAACGCTGAACTTGAAGGCTGTATTCGTGGGAACCCCGGCCTGTAGAAAGAAGTACGTTGGGGCTCCTCCCAAGGGCGATCCTGACCAGACCTGAGCTGCAAACACGACGCAGACAATTTCCGTGCGTCGCAGATCTACACCCTTGAAGCAGCTCCGGTAGCTTGTGCCTGCCTGCACTTCATCCTCCAGTTGATTCGTGTGCTTGATGAGCGCAATGGTCTCCTCGGGTGCCGTTGCCGATAATCTGGAGCTCAATCTGCGAAGTGCATGCGCTGCATCTTCCGTGCGCCCTTTCCGAACAAGCCACCAAGGGCTCTCCGGGCAGAACCATATAAGTAAGAAGAGGGGCACTGGCCATATCCACTGGAGTGCGAAAGGAATTCGGTACGCCCACTGCGACGTGCTGCTCGCATAAGCTTCCAGCACCCCAGCTGCGATCAGTTGGCCAAATGCCCAGCACAGGTTGACGTAAACAGTCAGATAACCACGCAGCCTCAGAGAGCTATGCAACACTGTCAGCACTCGGCTATCTTCACCCGCACTGAGTTCTGTACGTACCAGACTTCCGATGCATATGCAGGAGCCAACGTCGCGAATACGCCCCACGGGATTCCACAGAGTATCAGGCCGACCAGCAGCATCGTCAGGTTGGTAGCGAAGAACAGCAGGAATATGAACACCGTGATCGCAACGAGCGATGCAAGCAACACCCGTCGATAACCAAACTTGTGGGTGAGCCATCCGTTGAGGAACGCGCCGAATATAGCACCTATCGTTGGTGCCGTGCCCAATGCGCTCTGCCACGATGCTGGGATCTGCCACTTGCCGGTAGTGCTACTCGCAACGTATCGCCCTACCCGAATGGTCAATTCGTATTTCAATAGTGCGCATGCAAGCTGCCGCTGCAGAATGCGACCTCCGCAATCAACGCGTACCATATCTCTCAGCGAACGCCGGCTGCATGGCTCGTTAGAACACAGCTTAAAGTCGCTGACGCTGTCGATCTATTAATGTCTTACCTGGCCAAAAAGCGACGTGACTAGGACGATGTCGTATCCCTCCATGATGATCGCCGTCGATACAGCGACAGACCACAATACCGCCTTCGGCTCTGCCTTGATTGCTTGCCAAAAGGTCTGAGAGTGCTCAGCAGCGGCGGCGTCCTGGGCAATGTCGACGTGGGTCTTGTCGTCCAAGTACTCGACCTGCATAATGGAGGCGTTGTGCTTCTCGTCGTCGGACATGGCCGTAAGCGTCTTCTCTACGAGTTACAGAATTTGGATTTTACACCGAAACGAAGCGCTGAACACGGAGCCATAAAGCCAGTTATGGTTGCAGACAATCTCCACACAACACAGGCCTTGTCATCCCACATGTTGGCCCTGCAATATGGTCTGTGCCGACATGGTGTCGCGTGAGCCATGCGGACTCAGTATAAGGGCCGAAGTTATATCCCACCGGATTCTGCTCGTATTGAAAGCGGGGTTTGCAACCGATTTCCCCAACACCCCACAAAACCTTGTTCTTTAGCAGGACACGACTGCTCGCTACTCACATCCTGGTTCCATACGATCATGGCAGTCTCCTGTCCGCATTGCACGCGGATGTTTGTGCGCAGCGAACATCTGACGAGGCACATTGATAGCGTCCACACCAAGGAACGCATCTTCACCTGCGATGTCTGTAACAAAGTCTTCAATCGATCAGACAGTTGTCGAAGACATTTGCGATCCCACCGGCGGCCGGCAAACGCCATTAGGAACTCTCGAGGCGAGCAGATGCGGAGGGCGTGCCATAATTGCGCCGTCGCGAAAACACGATGCTCCGGTGGAGACATCTGTGAGCGATGCGATGAGAAGCGGTTGCAGTGCTCATATGATTACAGAATACTGCAGCAACCACCGCCTGACACGGACGAAGCCTCCGCATCGACTGCAGATGGACGAAGCGTAAGCACAGCGAATGGGATCAATTCGTCGAAACCGACATATCGCGACGCTGGCCCTGCACCGGCCTCTGATGTGCTCATCACAAATAGCGCAATATTAGCGGAATCTCAAGTGGCGATCGAGGATACAGGGATGCTATCAGAAACTGACCAGCCTGACTATACATCTTTCATGCAGAGTGCGCAATCCGGCCTCGCGCAGCTTCCTTGGCCAGAAAATATCAATTGGCTCCCTGTCAGCAACTATTCAGACTCGGCAATGCTGGAGGATTTTGACCTAAATGCTGAAGTCACTACCTTGTCTTGGACGTCTTCGGCAGTGATGCACGCCAGTCCACCTCTAACTACAGCGTCCCCATCTGCAGATCTTAGCAGCAATTTGCATGCTAGGAGGAGGAGGTCTGAGTCGCGTTACGCGGACGGACATGGCGGTCGCAAATCCGTCCAGAGACCTAACAAACTTCTCGACGCTCCTGCAGATATCTCCTGGCTTCGAGACGATGCATATAGCTTTCCGCAATCTGTGGCACCCGCCTCGGAAAGCGTGACTCAAGATGATGAGGTGGTGGACCAGCAGGCATACGATACACTCGTGCGACATTTTCACTTGCTCTGCGTGAATGGCACTGCCCTGTGGAAGCCATTCGACTCTGCTGCATTCCCTCGGCGCCATTACCTCAGTCAATGCGTCATGCTTTACCTCGAACACTGCGCCCCACATTATCCTTTGATCCACAACACTCTCTGGAGGCAGCGATCCATTCCATGGCCCGTATTACTTGCGTGCATTACATTGGGATCCTCCTTTTATGAGAATCCCAGGTCTCACGAATGCGCACACGCATTGCGTGAATTTCTCCGGCGAGTCGTACGCTGGTCGCTCGAAATGGACGCAGCCCTCGATCGAATGACTCTTGCTCAAACGTGTTTACTCCATGCAATCGCCCAATTCAATACCATTTCAGATGACAATGCATTATCAGCAGTCGCAGACCTCCGAATGGCAATGGCATTGTACACATCGACATATAGAGCACAGCCACTGAACCAGATAGACCCGTCGCAGATCGAAGTCTTGTGGACCGCATGGATCCAGGAAGAAATGCACAAGAGGCTCCATTGGTTTGCTTGGCTTGTAGAGACAAAGTTCGGCCTTACCAGAGCCAACATCAGCCCACCATCTTTGTTCGCTGGCACGTTCAAACTTCCGTGCAGCTCCATCATATGGAAAGCTGAGGACATGTGGGCGTGGAATACTGCATGCCAAAGAGATCCGCACACTCCAAACCTGCTCGAAGTCCTTCATTCGCTATATGTTAAACATCAGACTCCGGATTCATTCGATAAGATACTGAGCATTCTCTCTGTATATGCTGTAGTAGCACGGACAGAAGCTGTTGCATTGACGGTTCAGCAAGCTCTCCATGACTGGAATCCTACGCCGGCAGATCATGACAACGATGACGACGATGAAGGGAACTATATCGAGGGACCAGGTAAGGAAGCCAAGGAGAAATGGCTGCCTGCGAATGCTACCTTTGCTGCGTGGCGGAACAGTGCATGCGACTGTCTTGATCTACTTCACTGGAAGGTAATGTGGACGTTGCCTCAAATATTTGTGCGGCATGCTGACAAGGTGAAGGCGAACAGCGAAATAGCGAACGCTCGTTGCTATGAAGGTCCTGCAGTCCTGCAGCTTCATCTCGCTAGGATGTACCTTCTTGTGCCATATCGCGACTGCATCTCACTGGTCACAGAGCTCGTCCGGAGACAGATGCACGGAGCGGAATATATCCCAGCTACACACCTGGGTGGCAATATTGTCAAATGGCTCACGCTGGACGATCACAAAGGTCGATTGAGCCTCATACATGCGGGGGCGGTGTTTTGGTACATTCGTCGATACTCGCTTGCGCTGCCCTGCGAGCCGTTTGCCATTTTCATCTCGACCGTCATACTTTGGATATACGGCGTCTATCTCCCGCAAGTTCGTGGCGCACTTCTGGCTATCAAGCGGTCCCTCACTTTACACAGTGCACAGCGACAGCAGCAGCACAACGACGATGAACTGGAAGATACTCAGCCGATGAGCTCGAACGAGAGCGAAGACGACGATCTAATGCCCAATGCAATATTGTTGGATCGACCGTGCGATGATGAGATCTGTCAAGCCTTCATACGCAACGGGCACAACATGACGGCCCAAATGTCAGGTGCTGGAGACATTTGTGTCCCGAGCGGCCGCCGGCGTGTGCTGGAGGAGGGAGTCAAGCTGCTCCGTCGGTCGCAGTACATCACTTACGATAAAGCACGCGAGTACTGCCAAGTGCTTCAGAGGCTGGCACAACGTTGCTAGGCCTGTATAGACTTCTTCAATTGGCGCTAAAACCTGTTTGATTTGGCAATGCAACACGGATGAACCACGTGCGGGCACGCGAGATTACCCGGTACATGCCTTGCATGCATCGTTTTAGCAACTCCGCACCCGTCGCCACGTCCATGCAACATGCATGCATATCGGGGAGGGGTAGCACAGTCTGTAATTAATACTGTAATTTATACAGCAAACCAACTGAACGGTGCAGCAGGGCAGCTGTCGGAGGCAACTGCCCCGGCCGTCTGTATCATAGCCAGATTCCTCCGGACATCCCACCGGAGCTATGTGTGTGATCGGCACTCCGAAGTATATCTTGGCTGTCACTTGTACTTGGACCTTTGTCACATAGTGAGCATCTGGACGATCAGTCTTCGATTTGTTTTCTTCTGCAAAGCAATCAATCGATCTAGTAATGTTGTTCGAACAAGAAAACCGGCTCGTTTTCAGGCACGATGATCACACCCTCTGGATTGAGCCGTGGGGGACAAATGCGTTCAGGGTCCGTGCCACGAAGCTACGATCGATGCCGACAGAGGAGTGGGCTCTGAGTGAGAAAGTTGCAAGCACTTCCGGAGACGTCAAAGTCAAGATCGCCGAAGACCAGAGCGGAAGCATCACGAACGGCAAAATTCGAGCAGAAGTATCTCGACGCGGCAAGCTCATCATCTACGACGGTCAAGGCACGAAGCTCCTTGAGGAATACGCACGTACTCGAATCGATCTGGTAGATCCGAAGTGTTCTGCCTTGGAAATTGAAGCCCGAGAGTTGAGAGGTATCACTGGTGGCGACTTCCACGCCACTATGAGACTCGAATCCGTGGATCCCGAGGAGAAGATCTATGGCATGGGGCAATACCAGCAACCGTACCTCAACATCAAGGGAGGCGACTTCGAGCTTGCGCAAAGAAATTCCCAGGCTAGCGTGCCTTTTATGGTGTCCTCATTAGGCTATGGCCTGCTCTGGAACAATCCTGCAATTGGACGTGTTGTCCTCGGCAAGAACATCATGAGCTTCGAGGCCTACTCTACCAAAGTCATCGATTATTGGGTGGTAGCAGGAGAGTCCCCAGCGGAGATTGTCGAAGGGTACGCCAACGTGACTGGGAAAGTTCCCATGATGCCAGAATACGGACTGGGCTTCTGGCAATGTAAGTTGCGATATGCCAGTCAAGAAGAGCTGCTTGAAGTGGCTCGCGGGTACAAGCGTCGCAACGTGCCTCTAGATTTGATCGTCATCGACTTTTTCCACTGGAAATGCCAAGGTGAATGGAGCTTCGACCCCAAATTCTGGCCTGATCCCGCCGCGATGGTAAAGGAATTAAAGGATATGGGTGTCGAGCTCATGGTGTCAATATGGCCTACAGTTGACCCTGCTTCGGAGAATTGGGACGAAATGGTGGAGCGTGGTCTACTCATACGCCACGATCGGGGCATTCGTGTCGCCATGGCATGTGACGGATATACGACACATTTTGATGCCACCAATCCCGAAGCGAGAGCTTTTGTTTGGAGCAAGGCAAAGCAGAATTACTACAAGTACGGCATCAAGGTCTTCTGGCTCGACGAGGCAGAACCCGAGTATGCAACGTACGACTTTGACTTATTCCGTTATCACGCCGGAAGCAATATGCAAGTCGGCAACACATTCCCTAGAGATTACGCGAGAGGCTTCTACGAAGGTATGGAAGCAGAGGGGCAGAACAACATCGTCAATCTGCTTCGATGCGCCTGGGCGGGAAGCCAGAAATATGGTGCTCTGGTGTGGAGTGGCGACATTGCCTCATCCTGGGCCTCGTTCCGCAATCAGCTGGCTGCAGGTTTGAACATGGGCATGGCGGGCATCCCGTGGTGGACCACTGATATCGGTGGCTTCCACGGCGGCAACCCGAGTGATCCAGAGTTCCGCGAGTTGTTCGTGCGCTGGTTTCAATGGGGTGCCTTCTGCCCAGTCATGAGACTGCACGGAGACCGAGAGCCGAAGCCTGAGGGCATGCCAACAGCTCCTGGTGCTCCGAATGAGATTTGGTCATATGGAGAGGAGATCGAGGAGATTTGCAAGAAGTACATTGCGATTCGAGAGCAGCTGCGGGATTACACCCGACACCTTATGAAGCAAGCCCATGAGAAGGGCACACCAATCATCAGACCACTATTCTTCGAGTTCCCTGGGGACGCAAAGTCGTGGGACGTGGAGACGCAATACATGTACGGCGAGAAGTATCTTGTGGCTCCAGTGTTGGCAGCGAAGCAGAGAAAGCTGCGCGTATACTTCCCGACAGGTGCTTCTTGGAAGTCCTGGGATGGCACTATCTCGTACGAAGGCGGCAGCGAAGCAGAAGTCGATTGTCCAATCGACTCGATGCCGGTGTTCGCACGCCAAAGCTAGACCTCGTCATTGATCATTGTAGACCTGCCCAGCATGACATGTGCTCAAGCGACTGTGTACACATAGAACAGAATGATTAATGCCGATTTATGAGCCCAGTATGTAGCATTATCGCGCTTCGTCAATGTCTGCAAAGCAAACGCTGCCTCTTACGACTCGAAATACATCCTTGCCGCAGCCTCGCCACCCACATCTCCAGTCATGGCCTCGAGGGGCGCCACACAGACAGCTGTGGCATATTCTGCATCGTGACTGATACTGATGATCGCGATCTGGCCTGCAGGGTCTTCTTCTTCTTCTATGGCCTCGAGAGAAGGTTCACTGGGTTTGCTGAACGTGACTTCTGCGACCGCCTTCTCCGGAGTATATTCACGCGACAGGTCAGGCCGCCAGACGCCTGGGTCCGCGTGCGGTCTGCGCACAAATGTCTTGTCGCGGATCAGGGCGTACGGCTCTCGAATGTCCGGTGATTGCAGGATCTCAATATCCATCATTGTAAGCTTCCGCGGTTTTACTGCCTTGACGACAGCTTCTTTTGCCGCCCATCTGTGCAGTTTAGCGCAAGCTCAAATGACCGCGAGGAAGTTACAGACCTGCCAGCCAAGTATGCAGTGACCGTGGACAGCCGTGATGTGTCGCCGACATGGAAGTCTGGGAAGCGGTTCCGAAAGCTCTTCACTTCTCGTGGGGTAAACACGCGTCGAAGATATGTCTCGAGCTGTGTTCTGTGTGCGGTCGCTGGCTTTTCTTTGGTGATGATACGGAGGATGCGGCTCTGCGTGACAATATCTGTGCCGACGCGAAAGGCAAATGGAAATGGTCTTGGAGGCATGTTGATGTCGGAGAGACCGTGTCGATGGTAGATTCACAAAGCACGCGAGATCGCCCATGAGCCAGCGACCAGCAGTTTTTGCACGGCCAGATTTGATGGGAAGTTGACGACTAATTTGAAGGCATGTTAATCAAATCCACCGGCATGATATCGGAACAAGGGAAGAAGTACTGGAGGGTTGCAACGAAGCATCTCCCGTGCCTGACGACCGTTCAAGAGAATTTAGAGCATTTTCTCGCCCAGCAGAAAATGGCGTAAAGATTCTACATCTGCATTCGCGGTGTTGCTTGGCTGCGCGCGGGAAGCTGGAAATAGCTGACAGCCTGAGCGCCCCTATGCCGGGCGATCTCGCTGTAAGAACAAATCTCAAGCAGGATAATGTTGCTGTTGAATTTGTGTAGAAGGGCTGTCAGGAACGTTTCCATATCAATATTGCTTTCTGGCACCGCCCTCAGCATGTCTTGCGGCGCCCAGCAAACACTATTGCCTGACAGCAGCGCCGGAAGCGATCGACAGCCTGCGTCGTGCTGTTCCTCATGCGGTGCCTTCCTGCACTGCTGAGCTGGCACCGCTGCAGAACAGTCTGAGTTCTAGGCATACTCTAGTCAACCGCCTTGACAAACATGCTTACCCCCGATAAATGGTGTGCCAGTTGAGTCGATCCACATTTTTCCTGCTTTAGGCAAGCTGTTCCGGATGGTCTAGAAGCTCATTGGAAGCATGGTCGTTTACGCTAAGGGAAGACCTCTTCCGCCCTGGTTCAGACGCCGGCGGCGCATGGGCACATGACTTGTACGCGAACCTTGCTTGGGACTCAGCTGGGCTTGCTGAATATTCTTTGAGTGCATCTCGGGCTCTGAGATTGCAATGAAAGTGTTGAGATGTCGGCCAACTCGCTGCCGAGGCCTCAGCTTGCTGTTCAGAGCGATGATATTCAAAGGATATCTATAATGGACATGTTCGAAGCCCGTTTAGCTCAGTGGTAGAGCGTTCCACTCGTATCTTGGATCGACATGGAAAGGTCAACTGTTCGATCCAGTTATCGGGCACTATATGCCCAGCTTTCTCTTTTGACTTCATCTTGGAGCCGATGGAAACTTTTTTGTGCATCGGAGCACCGCACGAGTGCGTATCCTGGCCTTCGCAGAATTAGACTGGGCAAAGAGAATTTTCGCCTTGGCCCAGCTCAGCTACTGGGTCAGCAATACTTTTGCGGTGACTGGATGTGCCAGGCAACACGGAGCACCATTCAGCGATGTGGGCAGCTCGTAAAAATTGTGAGAAACTCTTTCCGCGACTATAAGACTGCCCTGTCGCATAAGTGGGAGTGATCGAGAATGATACAGGTGATCAGGAATGGCCCTCACTCTCTGTGTTTCATCCTGTGGGGCACGACTAGGGAAGCCGTCAGGAGAGATCGTAGGCTCTTCCTCTGCCATAACGGTGCACGAAGTTCAAAGCAGCTTTGGCCATCTGCCGTACGAGATTTCGAAGAAAGCATCGACGCAACCGTAGGGCAAAAAGCATGGGCCCTCCTGCCCCCTTTGACCTCAACCCGATTCGAACGGATGACCTTGTGGATGTTCCGTGACTGGAATCACATGCGCTACCACTGCGCCATGAGGCCACGACGAGCTTGTGCGGGCCTTTGTGGCCCACTGCGGGGCCAGCGTACATTGATACGCGTATTGCAATATGTGGACCAGAGTGGTCTGTCAGTTGGGAAGTATTGTTGAAAGGATGACATACGGGGCCGGAAGCTCGTCAAGACTCCTTGGATTCGGATCTCGAAGACAGGCCACAGGCCATAACCCCGAAATGGTAGGGTAAAGGGCTGTGACTGCGTTGTGCTTGTTTCAGAAAGTACAGCTCGAAGCTGATGGCTTGTCTCGATGCCAGTACATTCTGCCGGTCGCAGGCAATCTTGCTGTCGGAAAGCTCGGCATACGGCGTATGGATTGAAGTCGACAAAGTTATGGAGGGCCGTGGAGATGGGCGACTTGCTGGCTCGGTCTGTGGCGTCCAAACGCCTCGATACGTGCTTCTCGCCCTTCATACGGCAGCGGAAAATTGTGCTTCGTGTGTATAGCGGGTCAGTGATGCAGCGAAGGTGTTGGATCGGTGTCTCAGACAGTCTATATCGCCAGCCACCACCCCGTGTTCGCTTAACTCGCGGCGCGTTCTGGTTGGTGATGGTGAGCCTTGAGGCGATGCACATATCGCGTGACCGCTCTCAGATGTCATCTTGGCATGATATGGTCTGCCGCCCCTGCGCTGGTGTTGAGTGGTGTCGCTGCCACGTTTATTGTCAGTGAGATAAGGTAGTCTTCGTGAAGCGGCATTCAGGGCTCGCACACGCGTCGCGGCGCCAAGGAACGCGTCGCCTTGTGAACTTCTCGTTCCGTCGCTGCACAAGTCGGCTTCCATCGCGTTGCTATTGACGAGGAGGCAGATATGTCAGCAGTCATTGTGAACATGTAGGTTTGCCTATCGCGGCCGGGCGCGGCGAAGCGAAGCGACGCCACCTGCACCCCACTGGCCTAGCTTACCTGCGATCTTCGAAACCATGTTCGACAATAAGAGCGTCCCTCGAGCTCTCATGCATTGTGCAAGGTTTCACGACAAAGACAGATCAAGCCCCGAATGCTGAAAATTATCCCCCTGGGGCTCCTCTGCGCAGCCTTCAACTCCGGCTTTGCGATCGGTCATCAACACCCCATAACTGATCCTCGCCTCAGCATCAATGGCATCCCTTACAGCACACGAGCGTATTGGATGAGGACAGCCAACCAGGCACTCTCAGAATTGGTCTCTCCATGTCCCTTTGGCGCCTTTGGCACTGTCATCGTGAATCACACTGCAGGAGGTGATCTTGGGGAGCTCGTTTGCATCGGAGTAAACTCCATTGCCTCGACGGGTAATCCCACTCTTCACGGTAAGTCTCGACGTTCTCGACTACGAATTGCTCATGATTGACGCCCCCAAGGCGAGATGGCGGCCATCAACAATTGCACCGAAGTACTCACAAGCCCCAACGGACCCTACAACCTTACGGCAAGCCTGGCCCAGCGCGCGTTCGCGAGCCTGTCCTTGTACACCAATGCCGAAAGCTGTCCCATGTGTGCATCCGCGATACGATGGGCGGGCTTCAAGGAGTACATCTACGGCACTTCCATTGACACATTGGTACAAAAGGGCTGGGGTCAGATCCGGATCGGCTCGATAGAGGTCTTTCAGCAATCATTCGATCTGAGCAACCCCACTCGTCTGCTCGGTGAGGTGCTGACAAACGAGACGGATCCCTACTTCTCGTGGCAATTTGATCCTCAGTACCCCTGCCCGAGTGGTTGTGAGAGGCAGAAGGGCACGTGTGCGAAGATACAGTAGTGGTCTGCCCGAAAACTTCGTTGTAGAGGAGACAGGGTCGCGAGCAATTCAGATGTTTTCAATGTGAAAGCTTCCCATGCCCTTCCTGCTTACTTCCTGCTTCGTGCTTGGCACGATGCAAGCTGCCATTTGAGCAGCCTGCGCCTGTCGTGGAAAGCAGTCAGGCTACTTGGCGACTGTGAGCGACTCGCAAGCCACTTTCCATCATTCCTGACGGTTGACCGATATGTGAAACGGCCACTACAAGGACTGCAGGAGATACGGGAGGCCCGCGTAAATGCTTGCGGATGATGCTGCGGACCGTGGTGGATTGTGAGGCGACCGAGGCCCATGATAGCGTGCGAGAGCCGGCGTGATGGGTGGCGGGCCAAGCGCGAGACTTCAGCAGCACAGAATGGAGAAAGGAGAGATCAGGAGCAGAGACATTTGACACGATTGAGAGTAGATTTGATGTGAAGTTGATTGAATTTCTGAGTTTGAAATCTTCACAAAATACCAAGGCAAGGCAGCGAGCGCACCAAATTCTGAACTGAACCACCACCAACAAAAATCTGCCCAACTTGAAAATTTCGAAAACCCCCAAACCCCAACTGAAACCCGCCACTGAATACCATCCAAATCTCTGACTTTGATGTTGTTGACAAGCAGACAACTCTGAACTCATTCGAAGACAACTCAGCGCATGGTCGCGGGAGTAACGGCCCACTCTTTCGTGCCGCCTCACATCAAGCACCCGAAGGTGGCGCGCCGAAGTCGCTAACTGAGTTGAAGTCTTGTGAGCCAAAGCCGCTGCCGAGTCGAATATCCACCACCCAAAGCCATCGAAAATCGAGCTGAAGAGACAAGTGCGTGGCGCAAGGTCGCGGGAGTGACGGCCCACTCTTTCGTGCCGTCTCACATCAAGCACCCGAAGGTGGCGCGCCGAAGTCGCTAACCACGCACTGTCAAGAAAGCCGACGTTCGATGCTGATTGTCGTTGAGTCGCTGTCGCCCTGAAAATCGCCTGCCTGCCTGCTGCTCACTGCCTGCCACCTTCATCGCCATTCTGAACTTCGCTGTCGTGCCGCCTCGAGTCGTGATTTCGAAATTTTGCTGAGTGTGTTGTTTTGATGTTTGCCGCGTAGCGATTTGACGCGTTGTATTGTGGAGCTCGCTGTTGAGCGGCTTTGTGTGCTGCTTTGTGGTATGACGAGTTTTTGCTGTTTGTGGGTATTTGGCGCCTTTCGCTGCGTCAGAAGCTGCTGTGTCAGTGAGGAAGCACGGTGAGCAGGCGAGTGAGCGGCGAAATACCAAGCACTTGTTTGTTGCTGGCTGACTGACTTTGCCATTGATGGTGTCGGCAGCGCAGTCAGTGATGGTGGAAGAAGTGTGTTGCCCTTGTTGAGGCGTGTTGGTCGATGATGTTCATGATGATGATGATGATGATGATGCTTTGTTTGTGTGTGTGGAAGAGTGAAAGATGTTTGATGTGTGTGTAGAGATGTCTGATATTGATGTTTGAGTGAGAGAGTGGTTTTGAGTGATGAAGAGTGGAGGAAAAGAAGTCAAGTTCGAGGGCGGACGAGGGGGTTCTTATACCGCGCGCGCAGGTGGCGCTCAACTGCCACATCAACAAGCGTGGCGGTGTAGTCGCACGACGCGGTGATCCAGCCCTGCTATTGGCTGGCTGGATCAATGACGGTGCTGCTGTGTGGCGGCGGCGGCGACGGCGGAGTGGATTGGCTCGTCGAATCGAATGCACAAGTCGACGTTTGCCAAAATTCGCGGCGGCGGGGCGGCAACGAGAGCACGCCGGCGACCCAGCAGTGGAGGGGAAGGTGAAGGAGCATGTGGGTGACCAGCAATGTCATTTCTCATGGCTCTGCCATCTCCTCGATGACCTTCTCAAGGTTCTTCACATCATGCGCGAAGCGCCCAAGAAAGCAGCCATCCACGCCATCTTTCAATCTCTGAAAAGTGCCAGGGCCGGCGGAACCACCATACAAGATCCTCGTGCGACCCTTTCTGTCCTGCACTAGGGCCCTGAGATTCCGGGTGACGGCGACGACATGGTCAGCGGCGGCAGGCTCAGAAGCGCCAATGGCCCACACGGGTTCGTAGGCAAGAATGACTTCCGCGTCGTCAGGAATCTGCGAGAGTGCAGCTTGCACCTGTGGCTTGCACTCGCTGACAGCAATGCCAACAGCTTGCGACGCAATATCGCTCCTATTCTTCTCTCCAATGCACACGAGGGGAACCATGCCGTTCCTCACCACCGCAGCCGCCTTTTCTGCGACATCTTTGTCCGTCTCTCCAAAGAGACGTCTTCTCTCCGCGTGACCAATCTCTACGATCTTGACTCCGGCTTGACTGAGCGTCAGCGGGCTGACTTCGCCGGTGTATGCTCCTTTATCCTGGCTGTACGTGTCTTGAGCGCCTAGCAGCACACTGGAATTTGCGAGCTTCTCCTTGGCGGAGAGCAATGTCAGGAAGTCTGGAATGACGAAGAGGTCCACGTTGGCTTTCTCAGCAGCCCCGGAGAGTGCTGCGACGTTGTCGATGTAGTTGAGTGTGGACGGAAGATCGAAGTACATCTTGAGCGATGTGCCGACCAGGCGCTTCTCGCGTTTGCTAGGGATGGGAGGCATGGCTGCTGTCCGTCTACCAAACAAAGCTCCGAAAGGCGACGACAGCCTGCGAGTTCTTATGAGCGCAGGCGAACTACATGTCGTTGGGACGGAAGAGGTGAAGTCAACTTGTGGAGTGCTTTCCCAGTTCGGGAAGCCGGGAAAAGTGTCGCTCGGGTCAGCATGGACGTTTTCTGCCCTACGGCAGGAGAATTTACTGATGCAAAAGACAACATCGAAGTGCAGCTCGCAGGCTTCAAGCAGACACCTGTCCCGTTTGCTGATGCGGCGACGGCGAGGCAGCAGAGTGTACAATCGTGGCCGATGGGTTGGTCGTCCTGAGCCTGGAATCTCGAAAACCGAATCTAGGCTGATTTAGGACTTCCGAGTGGCTTCAGCCTCCAGGATTTGTGCGATCATGCGCGTTGCTCCACTCTTTCTCCAGCATTGCGGAGAAGTGGAAGCTCAGACTTCGATGTTCTGATCATTGTTGGGTGTGCACTTGACACTTCCCATGGCATTGACCGGCCTTCTCAATGCAGTCACCAAGCCAGACTGCGGAGCAATCTCCCCCAAGGGCTCAGAGCGTAGACTGGCCGGCCCAGGACGACAAGTGGGCGAGAGCCGTAAGCGAACTCGCACAGGATGCTTGAACTGTCGCCGAAAGCGGAGGAAGTGTATGCTGCATGCAGTCGTTCTCAGCACAACGGGAATATTGACATTGCTCAGGCGACGAAGCAAAGCCAACATGCGAGGGCTGTCAAGCAAGACGAGAGGTGTGTGAATGGGGTGTCAAGGTCTCATTTAGGCCGGAAAATGCTCAGACGATGGGAGCCCTTCATCCGTCAATGCTGCAAGCTGCGAGTGCCGAGCGACTGAGCTACAAGATTGTCGATGTGACTAATGAAGTTATTCGTGACTATTTCGAGGAGAGCTCAAATGCTGTTGATGATGCCCGCACTGTGGAAGCAGTAACCAATCCCGAGCCACTGAAGCCCAAGCCTTTGCCAACCGCATTGCAAGACGAAAGTGAATGTGGCCACCAAGATCTGGCATTCGACATCCTGCAGCCCCTTCCGATAACACAAGAGCATCACGTCCAAGACGAGGACTCTCTGATGACCAACCTTGATCTGGACGAGACACGGCTCATGCCCTCACAGGACTTTTTCCTATCACCACAATATAGCGATAGTAACTTTGAGGATGGCATTTTCCTCCCAGGGTCGCAATACCAAGAACTTCATGCAACTTTGCGCAGCAGAATCATCGATACCGCAAGGTCGACAGCTCCATCACGATTGGGGTCGCCCGAGCTTCAGCAAAGGGCGGAGCTATATCGTGAAGACACGAACGAGTCTGTCGATGAAGAATCAAGACGACTCGCTCATCTCTCGATCGAGCAGGAGTATATTCTGTGGCAAAATTACATCCAGTGAGTGGGCCACACAAGCCCCACAAGGTACCCTATTGCTAAGTATTCTCCAACAGTGAAGTAGCGCCATGGCTGGACAAATTCGACATCTACCGCCACTTCGAACTTGCGCTTCCGATGCTGGCTAAGCATCATCCCCACCTCAAGTACTCCATGCTTGCACTTTCAGCTCGACAAAAAGAGCTCAAAGAGAAAAAGAGGGACAACGCCTGCAGTCTCGCCCTGTACCAGCACGCCATTCACCTCCTCTCCCCACTTCTTCAGCTTCGGACCACAGAGGTGCTGGCATCTTGTGTCGTGCTTTGTGTGCTAGAGATGATGAGCTGCTCACCCAAGGCTTGGCGGCGACATCTCGATGGCTGTGCTGCACTCATCCAAGCACTCGGGATATCGGGAGGCTGCGGCGGCCTTGAGCAAGCCATCTTCTGGTGCTTCGCCCGTATGGACATTGCTGGAAGTCTCATCTCCTCTGAGCGGACATTAATCCCACTGCACAAATGGCTGGGCGGCGGCGACATCACATCCGACGTCAACATGCTGCTCAACCTACACAGCGACTTCAGCATGTACGCCAACCACGTCGTCTACCTCACCGCCCAAGTCGTCGACCTCCTCTGCTCCTCCGGCAGATGGGAGCAACGCCACCGCAACCTCGCGCACCCCATGAGCCCAACCGAGTACTTCCACCAATGGACGCAACTCTTCGAGCTCCTGGAACGCTGGTACCACGACCGGCCCGAAGAAATGCACACCATCCTGCATATCTCCGCTGCGACGCGCAACCAGCCCTTTCCCACCCTGCTCTTCGGCAACGGCCCCGGCATCTCCGGCAACCAAATGTACCACACCGCCGCCCTCCTCATGCTCAAGCACAAACCGCCGCACGTCCAATTCGCCCAGAAGCCCCCCTCCGTCCTCTGGCACGCCCGCCAAATCTGTGCCATCAGCGTCAGTAATCACCATCACGGCAGCTGGAGCAACAGTATCCAGCCGCTGTGGATCGCCGGGCAGCATATGAGTCATCCGTCCGAGCATCGCGCGATCCTGGAGATTTACGAGAGGATTGAGAATGAGTTGGGGTGGGCGACCAAGTGGCGGGCGGAGGACTTGAAGGAGCATTGGGGGGATGTGGATGTTTGATGTTTGATGTTTTGTGTGTGGGTGGCTGTCTGTCATCAAACCAAGCTCGAGCTCAATGGGAGAATGTGCAGAGCGCAGGATTGACGCCCTCGTCAATATGCAACTCTGATGCCCAGCTGATCATAAGCAGTGTAGGTAGAGATCCATGTCAAATTGTCGGCTGTCGTGCCACGAGTCAGCCTTTCCCGGCCACTCTGGTTCTGTGTCACGTCAGGCTGTCAGCCAAGACGGACATTGACTAGCCTACCAACAAATGCTTCGAGTTCTCGACCAGTTGCTCGGGGAACTCAGGGTCACAGCAGCAAGACGAACCAAGAAATGTCCGGAAAGTCTCATGGCAATTTTTTTTTTCAAAAAGCAGAAATGTACATGGTCAAATTTACTGCCACCGGAGGGTATACTGCTGTCTAATGCTTTTGTCTCTCTGTCACTATGCAAACATGTCCGTGATCCGTGATGAACACGCGCCTGGTGTCGCGTGCGATCGTGTCTAGTGGTGAGCTTGGGCGGCGACTGTTGCGCTCGCTGCTCCCAAAAAAGGTTCTCGGCTCGCTGAGCTTCAGACCCGTAATATTACAATGATATTCGAACGAACAAACCACCTGCCAACCTCAAGGCCTCGAGTTTGCGTCCGTGTTCGTCTGCGTGGGTGATCGTTGCGTTTCAGTCCCCTCCACAGGACTGGATTCGCGGTCACTGTCTCCAGCTGCAGCAGTCGTCGCTTCCGACAGCGGTCGACTGACTTGCTTCGAGCCTCTCTTCTGAGCCTTTGATGCACGCTTCTCATCCGCCTCCGCTTTTCTCGCTGCCGCATTCTCCTTTTCAGCTTCGAGTCCAGTCTTTGTCTCTTCGTGCTCTCTCGTCAACACCTTTCTCTTGATGCAAAGCATGACGACGAAGCCTGCGGCAGCGAAACAGGTGTACATAATCCACATTGGTTGTAGAGAGTCCGCGAACGCCACACGCACCACCTCGCGCTGGTCGGCCGGCAATGCGTCAATGTACTGAGTGCTGGCCCCAGCGCCGCCGTTGGTCACCTGAGCAGCACCTTGCGCGCCCACTGCAGCAGCAATCTGAGCTCGCTTCTTCTTCATCTCGTTTTGGTACACCACCTCGCCGACCACGACGGAGATACTGGTGGCAAGCTGGCGCACGAATCCAAGTGTCGCGGTTGCGGTTCCAATATCTCGAGGATTGATATGTGCCTGCAGTGCGATAATTGGGGACTGGAAGATTGGACCGATGCCGAGACCAGCGATGAGCTGAAAAACGACGAGCTTTGCCCAAGAGCTGTTCGCGTCAAAGTCGATGAACAGACCAAAGCCTAGAGTCATGAAGAAGAAGCCGAAGTAGATTGGTGGCAAAAATTGGCCAACCTTGGCAATGAACACCCCGGTCGCCACTGATGTGAGAGCAAGCGCAATTGCACTGGGCAGAAGAAGGACGCCAGACATGATCGGGGACTGGCCTCGCACCGCCTGGAAATAGAGTGGCAAGTAGTAGCTGCATGAGATGAACACGAACCCGTGAAGGAAGACCACGCCGAGCGTCGCAGCTCTGGTGACCGATGCGAATAGACTGACTGGCATGATCGGATATTTGGCTCCTTTCCACTCCCACATGCTGAAGAGGAACAAGGTGAAGGCTCCAATGATAATCAAGCAGAGCACCTCCGCCGAATCCCAGGGATGAGAAACGCCTCCGTATTGCAGCCCAAACAGGAGCATGAGCGTGCCGCCAACGATCAGTGCCGTTCCAAGCCAGTCAATGGCCTTGAGTCCTTGGATAATCGGCGTTCGCGGGGTCTTGATGTCCAGGAAGAAGAGCAGAATGAAGAATGCGATGCCGTCCAGCGGTAGGTTGATGTAGAAGCACCATCTCCACGACACGTATTGGCTGAAGGCCCCTCCGATGATCGGTCCCAGACTGGAAGCTATGGCCCACACGCCTCCAATGACACCATAGAAAGCTCCACGAATGCGCATGGGAAATAAATCTCCAATGACAATGTTGACGAGGATGATGAGACCTCCACCACCAATACCTTGCACCGCACGGGCTGCGATCAGCATGCCGATGCTATTGGCCAGAGCAGCGACGAGGGATCCGACGAGGAAGATGATGTTGGCCAGGAGCAGCATCGGCTTGCGTCCAAAGATATCACTCACTTTTCCCCATGATGGAATCGATGCACAATTGGCCAACAGAAATGCTGAACCGATCCATGTGTAGCCCGCGCTCGACTGAAAGTGGTCGCTGATGGTGGGCAATGCCGTGGTGATGATTGTCACGTCGAGCGCAGCAAGGAAGACAGCCAGACACAGCGCGATCATGATGACTGCTATCTTCCCTTTTGATCGTCCATTGATCTTGCCATCTTTGCTCACGACGGGTTCCAATTCGTCGGAATGTTCTTGCTTCTCGTTGTCTGCGGCATCGGAACTCGTTCGCGATCCTGGTGCATCTCGTGCGGCTTCGGTCTCTTCGTGTGGTTCCTGGCTACGTGCAGTGGTGTGCGCGTCGCGATGTAATTTCTTCGTCGTTGCGGTGGGCTGTGGTTCGGGCTGGTACGTTGTAGCGTGGTTCGATGTCGCCGCCGCCGTTGGATTGGAGACGGTGTCGTTCATCGTTGCTTCGTCGCGTGTAGTCATGATTGTCGAGTTGCCCAGCAACTTCTCGAGTGCTTGAGACTGCAGCAGTGGAATGCGCAGTCACGAGCAACGGCAGGGTGGTTCCCGAGTATTCCAGCGACAGAGCGAGCAGTCTACTGCAGCCTCTCAACGAAGAACGAAGGAAAGGGTCATGGGTGCACATTCACTGGGAGCGCGCGCGGGGAGGAGAAGTGAAGGCGTGCGAGGCGTTCCACGCGGGTCATCGGAGTTAGAGAAAAGTGCGAAGCTGCCATCATCATCATCATCATCGTTCGTTTGCAGCATCCAGCCGTGCTAGCCGGATTCGGCCTGAGACGCAGTGGCAGCCATCGAACGCATAGTTAGCTTTTTCTCGGCTCCCCAAGCTCCTCAGGCCGTCCGAGCGGAGGGCGCCGATGATTCGTGCACTGCAATTCCTCCTTCTCCTTCGATCCTCCCACTGGAAACTCCCGCCCGCAGGCGCCGTACCCATCGTCCTCTTGTGTGCTTCACTCCGTACGGCACTGTGAGGCAACATGGTTTTGGCGTGCCGTCGGCCGCCTGTCTGACTTGTCATGTGCCGGGAGTCGCTCGATCTGCGTCAACGATGTCCCAGCACCCCGGTCGCCTCTTGCGCCATCTCTCCTCCGATTCACCAGGCCGTGATCGAACGCGGCAAAGTGTCCGAGGAGAGAGCCAGGGAGGCCCTGGGCCCAGACCTCACGCCTACCGCTCAGAGTGCTGGCCACGAGGCGGCGACCAGCCTACCGCGGGAGTAGTTCTGCTGATCTCATGTGATGCCGTTGCAATGTCCAACCGCGGAAGACGACTCTGACCAGCTGAAACGGAGCAAGATGTGAGAGCGGCCAAGAGAAAGCAGAGTGCAAGTACGATGCCTGATGAGTGAAGACCGGCGCTGTGAGCATGACTTCTCAAGAAAGATGTGTCCTTGGCGTGGAGGAGTGCGCTGAATTCGCTGGGCCGCATGTAGGAGCAAGTGTGCTGGTGGATGTGGAGGTGACGAGGTGAAGGGGTGAAGCGAAGTGAACGAGTGCTTCTCCTTCTCTGCGCCTGCGGAACAGGACGGTGCTGCAAGTGCTGCGTCACATGTCAACAACACCGATCAACACCACTTCACTCGAGCTTGCGACATCATGCCCGTGCGGGCAGTGAGCGCAGCGGAAACCCAGCTCCCACATCGCTTCTCTGATGGATTGATGAGCGCCAACAAGACCAGGCATTGTCAGGCGTATCGCACGAATGCGCTGAGTGCGCGAATCGACTTCCCCGACTCGCATCCACCACTCTTGCGCGCAAAATCGCAGAGCAGCACGAAGCACGTCTAACATGTGCTACCAGACTTTCATCACCTTCCAGTGCGGCTGTCGGCGCGTGACTGAAGGCCAATGTGACTATGCCGATCAACTGGATGTCCCATTTTGGCGCAAGATGGAGTGCGCTGACTACAAACATGAGCATGTCAAGCCCTCGGATCACTGCGGCCTCGGCAAATATTACTGCGGCAAGACGACAGATAGCCAATTCCTCGACAGAATCGAGGCGAGGTTCCAACAGACAGAGAGGCGGCGCCGCAGAGCCTTCAATGAAGTCGAATCACGAAAGCGCATCCTGCTCGGGAAACGTGCGGAATGGATCGCGCAGGGAGCAACTGTGTACGACTTCGAAGCCTCTCCAGAGATGAGGATGCTGGCAAACACACTATTCGCGCATGATCTCGAACGGAGGAGGCAGGAGAAAAATCGCAACACATGGATGCAGGTCAAAATGCTCGCTCAGCATCACCACGACCGCCAGCAACAGGGGCAGCTCGCAGGTGCAAGCTTTGAGCAATTCCTCAGATTTCGCTATCCGCAGGTCCTCGTGGAACTGAACAAGCCATCCCGGAAAGGGAGCACAGATGCAACCAGCAGTGTCACACGGCCAGGCACTTCTCGTGCTCAGCCTGGGCCGGAGCCGCCCAGCGTAAGACAAATGCAATCAATGCTGCAAACAGCTAAGCAGCCGATGCTTCGTACCATGCCACTCCAAGTGGCGGCAGCGAATGCTAAGCATCACGAACAACATTCTCAAGGGCTTGATGACGCGACCCCCAAGAATACCGCTCAGGTAGCACTTTTGGTGCCACGAGAGCACATGCTCGACCTGGCGCGACAACACGCAGCTCAATTGGCAATACCAGAAGTGCAAGCACACATGCAACAACGTGCAAGAGCCAAGAGGCAGAAGATCGAAGCACCGAGCTCGCCAGAAAAGTCTTCCAGCGTCCGACGGAGCAGCAGAGTGAAGAACAAGAAGATCAACTATCGAGATGATGTGTCGGATATCTCGCAAGCGTCCTCTTCACCTATCAAATCTGACTCTTCGTACTTCTCACCAGGCAAGTCTGAGCCGGCTCAATCGCCAGTAAAGCCACACGGCAATATCAAGAAGCCGCGCATGGTCCCTCATGAACTGTTGATAGCTGAGAGGAAGATGTCCTTGGCGGACAAGATTGGAGACTGGAGACGCCATCATAGCGGAACGGGCTCCCCGAGCGGTAACACACGAGTCGCTTTCCCACAGGTATTCTATGGAGTGAAGCGCAAATTGGACGGAGAAGCTTTACAAGTTGATGCACGTATAGGCATTAAGCAAGAGCCCGCCATGCAACAACTCGACAACATGACACATGGTCCTTTCAATGGCCGTCTCGCTCTGCTCGACCAGCGCAGCTTTGATCTAGGAACCACGCCTGACTTCCAGTCGACTCCCACAATCAAGCGCGAGGGCTCAAATAACATTGACCCAATCAAGCGAATCAAGAGATTCCATGCGATTTCCCATAACGACAATGGAGGCATTCTATCGGCTCCTATGCAGATGCCGATGGAGAAGATGCTGAATGTGAGCCCTCCTGGGAGTACTTCCGTGGCAACAAATCCACCACGTGCGCTGTACTGGCCTCACAACGTGACACCGCACCAAACCACATCGGTCGCGCAACCTCTCCCATCACCAGGCGCGGATCAGACATCTTCGCAGGACCTGGGCAACCCACGTGCTTCGAATCCATTTCCGATGCCCGGCGAGACAGGCCTCCACGGCGATTCTGCGGTTGGTCTTGGACTTCTGGATCACGTGGCCTCCATCCCTGACGACAGGATCTATTCCGACATTGATTGGAATCTCATCAACGGAGACGACGATGCTTACATAGCCTAGTCGCCTACATTGTGCACTCCGTACCAAGCACCCACCATTTGCATCATCCCGCCTACCAATTAGATCCTCTCCCAGGCACTGGACTGCGAACTAAATGGCCTTCCTCGGGAAGGAGCAGTTTTTCAAGGGATAGATTAGACTCGTCGCTTTGCTTGTTTGTCTCAAGATACACAAGACTGGGCGTCTGCTGTGAAATCTGCGAAAGGGCTCATGGCTTTGGGGAGCACGACTGACTGGTGATGGCTCTTTGCATGCGAGCGATATTGACAAGGGCACAGATGGGCAGCGAGCAAGAGACCGCGTGCGTCTCACGCGTGCGCAAAGGTCGACGTTCGTGCGCGCGAGTGAATGGTAGAGGAGAGCGGGACAATGGCGGCTGAGCATAGGACACAGCTGTTGACTAGGCGAACGGCGCCAGACTCCTCGCTAAGCACAGAATGGCATCAAAATACATTGACAAGAATCCCTCACTCCTCGTTCTCGACATCCTCTGCAGCTTTCCGCTTCTTACTCTTCTTCTTCTCACTCCCGCCCTCCTCCTTCTCCCTTTTCTTTTTCCTCTTCTTCACATCTGACTCCTCCTTCGGCGCCTCAAACGCCTCTTCCCGCTTGCGCTTCTTCTCCTCCATCTTCTCCTTCATGATATCCTCCCGCTTCTCCTTCTTCGCCCGCTCCTTGGCCGCATTATTCAAAAAGTACTCTCCGCTCTCAATCTGCAAATCCACCTTGCTCTTCTCCTGCGGCGGCGGAAAGGGCGTGTAGGCCTTCTTCGTCTTGTCATTGACCTTGAACGGCACCCGCCGCTTGCTCAGATTCCGCTTCTTGAAGTGCGGGAGGAAGCGCTCCCAATTCTCGTTCTGCAGCTCCGGGTCCTTGGCCAGTTCGCGCTTGATCATGAGCTCTTTGATGTGGTAGATGGGATGGATGTTCTGCATGCAGTCCTCGACGACGCGCCGCACCTCTTTCAAACTCTTGTAGCCGCCCATGACGGACACGGTGTTGCCCTGCACGAGCATGTACGTTTGCGTGAGGAGCATGAGGGCTTTGAGCGTGCTGCCGTTGGGGCCCAGGATGCGTTGCCGGCGCTTGACAAAGCGCTCCTTGTTGCGCACCATGCCGCGGATCTTGATCACGTCGCAGGCCATGCCGTCGTCGAGGATTTTGAGCGCTTGCTCGACGGGCACGCTGCGCGCGAGGAGTTTGATCAGGTCGCGGGCGTTGAGGATGGCGGCGGGGTCGTAGGTTTTGCGCGTCGTCTTGACCGTCATGCTGCCTTCGATCAGGTCGAGGGAGCACGCGATGCCGTGCTTCTCGAGCGATTTGGTGATGCGCGGCCAGTTGGATTTCAGGTAGAGCTCGCGGTATTTGGGAAAGAGGGTGGAAAATGTCGATTCTTCGCTAAATGTGCCGCCGGCATTCTGGTCGGGCGTGAAGGGGTCTTCTTTCCACTTGTCGATGTCCTCGGTATCCCACGGCTTGTCGACATTATGTGTAGACGGCATTTCTGTTAATGTGAGGAAATGTCAATTCGATCTGGACTTCAATCTCGAAGTTCTTCCAAACTTCACCGAAAAGACGATCGGAGTGTAGAGTTTAGGGCTTCGGGAGGGCGCTCCCGTGCCCGCAGTTGCCCACTGCCTGATCCTGGTGGTATAAGCACATGACGACGTCCCCAAGACTTCCCCAGTCGTGTACATTCTCGGCAGCGCTTATAGCATGGACCGAGACCCGCTGGCGACACTGCCTGAATGCAACAGAGTCAGCACTTGCTCCGCTAATGCTTACGCTGCTCACACGAGAATCCTCCATTCAATTCCGCCATGTCCCTAGATCCACAGCTCCGGACAAGCTACCCGGACAGACTGGCGACGTTCCAAGGCTATTGGATAAAAGACGAAGCGACTGCCAGACAGCTCGCAGCTCTCGGGCACGTATACGACCGACCGCCTCTTGAGGCACTGGAACAGGGATCGCGGTGCAGTTGTTGTGCGGCTTTTGTGCGACGCGAGGACAGCGTGCGAGCATTTCAAGGTCCTGTCCACGAAGCTGCGCGAGCCTTTGAGGCTATACAGCTGCATAAACCTGACTGCTTGCATCTCCAAGTGCGGAATCCTCTGGACAGTCAAAAGGCCAATGCGATTGCAGGCGGCAAATCAAGATTCAATGTCCTCCGCAAACGCTTTGAACGGCCGCAGTCGAGCGACTCCACCAATCGCGTCTTTCCAATGTCAAGGCGGGAACAGAAGAGCTCCTTCTTTTACTTGCCGACGGAGCTGCGTCTCGAGATCTATGCTATGCTCATGCCGAAGCTAGACAGAGTCACTGCCATTGTGCCGCTAAATGCCGACACAAATCGCATCATCACTGAAGTCGGCCATAGCAGGCGCAGAGCTCGTGATACCACGAAGATCAACATCATGCTGACGTGTCGAGATATCTACGAAGAAGCCTTGGACATGCTCTTCACGAGGACCACGTTCAAATTCGGTTCGACGAAAGTGATGTACCTGTTCCTCAGGCACATCGGCTCCCACGGTCGGCAATTGCTCAAAGCAGTAGACATCATATGTGGCGCCAGAGAGGATGCCATCGCTTTTGCCCTCCTTGGTGCGTGTCAGAAGCTGCAGAGTATCACAGTCAGGCTGCCTCGGCCCATGCTCGTCTATCCCCATGCACGTCCATGGGTTATTGATGGCATCGCTTGTCTCCTGCAAATCAGTGGTCTTGAATGTGTGCGATTGGCGGAGTGCAATCCTACAACAAGACATCTGGGCGATAATCCGCATGATTCGAAGCTTCTGACCAAGGAATTGACGCGACCAAAAGGGACCCGAAGCCGTATTAGATGGGTGAGTGGCGCTATGGATGTCTGATTCTGGCAACGGCAGGTGTCAATCTGCCCCGTGCGCACGACGACATTTCGCATTGATCTCGGACACACTATCAAGTTAGTACGCCCTGTGTTGGACTGCACGATCTGGAATAGGGCACGAGCGTCAAAGACGATGTCGACTTTCTTTGTCGCCTAAAATTCCGGGTCGGGTTCTGAATAGGACAGCATGTCGAGTACATCCATATTATCTGGCGCTGAGCCGCACGTCGGATTTATGCACCAGCGTCTGCGAGCTTTATTGTCATTTCCAAGATGAGACTAACACTGGCTCTCGGTTTCGTCGCAGTGCTGCTGGCGTGCTCAGCATCTGCCAGGCCAGATCCACCAAACATTCCTACCGACACTACCAATATGATGGGTGGACGAAAGTGGCTAGATGCGGTTGAGAAGCAAAGACCATTCCGCGTTATTGGTAGGAGCAAAGACTCGCCTGCACAAGAGGAAGCATGCAAAGTGATTGCCGTCGACCAGAACGGCCATAAGACGTATTCATGTCTGAAGACACGAGCCAACGAGTTACCTGAAATGCCGAGGCGATAGGACCATACTTTGGACTTCAAGCTTGATGTGCAAACCTCGGCGGCTCGAGCGCTTCTCCCGCAGGCCACCGCCGGCGACAACGGCAGTCTGCTCCATGTCAGACGTACGAGGGCGCGCTGGTTCTAAAATTATTTCATGGGCGCGATTGTGGATACACAAGTATTTGTATTCAACAGATCGAGTTGGACAATACGCATTTAGCCGGAAAATTTCAGAAAACCCATTGAACAAGCCGCTGGAAGCAACAACTCCTCTACACGCCCCTCGTGCAATCAACCAAGACTCCACCAATTTTAAGCAAAATGCTTAATCGCCTCCTCAAAATCCGCATCCACCACATTCATCACGTCCTGCCCCTTCTGCTGCTCACTGACGGGCGACTTGGCCAATAATGCTTTCCCCAACGTCTCCGTCTGCAACCTCAAATCCTTCATATCTCCTGTCACCGTTCCTTGCAGATTGCTCGCGACAAACAACTCCTTCTTTCCCTTCATCGCATTCATACACGCGCGGATACTCGGCTCCAGGGTATTTGTGATGTACGCGGTGATCTCTCGTGCCTCTTCTTCCGACACAATCTCCGAGGCGTTGGCGTCGGCGGTGGAGTTCTTGATGTGGATCCCCAGGGCGGCTTCTTGGTTCGAGATGGGGCTGGCGGCGAGGAGGCCGCCGGAGTAGGCGTTGACAATTTCGATGAGTTTGAGGACCGAGGCGTTGATTTCGATGAGGTTTTGTTGCGTTGTTTGGGAGGAGCGCGAGGTCATGGCGTTTTTGGCCGAGGCGGCCAGTTGGGCAAATTTGCTGAGGCGGAGCATTGTTGCGGTGGTTGTTTCTTCGTCAAGGGTTCTCAAAATGGGGGTCTGTCGTAGTGGTGCGGGGCTGCAGTTTTATCTTCACTGGGTGATCGTAGCGTCTGTTCGATCCTGTTCTTGAATTTTAGTAGTACCGACTTCAGCAGAAATCAATGGCTCTCTTATCTACAATCTACGATAAGTGCTGCCTAGCAGAACTCCTCATCACCGCTCAAGCCATTCCCAGAATCTCCGAGGCTGGTGTGGGAGACGGTCATGGTGACTTCGGGCGTTGCCGTCAGGTGGCAGAAGTGGCACACGGGCATCACAATAAGCTTAGGCTCCATGCTCAAGCCTCACGCGAAAGACGCCAAAGCTACGTTTGGGCGAGACCGCCAAGCTAGGGCTCCGCGAGCCAGCCAATTCGGGCCTGAGGAAAATGTCTTGGGCGGCGGCATTGCGTAGGCAGCAAGATGGTGGGGAGCGTCGATCCGTGTTGCGTTTCCATTTCCAGGCCGCTGTGCGCCGGTGCCGAGGTATAATGCCCCTCCTCTCGTGCTAGCCACTGTCCGGTGCTTCTTGGATGAGTAGATGTGCGCAGGGGGGAACGGCTTCATATGCTCTTTGCGACTTTGCATGCTGGTGTATACGCGGGCAAGATTGGATGTCTAGTCAGGTCTTCCACGCGTATGATTTGATGCGCTCTGCACACCGTTTGTAGGGTTCACATCGACTAGGGTATTGATATCAGTCACCATGATCGCATGCTGTTCCCGAGGAGTTGTGCAGTGATCTGTGCATATGAGCAGCATATATCTTCTGTGGATCAGAGGAGAGCAATGATACTTGCTGCAGCAGATATCGTGGGCTCTCGGCCAACGAGAATGATTGCAGCGCAGAGTCTCAAGAGCTGGAGTCGGAAAGTGGGGCAGCCACGTCGGCTTCCCATCCCACGCTCCACTGCCCTCTCTCCTTTCAAACATCTTCCCTTCGTGATAGCATTCTCTTGGGCGGCATTATGAGTGGAAAGACTCTGCAACGAGGAATGCTTCACGATTCTGATGCTCACGACTGTTCCTATGGTGTCAACGCCTCGAACGAAGAGATATGATTCGTCCCGCAAGGATCGCCTGCAGGACGTGAACTGACCTGAGGCATCGCGGACGTGCTATGGACACAGGACGCCGATGAATGGCGGTGGCTGTGCGCACTCCCACTGACGCTGAAGCAACAGGAACACAATTGGTGCACTGCGAAGACTTCTACTGACGTCTCATTCCAGCCCAGAACATGGTCTTGGACGCAGAAATCCGCTGGCGCGGACGCAGAGATCCCAACTACACATTACTTCCGCGAAGCGGATCGCTAGGCCGTAGACCAGAGATCGAGCTCGAGGGGCAGAGCCCATTGACTTACACCGGAGCATCACCACTCTATCGAGGGCTCAGATACGAAGGCACCATTCGCCTTATCAAGCTATTACCAGCCGAAGCCCACGAGGCTATAGAGGTGATGCTGGTGTACAAAGATATAGTCGATGTAGTTCATCGTTACGACGCGCTATCTTACACTTGGGGAGACTCAAATTACTGCCATACGATCTATGTCAACAGGCGACCGGTGCAGGTCAGACATAATGCTTACGACTTCCTACGCCGTTTACGTCGCAAAGATGCGCCCCGGCTGCTCTGGATGGACTGTGTCTGCATCAACCAAGACGACTTGGAAGAGCGAGCTCGGCAAGTCCGAATCATGCATCATATCTATCGTTTGGCCAATTCTGTGATTGTTTGGCTTGGTCGTGAATGCGACGACAGTGCCTATGCCATGGAGTACGCTGCAGGGCTAGATGTCGTGCGATATACAAAGGAGCACAAGAATCGCCAAAGTTCAGGCGGGCTGTTACGGAAAAGCTGCTTGCTTGACGAACTGACGGAAAGTGCAGAGAACTCGAGACTCATCGGATCCCTGGCCTCGCTGATTCAGCGTCCCTGGGCTCGTCGTGTGTGGATCCAGCAGGAAGCTGTCCTGTGCAAGAATGTACAGATGCTCTGTGGAAATCACGCGATTTCTTTCGAAGCATACTTTACGGTTGCTTGGCGCCTTGAACCCAACGCGTGGAGAGATATTCCCGAGTGGATGCAGCTTGTGATAGACATTAATATACTAGAAGACGCTATCACTGCTGTGACAAATGTACAATTTGCGCGCGGCGCACATTTGGCAGCAGGCTTTGCTGTGCATCCACGGTGGGCTGACCACTGGCGAATACATCGGCTTGGTCCGGAGCTCCAGCAAAAGCCTTTCTTTTGGAAGCCGTCAAATATGTTGAGCAGAACTTCCATATGCGAAGCCTCCGACCCACGAGACAAAATCTACGCCTTGTTGGGTATTTATTCCAGACTGCCTACCTCTTTAGAGCTCCAAAGGCGCCCTATGATTGACTACAATACATCATGGCAGGTCACTTATCTGAGAACTGCTCAGTGGCTATTGACCAGCTCCGATAGTAACTCCGTCACGGATGTCATCGACTCCGCTGGACGCGACAGTCAATTGGACATGACGCTTCCTTCCTGGGTCCCAGATTGGAGGTGTCCCCAGCGCCGGTCCTTCGCGTGGCACGGCTATTGGAGTGCAGGAGGTCTTGGTTCGGACTTTTATCGACGCCTGTGCGATGTGGCAGTCAGCAAGAGCGAAAGGACCTTCTCTCGCTATCAAGTTTCAAAAATGCAGCGAAGGACGAAAACTATGATCATCCCTAGTCTAGAGCTGAACGCCATCATGCTTGATCGTATCACACACAAGAGCCAGTGTGCACCATGTCCCGCTGGAGAGCCTGGCACAATAGGCTACGATGGCCTGCTTGAAGTGATCAAGGCGGATCTCAGATATTTGCATGGCCGTATGGATAAGTACTTTACTGGAGAAGCACCGGAAGATGCATATGCCGCGACCCTAGTGTGCAACACCAACGCAGATGAGGATCTGGCAAGCCCTGCCTACGAACGTGAGGTGTTCGCACAGTTGATGGATTGGCTTGAGAACCGACCAGATGACCCCAATCCGATATGGAGACAGGGATTCAACGTCTCCCCGGCAAACACCAGGACAGCTTTCGCCATGACTGCTCATGGCATCATGTCCATCGTACCGGCAATGACACAGGTCGGAGACTACGTCGCTGCGATTCACGGTGTCAGACTACCCGTTGCACTTCGGAGAGTCGGCGAAGGCAGCAAACAGCACTATGAGCTGCTCGGATCCTGCTATGCTCATCGCATGATGCGCGGTCGATTATGGAACCTCATTGGGGACTTCAAATACAAGTATATCTCTGGTTCTGAGGATGAAGAAGTAGAATGTCTCAATGTGTGTGCCAGCAACGACGGAAACAGCAGTGCGTGCGAGACATTCCCGTTCAATTCAAAGAGCGATTATCGGCATGTTGTGAGAGTTCTTGGGAAGAGGCGCATCACTCTGGTCTGAGATCTGCGATTGCTGTCTGCTGTACAACTGGCAAATTGCACGACAGATTCCGGCACGGATGCAGTGAGTCGCAACCCGTGTAAAAGAGGCTACTGTGGCGTGATCTACAAGCGGTTGGTAGCAAGTCAGCACAATCTACCGCATCTGTAGACATGCATGCTATGATTGAGCGATGTGTGAAGAAAAATAACCAGGTTTCAAGCGTGGACGCGAAGTACTGGTCGCCGAAACACATACCGTGTCTTCCGGCTGTCAGATGTCGCATGCAGTCTATAGAACGAGACCCTGGGTGCCAGACCCTGCCAGTACGATACGGTCTTCTGGCAAGACAGCGACTCCTACTCTCGTACAGAATTGACTGTCAGTCTTCTCGACCAACAGCAGGTAGTATCGATGCTTGCCTGACCCGTAGACTGCCTTGGTCTTACCGATGACTACGCATTGGATGTTGTCGAGAGTTCGGGCGACGTCGTTGTCTAGGATCACTTTGGCCATTCCCATAGCACTGTCTTGGCTGGCTTCTAGGGGCCCGACCACAAGATTTCTGATGGTGACTCGCAGGAGTCCTTTGTCGGGTTGGACTACCTGACGTATGCGCTCCGCTTTCACCCTCCCGCACGGGCCAGACAGGCTGGCCCAAGGCGATTCAAATTCCGAGCTATTCCATTCAGTCCCTCCGAAAGGGGGATCGAGAAAGGAAATAGAGCCTTGGTATTTCATCCACGACCACGAAGGGATTTGCTCTTGCTCCGCCGAGAATGTGATTGGGACAAGGGGTTGATCATCAGCTCGGCACCAGAGGAGGCACCTGGGTAGATATCGTTGGAACATGCCATAGCCACCGTTGGTGGTGAATGCTCGGAGCAAGCGTTGCTCAAGACCCGCGATGGCCACGGGACGGTCTGAGTCTCGAGAGAAGGCGAGTCGAGAGTACTGCTCATACAAGGTCTCATAGAGGCGTATCCGAGCACCTTTGGAACCATCCTCTGCTACTTTTGGGAAGTTTGGATCGCCTAGAAAGGATGCTTGTTTGCTGTAGCAGAATCAGTACGAGTACATGATGCATCGGTACATACATACTTGTTCATCTTGGTGAACGTCTCGCATCGTATGCCCTGCCCGCACTCCCAGTAAGTTTGCTGGGCGCAGAAATATATCGTTCTTCTCGCAAGCGCACGTTCCTGAAGGACCCAGCCCCTCTTGTTGAGCTCGCCGTCGATCACGTCGCGCTGGAAGTCATCCACATCTTCGCATACGTATACACTCGTATCATAATCGCCGGGCATCTCGACAAATCTTCTCTGGGGTCGATCCTCCAGTATGCCGTCGGAGGTTCCGCGGGCTCTGCTCGCTGCGATCACACAGTAGGCGCCACTGAACACCGCGTCCATTCGCGGTGCCTCGTCTTGAAAGTCCCCGCCGGCGCCTTGTATGATGCATAATGAGTCGATCCAGAGATAACGCACTCCAATATCACGTATGATGCGTATCGCATGCCTGTACAGCTTCGGCATGCTGTCGAATGGTATCTGCTCATAGTATGCTGCAATATTCGCTTGAGTGGTTCGTTGAAAGACGTTTCTCCGTTGATCGCCCCACGGATATGATAGAGCAATATATCTCACCTTCTCTAGCTCGAACTCGGGAAGTGTACTGGAGCTGACCAAGCGCACACTTGGCTCCTCCAACGTGCCGGCATCGATAAGTCGTGTCGGATATGTAGCATACTTTCTCGAGGATCTGTCCGGGCCGTGACCACAGCCAGGATGATTAGCATCACAATCAGCGAGCCAGCTGTGGAGCAACGTTGAGAATGCCGGGCTCTGATTGTCCAGAATCTGTGGGAGGCCGATCTGGATGTTTCGAGCAATGTTTGGGCCATTTGAGGCATTTGATGATGGGGCACCAAGCAGGCTCGCGTTGCTGCGGTGCCGGCGTTGCGTCTGACATAGGGACAGGACGCGGCAAATTTGGTTTCTCTGGACGATGCTGATGCTCGAGCCAATCTGCCGAACCTCTACGGGAAGGATGTCGTCGTGAAACTGCAAGCGTTTGGCTGCCACGTAAGAGAAAAGTTCGCATAGAGCGCATAACGATGATCGGGCACGCATTTCTGCTAAGGTAGTCTTGAACCGAAGATTTGAGTCCAGCGATAGTGAGCTGCATCGTTCGCAAAATTCGAACACTTGACGGTCGCGCTGTGGCACTTGAAAGCCATCGATCGCTTGCAATACAGCGCTAGCGAAGGCATTGTCGAGGCCGAAAACCCAATCGTCCGAGTTCAGCTGCATGGTATGTTAGGCTCCTCAATGCTTTGAGCGTGTGCCAACTTACGGGCTGCAACATGTCCGTCAGCGTCCAAATGGTTGTGCATTGTCCAGGGAACTGACCTCCTGTACCGAGTAGCACGATTTGCAGATCAGACAATGGAGTCACAGGCATGCAATTTTCTAACTTACATGCTGCCATCAATCAGCTACGAGCGAAAACGATACATGCGCCTAACGTACTTGCTAGTAGGAAAACGGTTTAGTTCAGCACGCGTCAGCTTGAGGAGATGCTTATCTACTCACGTACTGTTGGACCGATTAGCAGACACTGTTGATATTTCACCAACTTGTGCTTACTGTCTGATACACGGCTCAGGCATTCTGTTAGTCATCAATGTTGAATGGATCTTGCGGCAAGCTACTCACGTCCTGTATGCGAGCGAAGGTCAGTCTCTTCCCATTCGTCAAGACTTTAGAGTCCACTTACTTTATGCCCTCGCACTTGCACTCGGCCTCCTCCCTGTCCAGGCACTTGTAGATGTCCGCCCTCCGCCAGCACAGGAGCTCTGACGTGATCACGTGCCCGCTCCGAGAAAAGATACCGTTGACCTGAAGTTTTGACCTGGTCACGTATCCTCTCAAGCTCTCTGACAAGCTGCCCTGCTGTGTAGCGGTCGTCCTTAGCGACCAAAAGATGCCTCTGTATCAACTGTAAGAGGTCTTTCGTCGCACTCGGATTGTTATGCTTGCACTCAGGATCGTCCTCAAGTATTTTGTCGATCAGACTCGTCACCTCCGGACGCAATCGTGAATGTCTACCCTGAGGGTCATAGAATGAGCAGAGCGAGCCAATCCGCATTTTCTTATTCTTGAATTCTTGCCAGTAGTCGTAGCCATGGAGCAGCCAGACAACCATCTCGAGCATTACGCATCCTAATGACCATAAGTCGTAGCGTCGAGATCGAGGCTCATTGAGCACCAATAACGTCTCAGGCGGCTCGTATTCCGCAGTGCCGTACGTTGTGCCAGTAGGTAATCGTCTGTCAGCAGTGCGTTGACTGTGACCTTGAGCCAGTCCGAAGTCGCCGATCTTTAAGACTCCAAGGAAGGAACCGTCCTCGCACCTGAGAATATTCGCCGGCTTGAGGTCTCCATGTCGCCAGAATGCTTTCGCATCGTCCATTACTGGAACGACTCTGTTCTCAACTCTGAGTGCCGGAAGACTGATCGTCGATTGTTGTCCAGAATTTGCTGCTGCAGGGTCCAAGCTGTCCCTCTTGGACTGGTGTTGTGTTGGGTGAGAGGGGGCTTGTATTGACGCCAGGGCATCGGCCAAGCCATGCAGTTGAACGAGTAGCTCTCCCATCCGCTTTTGTGACAGCTGCGGTTCAGGATACTTCTTGAAAAATCGTTCCAGGTCGCCACCGTCAGCCCACTTGGATAACAGAAAGTATTCGTCGCCCAGAGCTACGGCCGCGACTCGTTCCATGACATGCTTGTGCGACTTTGAGGCATCCAATGCCCTGAACTCCTTTTCGAAGCTCACCTTCGCGACATCTTCCATGTCATGCGACCCTCCAGAAGCATGAGGCTTGAATTGTTTAAGGGCGATGCGCAGTTCTTTTCCATCCTAAGCCTGGACTCAGAGCCGCTTATCCTGCACAAATCTAGGTGATACTCACCGCACCGAAGCCCTTGTGGTGTGCTGGATGAACGAAAGCTTCCTTGACCTCGCCAAAATACCCGGCAGAACAGTGCGTATCAAGTTTCACAATAGGCAGGATGTCATATTTCGAGCATGTGTGCCGAAAGTTGTCGCGACTGAATACCGGTGCACGGAAGATCCATTGTTCCCGGAAAAAACGAAGTCGCAAATTGTAGGACCACTTGTCGAATGGTGGGCTGGGAGTTGCTTCAATCCCATCCATTTTCTTGAGTGGTAGCCTACAGTCCGACACTCGGCAGCGCTCAAGATCCGATACCAACTCTATCAACGATTGCCTTGGTGCAATCCAGATCAAAATGGCGAAGAATTTGCGGGCATGCTTCTTCACATGTTGCACTACAGCTGTTGCAGCACCTTGCAAGCATTTTTCGATTGCTTCGTTGGTGATGAGAGACTCGTATTTGTCTTGGGGAATGAAAAGGGAATTTGACTTCATGCTTGTCAGCGCGGACTTATCCAGATTTTCCTGCAGCTGAGACTGAGCGTCGACCGCAGCCATATTGCATGAATCGACGTGGTGGGATTTGCGTAACTTCACACTGCAGTCCCACGTTGCTCTCCTGGGTGCGGCTGTGCTTATTTATGCAGGAGTCCGTCCCAGCACGCCCATGTCGGTTCGCGAGGCAGTCGAGGCACCGCCAGTAATCCGCATCGCAGCAGAAGCTCACCGGTCACAGGCCGCAAAAGCAAAGATGGTGTCGCCGTTTAAACTCGATCGGTCCTCCGTCCAATGGTGATTCAAGCGACAAACCGTGCATCATGCGGTGCGACTATGGTGACCAATCTTGTGGACTCGATCATCATAGCAAGATAGCTCGTGCAGCGCAGCAATGCAACCGGAGCTCCACCAGCAGCTGCGGGTGTGCAAATCATCATCCGACCACGCGAGCGCCTGAGACTGGGGAAGAATGATGAGGTGCGTTGTGTTCACCCGCGTTGCTATCTCCACAAAGTTTATCCAGGCTGCCGGGCTTGTGCAATCTATATCTGCGTCGCGACGTACGCCGGCGCAGAGCCGAGGAGCACGTTGCGTGTCTCAAGCGACCATGGCCCGCCACTGCAAGTTTTCTTGGACAAGCGTAGGCTACGCGCAAGACGACCTTATGGAGGTCGCGGAGCGTCGATTCTCAAGTCCAAATTACCAACTTTGCGCCCGCGAGAGTTTGAAGAGCTGCAATCCTTGACGAAACCCGTGACCATAAAAGACCATGGCGCGGCCGAATACGCGGATCGCTTTCGTACTCCATCTTCAACACTGCGTTGATCTTAACAAGCCTAAGCATTCGCGTGTCCGCATTGCTTCCCCTGGTTGGGTCGGAGAAGTGGGCATCGCCGGTCTGTGATGAGATTGGCCTGTGCATATGTTATAACGCGGGACGGGCATAATGGATTGCCAGCATTGCGGCTGCTCGTTCCGCGAAGTGTCGGGTTCAATGTGTTAATGATCGGCGTAGGGCTAGAATTATACCAGATCTCCTGGAACTCTCATCTCAACACGCATCTAGCAGTTCATCGCCGATTCCCGACGCGGTAGGAGAGCTTCAGCGTGGAATAATGTCTCCTGACCTGTGTACATGAGCAAGTGGTGGGGACCCTATCCTAGTCTCGCACCTCGTCCTCGACCTGGATCAGAATCAGCATTCACGCACGAAATATACGCAAAACAAAAGGAAATCACTGTTCGAGAGAATCTGATGTTCACTATTCTCCAAAAGTTAAAATTTTCTCATCACGTATCGATATTTACTAAGCTGGGTGCGCATACCAATTCCATTCTTCACCACCGAGTGCAGTGTGTCCTCGAAACCTTTGTTCCACCTGTGCTCAATTTCCTGGCTGTGCCTCATTACCGCCGACAGCACCATAGTCAGTCCTCCTGACACCCTTCGCACGGCCCGTAATGTCTTGCCAGGTTGCACCAAATCTTCTTCCTGTGCTCGCCAGCAGACCTTCCTCCTCTGCTTCGCGCAAATCTTCGTCCATTTGGTCGTCATCCAGCTGAGGAACGCGGAAGAGCGTGACCAAGAAGACCATGATGAAGATGCCGAGAAAAGCGAATTGCGCGTAGAAGTCAATAACACCGAGGTATGGGAAATTGGCTGTGATTCTGTTGAGGAATGTTGATACCACGGTCGGCGTGCAGACCATCTTTGCGATGGGGTTGTCAGACCGCTCTGAGCAGGGCTTGATCGCATTGTGGTGCTTGCTGCAATCGGGCTGGAGATCTGGGTTGCCTGTTGGGCGGTCACAGTAAGTTTGAGGACCGAATGTGACGTATTGTGGTGCAACAATCATCGCCAGGCTGTAGTTGAGGGCGAATGTCATCAGGGTGAGCATCACAGTCGCCATGAGCATGGCGTTTGGCGAGGTCTGACCCTTGCGAATCCTGAAGAGCATGACCCAGAGGAAACGAATGCCGATGGTCGCGAGGCCAACGACGCTTGCCGAAAAGAACAAGATGGTGAGCAAGAGGAAGATGATGTAGTCGATCGGGAAGATTTTCGAAGTCTCGCGCAGCAACGCATTGACAGGCTGGAAGATCTTCTGCTTGGCAAGCAGGTAGCCGCAAGAAACGCCACAGACAGAGTTTTTAATCTTGTCCACCATGGTGATCAACATGCTGGCGAAGATGATGATGGCGATGACGACCAGCAGCAAGCCGAGAATGAGCTTCAAAGGACGGAAGACAGCTTCGATCTTGAGCCAGACCTTGATGATCCAGTTGCGATCGGTGCCCGCATTCTCTTGTGCAAGGCGTTGACGGCGGACCAGAGTTCGCTCCTCACGCACCAGCGCTTCGAGTTCGCGTCGGTCGCGGCCATCGAGACCACCCTGGCGTCCTTCGCTGCGGCCTTCGAGTTGTCGCTGGCGCTCGCGGTTCTGTGCGAGCTGGGATTCGGTCGTCTCGGCAAGTTGCGGGGCAGAGATGCTCGGCGCAGACTTAATGAGCGAGACTGGCAGAAGAGCCAAGCCTGGGGCGGTATAGAGGCAGTAGAGGAAAGTGCCAATCAGGATCAGCACTCCGATAGCAAAGGTCAGAGCGCGTTCGCCGTCTACAGAGAGGTCAGCCAGGCATCAAGACCAGCGACGCAACAAATACGCACGATTTTCAGTGAGCAGGTCTTTGAAGTAGTCGAGATCTTTGTGGTCATCTCTTGCCTTCTTTGCCACGGGCACGAAGAAGCCCACGAGGAAGAGGATCACGCAGAGCAAGATGAAGGCAATGGTCCACTTGAACGCGCCCCACAGCCTGCTGCCAATCGTCTGTTGCCCTTCCTCTGCTGCCACCTCATCGTACTCTTCGTAGTAGAAGTATGTGAATGGTACGACCAGCAGGCACAGCACAGCGTCCAAGCTGTACAATGTGTAGTAGACGATCTTCAGCGTGTACAGGGTATCGTCGACCTTGTCCGGCGTAGCCCAGTCCTTCTTTTTCCCGAGTCTCCGATTGGTCGTCGAGGAGACTAGTGCCACGTCGACGGGCATCAGCAGCACGGTGGCGAGGAGGGCGAGGACGGTGATCCAGCAGATGAGGGTGACGGCGACATTGCGCTCGCCCGGCTTCTGGTAGACGAAGACGAAGATGGCCGAGATGAAGAAGACAAGGCCGAGGCAGACGGCATACGCGACCCAGATCAGACCCGTCTCGATGAGAGCCATCTTGGCGATGTTGTTGTTGCCGTCAGGTCGCTGCTCGCGTGATCCAATTCGAGGGAAGAAGAGAGGACGAGGCACAGCCTGCCACTTGGAGGAGTAGAAGCAGCCTGTTGGTGGTAGGTACTAGTGACTAGTTAGTGCTGTGATTAGCTCCATCAAGCTTCCAGCGCTATGACGACTTTAGCGCGACTTTGACTTTTGGTGTCGGAGGAGCGTGCAGCTGCGCGCCGAGTCGCGTTTCCCCCAAGAACACCATTTCACCTCCATCTGCTGGATTACGACTAACAAAGTACATCGTCTCCCAATGCGCCACATATCCGATGCAGTGTTATACCGAGCTGGTCCCGCCTACCGCGGTCACACACGCCGTCTCGCTGCCCTTCCTCAGCGCTGATGCGAACAACCTGGTCGTTGCGAAGACATCGCTCCTGCAGGTCTTCAAGCTCCACACGGTCGACGACGGCGAGACTGAGCGATTGCTCCTGGTGGGAGAATACAGTCTGGCCGGGACGGTAACTTCAATAGCTCGAGTCAAGACATTGGACACCAAGTCGGGCGGCGAGGCGCTGCTGATTGCCTTCAAAGATGCGAAGCTCAGCTTGGTCGAATGGGACCAGGAGAATTACCGCATCAGCACGATCAGTCTACATTTCTACGAGGGGGACAATGTTGTCAATCCTCCCTTTGGCCCGGCTCTCGCCGACTGCGACTCCATCCTGAACGTCGATCCGCAGTCACGATGCGCTGCGTACAAGTTCGGCGCGAGACGATTGGCCATACTTCCCTTCAGGCAATTTGGAGACGATCTGGCAGGAGAGGAGGGGGAGGGGGACTTTGAGCAAGAGCCCACATCACCGACTCTCCAGCCGAGCGACTCGACGCCGCATGTCAACGGAGAAGCAGAGCAGACCCCGTACAAGGCATCCTTCACGCTCGCGTTGACGGCACTGGACCCGAATGTCAGCCATGTGGTGCACCTGGCATTCCTGCACGAGTATCGCGATCCGACATTTGGCATCTTATCATCCATAGTGGCGCCCTCGTACAGTCTGCTGGAAGAGCGTAAGGACATTCTCACGTACACCATTCTGAATCTGGATCTGGACCAGACAATCGCGACCAGTTTGGTGAGCGTGCCCAAATTGCCATCGACGCTGTGGAAAGTCATGCCGTTGCCGTTGCCTGTCAGTGGTGCTCTCCTCGTTGGCACCAACGAGCTTGTACACGTGGACGAAAATGGTAAGGCCAATGCGACTGCCGTGAACGAATTTGCCAAGGTGGAAAGCGACTTTGGCATAGCAGATCAGTCCCATCTGAACCTCAAACTCGAGGATTGCAGAATTGAAGTTCTCGATCCCAGGACTGGAGAGCTGCTCATCATCACCAAAGACGGCACCCTTGCCATACTCTCATTCAAGATGCTTGGGCGCAGTGTAAGCGCAGTCAATGTGGAGAGAACGACATCTGAGCACGGGATGACTGCGATATCCTCCGCTCCGTCATGCACTGCCCGACTCGCCCGTGATCAGATTTTCATTGGCAGCGAAGACGGTGCTTCCGCGGTCCTTACCTGGTCTCGACCGACGTTGAATCTAGGGCGGAAACGATCTCATGCTCAAATGCTCGATCAAGAGGCCGACGAAGACGAAGATGTCGAGGTTGAAGATGATGACGACTTGTACGATGCCGCATCAGAGCCCAAGAAACGTGCCATGTCCGAGACAGCCGTCAACGCGGACGCCCATTATCGCTTCTTGATCAAGGATGAACTGCCTGCCCTTGGTCCCATTAACGAAGTGTGTCTTGGCCGATCCAGTCGAGCTAAGGGGCGACTTGAGCTCGCCGCTGGAACTGGTCGGAAGGGAGCAAGCAGCCTTTCTTTCCTCCACCGCGACATAATTCCCGATGCGAAACGTATGACCTCACTCAGGGACCCGAAATCAGTATGGGCGATTCGAGCCAAGCAATACAATGCTGAGGCTCCGGAGTATGACAACTTGCTCTTCGTTTCCAATGCCGATGGGACGAAAGTGTATGATATCTTGGATGGCAAGGATGATGACCTTTACGAAGAACGGAGTGCGCCAGAATTCGAAAGCGAGGGCGAGACAATTGACATGGGTACAGTCGCTGAGGGCAGCATGGTCGTGCAATGCCGGCGTAATGACCTACGAACATACAGCGCCAGTCTCGGGCTCGACCAGATAATACCGATGACCGACGAAGAGACGGACGAGGATCTGGACATTGCGCACGTCTCCTTTGGCGACCCATATGTGCTGATCATCAGAGGCGACGGCAGCGTACAAGTGCAAGCGCTGCAGGGCCGCGAGCTGGAACCTCTCGAGAGCGAAGGCTCAATCACTGAGAAGACCTGGCTCAGTGGCTGCATTTACACAGGGCAGCTCACCCAAGGGTCAGCTGCACTCTTCCTTCTTCACGCAGATGGTGGGCTGCATGTCTTCAGTCTACCTGAGCTGCAGCCGGTCTATACGGCACCAAATCTTCCCTATCTGCCTCCGGTTCTGGGAGCCGATGCTCCAGTACGGCGCGTGGGCACCAAGGACACTTTGACAGAGGCACTTGTCGCCGACCTTGGCCAGCGCGGTGCCACGCTGCCATATTTGATCCTCCGAAATGCCTTAGACGACATTGTGCTCTACGAGCCTTTCATCTGGCCGCAAACCACGGCTGCCGAGTCGTGGTCCACGAATTTACGCTTCCGGAAGGCGCCGCTCTCCTACTATCCGACGTACAACGAGCAATTGGCCGAAATGCAATCCAGCAGCAGACCTCCCCCGATTAGGCGGGTCACTGTAGGGGATTATCATGCTGTCAACATCCCCGGCGCGCCGTCAACTCTGCTGCTGAAAGAAGCCTCGTCACTACCACGCATACTCGAGATTGGAGGAACCCGATCATTAAAGCGAGCCGTCGTCGTTTCGCCATTGCACCGGTCTGGATGCGAAAACGGCTTTGTCACCAGTACCCCGGACGAGAATGTCCAAGAAATGCAGCTCCCATCTCAAACGTGGTACGGCACAGGCTGGGGCGTACACCAGAGTAGTCTCGGTGAGGAGGTGCGACACATCGCCTTCCACGAGTCTAGAGGCGTCTACGTTGTGGCTACGTCCAGAGAAGTCGACTTCTATTTCGCCGGGGAGGATGGTCGCCATCCGGAGCAGGATGACATTGACATGCGGCCTCAAGTGCCACTGTACACTATCCATCTAATTTCTGCGACGTCACACAAAATCCTTCAGTCGGTGCAATTACCCTACCTCGAGACAGTGACAGCTCTGAAAGTCATGATGCTCGAAGTATCGGAGAACACACATGAACAAAAGCCTCTTGTCGTGGTTTCCACTGCTGCACAACGTGGTGAAGACATGCCAGCAAAGGGAGCAGTCATTGTTTACGACATGATTGACGTCGTGCCTGAGCCCGATGTACCCGAGAGCGACTTTAAGCTTCATCAGCTGGCGCGTGAACAATCACGAGGAGCCATCACAGCCCTGGCTGGTCCTTTTCCCGGCGGTTTCGTCGGCACGGCTCAAGGGCTGAAGCTGATGATTCGTGGCATTAAAGAAGACGGAACGTGTCTGCCGGTTGCGTTCCTGGATGCGCAAAGCTACACACATACTCTGAAGGTTCTGCCAGGGCGGGGCATGTGGCTGGCTGGCGACGCATGGAAAGGTCTCTGGTTTGGTGGCTTCACTGAAGAGCCATACAAGCTCACCGTAATGGGCAAGTCGCCAAAGAGCAAGATGGAAGTCATGGCGGCAGAGTTCTTGCCTTTTGATGGCGCGCTTTACATTTTGATCGCTGATGCCGACTTGGATTTGCATGTGCTTCAGTACGATCCGGAGAATCCAAAGTCCCTCAATGGCATGCGCCTGCTGCACCGCAGCACATTTCACGTCGGACATTTTGTCACAAACATGCTGCTCCTGCCCTCGACATTGAAGTCTTTCGAGACTCAGGATCGAGACATGGCAAACGGGACAAATGGAGGCCCGGATGATGAGGCTACAAGAGCGCCGCCATCTCTGTATCACGTGCTCACAACTTCAATGTCTGGATCTATCGGGCTCATCTCCCCTCTCGATGAAGCTGCATACAGGCGGCTCTTGGCACTGCAAACGCATCTGACGACAATTTTGGAGCATGCCGCAGGCTTGAATCCACGAGCATATCGTGCCGTGGAAGCAGAAAGCTTTGGCGGCGCGAGGGGCGTCGTCGATGGCAGTCTGGTCAAGAGGATCGGAGAGCTTGGAGCTGCTCGCCGGGCGGACGTTCTTGGACGCGCTGGCACCGATGCATGGGGAATTCGAAGCGACATGGAGATCATAGATGGCGGAGGGCTAGCTTATCTGTAATTCAATCATGACAAGATCAACGAGGACATGAGACGTCGACTCGCGACTTTCAATCCGGCTTTTACAACTTCCCTTTATAAGTACTGCACAACTTGCCCTCTGTCCACACACCGCGCAAATCCAAGGTATGCGATATATCCGCCAAAGGATTGCCCTCGACGAGCAATAGATCCGCTCGTAGACCTGGCTTGATCATGCCTCGATCCGCAAAATTGAATCGTTTCGCCGGCGCCGAAGTAGCTGAGATCAGTGCCTCTTCCGGTGTGAACCCACACTGCTTCACGAAGAGATCGAGCTCCTGGTGCATTGATAATCCCCACGCTGTCCCAACCGCGGGCCCCGCTGCATCAGAGCCACTATTTCAAGCGGGTCAGCACTGCGATCAGAGATTACAGAATGCCGCCGATTCAGAGAAGGACGAGCGAGCAAAGACTGACCACAAAATCAACACTCCAGCCTCCTTTAGCCTCCTGACACTCTCAAACGCATTCTCGCAAGACGCCCCGGCTTTCCGCGCAAATGCCATGCACATACACATGCGCTCTCTCTCCTCCTCCCCCAGCAGCTCTCGCACCCTCGAATCATGCGCGAAGCGCTCCTGCGTTTCTTGCCCCTCTTTGGTTCCACTTCCCATGGCGCTCAAGGTGGGGTTGCAGTGGGCGTTGTTCCGCTTGTACGCTGCGATCAGCTCCTCCGTCGGAGGCTGGTCGATGAAAGTATGCGTCAGACCGTCGGCGCCGCAGGAGAGGATCTCGAGGGTATCTGGCAGGCTCGTGGCGTGGGCGACGACGAGGAGGTTGTGGGCGTGGGCGGTGGAGATGATGGATTTTTGGAGGGTGAGGCTGGGTTTGGGGAAGTTGGCGCCCATGACGAGGCCGGATTCGTGCATGAGTTTGATGTAATCCACGCCTTCGGAGAGGCGGGATAGGACGTAGGAGTGGCCTGTTTCTGGGGAGGTGAGTTTGGGCCAGGTGGCGATCTCGGCGCGGGTCTAGAGAGGAGTGAGTGGGTGTTACGGCCGAGGAGGGATATCGACTGGGCCTACTTCAGGAGTGTCGTTAAGCATGCGGACGATGGCTTCGGGCCAGCCTCCTTCAATGGTGGCGGCGTAGCTGGTGGTCTTGATGTCTGCACAGTCGCCATCTTTGATCTGCGCGCGAAGCTTCTGTATGTTTGGATACTCATTGTGCATGTCGCATACTGTGGTGCACTTCCCACTGTCAGCTACAGTGCTGTCAGAACCTGGTCGAGACATACTCCAAAGCGAAGGGATTGCGGTAGAGCGACGGGATTGGCATCATCACAGTGGACATGAACGTCAATGAGTCCTGGGAGAAGTGTATGGCCAGGTTTGGAAATGACTTGTCCTTCGTAGCTGATGTCCTCTGCTGCGACCTTTGAGATCTTGCCTTGTTCGACCAAGACCGATCCCTTCTCAATCGTCGTCTCTCCGTCGAAAATGCGCACGTCTTTGAGAACGAAGGATGCCATGGCGAATTTGTTGCCTCTGGCTTTACAGCAGAATGATGCTTGAAAACGAGACGACCGTGCGGATGCCTATCTGGTTCGTCTTTGAGAAGAGAGTCAGCCTGCTCGGTCAGAGTTGATCCCGAAGGAGGATCGGATACAGGTGCCAAGCAAACAATAGCATACAGGTCAGCTTACAAAACGTGGCATATATGATACAGCAGCAGCTCAGAGTCCTGGCGAAAACTACTTCACAGCATTTTGCGGCTGAAAGCTGACAGACCTCTCTTTGCCTTTGCAGGTAGGAAGCATCGCTTGCGATTCGGACCACTCTTTAATGAGGCCTTGCTTTCATCGATCAGGGCAACATTCTGACGTGGCTCTCCAGAACTGGAGAAGTTGTCTCATGTTGATACAGCCCGCGATTGACTATTCGCATGCTAGTATCAAGTCTGGCACAGATCGGTCGAGGTGGAGTCAACAGTTTTGAGGAGGAGCTCGGCCATGAATCGTTGTGGGGAGCCACCACCGTAGTCTAATGCCAAGACATCATCATGTTCAGCTTGGGATTGTCGGTGCCACGGTCTCGGCAGAGGTACATGTGCATAGGTGCTTCCTCAACGTGCTATCCGGTGATGCCGCCCGATACGGGGTGTATCCGATGAAGCACAAAATCTCTCTTAAATATGCAAACGCGGGATGGGGGAGCCGACATGAGTCTCACTTGCAGACCGCGCACCTAGAGGATCGAATGTTGTCCTCTTCTGCAAGCTCTTGGTTCCTCGCCCCTTCAAAGCTCAGAGTCTCAGAGCCACAATGGCGGTTGAAATGCCCTACAAGATCGACGTGCACTCGCACTTCCTCCCGCCCTTCTACCAAGAAGCATGCAGGAACAATGGCCATGCCAATCCCGATGGCATGCCCTATCTTCCCGACTGGTCTCCGGAAGAACACATCCACCTGATGGACAAGCTGAACATCACAAAGTCAGTACTCTCAATCTCAAGTCCAGGCTGTCATCTGGTGCCCGGCAACGACGAGCTCGCACGCTCTCTGGCACGGGACTGCAACAAATACGCCTCGGACTTGAAGAAGCGTTTGCCCGAGAGGTTCGGCTATTTCGCCTCGCTTCCTGTTCCTGATGTGGCAGGAAGTCTAGAAGAGATTCCCAAAGCCATTGGAGAAGGCTGCGATGGATTCGTGATGGAGACGAACGCTCATGGAATCTACCTTGGAGATCCACAACTCGACTCCATCTTTGACGAGCTGAATAAACACAAAGCGCTCCTTTTCATCCACCCCACCACTCCAATGTGCCCTTGCTCGCCCGAAGCGATCGCTGCAGGTGCATCTCCAACTAAGGCGGCGCCTTTTGCCGGCAGATTGCCGAACCCAATGCTGGAATTTTTCTTTGATACAGCCAGAGTAGTGACAAACCTATTCATGAGCGGCACCATTCAACGCTGTCCGGATCTCAAAATCATCCTGCCTCATCTCGGAGGTGCTTTCCCACCTTTGCTCTCCCGCTGGACGGGCTTCAGCCAGCTGGTCCCGGGCCCTTGGCAAGGGATGTCTGAGGAAGACGTCAAGAAAGCTTTCACGACACAGATCTGGTTTGATATGGCTGGGTTCGCATTCCCGAGCCAGATCAGAAGTCTGTTGCATGGGGTCGGAGTGCCACATTCGAGACTCATATACGGGTCTGATTTTCCGTTCACCCGGCCGGATGGTGTGGCATTATTATTGGGACAGATGGACAAGGGTGTAAAGGAGCTGTTCAACCATGATCAGATTCGTGACTTGTATCACGGCAATGCTGAGAACCTGTTACAGCTGAGGTGAAGAGTAATTGCATGCCAGACACATGTCGCGTGCCACATCGAGATGATGACATCCTACTACCAAGGGGAGCTGTCCACGAACTCGCCGTACGCTCCTTGATAAGCGTCACGCTCGTTGCGATGTTCGCTGCCAAGAGAAATGTTCAATTCATTCCATCATTCATCGCCATCATCGACAGGCCACGCTGCTCTTTCAAGAAGCGTTTGCGGTGTGGTGCCTGAACCCCAGCTTCTGTTTTCCCGATACTGCGCTAGTGCACGAAGTGCATGTGAAGTGATTGGGAAGCCACGGTCGCCTTCTCTTTTCAAAGAAACAGGCCATTGATCTAATAAAGCATCGAATTTCGGCATTTCGAGTCTGCTCAGGAGAAGCTCAAGATCAGCGGCTCCAGCTTCACGGACAGTCAATGAATAAATGAAAGCACACATTGACAGGCCGAGACGGTGCGACGTCACGGCACAAAACACCGGTAAAGACACGGCTCGGGCACATGGCAGTTCGTCTCTATTGTGCAGACGCACGAGCATTGCAAATTGCTCATGTGAATGCCTCCTCTCTGTGCCAGCGGCTCGAGGGTACTTGATATTTCAGCACGCCGCCAGCAGAAACCTTTGAAAACCACGGCTACAAACGCCAAAGTGGACAATTCCTCCACCACCGCACATCTCCCGGTAATCACCACAGATATTTGTGCACGTAGCACTCGCCATAGGCCACCTGATATGCATCACGCTCATTGCGCTCCACGAATTCATATTCGTCATCCTCGCGGTATTCCGCCGGCGCGGCGCAGGCTCTGCGCAACTCGTCGTGCAGAGAGGTGAAGAAGTCGACCACACCATTGCTGTACAGTCCCTCCGAGACAAGTATCCTTGTGATGTCGTGGCAATGACTGTGTAGATCCATATCTGCTACTGCGAGACTGCCCGGAACGTTCTTGTGTAGTGAAGCTACCAAGATCCCTTCATCGTCATAGAGCGTTGTGATTCTGTCCCAGCAACCTTATCCCATATCAGCAAACTACGAAGCCAAATTCGGACATCAACTTACCTGAACGCCACATGAACTCGACTGCAATGCCTTTCATTTGCGAGGTACGGTAGTACGGTATGCCTTGCAGACCTTTGTTGAGCCTGCACAACGTGAATCCACACTGCGTGGTGCGAAATATGAAGCCATTGCACCCGAAGAATCGACTCTGGATCTCCTCACGTAGCTTCACGCAAACTTGTGTGCGAGCTTTGACATGGCTTCTGTTATGCGTCATATGCTTCATGAGCTGCGACATGTAGTCGGTGTGCTCCACTGTGACTTCAATCGGCTTGCTCATCTCCAGACAAGCAAACCACTCCTGATATATTCTATCTTTGATGGTATCAGGTAGAGCCATGAGCCAAAAGTGCCCGCATCGCTCCTTTAGCATCTTCAGCAGCTGGTACGCTGATCCCAGGGAACCGAGTCCATGCCGCTCTTTGAAATCTGGGTCCACGGACGGCAAGATGATCTCCAAGGCCTGCTTATCTCGACGCTTCTCTGCTTCCCTCACCCTTTCAGAAACATCGCCATGGTAGATCTGTGGGCTGTTCGCCCGCCGCCAGAGGTCGAGCGGCTCCAGAATGGTATGAATGTTCCTCATAGGCTCTCCGTAGTTGCCCTCGAAGAATAGCAAGCGGCGGCCTTCAGGACCTGTAGCCTTCTCCTTGGCGCAGTTGACAGCGTTCTCGACCTCGGTTGTCAGACAGCCGCATTTCCTGGTGGGCAGAGTAGAGGGCCGCGAAATCTGAGACGTGGGAGCAGGAGGCGGCTCTGTCATGCCAGAGAGCTCGACGCTCGCGATTGCTGCATCCTGATTGGCAGGAGAAAGTTGCCCGTCTTCCGTTCTTGCATTGCCGACCTCTTCACCAGGACTGTGCTCCGTTGGCTGACTCTCTTTCTCGCGCTCCATGGAGTTTGATGTAGTGGGTGTTTCTGGTGGAGTGCTGAGCGTGGCTACTGGTACAGCTTGCCGATGCATCTCGCGCCGCCTATGTGGAGGCACTGCTTTGTTCGTCATGGTATTATGCTCTGTCGGCGACGTAGCAGAGGGCAGATCAGCTGTGGTGGATGTGAGAAGCGAAAGCAGATGAGTTGACGCGCCAAGCGAGCAGGAGTTGCGCGACTACAAGTGGACGCAGCTGAGGAAGCAGCAAACGGCCGTTCCGCATATTGTCTGACTGTCTCCCCATCTGACATTTGCTACATTCTAATACAACCCCAATACCAACCCCTTCACCTTATCAAACACCGGTCCACTCTCCTGCTTAGTCGCCGTCTTGACAATCCAGTCCGCCTTCTCCTTGCTCACCCCCTTCTCCGTCAAAGTCGTCCTCAGACCAATATCCTCCACCAGCTTCAGTATCGCATTACCGACCGCCACGCCATCTTTCCTATCATCGCCACTCTTCGACACGCCCACGAAAGGTGCCATTCTCGCCAACTGCTTCGCATCCTCCGCCGAACTCTCCGCCTTCAACTTCACCACATGCCCCAGCGTCAGACACGATGTGATACCATGCGGAATCCCAAACGGACTTCCCAGCGCATAGCCCAGTGTGTGGCTCAGACCAAGAGCACCCTTCACATTGAGCGCCAAGAACCCCAAACTCTGGAAAGCCGCAAGTTGCAACTTCGTAATGACCTGCTCATCTTTGGGATTCTGATGGTACTCCCGGAGCCCCTCGAACAAGCCCTGCGCAGCGAGCAGACAATTCTGTCGCGCAGGCATCTCCGTCGCTGTGGAGTGATACATCTGCTCCATCGCATGATCGAGTGCGCGGAGACCCGTGCTCTTGAACAACCACTCGGGCGTCTCCAGCGCGAATTTGCTATCGTAGATGATCACATGCGGCGCGAGTTCGGCGTGCGCCACTCCCGTCTTCAGTCCATCTTCGCCGGTGTAGCCTGCACCAAGCGTGCATTCTGCTGCGCTGAGAGTTGTAGGAATGGTGATGTGGAAGAGCCATTTGCCCTTCTGCTTCTCATGGAGACGATATGAGATGGCTTTGGCGCTGTCGATCGGAGAGCCCCCACCAATGGAGATGATGGTATCGATACTGGGGTCCTTCAGGACGAGCTCCGTTGCCTCATCCAGCTGTTTGACAGGGGCATGTTGGCCGATTTTGCTGAAAGTCGCGGCGTGACGGGCGCCGAGCTGCTCCTCGACCTGTCTGATGAGAGGAGTCTTGGTGGCGAGGGAATTGCCCGTCAGGATGAAAGCTTTGGAATTCTCATTTGGCAGCGCTTGGAGGAGATGCTCTTGGACGCTGTCTGACCCGTAGAAGAGACCTTGAAGGTGTGTCGGCTTCCAGAGACCCTTGAGGGGATTGTGCGACGATTCTACAGAGGATGATTTGTAACGTTTCTGACTGGCAGAGTTCGTGTACACTGACCTACTGGACCGGCGCTCACCGAGTCGAAGACGTTGGACATGTTGTTTCGAAGGTGCCTCTGTTACTACGGTTTGCTGTGGGGTGGATAATGTCAAGGATGTTGTGTGGTTAGCGACAGCTGGATGATGGAGACATGTACTCCAGCCCCGCCATAGGAAGTGACGCCATATGAAGGCGTGTGGGACGAAGGCGACTTTGTGGGCCATTTGTCAGCGCGAGCACGATGGACGTGCTGCACCGCAGGACGTCAGGTGTCGTGGATATCACTCTTTAATCGTGCAGTAATGGCAAGCAGCAATCGCATGTCATCGTTGCCGACACGGGAATTCATCGGATCACTGCTCAGAATGAAGTCAAGCTCGCCGAGGTGGACTTCCTCATTAGTCAGCCAGGGCCAATGCATTGGCACGCCCTTGCAGGAGAAGGAAGTGGGGAATCTCGACTGCATAAATGGACAATCTCGTTCCAGATTTACATGCATGTTACCGGCGCCTGATGATACACATCGCCAATTGCCTCGACACTGCTCAATCATGATCTATACATCGAGTCCGACCTTCTCCGGGTCTGCATCTCTGTACCTTTCTTGCCGGGCGGGATGCGCTCTGTCATTGCTACCCCGGCTGTTGCCACTTGAGCTGCCTTCTCCGGAATGCTCATGCTCATCTTCCTCGTCAGATCCAATATCAAAGGCTTCAGCCTCGTCGCTGTCACTGCCCTCGGCGAAAGCATTGTAAAGGTCTTTGCCTTTGTTGCGAGATTTGCTGCCTTTGCCCGCGAGGGGCGCCGTCTCGTCTTCGTCGTCCTGATCAACCATCTCAAACTCGCCGAGATCTCCCAGCCTCTTGCGCTTGCGGCGCACGCAAAGCATCCAGACGGCCAACGCCATCAAGAACGTCAAAATGAGGAATGCTGCACCGTAGATCCAATAGATCGTCTTCCGCGACACTCCGAACGTTGGCCACTTGGATGGCAAGTATGACATGTCTTCATCTGGTGCAGGTGTGCCCTGTTCTTTGTCGCCCTCGCTTGCGGCTGTAGTGGTGGTTGCTGCTGCAGCGGTCGTCGTCGCCGGCTTGGGCTTCGTAGGTCGGTTGGGGTGATCAGTAGGGTTGCCAACAGGCACTCCGTGGGCGTCTGTAGGGTGGGCGACAGAGGTGGTGTGGGCGATTGCGGTCTGTGTCGGCACCACATAAACGTCGTGATCATCGTCATCGTGGTCGGTTGGCATTGGCAGAAGAGGCTGCTTGTCGCCGTCGATGGCCTCGCCCCAAAGCTTGAAATGCCAGTCAATGAACTCACCCTGGTGGGCGTTCTTTCGAGTGTCCTTCACAATAATAGTCCATTTTCCGACTCCCGACTCACCCCAGTGAGCCACGGACATGAAAGTCCAGTCGACGTACCCGCTTCGTGCATTGTCGTTGCGGCGATGAGTGGCAATCTCGGACTTCATGCCCGATGGACTGATGAGATCGACAGACAAATCGCCGCGGCGAGTGTGCTTGACATTCATGGTTACAGTCACATGCTCCACGCGATCCAGATTGGCCTCTTTGAGGTGCTCTCCGGTCACTTCGAACGTCGATGCGAGTCCATCTTGTCCTTCCGGGATGGACTGCTTGACGTGTAGCCATGGACTGAAGTACCATGCCTGTGGCTTCACATTGGTCCAGGTCTTTGCGGCCTCGACAAATGCCCATGCATCCGCCTTTCCGTATCCATACTGGTGGCTGAACTCGCGACTCAAAGCCTTGTTCATTTGCCAGTCGTCACCTTGATCAAGCTTAACTGCGTTGAGCACAGTAATCCACTGGAAGTCTCTCCATGTAAGCTTGGGGTTCACCTCAAGCATGAGTGCGTAGATTCCTGCCACGAGAGGTCCAGCGGCAGAGGTTCCACCGTGGCTGTTGTAGCACTTGTTTGCGCCCACATCTGTAGTGTGAATCGCATCGCCAGATCCAGAAGAATAGGTGACGACAAGCTGAGCGGAGCACTTTTCGCTGTAGTATGGGTGCTGGCCTTTTCGATCAATACCGCCTACGCTAACAGAGTAGATGGAGTTGGTGTAGCCGTCGAAGTTGCAGTTGTCATCATTTGCAGCACCATTGCCGATGGCAAAAACGTAGATGCTGCCGAGCCCGCCGCGACCTTTCTGCACACCTTGTACCAGCGCCCTGCGAATGAGGATACCAGGAGCTTCCATGGCAACGCCATCATCAGGCGGGCCCCATGAGCAGGAGTAGATGTGATTTTGCTGATACGCATAGTTCATCGCCTCGGCCTCGTCTGCGTCAGAAATCACCTTGCTCAGGATTCGTACGCCAGCGACACGACCATCGTATGCGACGCCCACACCGCAGACATCATTCCTGACGGCAGAGATCTCGCCCGCACAACGTGTCCCATGGCGATCATCTGAAAGCCGGGGAAGAGGGTCTGGACCAGGGTCGTTGTAATCCCAGCTGCCCGCCGCGAAGTAGCTGTCTCGCAGATCGTGGCTGTGGAAATCCAGGCCGTCGTCGACAATGCAGACTGTGCTGCCTTTCCCAGTAACGCCGTTCTGCCACACGCCAGTCACGTTGATGTCGTGCCCGACGTCGATATTGTTGAACAAGTGCCATTGCTCCTTGAAGATCGGATCTGATATGCTCAGGTTCAAGGCAATCTCGTCGTGCTGCCTGACAGCGGCTTCATTGGGCTGGGCGCCACCGCTGCCAAAATCGCCTTGTCGGAGGAGTTGTTTGAGGTAATACATCGAAGGCTCCGTGCGCTTGTGCAGAGGGAATCTTTTGTGGAGTTCCTGCTTCTTCGATAGCCGCACGCTGTCGAGGACATGTGGCGCGTCTGAACCCGCCTCTCGCTTTCGCCGCCGCCTCTTGAGATCATTTTTCAATGTCTGAATGTGGTCGTATTCGTGTTTGCGTTCTGAAGTGCGGAAGACGTAGTGGTCGTCAAGTTCCCCGAGAGGCCCATCGTACTCGAGCCCAATCTCCTGTGCAGTTGTCGAGGGGTCATGCCCCGGCTGTATTTGCACTGCATAGTAGTCGTAAGAGTCGTAATCGCGTATCCGTCGTGGTGCGTCGGCCGCGCAGGCTGTCGCAGCCAGCAGCGTGGGTAATAGCGTGGCGGTCCACTTCATGATGATGTGCCCGTGTCGGAGAGGACAGCTGTGAGAAGGCGACTGTCGCGATGATCACCTTGCCATCAGACACGTCACCAACCAGTCCAGACGCGCAGACGGAAGGGGTGCGAATGGATAAGATCAGATGTAAGATGTGTGAGAAGGGAAAGGATGGAAGCCGGCCTCTCTCCTTTGTTTCCAGCGTGTCAATAGGGTCGGATCTGGCCTTCCGCCCGAACTTGAAGCTTTGATTCTCCACGGGCGTTCGGCGAGACACTTTGACAATGCGGAGCGCTAGTGGCACGTTCGCAACACGATTCAATACTGCGCCGGCGAAATAGCAATTCGCCATAATGTCCGGCTGTTCAAGGTTCTCGTTCCCTGCTGACTCGCGACATCAGCAAACACGTGCCGATGCGCTACGAGATGACGAGGCGCAAAGCTTCAGCCTCAGCCTACAATCTGCAGAACGAAAAAATGGACATATGGTCACACCCGCAAACACCAACATGGGATCCGCTTGAACCCTTGTGCAGTCTACGCCCTGACCTTCAGATCTATCAGTTTGCCTGGAACCCAGCGAAGCAGCTTGCACGTCCTCTGGCCTGGCGAATCTGATGCTCGATTAGGCGTGCCGGGGCCGCCAGTTCACCACGCGTGCACGCACATACGTGTCCCTTCGTCTGCATCTCCCCTGCACCGGCTTATATCTGGCGATCCCTCGGGCCTCGTCCCTGTCCTTTGGTCGTGATTAAAGATGCACAGAATGGTCGATTGCGTGCGAACAGCCACACCTCGAACGCGACCGATTATGGTACTTGTCTTTCTGTACAAGCACGCGGACATTCCTCTATGCGTCACCAATACACCTTCCAACATCAGCCTTGCCTGGAAGTACCTGCTGAGGTCGGGGCAGTAACAGCTCATAGGTCTGCATCTGCCTTCCACCTTGAATCAGTCCCACCGCTTGGCGACAATGCTGTCACGACTGGTGTTGAAGAGTGGCCTTCGAGTTAACAATAACAAAGGCATATGCGGCAGCCGGTCGCACTGTAAACGATACAGTCTCCGTCATCATCGTGTAGAAGGCTGAAACCCTCACCTAGCTGAGACTCGGGTCTTTGATCGCTCGCTGCACCTCGCCTAACATGTCCGCATTCTCGTGCAGGCTCACTTGCCGCCCAAACAAGGAGACCTTGGCGGAAAGTCTGCTACAGCTTCGAGCACAAAGCGCATTCTATTTGAGACTCCGAGAGACTCAGAAGTCATGCCAAGGTGGTCTGGCCTTGAGAACTTTCCAGATGGTAGGGTAACTTTTTATGCTAATTCTCCCCGCCCACCATTCTCGTACAGACATGAAGTCTTTCGTTGAACAAGCTACTACGCTGTGAGAAGCCATGCATTGGATGTGACACGCCAGCAGAACTGACCGCATACACGGTATAATTGTCCGTTGTTGCTACCTGAAACGTGGCAAGCTCATGGCAACGTGTTGCCTATCATGATTCTCAAAAGCAAATCTTCCAAAAGAAGTAAGGTATTGCGGCACAAGCCTGACCCAGGCTGCCGCAGCCACGTGGAACGGCAATGGCGCTCTCCAGCTCAACTCGACAGGGGAACGCACAACCAGTCGATATGGCGAGCCCGCCCCCCGTACACATCCCCCGGGGTCGACATCAATTACATCCGAATGCAATCGTCTTCTGCTCGACGAACACACGGATGCCGGGGGAACAGGGACGGGCACTTCGAAATGTCCGTGGCAGCAGCAGAGTGGGTTATAAGTCACACGCCCGATTACCAAGACACAGTATCGACCGGGTCTTCGCTGCGTCAACGGAGTCTGCTCGAGCACGCATCCGAGTCCATGTGGCCGCATGCAACCAGACGAGCGCAGTGGGAATGTGCCCGCTTGTTTCTGTATCGGTCACACTGGTGGGTGGTATCGCTGCTATGATGCTAGGAGCAGCTATAGGCGTTCTTGCGAGGACGATGGGGAGCGTTCCGCAGCTCAGTTTGGCAGCTCTGCTTACAGTGCCCGTGGCCACTGTGTGCCAGAGTGTTTGACCCGGCTTCGGCACTCGCCCAGCTCCTTTCGCACATGCCTGCTGCGCTAAGAAGGGGTCGCCGAACATGTGTCGATTGCGTGGGCTCGAGAGAAACGAGCGCGATGCACACGCAGGTGCTGTAGGGCTGGGATGGGAGAGCGCGTGGCGGAGCAGAGAGACAACTCCTGCTATTTCCGCCAGCCGTGGTACTCATACGATCACACGTTCGACTCATGAATCATTAGGTATCTTGCCGTTCTCAACCATTCGTTTCTGATGCTCCATCATGCTGTCTCGCGGATCGGTACGCGTGGCGGAACGTTTCACCGGTCGGGTGGACGTCGAACATAATTCAGTAGCTCTTAGACATTGAGCTTCTGGTTGACAGCCACAATGATACTTTGCTCAGCATGCATTGCTGCGAACGCTTGCTGAATCCCGGCCAAGGACTCGACACCAGCCCACATGGGCAAAGCACGAGCCAGTGCTGCACCAATGGCCGGCGAAAGTGATGTAACTGATGGCGACTCCGGAACATTGCTCTCGCACCCACCTGCAGGGGATTGAGGTGCAGAAATATCCATGGGTGTGCTGCGGCTCTCACAAACAGGTTCTTGAAGAGTCCGAGAACGGTGCTGCGGAAAGCTCACACGGGCATCTGCATGAGCAATTCCGCATGCTGCATGCCTTTGCTGGCGTGGGAGGTCCAGGACGTCGATCGGCATTGCTGAGAGGACAGCAGGCTGCAACACAAACCCTCTTCTGATGCGCATTGCGAGCTCGAGAGGGTCGATGGCCAGAGTGCATTTTCTGTCGATCCGAAGGAGAGGTATAGTGCGAGGCTGACGACGTCCTCTTCGCTGGCGTGGCGCGCGCGCATCCAGCTGCAAGGCGATGCCAGCTGCAGCAGCCCTCCAGCCACCCCAAAGTCCATCCCCATCACCACCCTCTCTCTTTTCGCTGCCTCGTGTCCTTCTGCTTGGTTTTCTTGGTCACGTTTCCTGGGAACGTGGCGCGCCGGACGCCCTCTTCGCAGGCCACCGACCGTTTGGACGTTGATGCGCTCGCAGCTTTCCACGATGCGCTCTGGATAGACAGCAACCCAGCCGAAGGAGTGGACCAGAGGAGCGCGACTCGTGCACCTCCGCTGGGATGGCATCTCACGAGCGGCGTCAGAGCGGCTTGTGGTCGAAGAACGTGGACGGCGTCTTGGAGCTCAGCTCGCCGGCCCAGACACAGATTGGTTCCAGCTTCTACGAGCACGGGAAAGTCAACAACGGCCCTTTCCACTACTATCAGCCTCCCGCGCAAAATGGCAGGCGGTCTTTCTCCGATCGTACCGGCCTGCCTCCCAATGCCGCCCCACCCAACAATGGCATATCCAGGGCCGAGTCCCGCCGCAGAGAGCGCAGCAACACCCTCGAGACGCCGCGCACGCAGCCGCTGCGAGTCCTCAACCCAGACGACCAATTCCGAACCACCTTCCCCGATCCCGATGCCGAGTCGAAGCCCATGTTGACCGTCGACCCCAATTATGTGCCGACGAATCTGCGCTCCAAGCCCTGGAGTCCCGATCCCATGTCGCCCAGGACCGCCAATGCGCCGCAGGCCTCGAAGCAGCGGCAAGCCAGCACTGCAAGCAACATCTCAGAGCTCGTGAGGAGGGGCTCAGTCCCCGAAAAGAGCCCGCTGCAGAATCTCGAGACGTGGAGCAAGGAGGAGAAGCGAGCACGTGTGGCCCATGCAGAGGAGAAGGCGCGGCAGAGGAGCATTGCATCTGCGAAGGGTGAGGCAGGGCCAGCAAGTACAGGCCGAAACAGGAACGAGAAGGCGAGGGTGGCCAGCGATGAGACGGGGAGGAGCGCGAGCCAGAAGGACAGGCCTCGCAATGCGTCGGAAAGTCAAGCAGAAGCGGGTGCACGGAGATTTCGAAACGCTCGAGACTCTCTCCAGTGGGAGAATTTGTCTCCCACGAGCCCTCCAGAGCAGCCCATTGTGCCCCGGGCTAACCAACCAAAGACGTACGAAAGAGCTGCGGACGCCAAACCCCAGCCAGCGATGGAAGAGAGCTCACGCGGGTCGACAGACCTAGGTCGTTCGGAGAGTCGCAAATATCGCGCAAAGAACGCTGGCTTCGCAGGCGCTGAAGCTGCTGCGTGGAGTGGCCCGTCCATCTCCGGCGCTGGCTACTCGCCTGGAGCAGCCGCGCGTGGTAAGGTGGCATACGAAAAACGCAAGAGTCAAGCGCAAGCTGAAGCAGTCAGTTCCGAGGTCAGCCCCATCTCTACGGAAAGCAGCCAGCAAGGCACAGCTGCAGGACGAAGCAACAGCAAGAAATTCCGGAAGCCATCGCCTGACAGACAAGATCAGGACCATAGCACGAGAGGGGCTCTGTACACGGGCCGAATGGGTGGGCTCACTGGCGCCAGAAAGGAGCGGCAGGCCGCCGAGGCCAGTCTACCACCAGATCCCATACCTCCTGCGGCTGTGAGAACTGCACACCCCGACGACGGTGTCCGATACTCACAGCCTCCGCAGACTGCCACTGGTCAGCAAGCGAGGGAGCAGGTTGGGTTTTCAGTTCCGGGAGGAGGCCCTGGTCCGCATGAAAAACAGCATCATGGCATTCGCGGACTATTTCATCGTGATCACGAGCCTCATCGCGGCTACCAGCAGTCTTCGCAACCTTTGGAAGACTGGCGGAATGCTAAGCCAGCGGTGCTTACAGCCGATGATATTGATTTCGAGGACGGTGCTACGACTGCTGTGCAAGGAGAGAGCAACGCACCCTGGTGGGAGAAGGGTGGCAAGCGGTCGAGCTCTAGCGGGTCTAAGCGGGCTACAGACATGCCGCAGCTCGATGGACCATACGAAGAGAAGGCGAATGGCTTTCAACCTCGACTGTTCTTGAAATGCGGGCCGCTGCTACGTTACACTGGCATTCGACAGCAGACTGTGCGCAACCAACGGACTGGGGCAGTATCTCAACGAGAGGTGTGGAAGGGCACGGTGATGATTGTGACTGAGGACGAGCAGTCTGATCTTTCTCGCGCGCCGGTCATTCGTCTGTTTGCGCAGGCAATGGACTTACACACTCCGCCCCCGCAGCATCTGCTTGACAGTGGTCATGAGCTACCGCCTGAGTATGAGGACCCAATCGCTGGACAAGTCAAGCTCTCGCGCACTGGCAGAGCACTCTACGTGCGACCAGTGCATGATCTCGAGGGCGATGTCGATCTGTCTCGAGAAGAGAACAATCACGGCCTATACTCGGCCCAACGTACACCGGTACTCGGGCCCCAGGCCACTGTCGGAGCAGATGGGCGGCCGACGCAACACATCGCCTTCCAAGACAAGTCGCGAATCAAGAAGCGTGATGGCGAACGAGCGAATCGATTTCGCGAGACCAAAGCCGTCCGGCTACACAGCGAGCGCGGCTTCACATTTTGGCGGTTTAGTATCGAGATCGAACTGGCAAGTAAGCAGACACGAGTCGCTTACCGCATCAACAAGGGGCCCGCGGTCGGTTTTTGGGTACCGGCGCGAGGCGAGAGCATGAACATCATGTTCCATTCTTGTAACGGCTTCTCCATGTCCGTCGACAGTAACACCTTCTCTGGCCCCGACCCACTGTGGCGCGATGTGCTCAACCGACATCAGGCTCGTCCATTCCATGTCATGCTTGGAGGTGGCGATCAAATATACAACGACGCCGCCATGCGGGACACGGAGCTATTTAGGGACTGGCTCCAGACCAAGAATCCACAGCACAAACATGAAGCAGAGTTCAGCATTGAGATGCAGGAAGAATTGGAAAATTTCTATCTTAATCGCTACGCGATGTGGTTCAGCCAAGGCCTCTTCGGCATGGCCAATTCGCAGATACCCATGGTCAATATCTGGGACGACCATGACATCATTGACGGGTATGGGAGTTATCCTCATCATTTCATGAGCACGCGAATTTTCACTGGGTTGGGCGCAGTCGCTTACAAGTACTACATGTTGTTTCAACATCAGAGCGTTGCAGCAGAGACCGAGAAGGAAGAGCCGAGTTGGCTGCTGGGTCCGTCGCCTGGCCCGTACATTAATGAGCGATCACGCAGCCTGTTTATGAGTCTAGGCCGCCACGTCGCCTTTCTTGGACTTGATTGTCGCACAGAGCGTATGCGCGACGAGATCCTAAGCCAGGAGACGTATGATACAATTTTCGATCGCTGTCGTGCAGAACTCGTTAAAGGCGAGACTAAGCACTTGATCGTGCTGCTGGGAGTGCCTATTGCCTATCCTAGGCTCAATTTCCTGGAGAACATCTTGACGAGTCGGGTCATGGATCCGATTAAGGCCATTGGGCGAACAGGCATGTTGGGTGGTTTTGTCAACAAATTTGACGGGGGTGTAGAGATCTTGGACGATTTGGACGACCACTGGACCGCGAAACACCACAAGGCTGAGCGGAACTGGTTCATCCAAGAATTGCAAGAACTAGCTGCTGAAAAGAGTGTGCGCATCACTATTCTCGGCGGAGACGTGCATCTTGGTGCTGTCGGCCAATTCTTCAGCAATCGTAAGCTTGGACTACCAAAGCACAAGGATCACAGGTATATCCCTAATGTCATCTCTTCGGCCATTGTCAACACCCCTCCACCGGTCATGATGGCGGATGTGCTCAATAAGAGGAACAAGATCCACCATCTGGACGCTGATACGGATGAAGACATGATACCGATGTTCAGTCATGATGTGGATGGTAGTCGGCGGAACAATAATCACCTGTTACCGAGGAGGAATTTTTGTGTTATCAGGGAGTACGTCCCTGGCTCAACTCCTCCGCCGACACCCCGACTTCAGGCCCGCGCCTCCACGGATACCCAGCAATTTGATGGTGCAGCCGACGAGCAAAAGCGAATCCGCGCGAACGACAGAAGGTTCCCACCTGGTAGCATGAAGCGCACCATGAGCCTCACGCGTGGGCCCGCTGCTCTAGTCAGAAGACTGAGTGGATCATCGAAGAAAGGGCCGCCTCCGATTTCGTTGCCGCTAGAGCATACGAGGCCTTACAACGATGAGGAGCGTAGATCTGCCAGCATCCAAAGATCATCGAGCATGTCTGCAGCTGAAAAAGGCGGCAGTTACTTCCCGACCAACCTGAAGCATGATCCAAACGAGTCGCCTGATAGGCCCTCTTTCCAGCGACGACCAACCATCATGTCCGAAAAACAACCGCGAAAGTTCTCGTTCATGGGCAAGAATGGCCAGAATGGAGTCGATGGCGCGGCTGACGACGAGATTCCCGCCGGGAGCGTCAATCTCGAAGGCGGCCTCGACGTCTCATTGTGCATGGAAGTCGATCAACACAACCCTGCTGGCACGACCATGCCATACCGACTTCTCATTCCTGCTCTGTGGTATGAGGGGTCTGGCGATCCTAATGTTGCCAAATTCGAGCCTCATAGGAGAAGCTTGATGGAGAGACTGAAAGTGAATAGGAAAAGAGAGGCTCTGGATGGCGCTGATGAAGCGGATGCTGGTGCTCATGCTCAACCGAGAGACAGCGCTGAGTACACTGAATATCGAGGCACGACGACGGAAGGGAGTAGAACGCCGAGCCCGGATTTCAGGACGCAGAAGAATACTGCTCTAAACTCGAATCCGAACTCTGGCATTTCCCCCGCGGCTGTAGGCATGGGATTGACCAGCACTGGACGCGGCGCATACCAGGCTCGTCAGCTGCATGACGGATATGGGAGTGCTGGACAACTTGTCAATCACACCCCACGGATTCCTTCTAGCAGTGCGCCGCGACCCGTCGACAACTATCAGAATGGGTATATTCTCGCTGCGCCGCCCATTGGCATGCAAGCCCAACAGAGGAACAATCCGTCCTCCTACCCACAATCTGGCTATCGACGGACAAGCGCTCCCGGCCCAGCGCCCTACACCGCCGCCCAAGGCAACCGTGGGCCCTACGGACGCTCTCCACCTGGAGTCAAGCCTAACAACCAAGGACGATATGACGGCATCCATGACATGTACGATAGCACGGGGACTTTGACCGGCAGCGAAGACTTTGGAGAGGAACATATGGGTCGTGATCGGTCTTTGCCGCAGAGACAGGGAAGCAAAGCTGAACGTTTCTTGGGTGTTGGAAATGGAGAACGACAGAGCTTGGACCAGGGACGGCCGATGGATGGGGAATTGGGGAGGAGTGAGAGCAAGAGGCGAGCGGGGTGGAAGCTCTGGAAGTAGGATGATCGTTTGAGGGATGCTTTGGCTAGCGGCCAGAGGGGGAAGGCCTCGTATAACGTGTGATGATTGTACATACTTTGATGTGCCCTGGAGGTTTGGGTCGTAATAGATGTGTATGATGGTCGACTCGATGTCCTCAAAGTTCCTGTAGTCGACTCTCTCACGACGTTCCTTCTGTGTCTTGCGCTCCCTGCTGTGCCAGGTCTGTTCGTCGCTGTGCGGCCTCTGGACCCTCTTGCCCCGGCGGCGTACGATGTCTTCGCAAGCACGCGGGGAAGCCGTATGCCTCGCAACTAGCGCTCAAAGAGAATCGAAAAGATCCGAGCTGCTAGACTCGACTCTCTTCCGGGTCAGCGCTCTGCGGTTAACTGCCAGGATCCCTCGAATAGAACTTTTTCCTTCCTGAACTCGCTTCGAACGGCAGACGACGTCCGAGTGATGTTTTCTTGCATGTCGGTAGTATACAATCTCGGGAACGCGGATGGGTTTGCGCGTGGTTTGGTCGGCATGTGAGAAGTCATAAGGTAGAGCTTGGGAGGGTGCAAGAGTGGAGGTGGTTCTGGGAGGCTGAGCTTCTGAGTGTCTGTCTTTTCGGGAGGCGGCAGACGCAGGAAAGTGTCGAGGGTGCGATGAGGTGCCGCCGGACTCGCGTGGAGCGGGGGGCTGCTGCGCGGAAGAATAGTGTATGTCGGTAGACTGGTCGTTGGAAGGATGGTGCCTTTTGTCTTTAGACCGGTCTGGGTGGATTTGTCAACACTGGATACAACAGTCTCGCATGGCCCTTTCGCACGCGGCCTTCTTGATGGCTGTGTGTATGCTGGGTCTCGCGGTGCGGTTCACCTGATGTTGCATAGGATAGCTTTCACGATCTGACAGGCTCCACTTCGCCAGTGTGGAGCGACGATCTGAGATTTAACGCCGTGCGATTTGCGGAAAGGGGAGTGTGAGCTTTTGTGAGACTTGTGATACCGTCAGGAGCTTTCGACGGCGATGACAGTCCATTGTGCAGCAGGGCACGGAGATGGCGGGTAACGAGTTTCACTCACTACCAATCAGGAAATCATGTTCTTGGATTTGTTTGTGAGAGTGAACTGCGTTCGAAGAGATGACTGGAGCACGTTTGATCGAATTTCATCTGTAGCCTGAGCAAGACTGGTCGAGTCTCATCGAGTCATTTTCAATAACCCCAGGCGAAGGCGATGGCGTTTGGAACACGAATGATGCCGAGCTGGCCGGATTCGTTGACGAGCCCTGGGGGCGGACATGGCCGCACTCGGATGAGCTCGACCTCGATATTGGACTGCATGCGTGCACATTCTCCAGCGAAAATCCCGTTGAGCTGCTCACGACTGGTGGAACAATTCATTTGCAAGACTTCTCCCACTTTGCCCTGACAGGGGACCCTAATTCGACCTTCTCGGGTGCTGGTATATTGCTATTGCCTTCCGCGTTAGCACCGACCAATTCGAGTCCGCGGCTATCTTCCCACCAATTCTCGGAATCAGAGAATCGGTTGGCTGCCCCCATTCACCATCTCATCCAATGAAATGACACTAACGCCTCCCCTCAGAAGCATTCGCACTTCCCGCAAGAGACAAGTAAAATACACTTGTCACGTATGCGACAAGACCTTTGCCTTGCCCCAGCATCCCCGTCGGCATCGCTTGACGCACTCTAACGCAAAGCCGTTTCATTGTCCGGTGTCGGGGTGTAGATATCATGCGAAGGGCTTTTCGAAAAAAGACAACTGCTTGCGGCATTTGCAAAGAAGTCACCCTGATACTGGCGGGCGGGATCGCAGGTGCATGGACGGGTGACAGTGGCTCGGCGCACAAATCTTGCAAGCACTAGCGCGTTGTCCAATGCTACGTGCAGGTCTGTTGGCGTTTCCTGAATGGCAAGACGAAGCATCAGTCCTCTCTGCTGGTCAGGGTCCTGAATCAGTGCACACTGTGGAGATGCAGACTTGGATGCGAGATCAGCGAGGCGAGAGACGATATTGGGATCCTGCGAGAGAGACGGAGACTTGTGGTTGTTGACTTGGGAAGCGGTGTGTGAGGATTGGACATTGTACCGATCGGCTTCAGCAAAAGGGGCGTAGCATAACCACTGGGAGACGGGAATGCATGCTAGAACGTAGACATTAAAGGCTCAAATTCTAATGCGGGTGCGTGTAGGTGCCAGTCTGGTCAATATGTATATTCGAAGAACAATCCTCAAAGCCAAGATGATGTCGCTTACCTGTTACAAAGATCATACCACGACACGCCACTCGGCACCCCTCTCACCCCTGGTCCTGACCCGATAATCCATCTTTTCTGTGCGATGCTTGACTGTCCAGTGCAAATTGGGATTACGCTCCTGCACAGCACGATACGTGCCTAGATTCATCCTGATCTTCTTGATCCATTCATCTGAATTATGAGGTTGAACGCGGACCTTGATCGGCCACAGTTCGAGGATCCACCAGCCTTTTGCATCGACTAGTTGATCGTTGACTTTCTGTAGAGCGTCGAAGTAGTCTTCGACTTGCTCCGGCGTCCAGTGCTCGTGCAAGGTCGACGAGCGCTTCTCTGAGGTCATTTCTTTGTAAATCTTGAGGTGCTGCATGCCGCCCTCGTCCAACTTGTCGACTGGTTCGAGGAGAGATGAGCGGCGTTCGATGGGCCCAAGGAGGCCTTTGTGGTATCGGTCGAGCATATCTGGTGGCGGAGGACCTGATGGCACAGCAAGTCGGCTATATTTAGGCCACATGGTGTGGATATCCAAACCTTCATCAGCCAGCTTGTGCGACTTAAAGATGATGCCCGTGTTACATTCGAAACATTGTCTGATCATCCATCGCAATGGTATTTGTGCCAGCTTGTGCCGAACCTCGTTCTTAACAGCTCCTCCTCCGACATCCGCATGACATCCTGTAAACCAAACCTCGTGGACATTTGTATCGAAGACGTCATCTCCCTCAGCTGCCACCGTGTATTGTGCCCCGAGAGAATCTTTCTTGCGGTATCGGCAGACTTTGAATTTGGCTCGATGTTCGTCCAAGGCCATTGCGTGTCGGAAGTATTTCGCGCGGTGAGTTGGGGTACTGCTAAGAGGCAACTTGCGCGGGAAGAAGCCAACAGATGCGACACTGTCGAAGACACCGACGAAATAAACAGAGACAGAGATGCAGAAGGTCTTCTTGAACTCTTGACTCATTTTCCAGCCCTCAGGTGTATCGTCCTTGTAGTATTTGTATGCGAATTGCTGTACATCTGTTAGCAAGCTGCTCAAAGCCTTTGTAAGAACAAAGTCGGCAATCAGAAGTCCTCGTCTTTCCTATCGATCTCGTTGGAGATCGCTCATGCGTAGTGGTGGTGTCTCTCGTGCGAAGATGCTAGTCTGAGCCATGGTGTGTGCAGATGGTCAACGACATTGTCCTCGAGCCGCAGAGACAGTGCAAAGCAGACGCCCGTCGAAGAATGGGCAGGGTAATCCTTCGTGCATCGCGCCACATCACGAAAACATGAAGCAGTGCAGTATACGTACCACCTGGGACTGGTTGCCTGATGGAAGAAGGCCGACTTTGTGAAGCATCCCTCCCAAACATCGAGCAGTGTATGCTCCCCGTGAGAAGCCAAACAAGCAGATCTTATCACCCTCCTTGTAATTGTCCTGTATAAAGGCGTAGGCATCTCTAATGTGTACACCGAGCCCAGAGCCAACGGCCATGTCGAGCCCAGCATTGAGGCCGTTAGTCACTCCACCTCCATCGTAGGTTCCTATGCCACTCTGATAGTATGTGACCTGATCGGGACTTGACTTTTTCAGGGTAGAGACAAAATGAACAATGTTGCTGTTATCGGCATCGAACTGAGGAGTATGTTAGCGGCATGTTGGAGTTCCAGCTTGACATGACCGACCTGGTCTCCAGTACCGTCAAGAGCGATGATGATGTTCTTGCCCGTCGGCTCGTATGCTTGAGCATCTTTCACAGCTCTGATCTCCCGTGGGATCTTGATGGGCTCGATGGAAGGTGAAAAATCGTGAGACATGCCTTCAGTCGTTGGAGTGGCGTAGGTAGAATTGGCATAAGCAGAATCTGAGCCATAAGGCCCCGTCATCTGTTCAAGACCCATTGTTATGCAGTAGGCAGGGTGAGACTATTGACCAAGGAAAGCGTTGAGGGGGCGGGCCAGCTGGAGAAATTAGAGCACCACAGGCAGCTGTCTCCGCGCAGTGACACGCCCCGCACGACCGGGAGAGATGTATTGGTGAGAAGACAATGTCTTAAAACAGGACGGGCTCTTGATGAGGGTGATGCATGGCGGGAGTAGGATCAACAAGAAGCAGGGAGCAGCGGGTCGCAACGCTCGCGGTTCCTCACCTTCCGCGTACCACCAACCGAGTTCGCCGCACTCATGCTTTGCACAACAACCAATTGAGGAGTGCTTGTAAGCCAACCGATCGACGAAGTGCAGTAGTCCAGGTGGCAATGCATGAGATCTGCATGTTCTCAATCAAATGTGGACAACGCAGGAATTATCACGTGAAAGCATGCTCTGCACCAATGCATGTGAGCTCTGAAGCTCCGCATACATGATCGCATGTTTGCTCATGTGCTGTGATCGTCAGCCGCGAGAAGCGGCGGCCTTGAAGATGTTGTAGTTCGGGAAAAGAACCGTCGTCGTACTGTACTTGGATGGGCAGCGGCATCACTGGCACGCCGGAACGCAGTCATTGCGTGGCGCGCTCAGTAATGCAGGTTCTTGCCATGGTCATATAGAGGTCCAGGCTGTATCGGTAGCAGTGCATAAGAAGCCGTGCAAGCCACGTAGGTAATCGTCCACCATCTTCTGCATGATCGACGGATTCGGCGCAGTACAGTTGCATTAAATTATCGCGCTGCAATGCGACTGCAGTCTTTGAGCTGGCTGTCTGTCCAAAAGGTGTAGACGAGATTCCATTCTCCACATCGTTGATCGTTTCTGTCAATACGAGCAAGGAGCGGCTGGGTGCTTATCCCACGAAGTCTAAAATCTGCCTCGTCTTGGCACCTCTTCTGTTTCCAATAAATGCTAATATGGCCCGCCCAAATACTTTCTTCCTCTAGCATCTTCGTGCGGCAGCAACTACGGAGCGCTGTGAGTGTCGTAATCCAGGCACGTGTTGCTCTCAATCTACTAAAGAGTGCGAAATGATGATACTGTCGCGTCTGTGACAGGCTCACGAAACCCTTCAAACCCGCGTACACATGACGCCCTTGGAAAGATATGTGGCGCAGGCGGCTGCGGTGAACTTTTCGTTATGTACCTCTTGCTTCATTCAGACCTCTGACTTAATTCTGCAGACTGCCGGTCTTGACTTGTTCCATGGCCGGAAGTCTGATTGGAGTGCCATCTGCCCAATATTTCGCGGCTGTAGCATGAACTCCCTTGCTGGAGCATGACCAGACTTTCTGCTGCTCCGACTGCCGAGCCGGGGTTCTTCGTGTTCCTGAAAACGTGACTGTGCATTCCGATCGAGACGGTGTGTTACATCCTTGTCACCAACTTCGCGGCAAATCTGTGGCCTAGAATCACGATCGCTCCACGCAATGACTTCCTGTGGTGTCAATATGCAGCACTGTCCATCGTGATCGTACATGTGAATAATATTCTCACGGAAGCCTCGGTGCTATATCCAGTCGTGTTCAGCGCCAGATGACAAGTGACTCTTTGTCCGTGATACAACGTCAAATGACGAGTCGACGGCAGTAGTTTGGCCAATGCTAGGACACAGCGGCATCCGCAAGACTTCATCGATGGGACCAATTAGCACATATCTCGGTGCAACAACAAGACGGAAGCTGACCGGTCGCTCGTATGCGCTTTGACCCTGGATCTCGTATTGCTATAGAACTAAGGCGGACCGCGTCGTGGCAATACAGCCGGCCCATCTGACCTCTTTGAACTTGCAGACTCTGGTCTTTTGGCTATTGCGATATCACTCTGATCCTGGAAGAACATAAAGTAAAAGACGTGGCTGGCTTTGTCTAATGTCAATGCAATTGATTCCCGGTCTCACTTTCCAAATGACCATACTATTCATTCAGCGATCGCACTCCACAACTCCAGGATTGGAGGTTTTCGACCATCAGCTGCCTTTGTCCTCGCCCTCATGATCATGCATCGTCGTCGCCCCTTTCAGATACGCATCACGACGCCACGGGTGATCCTCTATGCATCAACAAAGTACCATACACAACATACGTCTGAAACGCATTTGGCCCATTGAGCGTGCCCCTGGTCCTGGACTAAGCCCATTGGAGAGATGGTTCATGGTGTCCAAACCAGCATATTAGTCATCCAAGATACGAGAGAGCTCCATGTCGCCAATGAGAACCATTACCTTCTCTTCAATTCCTTCGAGAATGAGGCGGCCTCCATTGGGATCCAATGACACCTGACATACCGTGGACCTAAACACTACAAGGGAAACCGTCTGGCTCGACATTCAATCTTTGCATTACCGGCGGGGCCGGGCCCTTGCGCTGTATACACCGATTATCCGATCGAGAATGTCGCCATGTTCAATCTGGATTGAGAGACGACTATAAGTGCTGGCTTGGGGCATTTGCGGATGCTGTGCGGCTCCTCGACCCCTGATGTGTTGTTCGTAAGATTGCTGTTGTAGGATCGCAAGCCATGGTCATGATGTTCGAGTTCTCTCGTCAATGATATGAGCTCCATGAGTAGTGGAAGCACTGCGGCAAAACATCATAGCAAAATTCACAAGCCGTGCAAAAGATTTGCCGCCTGCTGCTTGACCTTCGCGTGCACAATGGGACTCACGCTTTAAGTCTGCACTGTGCGTTGCGAACGGGCTTTAGTCTCCAGCTTTAATGGAATGTTTCTATCATGCAAGTCGTGATAAATTGACGTGAAAAGAGCGTTGATCTGCGAAGAGCAGCATTTGCTGCCGTTGCAGGGCGCTGTTTCTGTACTGGCGACTCCGAACTTTCGTCGACGGGGAAGAGTCTGATGCTTGTTGCGCGATTGACCTCAAATGCCGTGTGCTGGGGTCTTTGAGGTGGGATTACTACTGTGAGCAGAACCGTCGGGGTGTCGAAGTCGGAAGTCCGTGCCACACCTCATTCTTGGCGCAGCAGAGAGGCACGTTCTCTGCCTCGAACCGCTGGCTTCGCACTGTCTCCCACACAGTCATGCAGTGAAGTGCCGCCATGCTCTATCCGAATTCCGATACTCGAATGACGATGACGCTGACAGCAGTGGACAATATAGCGATGGCATCTGCCCACCGAGCCGCGGCCCTCTCGATAGAACCGGCGGGCGCATTTTCGTGCACGCTCATCACCTCACCACGGGTTGGCACCAGCCAGCAACAACGGGATGCACTTCGCACGCCAGATCAATGACAGACCACCGCCTCAGACGAGTGGGAGGCCGATGACGATGAAGAATTGCAAGCGTGCGCTGGATAAAGAAGCAGATGGTCCGCCGTCTGTGTGCGACCCACCCCTTGTGAGTCTGGTGGTACTAGGAAATGGTCAACGTCACAGGTGAAGCGATACAAAAGCTGTTTGAGCGTGGGTCGACGGCGACCTTGACAAGCTTGCTTTGCCCCTGAGAAGCGTCGCGAGGCAGACGGCCGGACCAAACGTACGGAGCGACACCAGAGAGCTATGATCAGGCTGCTCCTCAGAGTCTTTCGTGTTCACGGATCCAGACGTACAGGCACTGTGCACCGCATCTGTATGCTATCGCTCGCTCAGCAAGGTCATTGACTGCCATTCCCACGGCAAGGGGAGCGAGAGCTGCAAGCCTCGTTTCCTCCAAGTGAGTGTGCGAATGTACTGGGAAGGTAAGCCGATCGGGAGTCTTCGAGGGGATAAGTACTTCCTCTTCTATCTACCATGCTATCCATAACAGTCCTCTCAACAAGCTGCGATCGGACGACGCGTGCCAATCACACGCTGCAGAATTAACAAACATCTTTTGATGCATGTAAAAATCCGGTTTTGCTTAAGAGGGAAGAAGGGAGATGGCACGACCAGCCTAATGTGCGCCGAGCATCGTCAAGAACTATCCAGTCCTCTGGTTGACAATCGACGTACGTGTGAATGCTAGATTCCGCGCGAACGGGTCTTGAAACGAATACAGATACGTCGCGGCGGCGAGGTCGATCTCATTTGCAAGGCTTCATACAACCAGCTGGAGGACCAAAGCCGTCTTCGACTAGAGCGCAGACTGCTCTCTGTACTGGTGCCGTCAGATCGACTCTGTGCTGGAAGCTTCGGCAAGTCTGACAAGTCAGGACCAAACCCTACCTTGGGACGACGAGCGGGGTGTTAACACAGAGCTCGGCTGAAGATTTGCTTGCGTCAGCCAGACCTGACACCACCAGAGCCGGTGTCGGTCGAGGCGCGCAGACCGTACGGCGCTGCTCGCGCATGCCGCGTGGAAAGCATTGCACGCGGGCTGCGCTGCTTCGACCGTGCGAGATGCCTTGCGCATGAAGCAACCAACACGGCGTCGACGAAGGAACGATACATCGGTTGAGACGGCAAACGTTGCATGGAGCCAGCTGATTCGCCGGAAGCTGGGGCAAGGTACGCGCCAAGCAAAGGCTCTCACGCTCCTTGACCACGACGACAACAAGACAAAGCGGCGGGTAACACGAAGCAATATATACGACGAGTATCGAGCCGCGCGTTGCACGCTCCTGTCGCGCTTTGAAGCGAAAGCAGGGCGTGCTTGGTTGCCGAATTCACATTTTCCGCCCAGATTTCGTCACAACAGGCCGTCGTCCGTGCGCCTCAAAAGACGCTGCGTTCCTCTTCCTCTCTGATTTCGTCCCAACTTCACCACCAGCATCATCACCACCAAACACAACGCGTCTCAACGCATCGCCTGTGCATCCTGCGACGCCTCCCGCCGCCATTCTCCGTAGCCGAGCACCGTTTGCATCGCGATAGAGTCTTCATACGCGTTCCGATTGTCCGACCATCGCGTCGCAGAACCTGCTAGTGCCAGGCCCCGCGACATATTGGGTGAAAACTTTTGCTGTCATGGCGGACGAGGCGCCAGCGACATCATCTGCCGAGGGGCAATTGGTAAGCCATGCCGTCGCGTCTTCGCCCAACGTGACTTCGTCGCTGAGACCTAGCCAGCCTGGTGCTCCCATCGCCAACCCAACTGAGCCCTCCACCGCGGCGCAAACCAATGGCGACTCGACCGCGACGGAGGCCAAGAAGGAGGGGGACACGGATGACGGCGGGGACGTCAAAGCAGAGGCCGCTGTCGTCGAGGGCGACAAAGCGCCAGAAGCCGAGGCGGAATCTGGAGAGCCTGCCAGTGATGGCACACCGGCTGGCCTCAAGAAGGAGAAGCGGAAGTCTGTGGGAGGCGTGCCCGAACACAAGAACAAGAAGCTCAACAAGAAGAAGTCGATGCCCACACTCCGCCTCGACTGCAAGCCAGGCGAGTACTACTGGGCGCGTCTCAAGGGCTACCCACCATGGCCATCGATTGTCTGCGACGAAGAAATGCTCCCCGAGTCCCTCCTGGCGACGCGCCCCGTGAGCACAGCGCGTCCCGACGGCTCCCTCCGCGACGACTTCAAGGAAGGAGGGAAGAACGCCAAGGAGCGCACCTTCCCCATCATGTTTCTGTACACAAACGAGTTGTAAGTCACGATTACGTCTCTGCTAACGATGGCGCTGCCTACTGACCATTCCCTCACAGTCAATGGATGGTCAACACCTCGCTGTCGCCCCTCGACCCCGAAGAATGCCTGACCCTTCCCAAGGCCAAGATGACCAAATCTCTTGCAGAAGCCTACAAGGTCGCCGCAGAAGGGCACGACATTGACTACTTCAAGGACCTATTGAGACAGCATCAGAGGGAAACGGAAATGATGAACCAGCAGCGAGTGGAAGATGAAGAGCGCAAACTGGCAGAGGCCGCCGCGAAAGCTGAAGCGACCGAGAACGACGAGGCATCTGGCAAGGCAAAGAAGAAGAAGGGCCCACGCAAGAGCAAAGCCGCAGACGGGGAAGTGGAAATGGAAGACGCCGACGCGCCTAAATCGACTAAGAAGCGAAAGAAGACAGAGGAGAGCGATGCGGATGCCAAGGTACGTTTTCAGCAGTCCTTCGATAACCGACAAATGCTGACACGGCAATAGCCGAAAAAGACACCAAAGATCACTAAGCTCAATGGGCCTAAGACACCCAATGGTGATACTTCCTCGACGAAGAAGAGCAAGCCTAAGAAGAAGGTTGTAAGCGCACCAAAGAGCGATGAAGAGGAGAAGCCACAGATGACCGAAGAAGAGCGACTCGCCCAGCGCGAGAAGGCGGTCCTGTATCTTCGCCATCGTCTGCAGAAAGGCTTTCTGTCGCGCGATCAGGCGCCCAAAGAGGACGAAATGGCGAGCATGGCCGAGTTTTTCACCCAGCTCGAGGGCTACGAGAACCTGGAGCCGTCCATCATTCGTGTCACCAAGATTCACAAGGTGCTCAAGGCCATCGTCAAACTTGCTTCCGTGCCAAAGGATGATGAGTTCAATTTCAAGCAGCGCAGCTCCGCCATGCTCGAAGTCTGGAACAAGCGCCTGGAGGCTGATGGAGAGGGATCTGCAGGCGCAGGGGACAAGCAGAAGTCTGCCGCACCAGCAGAGAAGCCAAAGACCAATGGCGAAGCTACGTCTGAACCGTCCGCAAAAGCCGCTCAGACGCCAGCACAAGAACACGCCAAGGATATCGGCGCGGCTGGGACATCAGCAAAGGAAGCAGAGGAAGGAGCTGCGAAGCCCGTGGAGGGAGTGGAAATTGAAATGCAAGATGCGGAGGCTTCAGAGAAACCAGCGACAAGCGAGACGGAGAAGGCAGCAGACTCGAACGCTGACAAGATTCAGGAGAAGCTCGAGGCAGCGGAGCCTGAAGAGCCGGCCGCAGCGTCGGCTTAGGGTGTTTAAGGCGCGGAGTCGCGAATGCGATCAATCTGAGCCGGTCTATATGGGAGCGCCAAGGTGGCATAGACCACCGTAATGGTCCAGCGCTCGACGGAACCGATGCGCCTGGGTGAATTTGCTGGCGAATTTGAGAAGCGCCAATGGCAACGTAGTATTGCTCCTGTTGTGTGTTGGCAGGTGGCGCCTTGGGGCGCTTGGGCACCGAGATGGAGAATGAGTAGTTGAAATACAATAGCAAGCATTGCCTACCAGCTTAACTACATTCTGGCACTTCCCTTTTCGTCACATCCATCTCCTACTCAACAGATCATGCGTGGACCAAGGCCGGACAGAAGGCGGAAATAAGCAGACGATCCCTCGGCTCCAGTCTGACGACATGCTTCCAGACCTCAGAACTCCCTACCGACTCCAATGCGTCTACATGGAGACTTGCTGAGCAACAATATTGATTCATCTCTTGACAACATCTGACTCTTCGCTCCTGCAGCAATTCTCGGGAACCTCGATTTGGTGTGCGCAATGGCAGCAAACACGGCCAAGCATGTCATTCGACGCGCTCAGCTCTACGGTACGCCCTGCTATTCGAGCTCTACATGAAAACAAAAGCTTCGAAAGGCACGTACAGCATTCAAGACACCACGACTAATCACGTTGATCAGTCCCTGGCTCGTCAATGCGTTTTCTCGAAAAGTCCCGAGGGATACAAGCAGTAGACAGCATCGCCTACGACCTCGAAGACAGCGTAACGCCCAACAAGAAACCCGAAGGTCGGCAAAATGTCCTCGAGATCCTCAATCGTGACCGCGCACCAGGCATTCGCGAACAAGCCGTCCGCATCAACGCCGTCGACTCAGGCTACGCTCTGGACGATCTGACGACCATCCTCAAAGGCAAACACCTCGACTGTCTGGTCGTGCCCAAGGTCGACGCGCCCAAAGATCTCCATTTCGTCACCGACGTCCTCCGACAAATGCTTCCTGACCGCCACGATCCCAAATCAGGCTCCTATGATCCCATCAAAATTGTCGCCCTGGTCGAAAGTGCCCGCTCCGTCATGGACCTCAACAACATCTGCAAAGCCTCTCCCTTCCTATCCGGCCTCACCTTCGCTGCAGAAGACTTTGCCATGGACTTGAGCATCACCCGGACCCCCAGCCTGGCGGAATTCCTCTACGCGCGCTCGGCCATCGTCACGGCTGCGCGCGCGCACAATCTCCCCTCCGCGCTCGACCTCGTTTCGACGACATTCCGCGGGGAAGAAGGGAAGAAGCAAATTCGCGAGGAGAGTGAGAATGGGAAGCGATTTGGGTTTAATGGGAAACAGTGTATCCATCCGGATCAGGTCTCCGTTGTGCAGGAGGTGTATAGTCCGAGTGCCAAGGAGACGGAGTGGGCGGTGCGGGTGGTGATTTGCGATAAGAAGGCGGATGAGCAGGGGAGGGGCGCGTGGACGTTGGATGGGAAGATGATCGATGCGCCAGTAAGTGGCAAGGCGAGGGCGATTGTGGCCAAGGCGGAGTTGTGTGGGTTTGACGTCGCGGCGTTGAGGGAGAAATTCAAGGATGAGGAGCCGCAGTAAATGGAGAGGTTTGCGACTCTGGTGACAGTACAGATATGTAATCGGAACGGAGATCAATGCATTCCAAATTATGGGCAAGCCAGACAGGAACCAATCGATGCATCTGTCCCTGCAACGATGTTCGTTTGCGATTCTACATCTAGTAGCCTCTACTCCTCCGCACCACGTTGATGAGCTTCTCTCCGCGCTCTCTGTGATCCAGATTCTGTTCAAGCACCTTAAACGTGCGCTCAACGTATGCAGCACCGTTTCCGCTGATATGTGGCGTTACGATGACATTCTCCAGGCCCCAGAGCTCGCTGTCCTCTGGCAGCGGCTCAGGATCGGTCACATCGAGAGCAGCGCCTGACAACGTCCCGTCCTTCAACGCTTCAATCAGAGCCGGTTGGTCCATAATCGCGCCACGAGCAATGTTCGTCACGAAAGCCGGCCTCTTGCCATCTTGACTGAGCACTTTGAACTCCTCCTTACCGAGGAAATGCCTCGTCTGGTCGGTCAGAGGAACCGAGACAAGAAGCCAGTCCAAGTCTTGCTTGAGGAAGTTGTGCAAGTTTTCCTTCTCCAGACCGGAATACCATCCGACCGGGATCTCGCCTTCTGGATCTCCAGTACCGGGCACGATGAACCCATTATCTTTCTTCTTCTCGGGCGTATCTTTTGGCGTGGCAGTGAACGCCACGACTTCCATGCCCATTGCCTTGGCTACTCTTCCCACTTGTCTCCCGATCGACCCGTACCCAAGGATGCCGATCCTCCGACTGACCCAGTCTTGTACCTGGTTATACTTGCCGTTTGCTTTGCCGCCCCACTGTCGCTTCTTCTGCAGCTCGTAGAGCTCATTGTACCTGTGACTCTGCACCAGCCCAGTCATGATCACCCACTCTGAGATCTGCGGACCATGAATGCCGCTACTTGTCGTGATTATCACATCCGTCTCTTCATAAATGCGCGTATCCTGCATCTGGTTGCTCCCCGCGGAGACGAGGTGGATGAGCTTCAGGTTGGGCACTTCTTCGGGTTCAGGAAATGTAAACAAGGTGACAAGGATTGTCGCGGGCTCCCAGGACTCCTTTGGTACATTCTGACGAAGCTCTTCGACATCTCTTGTGTCGGACGTTTGTATGTAGTTAATGTCTAGGCCGGGAAACTTCCCGCGGAGGTGGTTTGTAATGTCCTTGGGCTCGGGAAAGGGAAGCACTGCAAGGAGCGTATCTTTTGCTGGACCTCCGCCCATCATGGAAGCAAAATGTACGGAAATGCAATGGGTTTATGACTTACAGATCTCGGCTTCGACTACCCCAGAGGGGTTCTTCTCTGCGAACATGGAGTGCTACAGAGCTTCCATGACGCGATACCGCCGCGCGCCGGAGATAGGCGAAGGAGAGACGTCGGAATGTCACTGGACCTGCACGTGACCCTTCTGAGATGGCTCAACAACAGTACGAACAGTAACGACTCTTTCTCCATGTACACAGACATCATGGCAACGGAGAGCACGGATCTGAGCCTAAGAACTGCATGCGAAACGATGTCGAGAAATCCTGAGGCTGAGCGTCTATCTCGTACTTCTCAACTCGTACCACCTGCAGTGGCCAAAGACATGGTTGCCTTCAGATTCGACTTGACATTGAGCACCGCCCTCGTGCTGCCGCAGCACGAGCGGGAGTGTTGTGCAGATCGCATGGTGCTTTCGTACGACTGCATATCCTATCTTGAGATTGCCGTCATTGCTCTCGAGAACAAACCTAACATCAGGCTCTGGTCACCCCGCAAGCAGGCCTGGAGAAGGCCGGTCCCTTGGACGATCCACCTCGGACAATCTCATCTTTGAACGCCTTAAAGCCGTATCGAAGCGCGACGGGGCGTCTCTGCCAGTCGGCGAGGCTGGACGTGGACCGCATTTTTGTTGAGTTGCTCGTAGAAATCACATCATCAAACGGCGCAGACGAGCAGTCATTGGCAAAGCATCCTACCCAATGCTGGCTCTCGTGGAGGAACTCGAGCGCAGACCGCCAGATGGGACGCCAGTAATAGTTCTAATGGCTCGTCGTCCAGGACTCGGCCGCGCCCGCCTATTGCGCTTCTCTGCTCGGGACTGGACTCCAATGCAGGAGATGCAAAGGCTTTATACGGTCGCTTCGCCTTGATCCTGGTCTCCGAACACCTGGAAGCCAATCTCCGCGTGGGGAATCTCGTGGCGGGACGAAGCCACCAGACCCGTCTTACCATCACCCATTGTGGCACAAACGGTTATCAGATTGCTTGATCAAGCACACCTGGACTACGGTTGTAAGTACGCACATTCGGGATCACCTTCGACGCGCGATCGCTTGAGACCACGTGTCATTGAAGCAGCTTCCAGATGGAGGCGAGGTTCAGGTCAGCTTGCAGAGTGCACTCGCGAGGTGCCTGTAAACCTTTGACAAACTCACCCACGTTTTTGCCAGGATCGTCGCTGCTACAGGGCTGTCGTATTCCACAGGACTGGGCAATATACCATGTCACATCAGGTAAGATATATTTTTCCCTGTGCTGTCGATATTGTAGCTCTAGGATGACGGTAGGACGTCTCTGGGGTTGGGAAATTCTACTCGAGAACCTCTTGCATCCTACCATCACAGCTGCAATGACACGGAGCGGGACGTTGTTGTTATCCTTAGGCTCGGTTTGAAAATCTCCTGCCGCAGAGGTTGTGACCTACACACAGACATTCGCACCGCGCGGGATTGCGATCGCTATGGGCTACAGCGGACATACGTCCGGGCACAATGTCGTGACTGTCGTGACTATTTTCACAGCCATCGCAGTGCTCTGCGTTCTGCTGCGTCTATGGACGCGCCTCTTCATCGCGCGGCAAGCTGGCCTTGATGATGCACTAGCGGCCTTCGCAGCTTGCCTCACCATCTTGCTGGGCGCTTGTATGTGCATGCAAGGTAAGTAAAAGTTGAATGGCTCCTCGTACAATGCCCCAAGCTGACGAACGACAGTCCGCTATGGCATGGGAAGACATATGGATACGCTCAGTCCATATGAGCTCGAGCGCGCCTTGATCTGGTTTTACGTGTCAATACCGACATACACGGCCGCTCTGGGAATTATAAAGCTGTCGATTGCATGGCAATGCGTACGAGTTTTCGGGCACATCGACTGGTTCCGGAAGGCTAGCATGTGGTTGATTGCGATCCTCACCATTTTCACAATCTGGACAGTGTTCATAAGCTTGTTCCTCTGTCAGCCAGTCGAGCATTTTTGGCGACCAAGGGAGAATGGGAAGTGTTTAAACAAGCTGGTAATCTGGTAAGGAATCACATCCCCTCACGAACAGACATTGTAATGCTCACACACAGATACTTCAGGTTCTTCATCGCCATATTTTCCATCGTCACCGATATCCTCACTGCTGTACTGCCACTGCCCGTGGTCAAATCACTTTCATTGCCCGAAAAGCAAAAGATCCTCCTCGGTTGCGTCTTTGGTCTCGGAGGGGTGGTCTGCATCTTCTCCCTGGTACGCTTTCATGCCTTATACGCCATCGCCGAAGCCACAGACATCAGCTACGAAAATCCCCTCGCAGCGCTGTGGGCGACCATGGAGATCAACATCGGTCTCATCACATGCTGCTTACCAGTACTCAAAGGCCTCGTCGTCCGATATTGTCCCAAATTGTTCGCAACCTTCGGCAGCACCGCCGGTGCTACTGGCGGACTTGGCGGGGCGTCGTACGAGCTGCGAGGTAGATCTCTGCAGACTATCGGGAGTGCCATGGGGATACGGAGTAAGTTTAGTGCTGGCACTTCCGTGTTTGAGAGGAAGTATGGAGCTGTCATCACGGCGATTGAGGCGGAGGGTGACGAGCAGGCGCAGGGCCGGAGGAGCAGTTTGCCACCCAGTCACGGGATTCAGGTGACGACTACCATGGAAATGCAGGAGGAGGCGAAGTGGAAGAGCATGATGCGGCCGCCGCGGCGGCATAGTGATGCTGAGAGTGACGTGGTGCCGTTTGCTGCTGTGTCGAAGGAGATGTAAAAACAAAGGGCGGTCGTACGGCTAATGAGGCGAAGACAGGGATATCTTATGCGTGATGAACGATAAACGGTAGTTTGTAATGAATAGCTCCAATAGTGGCTGGATCACCCCAATCAATGATTTTTCGGCATGAAATTCCCGCCGCTCGCAAAGCATTCGTTGTCGACAGTGACACCTCCGTTGCGCAGCATTTTCACACGCATAGTAGACCTGCCCTTCGAAATGTACGGTCGCGCCGCTTTACCTCACGGAAGCGGTGTTAGGATCCACCCAGATCACACTTGTTCTTGTCTTGATGGGCTGTGCCGGCCCTGTATGAAAGACCGCATTGCTGGATCCGGTGACCACAGACGACACATCAGTAGTCTTCGTGCCTGTGGTAGTGACAGGGACTACCATGACCGTCGATATTGTCTTTTTAGCTGGGCCTGTGGAGATTCTGGATGTTGAAGTCGACTGACACGATTGCGTCGCTTGATCATAGCCATCATCAGGATAGAAATATGGCTGCTGATTTTGTTCGTGCTGTCGAATGTCATAGACATCTGCGGGTCCGGCTGGGCAAAGATTCAGGACATCAGGATAGTGCACGTTGCCCTGGGTAACCTCATCGAACGTGTCGCAATACAGTTTCATGCTATGTCCTCGCACGTGTTCTTTCGATTTCGGGTCCCAGAAAAAGTCGCTGACGCATCTGCGTTCGTTCATCTTCCAATTTGCCTGGCGAATAGGTCAACCACTCGGGGCAAAAAAACCTCAGAGACATTTTGCTGACCTTATCATAAACATAAATCGGTTTACCGAGACATTGCCTATTCGGGTAGACCATGATGCGACAGACTCCATGCGTCGTGAGATAGATGTCTGTCCTTTGATTGCCGCAGCCATCTCTCCAGTCGCAGTTGCCATGAAATGCATTAGGCACGTACCACTTTGCCTTTCTGTCAGATATATAGATGTTGAAGGAGAAGCTATCAAATGAGTTGTCGAAGTCACGACAGAGGTCGATGTTACGTTCGGAAGTCAGTTTGGTCTTGCGACTTAGGGGGTATTGGCAGTAAGCGTCGTCATAGGTGAAGACATCGACCTGGAACGCTTCTTTCATTTGCTTGGGAGAGGTATCGGGCAACTGTGCGAGTGCGGTTCCACAGAAGTAAGCCCACAGAAGAGCCAGGAAGGAGGCATGTGTCGTCTCAAGCCGCATCGTGCAGCTCTCTTTGTTCGTCGGTATGACTATCGCTGGGTCTGTTCCAAGATTCCGAGATCGGTGGCCGTCGAGGTGAGATCAAATCGAGATTCCGCCTGCCACAGATTCGATGACTGCTCTAATCATTACGAGAGGCTTTGGAATCAAGACGTGATCGCATGCGAGCAGAAAGCTGGCGTGACATTTTCAGGTATCCACATTGACTTTTGGTACAGCTTGAATTCTCTCTTTCAATTTTGCGTGGCTGCGACGAGCCTCGTGGGTCGACCCGGAACACGTCTAGCCATGAGGTTCACAACCGCAATAGCATGCCGCAGTCTGGCGCCGTTAGAGCTTCTGTAGTTCTTGAGAGGGCTCTGGAAGCTATCGGATATGATGTCGAAGGACAAAGCACTACGGGCCGTAGAGGTTGGACTGAGGCTCAGACAGTGGGCGATTTTCCGTGTTACCATGGCCACTGAGCATACAGCAACAGCCAGTCCAGCAGTTCGGAGCTCGTAGATATCTGCGACAACATTTGTACCAACGCTGAACTTTGGGGAAATGACGAACACTGGTGATTCTGCGAAATTCAAAAGGAAGTGAACATAGTGCACGTGAAGTCGCGACAGGAACGCACGGACATCCCTCCGATGATAACGACCCAAGCAGCTACATTTGGACATACTTCACTCTCCCGCTCCCCTCTCCGCTGCGACGTCTTCACAATGGCTGCTGCACCCGGTCCGCGATCAGAGCTACCTGGACTCGACACTGCGCCCGATGTGTACGAGACATTCCCCGACGACGAGACCACCGCAAGCACAGCCGGAAATCGCTCGTCTCCCCCACTTCCCTCGGAAACATCAGACACAAGTGCCGAAGAAGATGACGATGAAGACTATGGCATCAGCAGACGGCGGCTGCACGTGAGCGGTGCGAGGCTGCGCTTCGGCGAGCAAAGTCGGGCTATCGAAACACGAGGCGCGGACTTGAGTGATCGGGTCGACGGCCGACGGAAAGGATACCGTGTCAAACGCGGCGGGATTGTGCGAGATAGGGATGATACCCTTGAAGACAGAATCGCACGACTGAGACGAGAGGTTGAGGAGTGTCGAGCGGAGGCCGAGGCAGAGAAAAGGCAGAGGAAGGCAGAAGCACAGGATGAGGAAGATGATGATGACGCTGGTCACGTCGATGCGGCGGAAAAACTCTGTGAAATGCTTGCAGAAGCGCAGCTGCCTGAGAAGGCTCGAAGGAAGAAAGGTCACGAGAGGAGCAATAGCGACAATATCTTCCATGATGCACCTGCAACAGCTCTGGATGATACTAGCAGTGGCCAGGATGGTGAAGCAGGAAGTGAGCAGATGCTCACTCAGGTTTCTGCGTTCGACGTCAGACTCGCCGCACTGGAGAGATCGCTGGGCATATCCTCGTTAGACTCGATCACGGACGCGGACGCAACTTCAACGCCTCTCTTGCCCACACTGACGCTACTGGATCACCAACTTGCAAGTCTGACCACCGCGACATCTCTAAGCTCCCTTGAACAGGCCTCGTCCCGGATACAGAAACTGAAGACAGAAGCACAGAATTTGAGCCAGCTGCAAAGGTTCGCTGTCAGCTCGAAAGGTACCCCGGAAGGGTCAGATGATGAGGAGAGCGAAGCACCGCCGCTCCTTTCTCCCGAAGATATGAAACGACTCGAATCATTGTACGCGCTGCTGCCGAGGCTTCAGTCGCTATCTCCGACCGTGCCTGCATTGATCGAGCGGCTCCGATCTTTGCGCACGCTACATACTGCCGCTGCGGATGCCAGTCAAGACCTCGACGATATTGAAGCCAGACAGGCGGACATGGACAAGGAGCTGAGGATGTGGCGAGAAGGTTTGCAAAAGGTGGAGGAAGCCGTGAAGCAGCACGGTGAGGCGAACGGGAGAAATGGAAGCTTTGTCAAGGGCTGGGTGGACGATTTGGAGACGAGAGTGAAGGCTCTGGGGCGATGAGGGGACTTGGAGAATGCCATGGGTGCTCTTTAGCATCATCAAGGTGCTCCTAGGCCCTGCCCAAGACGCGGAGCATCCGCAAAATTTCGCACAATACACCCGACAGGATAGATTGGACTTCTCGCTGCGTCGGAGTTTCCACACAGCGGCAGGTGGTGCTCGATAAGTGGTTTCGATCTGACTGTGCTGAAGAATGACGACTGTTCTGGCTCGCCACTCGCCAATGGCGTATCGGCTGCTCTACACGCTTGCGGTATTTGATCGATTGCAGTATTGTTGGGAAAGCCGCATTGTGGCGCTTCGCGCATCAAAACGCCACGATGCGGGCGATTCTGGTGTTTGTGCGCCGGTCGCGGTAGTGTATTTTAAAATCTCTGCTCGTAGACATGGATCGACCCCGGTCGGTGGAGGACACGAGGTTGATCTACGGCTGACAAGAACACAGGCCAGATGGCGCCACTCATTATGCAAGGTCCGAATGAATCGACCTACCAAGCCCGACTCTTTGAAGTCTGGCCTCACAAGCAGCCCACAATACGACTCTCGTGATGCGCTGTCCTGCTCTTCTCGCCTTTGCCAGCACGGTGCTCAGCGCAGCGGTGTGGGAGACACTGCCGCCAACCCCTGCCCTGCCGGCTCCTATCAGTGAAGCCCGAATCCCCATCAACGGCGTGCAGCTGTGGTCGCAAAAGTACAATGAGGCTGCTGGCGGCATCCCGATTGTCTTCCTCGCAGGCGGCCTAGGCTATTCCGCTTACTTCGGATCTGTCATCTCCATCGTGTCCAAGAAGCACTATGTCATCGCTGTCGACCGCCGAGGTCACGGACGATCTACCTACCTTCCTACCGACTTCACCGGATTCGAGGAATTTGCCAAGGATACCGTCGAACTCCTCGCGGCGCAAGGCGTCACGAAAGCGTATTGGCTTGGCTGGAGTGATGGCGCCATCACGACCTTTGCCGGTCTACTCGACCCGGAGATAAACCTCACCATCGAAAAGGCTTTTTGCTTTGCTGGGTCGCAGAGTCCGTCTGATACGAATGCGACTTTCGGCAATACTGCCATCTTCTCCGAGTTCGTGTCGCGATGTGCGACAGAATACTCGCAGCTTCAGCCTCAGGCCAATTTCACGGACTTCGCGCTCAAGGTGCAGGCGCTCGAGAATACGCAGCCGAATTGGTCCGATGAGAAGCTGGCTCAGATCGATGGAAACAAGGTCACGATCGCTGGAGCGCAGTATGACGAGGCTGTGAAGAGGGCGGTCCCGGCACACCAGCACCGCCTAATCAAGGGGAGCAAGTTCGTGGAATTCAAAGATGTCAGCCACTTTGCGCCTCTGCAGGACCCGGAGCAGTTTGCGCAAGCTGTGGAGGACTGGGTCAGATGGTAGGGGAATGGAGCGCGGACACGAAAGAAGCACAATGACGCCGAGGCCATTTCGAGGCCCACTCGATATCTGCAGTTTGGGGTCGCGCGGCGTAGGCAGAATTTCTTGTGTTCATGTGAACCAAACCAATTCCCCTCGAGCGCGCGGTCTTTCTATAGTCCTTGTAGCAGTCTGTCGCGCACGGCCAGTGGAACCCAGACGATACATGAACAGGATCCGATCATGCTGCATAAAATGCCCCTCGGGTGTACTAGTCGAAGTTGGCGAAAAGGGTGGCATACCGTCTCGAGCCAGACCGACGCCCGTGTTGTGCGTGCCTCGGCCCAGTGGAGCTCTGCTGATGATGCACGGGCAATGCGAGAGATACTAGATATATCTCGTCACATGGGCGCGAAAATGTTCCGGGAGTGGAGGGAATGCCTTTTGTCCCGAGCAGCCGCCGTTGTCCCAATTTCTCGACGCGAGTGAAGCTGGCAGAGAGTGTGTCAAGTGAGCAGCAACTGAGAGACGCACGCTTCGTCTCCACAGCCCCGAAACGCGCCTTCCGCGCGTGGACCCTTCCTTGCCGCCGCAGCCCCAGGATTGAAAACAGCCCACTTTTAGCTCGTCCCGCCAATGTCAGCTCCACCAGAAATCAACACCTCCACCGCCACCACCACCAACCTCCCCATCCCCACACGTCGACTTCAGCAACTTCGAGAGCAGATCAACATGGGGTCAGTGGAACAACAGGTGGCTTCGGCCTTCACCAAGGATGTCGTGCCGCTCGCACCAGAGGATCCGCTATTCGGACTGATGGCCGCCTACCGCAAAGATTCAGATCCCACAAAGATTGACTTGGGAATTGGTGCATACCGCGATGACAACGCGAAGCCATGGGTGCTGCCCGTCGTCAAGCAGGTGAGTATGGTCGGACACGCAACAACAGCGGTCAAAGGTGGCGACGTTTCAAGGAGCATCGATACATGGTCAAATGAAGAGCAATCGAGTCACATTGTCGGCGTTCACATTGGATGAAAAAGCGCATTCCGAGGAACTGCCTATAGTCGGATCACTGTCATTAAGCAGAGCGCAAATCAGCTGACATCGCTTCCAGGCAGACGAACTCCTCCGCAACGACCCCGACCTCAACCACGAGTACCTTCCCATCGCCGGTCTCCCCGACTTCACTTCCGCCTCGCAAAAGCTCATCTTGGGCAAGTCCTCGCCCGCGATCGCCGACAAGCGTGTCGTCTCCCTGCAGACCATCTCCGGCACCGGAGCTGTGCATCTCGGCGCATTGTTCCTTGCCAAGTTCTACAATCCAGCAATCGCAGAGGCGAAGGCCGTCTACGTGAGCAACCCGACATGGGCAAACCACAACCAAATCTTTGGTAATGTGCAGCTGCCAGTAAAGCAATATCCATACTTCAGCAAGCAGACCAAGGGTCTCGACTTCGAAGGCATGATTGGTGCGATCAAGGATGCTCCAGAGGGTAGTGTGATTCTGCTCCACGCATGTGCTCACAACCCTACTGGTGTGGATCCAACACAAGAGCAGTGGAAGGAGATCTCCAAGGTCATGAAGGCGAAGAAGCATTTCCCCTTCTTCGATACAGCATACCAGGGATTCGCCTCAGGCTCCCTCGCACAGGATGGCTGGGCGATCAACTACTTCATTGAGCAGGGATTCGAGCTCGTGATTGCACAGTCGTACGCCAAAAACTTTGGCCTTTACGGAGAACGTGCAGGCTGCTTCCACTTCGTCACATCGCCCGGCCCGAGCGCCGCAGAGACTACGCAACGCGTGGGATCGCAGTTGGCCATCCTCCAACGCTCTGAGATCTCAAATCCACCTGCGTATGGTGCCCGCATTGCATCACTTGTCCTCAATGATGACAAGCTCTTTGCTCAGTGGGAGGAGGATCTCCGCACCATGTCTGGGCGTATCAAGGAGATGCGTGCAGCCCTGCGATCACGTCTCGAGGAGTACAAGACCCCTGGCACGTGGAACCACATCACCGATCAGATCGGTATGTTCTCTTTCACTGGCCTGTCGGAGAAGCAGGTCGAGAAGCTGCGCAGCGACTACCACATCTATATGACCAAGAACGGTCGTATCTCCATGGCTGGCCTCAACACGAAGAACTTGGAGTACTTCGCCAAGTCGGTCGACGCTGTGGTGCGCGAGACTTCGTAAACTGACTTTGATTCTCTCTTCGAAGACCTTTGTGATGAGAAATGTGATGAGAGCATGAAAGGGTACGAGCACTTGCAGCACGGCTGTATTAGACGAACAGGGCCAGACGCCCTATTTCCACCACCAAAGCATAGCTGTAGAACAAAAACTGTCCGTTGACAGAGTCCTGTAATCGCTCTTGTCATCTTGCAGACTGAGATACCCACATCAAGCACAATCAGCCCTATCGGCCATTCATCGCCTTCCCTCCCAGGTAAATCAACCTCAAGCAAATTACATTGCTCACCCACCAAGCCACTCCCCTCAACAGTGCCACTCTCGCGTCGGTAATAAACACATACGCCAGCACATACGCCACCCTCGCCCACGTATACGCCGCGCCTGTCCAGTTGATCGTCTCCTTTGGCAAACCCGCAGTATGGGCGAACAACAATGCTCCAACAAACAACGGGAAATGCTCGACGCTGTTCTCATGCGCAGACTGCACGCGAATGATCTGATTCAATTGTTTCTGCGTGAGTTTGCCTGCTGCGACGGCGCGGGGGCCGTATTTGGACAGGTCTTCGCGCGGGGAGACTTGGTGGTCGAGTTTGTGGTAGGTTTTCCAGGGGCGCGTTGAGATGAGGGCGTAGGCGAAGAGGAAGTGGAAGGTGAGGTAGCTGGATGTGAGGGAGGTGGTGGTGGTGGTGGTGGGGTGGAGGCCGAGGAAGGCGAGGATTGGGGTGGACATTTTGAGGGAAGCCTGTGGGGGTTTTCCCCTTGGATCGGTGAGGAATGTTGTGAGGTGGAGGAGAAGGAGAGGGAGAGTGTTGATATGGCTTGTGGGTTTGGTTGACTAGTTGGAAAATGTTTCTTGGTTGCCTGAACTTCCAATCCTACCGGGCGTAACTTTTAGGCGTACACGCTGGGTTTCGCCAAAGATAGCGGAATTGCCAAAATTCGCTTCCGATGCGTCGCATTTCTTCGACTTCTTCTTGCGCACGCTATATCTAATATTATAGTCTAAAAATATGCTACATCGCTCACTAAATTATATACCATCTTTCTACTTCTTTTTAATACTTAAAGTCCGACTATTAATTAAGGATCTTTTGCGAAACCTAGTAGCATGCTGCCAAGCCAGCATCGAGTTCTGTCGTTCTCGCGCCAATTACATGCATGAGTCTTTCGCAAACGAGGAGGACAGAAAGCCACATCCGTGTTTAGATGTCATCGGTCATCCCGCCGCATGGCTCTGGCCTTTCACGTGAGAGATTTTCAAACTATCCGACTTCTGCACATCCGAAGGCTCGGAGATTTCAAAAGACAGCGCATGCTGAAGCGACTGTTGAATTGCTCGATTGCGCTGCATGGCTGAAAGCCTACACAACTCCACAAGCTTCCAAGCAATGAAGCCGAGATCTGTTCGTGAATCTGACCAGTTCTGCGCACCACGAGTGCATTAGCAGAGCCGGGAAACATGATCTACTGTAGGCAGAGCCACCAAAATCACAAGACTTCAAGCGGGATTCGCGACCTCGGCGCTTGCTTGTGAAGTCGATCTCCATCGGACCGTCATCCTCAACTCGCCGACGTGCATCCAGACTCTGGCGTCAATCCCTGCTGACGCAGCATTACATAGGAGGTACGACATCGCGAGACCGATGCGATCGACACTTCTTCGGCGTCGGCGCTCACGCACCGCCGGACACGCACAGCATTAAGGGTCCTCACGCATAGGGATCTCACTCGTCCGAAGCCGAGTCGCATTTGGGCAGTAGTCACTCGTGGACTGGCGCTGGTCGGCTCGACTGACATCACCAGCCACCGCGCTTCGTCCGGAGAGAAGTCCATGTCGGGACCGGCTGCTCACATTTTGGCATCGCCTAGTGGCTCGCTGGAATCGGATCTGTGAGATTCTGGCAGGGCAGCATTGTTCTGGTCGCCGCTGGACGTTACGGACCGGCTTACTCGTAGCTCGCAGGGCTGGCTATGCGGCACACTTTTGATTTCATAGCATAAGATGATTGGCTTGCCCCTGGACGTGTCCGACTGCGGCTGCCCGTTCAAGACTAGGCATATAGTCAGCCCGACTAGACTTTTCGTGTCCCTTCCAAATGGCGTTGCTGACGATGACAGTATATATTTCAAAGATTCTACTGCTGCTACGACATCTCACAATGAAGAGCACTCAGACTTCAAGACAATCGGGTCCAACTCGTGATGTCTCGGAACATTGTTGATCGTGGAGTCAAAACGTGTCGAAGTTGCAGGTGAGTACCTTCTGGTCTGTATCTATGCGTTGTGTGAACTGACACAATTCAGACGTCGAAAGGTAAGGTGTGACCGAGCACGTCCCTGTGCAAGGTGTGCGGAATTGGGCTCTTTGGTAAGCATTTGAAATCGTGCCAGAGGGAGAGCGAAGCGACGTTGACAGGTTCCAGTGCGTGTATGAGGACCAAGTTGACAAGGTTGTCGATTATCGCTTTGTCGGTAGGTAGCTCGGTTCGGGCAGGGCGGGAGTTCGCTAACATGTCCAGACGATACGGCTTCGGTTATGGGAACGAGCGCAACAGTCGACAAAAGTGACCCCGAACATCTCCTGCTACAAAGGGTAGACGTGCTTCTTGAGCGGCTGAGACAAAGTACAAACATGCTGTTATCTGTGCGATCACAACAGGCGATGGACGTCGATGCCGGGAAAAGCAGCTTCAATTCGTCAAATGTTGCTCGACATGAGACAGCGCGTCGATCAGACCTGTGGAGCTCGTTGCGACAAGATGCGGTAAAGCTTGGAAGCGTGCTTGGCGGTGGCGAGGTGACGGATGATCAAATGCCTGTTGCATTGTCGCCTCAACGAGGGCAGTTATTCACTCCCCCTCAGGAGTTGTCGCCCAGCTTAGGGATAGATTCGCGGATAGATTTGGACGTCACGAACTGGGGTGGACTTGAGCAATATTTCCCAGAGTTACAGGGCCCATCGCCCTTGAAGCGATCAGAGTCCGCGGAGTAGGACGTAGTTGCTGTGCTGAGAGGCCGGGTTTGATGATTTGGTTTGCTGACCTTGTAGTATCTTACAACAGGCACAGGTTCGAGACATTGAAGTCTTGCGGCACCATTCATCTTTTCAGAAGATCAAATCCCACACCACTAGGAAACTGCAGAATGCACATGTGGACCAGAACACTGCTTGTGCGGTGCTACGCCTCTCGCTGGCACGCTTGAGCTCTTTGTTACCCCTGCCCAAGTTCTCGGTCGTCAAGTACGAGTCTTGCACGAGTTGTTCGATGTGCTCGCTCTGCTGAGTCAGGTTCGCGTGCAGCGTGCTGTGTAGCTCACTGATCTCCAGAATGCTCTTTTCAGCTGTCCGCACTTGGTCCAATTGGTCTTCGTAATGCTTCAATAACTCGTGATTTTCTTCAGCGAATATTCGTAGCTGCTCTTCGCTAAGCTCTTGCCGCGTTGTCGTGTCCGTTGCCCCACTTTCCAGCTCCGTAGAATGTCGCTGTCGTTTCGAACGCTCTTGGTTGGCAAAGTCCTGCCCTGGAGATGCATCAGCCGTATAGCCCATTATGCTGCCCACTGCTGATTTTGCCAGTATCGACTTCGTCTTCTCCATTTCTCTTGTCAGGCGTATGTCCATCATCTCACTCTGCACCCTCCCCGCTTCCTCCAACTTCTGCTGGAGATACAAGATGATGCTCTCTCTCACAGCAAATATCGTCTTCCTCGCAGCCTCTTCCAGCTCCTCCTCGGGCGACTTTGCCGTCTGCGCTCCTCCTGCTGCCCACCTGCCCAAGCCCATCAATCCACCTTGTGCGCGCTTGCGCAGAGCGACTGAGTCCAGCGTTTGATTGCGCACATCCTCAGCCTGTTTCAGGCCTGTGATTTTGGCATTCAATTGTCGCAGCAACTGCTTTGACTGAGCATCGATGGTCTCTCGTTCGCTGTCGGTCAGCGGTCGTGCACTGTTGTCGCCGACATGTCTTCTTCGCGAGGCTTGTGCTGTGGAAAGGTAGGCTGGGCGGATCGATCGTAGCTCGCGATTCAGTTCTGCTATTCGTGCATACTGGGCTCGCGGTCAGGCAGGTGTTCGCCAGAGCGGCAGTATAGAACATACAATGCTGTATGCCTCTTGCAAGAAAGCATTGATGGACTGGAGATCAAATTGCTTGGGAAGCACTGGTTCGGCACCTTTTTGCTTCAAGCAGATGTTGAAGTCTCCAGTAATGTCCGTCATCGTAAGGCGTCCATGTGATTTATGGCTAGAGGGTCTTCGGTAGAAGGTTGAAGACAGCTTGACATCACAAGCCTGGCACATACTGCTGCATGGAGCCGGCTGCAGGTCCGCAACCAATCATGAGCGCTTCTGCGGATTGTTAAGATTGACGGCCATTTCGATGCACAAACGCCTGTATGCATTGGACTGTCATTCAGCCTACAACAACCACAACGTCTTGAGAGCAATTACGCCATCAGTTGACCAAGTGACAGATGAATGTCGGTAACTTCATCCCCATCTAGACCTGCAAGACTTGCGCGTCCAATTCAATGTACCAACAAAACCTTGCCTACGGAAAGCAAGGACCACAGTAGTCCTGCATCGTACGAAGACACACTCGAGTCTCACCGGACCTATGAGCTTGTTCACCGAAATAACATGTCCAATGGGAACGAAGTGTGGTCGGACAGGCATGTAATATGGCACCAGAAATTGAACTTTTGATTCTGGGGGCGAGCGGATCACCACCGTGCAATTGTCAGACAATAGGCCACAGCAGCCGCAAAGTATGTATATTCAGGACATCACTTCAGATTCTTTATTCAGTTGCCTTTCTTCTGTTCTACCGCGGTTCACTGAGCAATCGCAGTGATTCAGCTCCATCATTCCGCTTACAGTCTGTCAAGAGCCGCGCAGGAATTCGTGGCCATTTGCGTAATACAACATTGGGAGCCGCAGTATCGATGTTAACGCAGACTGCATATCCTCGAATAGATCTCTCCAGTGCTTGAATCATTGTTGGCCGCGCTCCGCTTGTCTGCAGCAGCCTGGACCGCCACAAAGCGCGTGACGCGCAACACTCCCGAAGACTGCACGCCATACAGTACAGCATCGCAGAACAACCTGACGACGAATTAGGTGTGATCATTCAGAACCGTTGGAAGAAGATTTTGGTTCCGAGATCAGAAGCTATTTGTGCGATACCTGTTGGTCAAGCACTTTGTGGTTGGTGCGCGTAAAGGCTGCGACTCGCAATTTTAAGTAAGTGCCCTTTGGTCGCAACTTCATCGAAATGGAACCCCATGGCATCCAAGAAGTATCTGGACCTCTTCCGGAGATTTGAATGCTTCTTGAGTCAGTGGACGCAGCTCGCTCTCCTGGCAGAACAATAATCATCTCCCTGCCGCGATGAAGCCGTATGTCCGTCCATGTTCAACAAATCGAGCGCGAGGCCAGCAACCCAAGACTCTACAAATGAGTGCTCTGAGCAATGCACACGTCTAGGGGCCCAGGGTAGCAGCCATCAAGCCTGAGCGCCGTTCAGCACACTTTGTCATGCAAGCGAGGAATGACCAAGTGCCCAAAACCCCAGAAGATGCGAGAGGCATGAATTGCATTCATGTGTCTATGACAATTGCTAGTTTGGCGGAACATCGAGTCACTTCAAAGCTGCTGACATCGTGTGGCATCTCACGGCAATGCTTGGTTCAGCGCTCGATGCCCGAATTTGGCATTGGGACGACGCTCTCCCGTCCTCATGTAAGAATGGACTGCTCAGGTAGTCCTCTTGTCGTTGGGGTCGCGAAATGCTTCCGCCTCTCGCCTCAAGGGGCCGAGTCGGGTGATGAGCGTGACAGAAACTGTATTTAGATCTCTCCGCCACAACGGTGACACGGCGCCAAAGCAGCACATGTTCTGGGCCTCCATCTTCACACTGTCCTCGATTTCAATGAAAACAATCATCGTCTGGTGAACCGCTGTACACGTATGCCTAGTCACTAAAGGTGAATAATTGCTAGTTTTATGGTTCTCAAACGTGTCAGCGACCAGATCGGAAGGGCCTCATGTGATGGTCTCCCCGAGGACTGTCATACACGACGTACCACTAGCAAGCCGCCCTCTAAATTTGTTCTTTGCTAGTCACCGGATCTACTCTGTGGCCATGTGAAGATGCCTTGTTCGTCGTTCAAATTCCGTGGACTGTACCCCTGTCATCCTAGTGACCGAGGAGGAGATCACGACAAGCACCGGCCTCATATACCAAATCTGTCCCTAAGCATGTTCTTATCCAGTTCATATTCCGACAATTTCTGCTCTGCGCCATGACCATCAGTATTCGCCAACGCCGCACAGTTCTCTCGAGTTCTTTGCTCGACGCCGCCGTCTCTATCGAATGCATTTCCGTCGCTCTACCACTCGCCACGAAACACCCACCTCCTACGCATCGGTATCGGAGCCATCGCACGCGATCATGGGCTTCCTCGTAGGCCACCTAATGTTCGCCGCCGTCGCTCAGGTGGGCATCGCGCGCTTTGACAGGCGGCTGAATGATGGTACCGTACACTGCGGGGACTACTCACACAATGTCCTGGCAAATGTCGCCCGTGAGTGGCATATACCCCTTTACCAGCCTTTGCTCGTGGCCTTACTCACCCTCGCCAGAAAAGACAGACTGGACCTCGCCGACAACCCGCGCGCGAACATGTATTGACGCCAGAAGCCATAATCTTGAGATCGATAGGTGAGCTCTCCTTAGATTGGCCGTAGCAGATAATCACTGCAGCCGGTAGACTTACTTGTCTGTCGGTCTGTGCTCCCACGATCAAGATCTCATGCCAAAGCTTCCTATCCGTATAACGCGACATTCGCGTGCTCTTTGCCTCTGCATGGAGCAGAGCGCCACAAGGGCTCTTGTTCTGATCACGCTACTTGCACTTCCTGTCTCCACGACACGGTGTATCATCTCCAGGACTATGGATGCCAGACTTTAAGCAGGTGACACCCAGGCGGCTCGTTGTATGATGGCTGTGTGGTATGATGCTGAGTGGTTCGTCGCAATTCCATCGCCCCTTTGCCACAAATGCCCCTCGGTGAGTTCGTACTCCTGCTCCTGCTGCTGCTGTCTATATATATAATAGAGTCAAGGCAGGCCGGTGCTGGGATCATCAAGTGCATCGCTCGTGGCATGCTGCTACATCCTTGTGTACGTAAGGACTGTTTTTGCCACAGGCCTCTCTTGCGTTCGCTCTTGATATACCTACCGTTAACCTTGGTCGCTCCATTTCCTCTGCTTTACGCCTCTTTTTCTCGACACAAGATCGCTCATGGGCAATAGCTTTGTAACGTGGGCTCATCGAATGCTACGGTGTATATGGAGGCTGTGGTCTAGCAACCAATCATGCTCGCCCCCGTCCGTACTACGACTAGCAATTCTAGCGCATGCCGGCCTCATCGTGATATGGAGGTATCCCTGCGGCCACTGATAACTCTTGATCGTTGGGCGTATGAGTGAAACCTTTTTCGGAAACGCTAGTATTGCAGATTCATCGGAAAGTATAGGAAGCTACCCAATAGGACTCGGTAGTCGTGTCCATGGACACGGTCTGCGGATGTTCCCGGGCTGCTCTGCACAGTACCTTCTGCTCGTGGCTATCCTCGGTACATAATGCTGCTCACACTCTTCTTCGAAATCTGGACACGCCTACCACGTGGCCGTCCGATCCATAGCTCATCAGCCGCTTGAAGACATCACGACCTCAAACTCCTGAACCAGTGTTTCAGCCTACAGCAGCACGAGGATTGTCAGCGAGCACAGGGGATTGGGTGCAGCTCGCAATACTCACAGCGGGTGGAAGAAGAATCGAAAAATGATCAGTGTCAATCTGGGCGCATCGGACCCTCGGCCCCACTATAAGCTCCCATCCTTCTGGGCCAAAAAATGGATGTCCCTCCGCAAACCATTCGCGCATTCGCCTGAATGCGGCGATTTGATCTGGACTGATTTGCTTTTCCAGATCTGGTGGAACTTGAGCGCGAGGATTTGGCTGTCGAGCCCAAGTAACCACCGTTTGCTTCGGCTGCTGTTTGGGTGAAAGTGGCACTCCATCGTAACCAACGACGGTCGCTGCGATCATCTCCATGTGCGCCTCCACTACGTGTCGCGCTGGACCCAAGTTGAGAAGCGATAAGACCTCAGCGGCATGTTTCGCGACCAGAGTCAAGGTCTCCCCCGTGATATCGTGTGGTCTGGGAGCATGCATGTCGACAATGAACAGGCCAGCCACCTCGTGATCTGCATCTGCGAGTTGTCTGACCACTTCGACAGCAAAAAAGGCGCCGGCAGAGTAGCCACCGATGAAATATGGACCATTGGGCTGGACTTGGAGAATGACTTTGACGTAATAACGGGCAAAGTCTGCTACACTGTGTCCTCGTGCGGCGTCGGGATCCCTGGCAAACGGGGATTCGAGGGCATACAAGCATCGACCGCCATTGAGGAGGGGCAGTTGCAAGAACGAGATGGGAGAGCCCATTGCATCGGGAACGAAGAATAGGGGTGCCAAGCCGCTGGATTTTCTGCCATGGATGAGTGTGCTTGAGCTCGTGCGCTGGAGTACCTTGCTGTCTGCGGCCTTCAATATAGGCGAATTTGCTGGCCCGGAACCGTCGTGAGAACAACATGAAGAAGTCAAGGAGCCATCTGACTGATCCAGTATATCTTCAGAGCTAGAGGTGCAACTGTCAGCGGACACCTGATCATTGTGCACGCAACCGAAATAGTCCAGAACAGAATCACGAGTGTTGTGCAGTACGTAAAATGCTCCGGGCAAGTCTAGACCATGGGTACGGTTGACTTCGGCAACAGTCGCGAGGCTGGTCAAAGAGTCGAGCCCGAGGTCGGAGAATGATGTGTTCCCTTGCAGTTGCTGTGAATCATCAATTCCCAAATTTGAGTGGAGTGCTGATAAAACTGCTTGTGCCATCTTCTCTCGAACATCTTGTTGCCTCTCACGCGTGCAATCGAGAGAATCAGAGCTTGTCGGTGCGGAATGTAGGTTAACATTGTTCGTGATATTGCTCTTGACCTCATCCTCGGCTTTGGAGGCCAAGATCTGCCCAGCGACTCCACGTGGCATAGCAGTAAACTTGATCTTGGAACACCAGGCATGAATCTTCTCTTCGTGCATGATGAATACGTCCGCAAATTGCACAGCCGCACTGTGTGCTCCAGGAGTGAGTTCGACATAGATATCGTAACGCAAGCCGGGAACGAGCGAAGCATAGATCTGGACAGAGGACACCTCAGAAGCTATACATACCCTCTCCTGAGCATCATCAAGAAGCGAGAGGTTGGCGAGAAAACCTGCTATGTGGGTCAATCCGTCTGTCCAGTATGGATCCCACGTGAACGAGCCCGGATGTGAGGTACCGTGATCCATCAATTCCGCAGTCGCTACTGCTTCGCGCATACTCTCTGTGATGAAGACTCTCTGCACGCATCGATATTGAGCTGCATAGTGCACGGAATTCTCGAACAGCATATACACTAGGGGGGATGAGATACATTGCCCTCGACCGCTTTGTACCTCGTCACGGATGGTCTTCATGCGCAGAACAATATTCCGATCGGCTTCTGGGAGTGGCTGAGCGCTACCAGCCTTCTCGTGACAGGATATCCTGCACGATCCAATTGCGCGCGGGCTAGCTAGGGTAGCTTCCACCATCTCAAAGGAGATGGGAACCTCAAGTGGATCTGCGAGCTGTGTTGCTGCGATCAAGCGCAGGAAGAATCCTCGATGCTGCTGAGTGGTTCGCACAGGTTCGTCTATTCTCAAGTGGCGAACGACAAGATCACTCGTTTGTTGCTCAGGCTTTAGCTGACAAAAGAGATAGTGAGCAGCTTTGACGGCAAGATCACTCAGAGCACTCATCGGACATATCGCTATGCCTACGACCTGATGACCATCGCTGAGCGCTTGAAGCATACGGTTTTGTAATGATGTGCGAAATTTGGCCACTACGTCGCCCGAACTCTCCCAGGCGAGCGATTCGAGTTGATCAAGTGTCGCGGTGGGGGTGAAAGGCAGCGGCGCCAAGGATACCGGACCCTGATTCGGAGCAGAATGTGCAGGGCCATCAATTCTGATGGGATATTCACGGAGGTTGAATGCATAACATGGCAGATCTGGCAGTAAGGTTGGGGAAAGGCTCCAATCTGCACAGAGCTTTTGCCATGCAATATCAGCGCCTGCCTCATACATAGCGGCGAGAGCATGACCGAGGGATGTTGGACAAGACAATCCCTGCGTGCAGCTGGGAAGGGCTCTGACAGGTCGATTCGCACGAGAAAGAGTGTCCTGGGCGAACCTCGAACACTGAGCTACAGGCCCAATTTCGATCCACGCGGGAACCCGGCCACTGATGAAATCTGCAGTTGCTAGCACTGCCTTTCGGAAGTTCACCATTCCTCTTGCCTGGATTGGAAGGTGGCTATCGCTCAGAGACTGCCCGATGTCTCGGACTTGAGCATCGAAAGTCGAGCAGAACGGGACCTTTGCAGGGCGCAGCTTCACTCCGTGGCACAGGGTGCGGTATGTACTCAATATGGGGTCCACCGCGGCCGAGTGATAGCCGAATTGCAGTGGCAAGATCTGCGAGGGGATTGCCCCACGGTCAGGAACATTTCCGAGGTAGCTCTGGAGATCTTCGATCTTTGCTCGTGGTCCAGCACACACGCAGCTCCTGGGGCCATTGTCGCAACTTACGACGACAGCATCAGCAGGGTCCGAGTGCTCCGAGGTCTAGAGGCCCAGCAGGCGCTGCATTTCGTCCGCAGCGATAGCCACGGCTAGCATCGCAGTTTCAGACGGCCTGTTCGCCAGTTGCTCGTCGATTAATCTGGCACGGGCGCCCACGAGGTAGAAGATGTCCGTGACGGAGAGCATTCCAGCCACACAGAGCGCGGTGTACTCGCCAAGACTGTGGCCCGGGACTAATGCCGGCTCTAGGCCATACTCTCGCCATACTCGCACCAGGCCCAGTTCGAACGCGACCAAGCCGAGGTGGCTGGCAACCTGGGAGCTGCAGTCGTTGCCGCTGGGACGACCGGTGAGCGTATGAATGGGGTCGGGGTACGATAGAGCACGGCAAATGCCGCGATACTCGTCGATAGCAGAGCGAAAGGCGGCGGAGTGCTCGTACAGATCTTGCCCCGCCTTGGCAAATTCGCCGCCCTGGCCCCCGCAGACGAAGATGGCTCGGCGCCTGTCCGATTCGACATTCAGATTCCTGGGTCCTGGCGGCAGCATCCCCGCGGCTTGTATCTCGGCACGAGCCCGGGTCAGGACGGTCTGCAGCTGTGCTACCGTTGCAACATGCCATGCCTTGCGCACGCGATGGTGGAGACGACGCGCTGAAAGGGTGTACACGAGATGGCAGAGGAATTCGGGTCCCTCGCGATCCTGCAAGTACAGCTGCAGTGAGGAAACGGCGGCGAGCAGCGAAGGGGACGAGTGCGCCGAGAGGACAATGACCACGCCGGGAAATGGCTGTGGCGAAGCGACGGCGGGATCGCGCTGCAGCCGGAGACATGCTGGCGGCGGGGACACAATCAGTGCAGCATTGCCTCCGGCTGCATCTGGGTTGTTCACGAGCACATGTGGTGCATTGGGGTCCAGAAAGGTGTCCGTTGTCGCGATGCGAATGCTCTGACCACCGGAGCACAGCGAGTCCGAGTCCGAGTCCGATACCGTATCCGGCTTGGCGGGGATGCGCCCACTCTGCAGGATGCCAATGGCGCGGATGATGGAGCACACGCCGGACGCCGCCTCGGTGTGGCCAATGTTGGCGCCTTGACTGAACCCACCACAAGGCGGCGGTCGGCGGTGCGCTCGGAGGAGGCGAAGACGGCGGACAGCGCCTCCAGCTCCGCCGCGTCGCCCAGCGCAGTGCCGGTGCCGTGCGCCTCGACATATCCCACCTGCGCCGCGTCCACTCCGGCGTCGGCGAGAGCGGCGCGGAAGGTCTGCGCTTGGCCTTGGGCATCCGAGTGCACGATGGAGCGCACGCGCGCGGCTTGCGTCTGCGTCCGCGCATAGCCGGAGATGACGGCGTGCACGTGGTCGTGGTCCCGGATGGCATCCTCGAGCCGCTTGAGCACCAGGAACGCCACCGCCTCGCCGCGACAGTAGTTAGCCATCGGCGTCACGGTGAAAGAGGCGGCACGGCCCGCCGGGACTCAGATACGAGCCCTGCGCCAGGCCGACGTATGGTTCGGGCGAGGCCAGCACATTGCTTCCCCCGGCTAGCCCGACGTCGCACTCGCCATTCCTCAGCGCGGAGCACGCCAAGGCGACAGCAGCGGCACTCGAAGAGCATGCACAGTCCAGCGTGTACGCAGGACCCTCGAGCTGGAGGCTGTAGTTGACGCGCCCCGAGGTGAAGGCGCGGCTGACCGAGGACAGATAATACGCGTCGAGCGGCCGCTGCTTGAGCGACACGTTCTCGTCATTCGCGCATTGCCCGCAGAACGTACCGCAGGTCTGCCGCCGCGGGTGCTCGCCGTCGCTCCCGCCACCGGTGCCCGCTCTGGCCATGCGCGAAGTTGCACTCAGAGCACCGGCGGATTCCAGTGCCTCACACGCCACCATGAGCGCCAGGCGTTGCGTCGGGTCCAGTCGACTCGCCTCAGCGGGCAGCATGTGGAAAAAGCAGCGTCAAAATGACCCGCCCGCTCGATGAAGCATCCGAGGGGCGTTGCACTGCCAGTGCGACTCCCGTTCTGCTGCAACCAGTCTTCGAGGTTGTATCTATCCGTCGGCACCTGCCGAGATCAGCACCCGCGATGATAACAGCAGGACAGTGCCCTCACCTTTTGATGGAATGCCCTCCTTTCGTGTAATGACTGCCAGAAGCCGTGGACATGCTCGCTTCCCGGAAAGCGGCCCGCCATGCCCACAATCGCAATGCTGCGGCTCACGTCCTGACCCAGCTCATTTTCCGTTGCCCACCCGAAGATCTCATCCTCTCGTGTCTCTCCCGTGATGACAGCGTCCACTTGGCGCAGTTCCACGCGGACCTGCTGCAGGCGACGGTCATGCCCAAGGCTTAGTATCTGTACTCGAGCCGGATCAAATGCATATTTCTTGAGGCACTCTGCAATGGTCTGCACCGGTCGACAAAGTCTTTGCGCAATGTCATGCAGGATGGTTCACAAGAGCTCACTGCAATCCTTGGTTTCGTATGGGCTACAGCTTGCCGGCGACCATATCTCGTAGCGCGAGCCAATAGTATGCCGCGCTTGATCCAGACCACCGAGAATGGAAGTCTGCTCCAGCTCTGGGAGATGGACCGCATGCAACAAACCTGCACACCATCTCTCATAGCGTGGAGAACAATTACTAAACAAGCCTGGCTCTGCCATCAGCAGGGCTAATGTCGATGGCGGACCACAAACGCTTGAATGCACGCCCTCGTCGATGGCCACATAGGCTTGTCTATGTGGGGGATTTTCTGCCATAGGAACGCCGTCAGCCCTGACTTTTTCCTACAGAGACAGGCGTTTCCGCTCTGCTTGGGCTACCGCTGCGCTCACATGTTGTTTATGGAAGCTATCCAGCTCGGACACCACTTCGGCAAACCCGAGACCGGATATCGTCAAAATTGAAGGCTCGCCCTCGGCGGCTTCATTCTGATTGTGCCGTGTACGTGCTGCTATGGCGCATGCAAGCCTGGCTGCAACGCTTGCTATTGCCACGCCAATGCCTGCGACATCATACGTGCTGGTCGATACAGCAAGAACCACGGCACACAGTAGGCCAGGACCAAATCCGATCACGATCGACTTTGTTCCGCTCGATGCGAACAAGGAGTCATTCTGCCGTGCAATCCTGGTCGGTCTGTTAGAAGCCAACCAAACTGAAACGGCTGCAGCGGTTGCGGAAAACGAACAGTAGAATCGCAGCAATTCCAAGGATGTACGACAGAAAGAATTGCTGCTCTATACCTGGCTGCTGCTGCTGTGGCTCCCTCATCGGCGAAGATGTGCTATGTTCAAACCAGATGTTGACATCGATACCGAAGGAAGCACCGACCTCGATCGCACGACGCAAGAAGCTTCGCAGAACAAGCACCGTACTGGAGCGTGTCCAACACTGGCGAGCATCTTGCCGCAGGTCTCTGAGATGATCGTCGAGGAGGATTAATCTGAAACGCTCCGGAGAGGCCATGGCGATAGGCAGCAGCTGCACAGTTTCGGGAGTGATGCTGATGCGAGGGCTTGATTGCCCCAAAACGAGGGCCTCGTCTTCAATGTGGAAATATGGGAGATCCATGAGGCACAAGAAAATGCCCGTCTCGCAAATGCGGAACCACGCCCATGCCGACCTCCCTTTGGAAGAGTAGACGACTCACACTACTCCAGCAGCGGACTCCCGTAGGAAGGACGGCCGGCAGCTGGCAGCTGTTCGAAGCCTGGTCATTGATAGTCATAGTCATTAGACGTAGAAACTCGTGTTTGCGAATGCCCTCAAAATGGCCCCATTCTCGAAGTGCAGCAGTTGCAGGCTTGCAGCAACATTCCCGTCAACCAAGACGCCGACGTCTTTCATGATACCGAGGTTGATTGATACGCACTTCAGTCCAAGTGAATGGCGATGTCGCGCAAGATCGTCTTGAAACGCGCACGCCGCCGAGTAATTCGCTTGGCCAGGGTTGCCGATTATGGTCACGAAAGAGCTCAGCAGAATGAAGAAATCCAATGAGCCATCAGCAAATAGTCAATGTAGGTTCCACGTCCCAGCTACTTTGGGTCGAAGACTCTGCTTCCACCGCTGGGATGTCATGTTGGCCAGAACAGTATCGTGCAGCGCCATAGCCCCCTGAATCACCCCACGTATTGGAGGGCCATCGCGAGTACATCGATCGATCGCAGATACGAATTGCTCGTAGTCGCCAACATCGCAGGAATAGCATTTTACGCTGACGTTGAGTTGATCTTGGAGATCTCGCACGAGGCGCTGGGCGCGATGATCAGATTCTGATAGTCCTGAGCGTTAGAGGAAACATAGGTGTCGTGCACCATTCCTAGCAAGGTGGCACGCCAAGCTGCGGCCGAGCCCTTCCAAACCTCCAACCAGCAGATATGTCACGGCAGAGTCCAGCTTGAGCAATGGTGGCTGGGGTAGAACTTCGCGAATGAAGCGGACCGAAGTCGGCATGTCCCAGAGCAAGACTGTCTTGCCACTGTGCTTTCCCGATGCCATGGAGCGGAAGACTTCAGGAGGTTCATCGGCGGGGCACGTTCGAAGTGGCGTAACGACTTGGGTGACTCCGCTCTCGAGTAACTTCATCATACCATCCAGATGAGTGCTGATCGTCTGCAGACGGTCGCGCGCTATGTTTTCCAGGTCAAAAGCCAAAAATTGTACATCTCGCCTGTCGTCAGCTTGTTGATAGACTTGCTGTGCTTTCTCCAACTCGACGAACATGCCTCGTGATGCAAGGCACGCCCAGGATTCTCGCGCGAGATCACCAGCAAGCGAGTTGATGGTGATATCGACTCCTTGTCCGGCAGTCAATCGTCGTAAAGCCGGACCAAATGTTGTGTCTCTAGAGCTGAGAATGTGTTCAGACCGTAGTCCATACTTCTCAACGAGCAGGTCGCGTTTCTCTTGCGAGCCGACGGTCGCGAATATGTCCAGTCTGAGATGTTGTGCCCCCTGAATCATGACTTGGCCAACACCGCCAGCAGCCGCGTGGATGAGAATGCGGCAACGCTCTGCGTGCGCACTGTCCAGTAGACTGTAGAAGGCCGTGAGATGATTGACCGGGAGCGACGCTGCTTCTGCAAAGCTCATTGTTGCAGGAATTCTTTGACAGAAAGCGGCAGGCACACGCCGGTCGAAGAGTGCGCTCCGATTGTAAAGAATAAGACCCGATCGCCTACTTGAAGCTCTTGGACGCCTCCACCTAGGCTCTCCACGATCTCACTTCCTTCGCCCCCGAGAGCATTACGACAGATCTTCCCCGTGGCGATCATGACATCCTTGAATATCACGCCACTTGCCTTGACGCGCACATGCACTTCGTTTGACGCGAGATGCGTACCATTGCCGGCTTCATCCCGGACGAAGCATATACTGTCAAAGTTTCCTGGTTGTTCAACACGCAGACGAAGTCTTTCCGAGCCTTGAGTCTTCATTGAAGAAATGCCCACTAGAGTCGCGAGTCGAACATTTACCGAGCTGCTCACGACTCTATCGGGCACGATGCGAGGGCACACAAATACCCCCGTCTCTAGATCCTGCCAGTGTTCTTGATCGTGTGGCGTCCCCACCAGTATCGGCGAAAGTAGCTGAACCGATGATACCACCTTATCTGAGGTGAGTTGATGCAAATGGACTGTGCGGAACTGCATTCCAGGGAACTCATGACGAATGCTATGCGCGAGCCCTGAAGCCAGGGCTCGCAATGGCGGCTGTAGAGCAACAATCCAGTGCACTATCTTCACTCCGGCTGCTAGTTGCCGTAAAATCGCCAAATTTTGATCCGTCAGTTGCTCGAAAAATGGGCTTTCCAGCTCCAGAAGCGCGATTATCGGGCACTCCATTGGCAATGACCTTCGTGAATCCAGGCGGGCGACGCTAGATTCAAAGCCAGTATGTTTGAGGTCTCCTATCAGCCAATTGGCAAATTCCTCCATTAGCTGACCCGAGTCACCTCGAGCTGGGAGCAGAAGGGTGAATGAAGCTCTGCTTGCGTCAAGATAGGCCGGTTTGCGCAGTGTACCATCAAGGCGTCAGGTTCTTGTTGGCTGGCGCATCACAACTAGACCGGCGGTACTTGCATCCACATTATGGATACGATGAGTACTCTCTAAAGCCAATGCATCGCTCAAACCCATCTGTAGGGTGCTCATCGATGATGGCCCCACGAGGCACAGGAGTGCTGAAGCCTTCCAGTGTTGCTTGACGAGTCGTGCTATCTTGTCAGTGAGCATCGAGTGATGGCTCTCGGATGAAGAGGAGCTCAGATAAAGAGACTCAACAACGATGATGTCAAAGGTCTCGTGTTGACTTGCCGCAGTCCTCGTTCGCCAGAACGTGCGTAGTGTTGTAGTATCCACTGCCCAGGTAAGTGCTTTCGACGCAAGCAATGGTTCGGCGGTGGAGACGTCTTCAGATGCGAGAGGATACCAATTGTACTCATGGACACGAGATACTCCATCTGCTGGAGTGCGGATGCGCAATGATAGGTCTTCAATTCCGTGCTCGCCAATGTGCAGGACGCTGGCGTGCTGCACGCTCTGCGCCATGTACTGGATCATCGAAGCGATCTCGCCATCGCTGGACTCGTCGATGGCCCACAATCGCCTCGTCTCCAATGCTCTTGCAGTCTGCTCTTTTGATAGAATCGAGAAGTCGGTCGCCCAAAGGTATTGAGAACAAGTGATTTTGGGGGCGGAATCAGAAGGGGCTGAGACCATCATGCCGTTGAGGCCTTCAATTCTGATCACTTATTCACGTGATCTAGCATCTATTCCGCGAATCACACTACTGGCACTGTAGGTCGATGTCATCTCCGACCGAACAGCAGCTTCGACTTCTTTCTCAGAGATGCATTGAGCCAGCTTATTAGAGACCTCTGTCCGAGATATGGACACAGGAACAAGTGCATTCTGACCCGAATAGAGAAGGGCGGCGACGGGGATGTTGAAAAAAGCGTCGAGTGTCGCTGGATGAATGACTGCCCAAATTGATACCCGAGGGATGAGGATATGTCGTAGAGTTCATTCGTAGTCATAGTCGCTGAGCTGGAAACCTTGCACGACTTCACAAAATTCTCCGCCTCAAGATTGACCTCACGCGATCCTCCGGCTTCGAAAATGTCTATCTCGAGCTGTCGCTGTATCGTCCACAGCCCCTTGCATACTTCGTGCTGTGACTGATCCCCGTCCAGCATGACGCTTATAGAGAAATTTCGAGTATCTGTGCGCGGATTCGACTGCATAGTCAGGATGCACTCCATGCGTCCATTTGCCTCGATTGTGATCGCGTCCAAAAAGGATATATTCTGGAAGCAATGCGAATACACGATTGGGAGGCTAGACTCCAGCTGGTACCCGGCTTCCATGACCATGGAAAGGTAGAATGTCGCAGGAATCACAATGGCCCCGTGAATGACATGGTCTGCTACCCATGGATGGTCATCGAGCGAAAGAAATGAGCGCCATATAATGATAGAACTTGTTGAAGTGGGAAGTGGCGCGCCCAGTAAGCTGCCCTCGCCGTATTCACGAGAGATATAAGCACTCAGAAGTCGAGAGGGAAGAATGCTTTGGCCCTCATCTGTACAGGCATACCGTGGCAAGGAAATTAAGATAGGTGGTGTCGGGGAATGCAGATCATCGCGATTGACGCCGTTAAGGGACACCGGCACATCGCCGTCATAAAGAAGCGCCATCGAGGCGAAGAGCACTGCTGCATCGTCTGTGGCACGAGCCAATGTCGAGGCGTATTTGACATCTGTTCGGTTGAGGTCGTCAAGTGTCTCCCGCACTGCAGTTGCGAGAGCCGAATGCGGACCAACTTCGAGAACAAACTCATTTGACGCAGGATATTCGGTCGCCCTCAGCAGTGAGTTCCGTAACGCTGGTGCGAAAAGGACAGGACTTATTAAGTTGCGAGCCCAATAGCTCGGCTCTAGCTCTTCCGCTTCGATTGCCTGAGATGTTAGGCTGGAGAACATTGTGCAGCGTTGCGACTGCTCAAGAGGTAGGCAATCGCTGATGGCATCAAGATACTCTCCCATAACCCGTTGCATGTGCTGAGAATGGTATGCAACCTTGACGGAAAGTGTCTTGCACCAAATCCCAGCAGATTCCAGCTCTCGACGGAGGGCTTCTATTGCAGAACGATCGCCCACAAAGGTGGTGTTCTGGGGTGAATTCACGCATGCGACTGTGATCGACCCATATATGCGGCTGGACAGGCTGTTTGCGACCTCCATGCCTGAATGCGCCGACAAAGCGGCCGCGAGCATTGCTCCATGGCCATCTGCTAGACGTGCCGAGACGACACCGCGCCAGTACGCAAGTCGAAGACAGGTCTCCTTATCCAGCGCGCCACAGCAGTATGCCGCTCTGATGGTTGGAGGATTAGTAAATGTTAGTGTATCCGCGCGTGTGCGGACTGAACTTACGCAATCTCTCCGCTGGAGTGACCGACAACGGTGGCTGGCTGAACATTCCAGCTTGACAGGAGGTCGATCAACGCTATCTGCAATACGGTGCAAAGGGTCTGACTATAGACCGGGTCGTCCATATTGGTCTCTTGCTGAGGACGAAGAAGTTCCTGCATCGGGGACCACTTGGCGTGGAGCTTATGTCGAATGTAAAGGTCTGCGGACTCCACTGTCTCCCTGAATTTCAAGAATCGTAGAAGCTTAGCGCCCATTCTGGGCCACTGCGCTCCCTGTTTTTTGTGATGATCTTGGTCAGTCAAACGCCAATTCAAAGACTGGTTCTCAGCTACGCACCTGGCCGGTGAAAATGAACGTCAATCCACACGCTGGCCGTGATTTCCGGCGTTCATTACGGCCATGAGGAGATTGATCATGATGCTTTCCCCCAGGTGGCAGGCTCTGGGTTGTAGCGCTGTTATCAAATCGTCGACTGACGCCGCGGCCACATCGGACATTGAGCATGGAGCGGCGCGCTGCCAGCGTGTGAGGGAGTGAATTCAAGAGAATGTGGGATGAGATTCCCTTGCTCTCGTGACACCCGAAGATCTGCTGGAGATAGGTGATGAAGCCCACTATATACTTCTTTAGCGCATTTGGGGTGTGGGCAATCAAGAGGAAAAGTCTGTATCGATCCCTGGATGTTGCTTCATGCTCCAGGCTTATTTGTTGTCGATGAGCACCATTTGGTATGGACGACTCGCTGCGTGGTATCCCGGCCTTAGGTGAGCGTTCAATTACGACGTGTGCATTGATCCCTGTCGCCCCAAAAGAGCTGACGCTGATTCTTTTACACTCATTAGTGTCTGGAAATGGGGTCAACTTCTCTACTACTTCCAAGTGGCTTTGTTCCCAAGCAAATCTAGGCGTCAAGTTTCGTAAACCAGCAAGTGGCGGAATGTAACCTTTCTCCAGCGATGTGATCGACTTTCTCAGACTAGCCATACCAGCTGCTCCTTCTGAATGTCCAAGCTGATGTGGGAGAGCAATGTCAGAAGTGGCTCACAAGTTGGCACCGAAATGCTTACATTTGGCTTGACGGAGCCGACCAATGAGCGGCTTTTGCGACCCATCACGGAGCCGAATGCCACTTCTATTGCCTCAAGCTCAGCAGGATCTCCTGCCGCAGTTCCAGTGCCATGAGCCTCTACATGACCGGTCTGACAGGGGTCAAGACCATGAATCGAGTATACCTGTCGAATGAGCTGAGCTTGAGCCTCCACTCTAGGGTCAGTGATATCGCCAGTCCTCCCGTTGTGATTCACACCACAAGCAGCCAGTACACATCGAACCAGGTCCTCAGAGCGTCTCGCAACCTCAGGTCGCCTCAGGATCAGTACGCCGACACCCTCCCCACGGCCGAATCCATCTTGTCGAGCGTCAAAGGTCCTGGAAAGGCCGTCCGAGGACAGGAACCGTTGCCGCTTGAGACCTGTACATGTATCAGGGCTGAGAATGAGAGAGACAGCGCCCACTAAAGCTGTGTCCACCGTGCCAAGTCGTAGGCTGTCGCATGGCGCCGCCACTGCCGTGAGACTAGACGAACATGCAGTATTCAGACTGAAGCTGGACCCTCTGAGATCGAAGAACCAAGATATGCGCCCGCTCAGCGACGCATTGTGACTTGAAATTTTCCGCGAAAAGTGGGCAAGCATCACAGTCCTTGTATAGCATTTCTCTCCAGTCCGAGGCGGAGAATCCTACCCAACAGCCCGTTTGCGATCCAGAAACATCTTCCATACGGATGCCGGCGTTCTCTAGTGCTTCGTAAGTGACTTGGAGTAGAAGCTTTTGCTGTGGATCCATAGCATCGGCCTCCTGCGCCGGAATTCCAAAGAAGGTGGCGTCCCATCTGCCCATGTTCCCGAGGAAATATCCACCTTGAGATGCTCCATCGGCGTGTCCCCTCGCATTGGACCGCGAGTAGGGGACTGCGGAATGCGTGCCTTTCAGTTCGAGCGTCAGCCACGAGTGTGCCCTGTAGTCTCGTTCGTGGCGGACTCACATGTTTGGGAGCACATTAGCTTTTAAAAGCTTTCTTAGTCATTTACGTCTCCAGGATACCGCATACCGACGCCGATAACAGCAATGGCTCCCTCATTCAATGATGTAGACATGCTGGGCTGCCAGAAACCTCTGCGCTAATCGAACAAGTATTGAGAATTCTGTCATCCTCACAACTTACGATCGAACATACGTCCACTGCCGAGGCAGAAGACGGTCTCAAGGTGATAACTTGTGGCTTGCCGAAGACAGGAACACTATGTGAGGTGCTCGACGTGCGAATCGATAATATCACACCGCTAACACTTCTGGCCTTGCAGCACTATCCATAGCTCTTGATGAGCTGGGGTTTGGCCCAGTCTATCACGCAGGCGATGTCTTGAATTTTCATCGTCCTGATCACTGGCTGCAGTGGGATAGGGCGTATGATGCGATCTTCCGGAATTCTGGCACGTTCACCGCAGAGGATTGGAAGCAGCTTCTGGAAGGATACTCGGTTTGTCGTCAGTTGCTCCCAAGACCCAGAAGACGAGAAGCGCAATTGCAGAGTCTCGCTGACTCTGAGCAAACGCCGTCTGTGACGGACCACCGTGCCATTTTGCGCCTGTGTTAGCACATCTCTATCCGGAGGCTAAGGTGATCATCAACACGCGCGACTTTGAGGGCTGGAGAAGCTCGATGCTGTCTCCTTCGAATCTAACGCTGCCTTGGCCTTTGAGCTGCTTTGACACTGATTGGAATAGAAGGAGATGATTGGTCGCCAAGTTCATACAGGACAGAGAGCTGTCATACAAACCAGTTCCTGGAATACCTAAAGAGGAGCAGGTCAGGATGAGGATGAGACACGTTTCCGACATGCATTACGAAGAGATGAAAAAATCCTTTCCGCCAGACAAAGCACTTTTATGGAGTGTCGAACAGGGTTGGGGCCCCTTGTGCCACCACCTTGGGGTTCCGGTTCCGTCGAAGCCATTCCCACATTCTCATCGGCGGGATGAGTATCTGCTCAAGCTACGCGAATATCGCGCCGCGAGAGTGACTGCAGCCAAAAGAGAAATGTGGAAGTGGATGTTTGGTGGTGCGTCCGTGCTCGTGGTCGTTGGCGCACTCTGCATCGAGACAATCAAGCATTGGAACAAGTTGTAATCGTGAATTTATGCTTGCGTATCTGTTGATACCTAATTGTGCAACCACGTCTTTGAAAGTCCTCACTCCCTGAGAAGAGAGAGTCACTTGATGATCCTGGTTTACAGGCATTGCGGACTGATGTCCAAGGTCTCGAATGCCATAGCAAGCATTGTGCACACCTGATGCTTGCTAAGAGGGGCCGCTACTTCCGCGAAAATTTGACCACGGCTGCGAGGATGGGTGCCGGCGAAAGAGAGCATCATCCCGATAGGCAGCACGGAAGTGTGTCGCACCATGCAGAACATTTTGTTTTTTTAGGGTACAAACTTCACCCAGAATGCGGTTGGCCACGATAGTGCCAGTTGCTGATCGCCTGCGGGTACCGTGCTGAGTCTGACAAACCTGTCTCTCAATCCATTCAGACCGAAGCACTGATTGAGGCATTCGATTCTGAGCACGTCAGGGGACCAGATTTCTCAGTTGCAAGCTTCATCGCAAGATTGCGTAAAGGCACCTGCGGTCCATTGCCAGGCTGTTTCCTCGCCAATTTTAGATCTTGTACCTTACCTTCACCTCCAAAGGAAGGCACAGATATTTCAGAGCATGGAAGAAGCCTCATCAACCAAAATGAAAGATCAGCGTCGCCATCTGGAGCCCGGTCTGAAGTCGCCTGATATTTCAAGACCTGTCACCTCATATCCATCAGTCGCCAAATTCGTCGGCATCTTCGCAAGCTTACTCGCTTTAATGACCTTCCTCGCGTCTATGATAGCGGCAGGCACCTCATTCGGAGCATTTTAGCGCGTGAACCGAGTCGATGTTCTGGCTGTAGACTATGACATGAATACAGTTGGCCGCAAGCTTGCGAAAGTGTCCACCGATCTGCCAGGTTCCAACATAACGAGATTCCATTGGGAAGACTCAAAATCATATGCGTCAGAGCAGGCCATCTACGATGAGGTACGGCGGATGCGATTCTGGGCGCCATTGTTATCGCACCCGAAGCATCTTCACGCTTTGAAGCCTGGGTGAATGGATCGGCAGGACCAGTAGATGTCAACAACACCGTGATTATCTACTCGTGGAACTCAGCGTACTTCAGCTCATGGGCGACGTCGACCGTCGAACGTAGTCTATCCGAAGTAGCGAACACGACTTTTTCAGATCTCTTGATCGCAAGGATACCTAAGGAAACTGGAATCTCTTTCAAAGGACGAGAGTTACCAGTGACTGCCCAACCGCAGTGTATCTCGCCATCATCCTTCACTTCAGCTACGTTCACGCACTACGCTATATTATGGCTGGCCCTGCCCAGCAATATTTTCCTCATGGTCTTTAACCGCCGGCTCGCAATTTCTGCTCGCAAACTTCGCTCGAGCCCTGCCCGCCTTGCTGCAATCTACCTCAGCTCAGCCGTGTTTCTGTCAACGCTTGTTGCACTTTCTGCGATTCTCTCAGCAATCGCGTTTATCGGACATGAGACGGGTCTATTCAGTGCCTCCATGTTCTTCGAACTCTGGGTCAACCTAACAGTAGGAGGCATATGTTTGTTCGGCGCTTGCTCCGGTTTGCACCAAGCGGTTCGCAAACCACGACTAAAAGGAGTTGTTATCTGGCCCTGGACGATTCTCAATATGATTAGTGCGATCCTGCAGCCACCACTCACTCCTATTATTTATCGCTGGACAGTGGCCATGCCTGATTACAACATCTATGGCCTTATTGTTCATGTGCTCTGCAGAACATCAGTGGGAGCCCACGGACGCGAATACGGAATAATTCTTGGGTGGATGCTCGCTGGCGCGATTGCAACAATGGCTTGCTTGATTCACAAGCACAAGCGCCTGGCGCGCTCAGAGACGCGCGTTTCAATCTTTCAACAACCGGGATCCGTTCCAGACGAATTTCGCGAGGGCAGTGCCCCGAGCAACCCGCTGCAATACCTGTCGTTGACATCGACATCGAGCCTGCAGCGACCACCTCACGGACGGACTCAACCGACAGCGCCTCCCAGTAAGACAACACGATAGAGGCCCTGCTGTGAGCATCACGTGCATGGCGACGAATTGATGAAAGGAAGGCTCAGGGTGCAGTTACATGCAGCGGAGAGACACAGACAGCGGTCTGACGCTAGGGTTTAATATTGCCTCAGACCGATTGCACTATCAGTTACTGTTGGAAGGTGAGAATCTTGACGGCGATGGTAACTCTGTTAGCTACATATTTTATTGGAAAGCTGCTCCTGAAGCTTCATAGATGCATATGCACGTGCTTGCCTGTTAGCCGCATAATTTATTGGAAAGCTGCCCCTGAGGTCCTTTGAGACTTTGCATGCGCAAGCACATGCACATGCATCGAGCACCCAGCACCATTTATGCTGTTGCACGATGACACCCTCCGCGCATTTCAATGCGACAGGGAAGCTGGTGCTAAGAAACACCTTGACCAGCTCACTCCAGAGCTTTGTGGTGTCCTTTTTGTTGTGCTGATCTGATTGATCACCTTGAAGCCGATCTGAAGGGTCGCCTTTGAGACAAGCACGTGATCCCTGACTCACACCTGACACAGTTACACGAGTCAGGTAAAGTTATTAGACTACTATAAGGGTAATAGAGGAATGTGAGGTAGTCTCCTATGCAGTTTATTCAATTCTTTCCAAACTACTTAGTTAAAAAGGTTGCTAGTAATTCTAAACGCCTCTCCACAACAGGTTATGAGCCCGGGTTGCTAAAGCTTACTGCAATCTACTAACAAGGAACTGCATCGGTCCTAGTCTTTACTCCTAAGACCTAAAACTAGACTCAAATTATAATATATAACTAAGACAAGGAGGACAACATTCTTAAGAAGAATTAGGTCTTTAAAGAGGGTATCCTATATATATAATAGTACTAAATAGTCCTTAGAGCTCTTATAGAAAAGTAGATCCTTAAATATACTATTAATAATCTAGAAATTGTATTATATAAAAGTAAGCCTACTAACGATAACGAGAGCAAGCCTATAGCAGAATTCCTTACTAAAATTTAGGAATAGAATAGGAACAATACTATTATAATGTTAGTTCTAAATGTAAGAATTGTTAATAGAATAAGGCTAGACTTTAGCACTATAATTAAGACTGCAAAGGACCTTCTAGACTATATAACTGCAACATATAAGCTAAGGGTTACTATTAATCTATATAATACCCTAAAGAGCTTTAGCAGTATTAAGCTTTAAGGTACTAATACTTAAAAGTACTATAAAGACTTTTAGAGATAGATATAGAAGCACAGATCTACTACTAAGCAATACGTCGCCTCTAAGAAGAGTATTATATTTATTAATACGAGTTAAATATTAGAGGAAGTAAAATATAAGTATATTAGGATACTAGACCTAATTATTAGAATGCTCTTTATTAGTAGCCTTACTAGCTATAAGTAGCTTAGGCCCTAGACTTATACAAACAAGCTAGAAACTAAAACTCTAGATATACTAATAATATCCTTAAGAGAGGAGAAGCCTCTATAGACTATAAGTACCTATAAGACCTTAGTTAAGGCTAGTGCAGCTATTAAGAATAATAATAAAGAGTGTTAAGTTTGCACTTATATTAAAGTCCCTTATATAAACGCTAACTACTAGAAATAGCACCCTAATAGGAAGCCTAAATTTAAAGGTTCTAACAAGAAGAAGAGTAATAAGTAGAAGGATTTAGGAGATTAAAAGACGCAGAAATCCTTAAGTTCCAAATCTAAAGACAAGGATAAGGATAAGGGAAGGAAAGTTAAGGCTAAGAAAGCTGCCTCTATAATAAGGATTACCGAAGTTAGTAAGGGCTTAGATTCTAAATTAGAGTCTAACGAATCTAAAGGATTCGCTAGAGCGGCTATTACTAGCCTAATAAGCAACCTATAGGCTAGGGCTAGTGCTGCTAGACATCTATTAATAACTAATAGGTTAGTTATATAGGATTCTAGAACTTCGTATTATTTCTTTAATAATAGAGCCTAGTTTAAAGATCTAAAGCCGGTTAAGCTAATTCACTTTTTATAGGCTATAGGAAGGGGAACTATTAAGTACTCTAGGACTATTAAGCTATAGATTAAGTTTAATAGAGAGATCTTTAGTATCCTCCTATATAATATACTATACTCTCCTAGATCGTATTATAATCTTGTCTCTATAGGGTTTATATATAGGACCTATAAGATCTACTTTAATGCTCTAATAAGGAGATTTATAAGAAAAGGCAAGCTAATTAGTAAGAGCCTTCCTTATCTTAATATTATTCTAATTAAAGATATATTAGCTAGAGATTTCTCTATTTATAAAAGTCTAACAGCTTTAAGGTCTAGTAACACTCTTAATACATCTATAGCGCCTACTATTTTAGTACAAAGAGCTAATACTAATAGATAGTATTAGAGGCTTAGACATATTAGTAGTAAAATCCTTAATTAGATAAGCTTATAGGCAAGCGGTCTAGAAGGTATTAATACCTCTAAGTTAGAACATTATAAAGCCTACAAACTTATAAGAGCTTAGAGAGTTGTTTCTAGAAAGCAAAGATCGCTAGCGAAGGCGGCTCTAGATGAAATCTATATTAATATAATTAGGCCTATCGAGCCCTATAGTATCTATAGTTATAGATATATCTTAGTTATTACTAACGCTAAGACAAGATTTAGATAGTTAATTTTATGCCTACTAAAGAGCGAAGCCTTTAAGCAGCTTAAGATATAGCTATAGAAGATCTTTAATTAGTATAGTAAGAGACTAAAGCTGTTCTTTACCGATAGTAGAGAACTTGTAAGTAGCAATTAAATTAAGGAATTAATAGCTACTAAAGGTTTTAGGTAGGATGTTTCTATACTATATACTCCTAAGCAGAATAGAGTTATAGAGTCTTCGAACAAGACTATTCTAATAAAAGCTAGAGCAATAATTATTAACTTAGGGCTACCTAAGAACCTATAAACATATACTATTTAATATGCAACCTACCTAACTAATAGAATTGTAAACCTAATAATAAAGAAAATTCCTAAATAAGATCTTAAAGATAATCTAAATACTAGGGAGTTAAAGTTAACCTATCTTTAGTTAGGAGATTTAGTTACAAAGTATACAAGTATAAGGATAATAGAGTATAGTTATATATGATATGATATGACAATCTTTTACCGTACTACCTCGTCTCCGAGTAAGCGGAGTGTCCTATCCTTGGTTGTTAAGTACAAAAGCCCTTAAGGCCCGACAGGGCCTCGCCGGCATAAAACTCCTTAGACCTTCCTCTGTTCTCTACAACCGGCCGCTACTCGGTTGTCCCCTTGTTTGTTCTCCTTAGGACGTACACAGTATCTGTGGGAGCCCTCCCTCTCACTAGGTGCCTGCCTCTCTCCTCGTAACCCGACCTCGGGTCGTCCGCGCCTCTTCCTCCTCTCGCGCTAGCGAGAATTAGCCGAGTGTGCCTTCCCGGATAAGCTATTTCGCCACAGCGAGGAGGCCTTTCTTTGTAGTCGTTAGTGTCTCCCAGTTAGACGTGCCTGCGTCGGCGAATAGGCTTTGCCTATTTCCTTGTCGGAGTAGGTAGAATACGTATATATGCTTGGCTGTTTGCGTACCTTGTCCGCACTCGTACCTAGGGGACACTCCTAGGACTCTACGCTTAGCTAGGTAGTAGTTAAATCCGATATGTTCTGTTCGTAGGAGAGTAACTATCGTGCTTTGCGGCCTAGTTAGTCCCTTGTATAGTGCTAGGTGTTTTTTGTCGCCTTCGGTGCGCTAGGCTGCAGGCTAGCGGCTTGTCGTTGTAGTCCTCTTCGCCTTCTCTCGAATCCATGTCCTTCTCTACTCCCTGTCTGCCCAGCTGCTTCTGCCCTCTCGCGCCTCTCCCTCCTGTCCTTGGACTATATCTCGGATAGTTTCCCTCCGCGATAGGTTGTTTTTCCTCTAGCGTCCTTGCCCCTGTCTGTATTGGTATTGGCGAAGCACCCTCTGCCGTTGTTCTCGAAGGTGTTCGTCTACCCTATCGTTACCCTATTTTACCGCGTATTACCTTGCTATGCCCTAGGTATAGAGGTGGATCGGGGCAATTCTGGATTCGCTCTAGAGAACTACTTGGCTAATACTCTTATAGGCCCCTATAATATATCGTAGCGCTACGTTCTGTACCTTCTCGAGCGGTTCTGTAAGTCCTTTCCAGTATCCTGCTGTTCCGGTAGGGTTCGCCTAGAGCTAGCACCCGTATGTTATCGCGGGTCGGACTACAGCTATATAAATGTGTCTCGCCTTCTAGAACGACGCTCCCTATATAGATTTGCAGAGCCTCTAGAGTGAGTTTATCTAGGATGCCCCTCTTTCTGCAGCCTTCTTAACGTGCGGTCCCCACGTTAGTTTAGTATCTAGCTAGACTCCTAGTAGCCGCAGTGATGGCGCTGGCCCTTCTTCAAAGCCTTGGATCCGTACCGTAGCCTTTAGGTCGTGCTTACGGGATCTCGTAAAGTGGATCAATTAGTATTTCTGCGGTGCGAAGGCTGCGCCATGTCTCCTTGCCCACTGCATACACTTTTCGTGTGCGGCCTCGAGCCTCCTACAGTTGTCTGCCGTGCTGTTTCCCTATGTGAGTATGTTTGTGTCGTCTACGAACCCCATAGCTAGCACGTGCTGGGCCTGGATCGCAGGGCAACAGTTATTAGATTCTTATATATCTAAGCAGGTGCGACGTGCCCCATTATCTACTAGGCCCTGCCTTGGTTTTTAGCCTTATCTCATGCCCTTTGGCCTTATACCTCCGGCTTCTACTAATTAAGGTAGGCGAGGCCTCTCTTAGCCCAAGTAACTCGTTGTTTGCTCCTTAAGCACACACTACCAGCCTCCTGTCCTAACACGAACAGCTCTGTCTCTCTATGTACCGACACGCGCATCCGTTCTCTCGAGCCACGTAGTAGTCTCTCCGACCGGGGTTTGATCCCGCCTACTTCTAGGTACACCGAGGGTCAGTTGCCTATTAAAGGGATGAGGTCCTCGGAGCCAGCAGTGGCTACTACGCACTACGCCCCGCGGTTACCTTACGGTTTCCGTTTCGCGTTGCCTGTAAGGGTCTCCCTACGACAGGCCGACCGTGTCTTGCAGAGGCAGCCTTAATGGACCCCACGCCGGGCAGGCCATTAGCGTATCCCTCTACTAACCAAATCTGTGTCCACTTCGCTCGCGAGCTGGCCTGTGTTTCTCCTGCGTGTACCTAGTATACGGCTGGCCTATATGCATCGCTATGTCCCCCTCTACGAATCGCTGTAACATCTCCTTCTTCGATGGACTATAACCCCTCCCCTTCCCTATCCGCATTCTTTTTAAATAGTTTGAGGTACACGTATAGAGGAGGCCTTAACAGTTTCGTCGAAAGAGGGCTTAACATCGTCTTCGAGGGGTTGCGGCGTAGCGGGCGTATTAACAGGTTCCGTACCTATAGTATGTAGTAAGCCTTAACAAGTTCTCTCGAGTTCCGCTTCTATTGTCCCTCGACGCGTCTTTCTCGCTGATCCAACGCATACCCAGAGCCTTTCAGATCCAGAGGTGCCCTATCGCGTCCCTAGGGCTTCTACATTCCTGCAGCGAGTAGAACGCCGCAGTTCGGGCTCTGCGCGCGACGGTAGAGTAGGAACGCGTCGGGTGGTTTTCGTATCCTAGTATCCTCTGTGTCCTTCTTCGCGAGGAGGCACGCCGTCCGACAAAGGGAGTGGGACGTGTGGCGTGGTGGGAGCGTCGCGTCGCGCGTCTACCTCCCACTACCGCGGCGGAGCGCCCGGCGGCGCCGCCCCTTCGCTCGTCGCCTCTGTACTTGGCCGTCGCATCCTCGATGCTCCGTTTTCACCTACGGCGACGTGGACGCGTACAGTAGGTCTTCGCAGGCAGTATAGTTATATAAATTCGCCCCTAGGGCAGATGTGTACTAGTTAATTAGATTTTATAAGGATTTAAGCATAAACTACCTTCTATAGAGACTAGTCTAGAATAAGAGGAACTATAAATAAGTATAGGATATTAGGTTTACTCCCTATATAATATTCTAGGAAAATAATATCTAGAAAGATAAAGCTAAGACAATTTCTTCGACTCTAAAGTTCTTAACTTAGCCTTAATTTTAGAGGGAGTAGGAGTTAGAGAACTCTTACCTAAGTTAAGAAAACTAGGATTAAGAAAACTAGGATAATTATAATAATTATAAGGATTAAGATAAACTATTTATATATCTATAACCCTTTAAGAATAATTCTTTAAGGCACCCTAGGATTCCAAGCATCTAGGATACTAAATATAGGTCTTAAGACGAAGCTATAGCTACTAAAGTCCCTAATCTAATAGCTAAAGACTCTAAGGATACTATCTACTTACAATACGTCTAAAGACTACAACTATAAGATATAGAGTTAGCACCTAATATCTCTTTAGAAGACTTAGATATAGAAGCGGCTAATACTTCTTAAAATAAAATAATAGAAGTTACTTAGACTTAATATAATAATTATAGTACAATCTATAGCTCTAATCTATTAGAGGGAGTGCAATTAACTCCGAGTAGTAATAACCTAGAGAGGTATATAACTCGTGCTAGAAGAATTGTGTCTAGGCCTAATTATACTACTATTTCGAAGACTAGTAGAGCTGGAGTAGCTACTAAGATAGTAGGCACAAAGGATGTGCATCTAGTAAAGCTAAGTAGCCTAGCTATATTCGCTAAGGCTATAAGTAGGCCTAACAAAGGCTAATAGGTTAAGGCTATTAAAACTAAAATGCTCTTAATAAAAGACAAGAGTGTCCTAAAATAGATTAAGATGTTAGATATACTAAAGGGTAGGACCCCTATTATAGGAAAATAGGTATTTAAGATTAAATTCCTCTCTAACGGGTCTATTAAGAAGTATAGAGTAAGATAGACAGCTAGAGGCTTTGCTTAGAGAAAGGGCATTAACTATACTAAAACATTTGCTCTAATACTAAGGGCAGCCTCTACTAGACTCCTACTTGTATTATATGTAAACTATAGATAGAAAAGGCGCTAAGTAGATATTAAAGTTGCCTTTATAAACCCAGATATTAATAGGCTAGTCTATATTGTTCTACTAGAAAGGTTAGACTTAATCTTTAAGAATACTAAAGGAATAGTTATTTAGATTTAGAAAGGGCTATATAGACTTAAGCAGGCTACAAATCTCTAGTACTATAGTGCCTTAGATGCCCTTAAAGCTCTTAGACTATATAAGACATCTAGTAATACATATATATTTGTTAGTAATAGAATTCTAGTCCTGCTCTATGTTAATAACTTCTAGATTTTTAGAAAGTTAGAAGAGAGGATTAATAATCTTCTTACTAACCTTAGTAAGAAATATACTATTAAAGTTGTTAATACAAATATATTTCTTAGCCTAAAGCTAAACTATAGCGATAAAGGCACCCTATAGATTTCTTAGAAGCACTACTTAATAGAAAAGCTTACTAGCTATAGTATAACTAATATTAAGAGTATTAAGCACCCTATTAATAGGCTATATAAATTAAATAAGGAGAATGCACTTAGGAGGAGTTTAGTATTTATAATAAGATAATAGGAGAGCTTTAGTATTTATCTAATATAATAAGGCCTAATATCTCTTATACTATAAACCAACTTAGGAGATTTAATAAGAATCCTTCTCTAGACTATATTAATGCTCTTAAGTATGTCTAGAGATATCTGTTAGGAACTACTAAAAGGGATTAACGTATAAGAAGGTCCCTAATATTACTCCTTTAGTATACTTAGACTCCGATTTTATAGGAGATACTAAAAATGCTAGATCCACCTCTAGATTCCTGCTAATACTTGTAGGAGGGCCTATTATATAGAGGTCTAAACTCTAGAAAGAGGTAGTGCTATCTAGTACTAAAGCAGAGTATCTAGCCCTTATAGAGGCGACTAGAGAAGTCTACTAGTTTATAAATCTTCTTAGAGAAATTTAGGACTTTATAACCCTTAAGGTAGATTAAATCCTAATTAAGGTAGACAACTAGTTAGCTATTAGCCTAGTAAAGGATTACGCAAATACGAAAAGGTCTAGATATATTAACCTAAGGAACTATTACTATAGAGAGAAGTACAGACTTAGAGTTATTGGAATCCAATACGTTAGGACAGATTAATAGCTAGTAGATAGCTTAACTAAGCCAAAATCTCTAAATCCTATCCTCTAATTAGAATACGAAAACAGTAACTAACTTTTAAGTTACTTATTTAAGGGATTTAGGAGGAACTAAATCTATTTCCTATATATGCTATCTTTTTAATACTAACTTTTCCTATATTAAAAGCAAGTACCTATAGGCTCTACTACTAGTATTATAGCCGCCTATATTATATTCTTCTAAATATATAACTTTCTACATCCTATAGATATCTAGATTAATATATAGCTAGCTAAAGCTAGCTTAATTAAGGGAAGGGATTTAAGCATAGTTATACCTAGGTTCCACCTATCTATATATTACTACTATTAAGGCCTCTACTACTACGTCCCTAACTATAGCCTTAACTACGGCCTCGAGCTCTGCTGCGACCTAAACCACGGACTAGCTTAGGACTGTTCCGGCTAGACTATTAACCTGAATTATTGCTAAACCCCTAGAATAAGGACTTAGCACTCCTAGTAGAACGCTCTAAGTATATAGAAGATATATTAGCACCAACTCCCTAATTAGTACGAGCGGCCTATACTGCTGCATTTATACTAAGATAATTAGCAATATTCTAAGCACCTTATACAGATCTCTAGTCTAGATTCGGAATTGGGATTAATATGCTTCTATCTCTAGCTCGAGCAGAAGTTAGAACTATATTACTAGGACGACGAGGAGGGATTACCTATAGAGGCTTAGTCTATAATTAACGACGCTAAGCTCTTAGTATTAGAACATAATTAGAGAAGTCGCATCTACTAAAGTGGTTTCTATAGCCGCAATTAGTATAGGCACCTCGTAGAAATGTCTTTCTATCCTAGCTTAGAGTAGTATACTTAGTCTATAGACTATTCCCGCTACGGCATCCTAAACAGGCATTGCCTCTATTATAAATAGTACGATATTTAGAGGCCTGGACTATTGCAGCTAGAAGGTAGTTAGAGTTTAAAGATAAAGCTAGATTAAAAGACTTGTCGGCCTACCTAGTATTTGGTTTATGCACTAACCTTAATAAATCTTCTCTATAACTAAAGAACTGCCTAGCGTCTTCGTTTCGGAGTTAAGTAGGAATTGCTTTCCGATCGCCTTTAGGCACTAATATATAGGCGCGGCGAATCCGACGTAAGGTCTCTAAGTCTAGCTTTATATTCTGCTTAACTATATAGATATTAGCACTAAAAGCACTAGAAGAAGGATCCTAAACCTACTAAGGTTAAGCAAGTAGTCTAGTTAGTATAGACTCCCCTTATAGCTAGAAGGTCCACTACCTCTAGATAGGCGCTTTCTACTATTACTACTACTTCTACCGCCTCCCTAGCTAGTCGCTATATAGCCTCCACTACTACTTAATACTTAAGCTATAATTATAATGCAGTAGGTGATGTTGAGTGTATGTTAATAGTTGCAGTAAGAAATTAGATATTGTTAATAGATATAGAAAGAGAAAAACTAGCTAATAGGAAAGATTCAACCTTTTATAGCTAAAGGAAGACTAAAGAATCACCTGCAGTCACCTGCAGTTTGCTAATGTCCTTTAATTGTTATAAGGCATTTGTTGAGGGCACTTACTATTGCTAAACAATTAGCATTCACTATTACTAACGCAGTTAGTCCTTTCAACCTAACAGGCACATAACAGTCTAATAATTGTACTATGGATTTACGAGCATAAGAGGGAGTGTTGTGCTAATCTGATTAATCACCTTGAAGCCGATCTGAAGGGTCGCCTTTGAGACAAGCACGTGATCCCTGACTCACACCTGACACAGTTACACGAGTCAGGTGAAGTTATTGGACTACTATAAGGGTGATGGAGGAATGTGAGGTAGTCTCCCCATGCAGTTCATTCAATTCTTTCCAAACCACTCAGTTGAAAAGGTTGCTGGTGATTCTGAACGCCTCTCCACAACACTTTTGCAGGGATGCAACGACGAGCTCATGTTCCACGGCCCTCATCATGGGGGCAGGTCTGTGAAGGGTTCGACCAAATTCATGTCCGCCCAGTGGTTCGCCATCTCTCTGTCGTTGCATTGGTCACCATTGACAAATCGGTCATAGATCGGTGAAAACATGCACACCATCCGCAAGTGCTTTTCTTCACGCCGCCTCCAAAATGTCTCTCCCCGGGGCCGCAGCGCTATTCGAGCGTTGTCGTACATGAGTGTTGTGTCCATAATCATCTATTGTTGCGTTCGATTGTAGGTCCTGATCCTATACCCAACACGCTCCTTAGCTGTGTGGTTCGTCGCAGTGGTAGAGATATGGGATATCTGTAGGTCGCCCCTTACATCGCTGTTCAACCTGTCGTCCAAAGTACCGTACGACAAATGCTGAGAGCTCAATAGTTTGATCAGCAGGATGGTATTTCTACGAGCACATGGATTCAATTATTTCAAGGGCTGGTGCCCGGGCCTCCGCCTCCATAGTAATGACGTGCCGTTTGTGGATGTCTTCGTCACGTATTGCGACGAAGGTCTGGATGTGCTGGAGAACACAGTCGACGCAGCGTGCCATCTCGACTATCCTCTGGGGAGTCTTCACATCTATGTGCCAGAAGACTATTGCCATGACTCAGTGCCGGGTTTCCTGAAAGCGTTCCAAAGATTCTTTCCCAACCCTCGATATGCATCTCATGGAAATGAATCCATCACGCAAAGCAAGGCTGCAAATCTCAGTCTTGGGCTGAGGGAAAGCGCTACACATTCAGGATCGAAAAAAATCGCTTTCCTAGACGTCGACATGATACCGGAAGCAGAACGGTTGAGAGCAGTATTTCCTCATTTAGTCTTGGATGGCTGCGTTGCCATTGCGGATCCACCACAAGAGGTGTACAACGTCCCGAATGCAGATCCTGTTGGCATTGCTTGGGACTTCACCAACTTCGCGCGGTACTTGTTGCCCATGCTTGACACGCAGAGCAGGCCAGGTTGCACCGGCTCCGGATTTGTCGCTCGACGAAAAGCTATTGATGACATCGGCGGTTTCACTGTTGGGGGTGCAACAGAGGCTTATGAGAGTTCGCTCAAGATCTGGCAAAAGGTTGCAAGACTGTCCATGTTCCAGAAAGCATTCAATGGGGGCTGGCGCCCACTAACCTACCGGCGGTGCTCCACCAGTCTTGCAGAATGGCGGCAGGTACCGTGCAGAGAATCAAGCGAGCACTCGCAAAGCTACGCCTCTGCTCCTGCTACGTGCTCACCTTGTTGGCTTTTTACGTCCTCCCGTTCGTCTTCTTTGATACGGGGCCCACACCACTTGTTCAATTCCCGGCGACGCCACACAATCTGTTCTGTTTCTGGGCAAGCCTTTTGTACCTCACGTGTATCCTGATCAAGTGCCTGATCCTGCGATCTTTCTTAAACGCAGATCCCACATTTCCGACGCTATGGGAGCAAGCCTTCCAAGCGACGACTGCCGTTAGCATTTTGACAGGAATCCGCAAAACTCGTTTTAGTCCAACGGGAACACTGCTCAAATTTGATCAGGACTTTCGCACCCAATCACTCTGGACGCGCGTCAGGTACATTATGCTCGAACATGCCAACGCCGGTCATGCTGCCGTCTTCTTTCTATGCGTTGCAGCTCTATCACCAGCCAAAACATGGAGCATGTCATCATATATGCACCGCGTAGGATGGCCGCTTCTGTTTTGTGTATGGTCAATGACTTTGGTGAACAGCTGGATCCCCATCAATTATACGCTCTTCCCTCCACTCTTGCCGTCGCGGCGAAGTCTTCTCGAGAGGAAGGCCGGGTCTAGTCCGTCGCCGACAGAAGCAGCGAGGCAAAACATGTCAATGCGCCAGCCTACTGTGCACATTGTCCTGCTCTTCTGCTGACGATTATCGCCGCAGGTTGGAGTTTTCGGTCGATCGGGCAGTAGCTGCGAAGATGTGCTGCTGGGAATCTGTGCATGAGATATTCACGAGTCTTGGATAAACTGGCAGAACACGCCCAAGAGCAAAGCACAGTGTACTTCAATCCCGCCAGGATGTGATATCCGAACAAGATGGGTCTCAGTATTTGAGATCATATGGCGTCGTTTATGCTGGTCTGAGTCATCATAGCACCTGTTCAGATTGTCTTTGCGTGTCGCGGCGATTGTGGACGAGAGAGATGGCGACCGCAAACTCTGGGGCTTGCGATCGACTTTATGCATCGGAGGTAGCTGGCAGGTTGCAAGGGGCTTTGTCGATCCCAATGCAGTCATTACAAATGCAAGCGTTCGCCGCTATGATAGGCTGTATGGTAGGTAGCCTGTGAATTGCGATCTGCCACAATGTATAAGCTCGACCGGGTACATGAGCAGACACCATTTTGTATGAGTACAAGTTCCGATATGAGGGTAGTAAGGTACAAGTCTCTTTGCAACAGCAGATCCTCAAGGCAGATGGTGGGGAGTGAGCAGAACCTGGAGACGCACACTATTGTCAGGACGCACCATGAGAAGGACCTCGTGCACACAGCAGCTGCATACAACCACATGAGAATTTGGTGGCAAGTCCTTCGCTGCTGCTATGACGGCATGGACGAAACATGCGTATTCGCCATGCATCACTGCTGTGTTTCTTGGGCATGCACAACCCGGGAACGACAAGACCAACGACATATACCCAACTATGACAAAGCCGCACCAAAAGGTGAGTGTCTCGAGAACATTGGCAGACGTGCTGCGCACATTGACCGGGTGGAGAGTTTGCAAGGTGGACTCTGAGATAACCCACCGTGTGCTACTCCTTTGTGGAAATCCCAGCCACGAGAAGTACGCGCCTGTGTTTTCCATTCTCTCTGCGTGGCGATGACTGCATGCACTCTCCGATCTATACAGAGACTGCAGGGAAATGTGCGTCTGATTCGCCGCACTCGGCTCCGTTGTGGGCTCCCATAGCGGAATGGGGAAAGAATTTCTGCTTTTCGCCTCGAGACTGACTCACCGAGCTGAGACTATACTTCGGACATCAATAGTAGCTATTGCCACGCACACCAGCTTGAATTCATACCCCCTTGCCAACCTCGCAGCAGCGGTAATTCAATTGATAGACGATCTTTGCCCAAGCCACGAGTAATATGCCCCTCCCTCCTATCTCCCCGTCTGAGCAGAACTCGGTCCTGTGTCCGCATTACTGAGCTCTCCTTCTTTTGCATACTTCCTCATTCTGCCTGCCTTGTCATACTTCCCACTCTTGCTCGCATCTCTCAGTGTCCCTTTCTCAATACTCTCGTGCTCGGGCCGATGGGTCGCGGCTCTGCTGACCTCGACGTTGGCGGGAGATACATTCAACGGACTCATGGTTTGTCCTATCTTGGAATGTGGTCAGCGCGGAAGGGAGTGAGGACATGGTCTCCGTCAACATACTCGCTTGCTCTCGCCTTCGGAATTGATCAGCGCATCCTCCGGATCATTGTGCTTGTTCCCGAATGAGGTCTCTGTATTCTCTGCAGTGGCCTCGTCCGATCCCGTCAGGCTATACTCGTGGCTTGTTCGATTCAGTCCGCCTTTATCCTGGTCGTCCTTGTACGCTCGCAGTCTGGCCGTAGTGGACAACGCCCGTCTCGCTTCCGATGCCGACGCTGCGCGTGATTGCTGACAGAAATTCCGCAAAGCCATGATTCGAGGTCCTGGTGAGAATAAAAACCTACCATAGCCTACCTTTGCCTCCAAGTGTCTACGGTAGACATTGCGGCGTGTTAAATGTCATTGCTTCTACATCGACGTGGGCGGACAAGGGGGCATGCAGTGGCATTCATGACGCTGAAGTCTGCCATTATAGTACGCAGCAGCACCCCAGACCCGGAGACGGATCGGATCGCGGAGGACCATGCAATCGAGAGTCAGCATTGTGATGATTCTCATCTTCCACCCTGATCTGTCGGCTACGGCCAATTGCTGCAAGTCGTGCATTGCGATCCGTCTGCAATGCAGGTCGCTTTCGAGCTTGGCTTGCTGCTTTGCATTAGAATATCCCGACCGCGAACAGCCTGACAACTTCAGAGGCATCGCGCGAGTACTGCACAGTCGCAGCATTGAGCTGATGATCATGAGAGATGCTGGACTGTCGGATCCATTCTGCAGCAATATGAGCTCACTGGTTGCTTTTGCATTCTCCTCGCGCGAGCCAGATGAAGGATCGTCATGACGCGTTGTCTCACGAGATGCACGACATTTTCGCCTACGCAACATGCGGTAATCGCCAAGCGCCTTATCACGTCCAGCCTCCTTGACTTTGCTGCAGCAATAAGAGCTCGAGATTGAGTTGACCAGAAGCCATTGTAAGGCAGTGCGAGGATGTGTGAGTGGAATATGGGGCATCATTACCTGGGCACTGGCTCAATGCTGACATCTCAGTAGCGGCTTCGCAAATACGGCACCGCTTCAATGTGCTCATACGGAGGCAGCCAGACACACAGAAGATCGGCAATGGTGAACGAAACAGCCTGCTATACCACATCCCCAGCTGCGGCGAGTATGGAACACCAAATCATTCAGGACGACGGAGCTCTCAGCAAGCTGGCAGTTCAGGTGGCTTCCTGAGCAAATTCAGTCCGCGAAACATCCTCAGCACCACCTGGGCTGTACTTAAGAGCAGCTATGTCAACATTCTGCTCGTCTTCGTGCCAGTGGGCATTGTTGCGGGCGTGCTGGATCTGCCTCCGATCGCCATCTTCGTGCTCAACTTCCTCGCCATCGTCCCGCTCGCCGGCCTCTTGTCCTTCGCAACGGAGGAGCTATCAGAGGCTGTGGGTGCTCATATCGGAGGCCTGCTCAATGCAACGTTCGGCAATGCTGTTGAGCTGATTGTCTCGGTGATCGCTTTGCAAAAGGATCAGTTCCGACTTGTGCAAGCAAGTATTCTCGGGAGCGTTCTTGTGAATATTCTACTCGTTTGTGCTTCTACATTCTGCGATCTACCTGCTTCACTGACAGAACACAGGTCTTAGGATGCTGTTTCATCGCCGGTGGAATTCGTCGCTCCGAGTCCAGATATGACCCAACAGTGGCTTCCATCATGTCAGCTTTGCAGACTTTGGCCGCGGCTGTATTGATCGTCCCCGCAATACTGTACTGGACCATGCGGCGTTCTGTGGAGGGAGACACGATCGACATACTGGCTGTTTCCAGAGGCGCTGCGATCATATTGATTGTGCTGTATTGCTTCTACATCTACTTTCAGCTATTTTCCCACAAAGAGCTGTTCAGAGAGGACGTTGGCGGCAATGAAAGTGAGGAATCAGATCATGAGGGTGATCCTCATGGGGCTGCACAGAAGGAATGCAATGACTCGGGCGAGATTCTGGGCCCTACCGGAGCCTTCACACTCATGGTCGCCTCAGTCATCTGCGTGGGCTTCTGCGCAGAATTTCTGGTCGACTCGATCGAGTCTGTCAAGGAACAGACAGGCATGACAACCACATTTATTGGACTCATTCTACTTCCCATCGTCAGCAATGCGGCGGAGCATGCGACAGCAGTAATCGTAAGCTGGAAGGGCAAGATGAATTTGGCGCTGCTCGTGGACCTGGGCTCGGGAATGCAAATTGCGCTTTTCGTCACGCCGTGAGTGAACACACTGGTGTCACGATACAGCCGCCTGTAGCCGAATGCTGACTCTTGACACTGCTTTGACAGACTTCTCGTGCTGATTTCCTGGGGCATGGGCAAGGCGTTCAGTCTACACTTCCAGCTCTTCGAAACGGTCGTGTTCTTTGTGAGCGTCCTTGTCGTCAATTTTCTGATGCGAGGTGACTCTAGTAATTATCTAGAAGGCGTGATGTGAGTGATATGGCTGATCGGCTCCTGACCCCATCTTTGCTAATCATAATTCGCAGGTGCGTGGGCTGGTACATGATCATTGCCTTGGCGTTCTTCTACTATCCAGACGACCAGTGATCTTGGACCGACACCAAAGCAGCGTAACAGGATTGCGACTGTCGTAGCCAGCAAAGCTAGTGGCAACCTGGTTGGACCAAGGGTCAGAGCATAGCCAAGACTTGACATATAATTTTCGCTCCAATTGCAGCTCTGCGTCGTCTCTTGGCATCGGTATGTGGATGTGATCAGCAAGTGTGTCGTGCCTGAATGCATATCCACAGCTCGGCAAGTGACAGTAACTCCGCAAAGCGTCATGCACTATGACCATACTTATGCGCATCTTGACATTCACCAGCGATCGCTCATGCTGCGGGCAAACTAACACCGGAAACAGAATATTATCCGATCTGAGTCCCCAAGTGTATAAGGACCATGCGGGGACATAAAAGCGTCCATGCCCATTCACCTGGGCCGAAGCATCTGCCAACTGATCACGGCCAGCTCTCCGGTACACCCTACGCCATAGATTGGAACCTTTGGAAATGCTCTCAAAATCATTGCTGGCCGCAGCCAGCCTACTTGGCACAGCTCTTGCCTCGCCGATTTTGGAGCAGCGACCATCCAAGGAGTACGCCGGCTACTTTGGGACCTTCTTCCCTCTCCAAGATGAAGCCATCTACGGATGGCTATCCAATGGCAACGATGCTCACTCTTGGTCACAATTGAATGGACCTGCTGGGAATGGCTCTATTTTGAGGTCCAACGTGGGAACGACTGGCGTGCGAGATTCACATATTGTCCTAAGCCAGGACGGCAGCAAATTCTGGTTGATCGCGACTGATCTAAAAGTCAACGACTTCAAAGAGGACTTCAACGAGGCGACACGTTTTGGGAGCCGCTCGATTGTGGTCTGGGAGAGCAACGATCTTGCAAGCTGGAGTGAGGCGCGACTGACAATTCCTATTGTGGACGTTGCAGCTGGCAATGTGGTGAGTGCGCACTTATGAGTGTTATCTACGAGAAGAAGACAGCGACTGATGTCCAGAAGTGGGCTCCAGAAGCGATTTGGGACCCACTGGTTGGCGCATACGTGATGGTGTATGCCTCGAGGTTCTGGGATCCGAATGATGTGGACAGGAGTGGACCACAGCCTCCAAATCGTCTGATGTATTCCACAACGCAAGATTTCGTGACATTTTCAAAAGCGAAAGAATACTACTACCCAGGTTATCCTGTCATTGACGCGACATTCTGGCACGCTATCGAAGAAGGGCCTGATGTTTGGTACAGATGGATCAAATCTGAAGTAGATTATCTTGTACATCAATGTCAGGCTATCTCGAGGACAAGATCGAGGCTGACAATGCTTTTTAGATCTACCAGGAGCGCTCAGAGACCGGCATCTTGGGCACATTTGAGCGAGTCGGCGACGCTCCCGACGACGAGCGCATCACTTTCGCGCAGCAGTACTCGAACAACGAGGGCCCACTCATCTTCCGCGACAATGTCGATTCTGGACTCTATCATCTCTGGATCGATGAGAACACGCTGCAGCATTATATCCCTGCCACAGCCCGGACGCTGAATGATATGCAGGCTTGGCAAGCGCAATCCTTGGACGGCTTTCCGAGTACGATAAAGCATGGTTCGGTGATTCCAATCACACAAACACAGCACGACGCGATCACTGCGAAGTACAAGACTGTTTGAAATTGTCAGAAAAGGTCGTTGTGGTGTAGCAGAAGTCGGGCTGGCTTATCCCTCGCTCTGCGTCAGCGACGGAAACCCACAATTTTGTAATATCTCGGAGAATATGTATGATCGCAAAGTGCTCAGAACTGTACAAGCTGCATATCTGGCGCTGCTTCAGCGTTCATTGGAAGTGCATGTACATTCTGTAGGCATCAGTGTGCGTCTTTTGCTCGGCGTGGGATCTGATGCGCCTCAAGTATCGCGTCCTGCGACGTGACTTCTGCTGACTGTAGCCACTATCACCGACCGGCCTTCAGTCCGACGGCTTTGTGCACGTTTTTGCCTGGAGAAACCTCAATGCACTGGACGGGATCTTCACGAATGAGACTTCCGAACGGGAGCAGACTGGAGCAATGCTCAAGGATTCTCTGGACCATGACTCGAATTTCTAAGCAGGAATTGTCATATTATGTGCAGAGCACGAGACACAAGTCTCGCAATGTTGCGCCACGTCTGACCGGATGTGTTCGCAATCTAGAGCTGAAGCGGGTGGTATAGATTCCTAAGCAGCACCTTCGGCTCGTCGGTCCGACGTCGGTGGGGTATGTACAGCAGTTGGCGGTCCACTACGCTTCAAAGGCGTGATTGAGCTGCAGTTCGCGCAATAGGTTGGATGAGCAGTGATAAGACTGCAGCGCCATATACGTACAACGGGTTTCCCTTCGACGTGCGAAGCAAGCAAGCAAAGTCAAGATCCCACCATCATGCCTGTCGAATTCATATCCCTCGCCTTTCCCAACGCATCTACGGAGCTTGAGCCCATACCCGGCGCTGGAGTCGATCCAGACTTTCTGAAGAGATATGCTCGCAACCTAGACGATTACGGATTCAACTACACACTGCAGCCTTACGACTCAGGTGGCTGCGATCCGTTCACAACTGGAGCGACGATAGCCGCAGTGACGAACCAGCTCAAAGTGATCATTGCCCTTCGCCCCAACACGTTGTATCCTACAGTCGCAGCAAAAGCCCTCGCGACTCTCGACCAGCTCAGCAATGGCCGTGCGGTAGTCCACTTCATCGCAGGCGGCAGCGATGTAGACCAAGCGCGAGAAGGCGACTTCTTACCCAAGGAAGAGCGATATGCCCGTCTCGAAGAGTACATCAAGATTCTCAAGCGCGCTTGGGCCTCACCGGAGCCCTTTGACTGGGAAGGGAGATACTACCAGTTCGAGCAGTTCAGCAGCCGTGTGCGTCCCGTCAATGGCAAAAACATTCCCATCTCCGTCGGAGGCTCGTCCGACGAAGCATATCGGATCGGAGGCTCGTTGGCGGATATCTTCGGACTGTGGGGCGAGCCATTGAAGGAGACGAAGCAGCAGATTGATCGCATCTATGCTGAAGCGGAAAAGGCTGGCCGCACAGACAGACCTCGCATATGGGTTACTTTCAGACCGATTGTCGCTGAGACAGACGACCTGGCTTGGCAAAAGGCTCATCGTACTCTTGATGCGCTGAAGACGAATCGCGCTGCTGGTCAAGGCAAAGTGCCGCCTGGAGCACCACCGCCGCAGAATGTTGGCTCGCAGCGATTGTTGGAGATTGCGCAGAGAGGAGAGGTTCAGGACCGGGCTTTGTGGTATCCCACCGTGACTGCCACCAACGCGAGAGGAGCCTCGACCGCTCTCGTAGGCTCGTGGCAGACGGTCGCCGACTCGATTTTGGATTACGTCGATCTCGGATGTGATCTGATTTCGATTCGTGGGTACGATAACTTGAACGATGCGATTGACTACGGCCGGCACGTTGTGCCGAGGGTAAGGTCGGAGTTGGAGAGGAGGGGCATTTCGAGCGAGAAGAAGCCAAATGGCAATGCTCGGTCTGCCGTCGTAATCGATGAGTAGTGGATCGTGGCGGAACTCGGGCTGAGCTCGAGATTTTGCAGCTGTTGCACCGCATCTTCAGGCGCGACAAACTTGTGAATCGAGAATCCTTGGCGCTTAATGTGAGCACTGTGCATCTTTCCGAAACGACAACATTGACAGTCCCTGTGTTTCAGTCTCTCACGCATTGTAAGGTCTGTTTCCCGCCGCGACTCTTCCATTTATGGATGCCCGGAGCATATTCGCTTTAAAATCGGCACTATCGTGGATTGTGAGGAGTCGGCTCGGCAGGGCTTGGTGGAGCTTGTCGGCGGCTGCACTCCCAAGACATGTCTCAACAACACGTCTCCATCATCGTTGTTTGCGTTCATGCATGGTATTCGCTTTCCATTATCCCATCAACACTTCAAGTTCTGCGGTTCTTTGACAGCCAAACCTTCGCCGGAAAGGTCTGAGGATGCCGACGTAGGCCGATGTCGTGCCCACGGCCCTGCACAATGCGATCCGCCGTCGAGGGCGCGCTCAACAGCCCACCGGAGCACAATGGTCGCCCGAGTGAGGCGATCATGGCGTTGAGATGGCGGTATACCAGGCGTCCTCGGATGCTCCGGTGTAGTTGTATACTTGTGCCTCCGAACTCACAAGCTAGTCTCACGACCAAGCCAGAAATATCTGCTCCGGATCTGCATCGTCCATCTCGTAGCCCGCGAGCTATGTGCGAGAGAAGACCGGAGCCACTTCTGATGAACACAGCACGAACTCCGATGGTCCGACAGGTGTGGCGCAGATCATACTCCTGATGAAGGGCGCCTCGGGCGGAAGGTTTGACCGGGAATGCCGGCATATTATGCTCTGACGGATCTGCATATTCTATCTGTGCATCCCGTTTCGCATCCGAGCTGGAGAAGCTTCCACCTCACCTTGTATCTACACCGAGCACAGCAAGTATTTTCCTGGCATGAAGTCATCTCGAACAACATATCAGCATTATGAAGCGTATCACGAAGAAGTATCTGGCCTACGCACAAAGCATAGCTTTTCTTTGCTTACTCATCACTCTACTGGTCGCAAACCTGTGGCCCGCTGGAAGCGAAAAAGACTATGCTTGGGACCGGATCAGATGGAGATCCAAGTCCAGGCAACTGCCTGAGGCCAGGGGTGTATGTCCAGGGCTGAGCGACAGCGACAAGCCAGCGCTGGTGATCGCGCGCACTGCAAGCGATGATATGCAATGGCTCGCGGATCTAGAATCGCAGTACCATCTCTGTGTGTACACAGCTGATGCTCCCGTCTCCAAGACATCCAAGATCCTTCAGACTCCAGCAAATCGTGGACACGAGGCAATGGCATACCTGACGTTCATCATTGACAACTTCCAGCAACTCCCCGAAGCTGGCGCTGTATTTGTGCACGGCTCGCGTTTTGCCTGGCATAACGATGCCCTCGACTACGATAATGCAGTTGCTCTCAAAGCACTGAACTTGAGCTCAGCGCTGGCAGATCATGGCTATGCCAACTTGCGGTGTGACTGGAGCGCAGGTACGTGCAGTCAAGAAGCGCGGCCTCAAGGCAGTCTTGAGACGCGACTCTCGTACAAGCTACAGCCATGGAGTCGCCGAGCGGCCTCAGATGCGGCGCTTCCCCAAGCTCTTGAGCTTCTCTTTGGTGGTAACGATATCGATGTGAAAGCGACCGCTTCACTGCAGTCAGGCGACGCGGTCCGCGCTCAATGCTGTGCCCAATTTGCAGTCTCACGAGCCGCGATCCAACGACACTCTCGTGATGAATACATAGCACTTCGACAGTGGCTACTTGACGATGGCGTTGCGCCTGCGGACGATCGCATTGCTGGACGAATCCTATCATACATCTGGCATATCCTTTTCCTGCCGGCTGCTAGCAGTCATACGAGCCTGCAAGCACTCAATGCTCAAGCTTGTCCATCGGCCCAAGCTTGCTACTGTCGCCTCTATGGAAAATGTGATCTCAAAATGTGCGACTCGCCAAAGAGATGTAGAGGACAATACGTGCTTCCGATGGGCTTCAAACTTCCTTCAGATTGGGAAGAAGCGCATACCGGGCTGCGTTGAGAATGCGATCGCTTTTCCCCGCCCAGAAGTTCATGTTAGGTATCAGGTGTGCATTGCAGACATTGAGACCATGAGCATGTGCATTCGACGACACGTCTACCAAGTTCTCCAAAAACATGGGCCGGCAGATCTCCAGAGTGTGGTTGACCCACTGCGTATAGCTGGGTCCGACTCCGGTATTGTGGTAGATCTCATCGAGCACAATCTGCAGCCTCACTCGACATTTTGTCTCGCAATTGTGAGGCCGCCCGGATAGTACAAAACTTACACAGCACCACTCCTCTTCAATTCCGACAAGCAGCACATGTGCATCGACAGCCACACAACCTCATCTCCATTCGCGGGTCACAAGACCCAACATGAAGGTCACTAAATTGCTTGCGACCCTATCTGCTATCGCTGCAGCCTTGGCTGCGGACGGTGGCTCATTCAACGTCCTCACCTTCAACATTGCTGGGCTCCCGAAGTGGATTAACAAAAACGGAATTCCAGGTGGCAAGCACAATGCAGCAAAGGCAATAGGCCGGGAGTTTGCGGCTGGCAAGTACGACATCATCCACGTGCAGGAAGATTTTGCGTACCATCGCGCGCTCTACAGGAACGACAACCACAAGTATCGCACCAGCCATTCGGGCAACGTCCCATTTGGCAACGGTCTCAGCACTCTATCGAACTTCAGGTGGTCTGGGTACATGCAATTACCGTGGAGGACATGCGCCTTCAATGAAGGGGATTGCTGGACGCAGAAGGGATTCACCTACATGCGTGTCTGGCTTGACGAGTACGCATCGGTGGACATGTACAACCTCCACGCGGACGCAGGCGACGGCAAATGGGACTTTGACGCCAGGAAGCGGAATATGGAGCTGCTTTCAGGCGCCATCAAGAAGTTATCAGACGGCCACGCGGTCATCGTGATGGGAGACACCAACTGCCGCTACACGGAGCCACGAGACAGCCTCGGCGTGATAATGAAAGACCATGGCCTCCTCGACCCTTGGATGCTGCTTGTGCAGAATGGCACCCTTCCGTTCACGGCGCCGGAATGCAGCGATCCCACTACCAGCCAGACGTGCGAAACCATCGACAAGGTCCTCTACCGTTCGGACGGCGTGGTCAGTCTGGTTCCCACAAGTCACCAGTACGTGACAGACAGGTTCAAGGATGCAAATGGCGGCAGACTGTCGGACCACAATGCAGTGCTTGTGAACTTCAACTGGACAAGACGGATGTGAGTTGCGAGCGTCGGGGGATCGACAGGTCACTGGTAGTGAGGCAAGTCATCTTGATGGCAAATTCATGCTGGTAACTTGCAAATGTAGGCTGTAACGTTGTGTGAGATGTGTCAGATAGCTTTTGCGAATTTGCAAAAAACTTGAGATGTCGTGCGTAGAAACTCGGACTCCTCGCTGGTGTCTTCTGACAGCCCTCCATGCATTCCCCCAATTTCCATATGTATTACAGCCGTGTCACGGCATCACAACAGCATGTCGACCGCGGATACCTGATGTTCTCATTCTGGGGATAATTCCTTATTCGGTAGGCCTCCCTTCTCAACTCAGAATCGGCGAAGCGACCGAATTTCTTGCCACGCGAGCCGAATGACTGCAAGCATGGACTCCCTCGCAATCACGACCTCTTCGCTTGCGGCCTCTTCGCATAGTGAGTGGTCTTCTGAACACGAACGAGAGTATCCCTATCGTCTCATACGTTCGGTAGCCCAAGTGGGCAGAACGCGATTTGGCGGAGGCCGAGGTCAATAGATTCGCGTGCGTCCAGAGCCAGCGAGTTGTCTTTTGCTGGCTGTGCGTGAGTTCGATGTTGCATGGCGATTTCCGCGCACCAAACACCTTTGTTGCCCAATGCGCTTCGCCCACCAAGACTACCGCCAACAACCTCCGCTCAGTGAGATCTGGAGAGGTAAGCTGGGGTCAGCAGACCGACATTACCAGCATTGTCCGGAACGAGAACGATGAGGGCCAAATAATCCCAAGGGAGCGAGGTTCGTGCGCGTGTTGTGGAGACACTCCGAAGCATGCTCGTTTTCTCGCTCGCCGAAAGCGGCTCCGGAAGCCGTAAGCAACTTACCGAGAACTGTTTTGTCACTTGAGATCTTGACATGTTCACTTCCCGAGTTGTCATTCTGCTATCTATCCACACTGTTTGCTCGTCAACTGCCATACTAGTGCTGAGTCCGGGGCAGCTCAGTGTGGGGTTTTGTATTCGCGTGATTCCTGAGGTGCTGGCATTGAGCTTGCTGCCATGACGTAGCGCAGTATCGCTCTCGGCATGTATGTCACAGCTTTTGTGGCCAACAACTTGCTAGTCACGCGAGAAAAAAAATCGCAATTCTGAATACTAACAGCTCCTGTAGTGTGTAAACCTCTCTTGAACCACACGCTCTCACAAAGTCCATCAATGTCGTTGCTATGTTGGACATCTGCCAAATGTGCAAGATACACCGCGGAGCCCTAGTACCATTTGAGCATCGAGATAATGGCTGAAGCGAGCCTGAAGCGTACCGTCTATTGATGCAGCGTGTGTCGATCCACTACCCACCTATGCTAGGCATATGCGCCTTTAGGTTCTCACGTAATTCAGTATCTTTCGAAATCCTGTTGTCGATCTAATCTGCTTTTCCTTTGCGTCCTGGAATGTAGCTTCCCTACTTCTCTTACTTATTCCTAAGCTTAAAGTGTACTAAGAGTAATTATTAGGATCTATGAATAATCAATTTCTTAGATAAGTCGAATCGTTAACTTGATTGCGAAGTCATCACCTACTATACAGTAATCACAACACATACTTAATGCTAGGTATCGTGCCCATAAGCCCCTCACCGCCAATCGATTAATTCCGAATCGCGCATACTATCCTCCAACATCCTCGCCGCCGGTGACAGAGAGAAGAGGGATTGTTGTGCGCACAGCGAGCAGAGACTGCTGGCTCCGCAGAGATCACGATGTGCATGTTCGGCAATGGACCTGTGCCTGCCGACAGACCTGAGGCGTAATTCAATAACCAATTCTTGAGCTCGGCGTGAAGACAGCTACTGCGAAACAAAGCCCCGCGCAGATGATGCTCTGAACTAGTACAAATGTCAGCCCGGCATGTTCATCTCAAGGAAAATTCCAACGTACTGTTAACTTGATGCAATCCATACACATAAGCCGGAACGATTAGCTCTCGGATCTTCTCACTCGCATGCTGGACGTAGCTGATGTCCGACAACGCTCTTCGCATAATCTCAGGACCATCCTCGACGCCCTGCAACGCAGCTCGGAGGCCAGTCCTCAGCGCACCTTGATACACTGCAGCACCAGCGCTCGCTCCAGCCACAGCACCAAGGTTGAAGAAAAGGAAAAGCCCAGAAGCCGTGACTGCAAGATCGGCTTCCGAGACCCCAGCAGCCAACGCCACAAACATGGAACTCGAAGATGCCCCCGAGGCGAATCCACCGGGGAGGATAAACAGAGATTCTGTTGCAGAGGTATGGCCGTGCCAACAGAAATAACACAAGGCCATGCAGAGGACCGAGAAGAGCGGCGAGATGACACTCATGGGCTTGTACAAGCCCGTGTGCTTGATGAAGTACCCAGAGACCAGGCCGCCGAGGGTGTTTCCCATAAAGGCAGGGATCAAATATGCGCCGGCCTGCGCAGCGTTGGCCTTGTTAGTGACTTGGAAGTAGAGCGGGACGATGGTCATCAGTGAGAACTGGAGAAGCACCTGCAAGAATGCCATGGTGTAATTGCTCAACACCGCCCATTTTTTCAGCAATTGAAGGGGGAAGATGGGCTCGGCCACGAAATTGGCTGAAAGGACAAACATGGTCGAGGCAACAACAAAGCCAATGCCAGAGGCAATGATGGGGTTAGATTTCCAGGCGAATTGCGAGCCGCCGGTCTCGAGTATGAAGCACACTGTAAATATGGCAGCGCAGAGAGAAAGGGCTCCAAGAAAGTCGATCCTCTTCAGCTTCTGCCACTGGGTTTGTCCAGAGCTTTCTCTCCGCGGCAAGCGCAGGCGGAAATGAACCAAGACCATCGACAGCAACATCGGCGGAACCTGCACCAAGAATGCCCATCGCCATCCAAGACTGTACGTCAGCGCTCCACCAATCACACCTCCGCAGCTACGTCCGCTCGTCTGCAGGATATTTACGTAACCGCGGACGGTAGCGACTTCGTGGAGCGGAACCAAATCTGTGATGATGATCGAGACAAGCGAGGAGATGCCTGCAGACCCAGCACCCTGGATCGCACGCGCTCCAATGACTTGTGTCATGCTCTGTCCCAGCCCGGTTGCGGCCGTGCCGATTGCGAAGAGGAGATACGCAGCTTGTAAGCACTTCTTGCGACCGTAAATGTCCGAGAGCTTGCCGTAGAGTGGCTGAGCGACGCACTGCGCGAGGACGAACGCCGAGAGGAGCCATGACCCGGAATCGAGGTCGCCGAAATCGGAAGCCACGATGCCGTATGTAGCGAGCACCAGACTGGCGTCGACTTGAGCGACGAAGACGCCGAGCAGTAAAACTGAGATAGTAGTATAGACTCCAGCGGAAGTCTTCTTCTCCTGATGGGATGTGCCGCGGGCGTGCTCAACATCTTTGTCGTCAGCAGGCAGGTCGCCAGCGTCGCTTCTTCTCTGTGGCCTGAGATTAGCTTCAGAAGTGCGGTGCTGGGAGTTCGAGCACGAACACTTATCGTCCGGTACAACACAGGTGAACCTGCATTATTCGACAAGAGAGGCGCATATTCATCGACCACGCTTCGGGCTGCGTCATCGTCAACACTGTCGACGCTGCGAGGCCGTTGCTGCCCAACCTCTTCTGTGACAGCCATGATGGACGGTGCTCAGTAGAAAGAATGCAAACTTGAAGAACAGAAGTTATGATCTAGAACAATTTTGTGGATCGGACATTGCAGTGGCTCGAAACGGAAGACGAGGGTCTGATTAGCCGTGTCGCGGGTCGTCGCGATAGACTTTCGACCCTGTTCGTGCTGACAAGGCCGATGACGGACGCCGGACAGCGGCGGAATCCATGTTCCGCAAGCTGCAGCTAGGTAATAGTACGATCATGGTCTCCAGCCAGCAAGCGACGTAGCCGCAGACACCCAAACTGTGTCTGTGAAAGGCAATCGGCCATTAAAGTACGCTCACCGGCGGCTGCGCGACTGATGACCTGTCATGTCCTTGTGGACCCGGACCATCGCCCAAGAGAGTCAATACTCAGGTCGCCCGAATTCTTGATCACACGCACTCGTGCTGCCCGAATCACGAAAGGTACGTATTGTACCCATGATCTCGGAGGAAAATGCGGGCTTTTTGTGCCAGTCTATCCCGCACACCGCTCACGTCTCATGACCTCAAGTATACCAGCTCCAGTGCCCGCTGTAGCCCAGAGGCCGTTGCTCTCCACCGCCTCGATCCCGCAAGGATTCGTCTGCAAGGCTGTAATCATCCCATGCATTCGCAGCCTGCGGTCCTTCCTCGCTGATGATGTGACCCAACGGGCATGAAGAGAACGCGACTTTAGGCTGAGAGGCATAGAAGTTGTCGTAGCGCAATGATAGTGCATCTGCTAGCGTTTTGACGTTTCGACTCGGATGCAACGATTCCCAGGGCGTCCGGCACGTCCGGGCTTTGCACGATTTGAGTACAAGCAAGAGAGCATCGAGGCGAGCCACGACATCGTCTATGCCTCTTCCGAGCAAAGTGAAACCGACAGATGAGGTTGCGCCCGGGCTAAGAAGGTTGTGAATCTGACTTGGGTCCTGGCGCACGTCATACAGCTCCCTCTCTCCGGTGCACCACACTGTGTACAGCAAACTATAGTCGTTGGCGACAAGTCGAAGAGCCTTGTAAGTGTTGTTGCGAGCCGCGGTAGACGCTCCGCCTGGCCTGAATGGCTCATTGCCGATCCAACCGTATTTTCCCTCGGGAAGTGCTCGGCCCCAATATTCAATGTTCACGTGCTCACCAGCAGGCGCCTCAAGGTCTTCATGTTGTGACAGCGGGATCGCTGTTCCGTCCAGGTCAGGCTTATCCACTCCAGCAAGCTTTAGAATCGTAGGAGTAAGGTCCGTGTGCGAGCTGACAACACCACTCATTCTGGCGAAAGGAACTCCAGGGCCTCGCACGATGAGCGGCACATTGACGTCAGTCTCAAAAGGACACTCTTTGCCTGGAGGCAAGCGATGCTGGGAGATGTGGAATCCGTTGTCGGTTGTGTACAGGACATATGTGTTTTCAAGCAGTCCATGAGCATCGAGCCGTCGCACGAGCTGTCCGACCATTTCGTCAACAGCTTGCAACGCTCGCAATCGGCTTCGCTGAAACTCGTCGTGATAGTCGATGACAGTGTCGTTGAGTTGCGGCAATTCCTTGACCCAACTCACTCCAGATGGCTCTTGTGGGTTGAAGTTCTCCGTGCGCGGAATCTTGTAGTCGTTGAACAAGTGCGCATGTCGATGCGCATATTTGGGCAGACCCATGATACCAGGCTCGGTCGGGACCAGATTACTGTGCGGCGCAATGGGTGCTGATACGATGAAGAAAGGACGATCTTGCGATGCAGCCTCGTCGAGCCAGCCAAAAGTTTTTTCAGCAACGACATCTGGCGAGTATTGACCCGGATAGCTGACAGGCTCTGCATTGTTGCGACTCATGCTGGCGTTCCAATAATCGTATGTATGTGGGTCGAGCAGGAAGTCTGATCCATTAAAGCCATTGACCGGAGGATCGTTGTAATTGTCGACAGTGTGGGAGTTGAACAGCTTGCCTGGGGATGGCACTTATTGTCAGCATATTCGTGTTCTCTTGGGGAACCCAATGCCTGATTAGCGACAGACTTCTGCGTCAGCGCCATGACTCGGTATCTCACTCTCGTCCCACGGACGGTGGTCTACTGTGCTGCCAATCTGCAGAGTACGGCATTTGCGTCTTGAGACGATGGCAACGGCGAGGAATGCCGCGTCTGGTGCAGAGACGAAGACTCATCAGTGTATTCGACGAAATGCCAGATGTAGCAGGTCAGGCGGCCTTCGCCTTCGACAATGACATTTACGGGTGAAATGCAGCTCGCGCACCTACCCGTGTAGTAAGTGTTGTAGCCTCGCGCTTGCAACCACACAGGAAGCCAGTCGTCGTTCAAGCCATTGCGCACGAAGACAGGATAACCACCGTATGGCGGGAACCTGCTTGGATCAGCTAGTGCACTCGGCTCGCAAGACTCTGTTCGCACAAATCCGTCACATTTGTGTTGTGTGCAGCTCGACCGGTCCAGATGTTGACCCTGCTCGGGCAGCAGATGGAGATGGTGCAATAGTGGTTCTTGAAGGTGGTGCCCCTGCTGATCATGTGTTTGTGGAGCAGTGGCATATGGTTCAGTGAATCCCAGTTGTCCTGGTCATCTGTCAATATGACCACGATGTTGGGCTCCCTCGCGGACCATGCGAATGGAGCGCAGACCAAGGCCGCGATGATCCATGACGGGAGTGCTGCACTCCAGAGCCGCATCTTCAATGGAGTCGTGATGTTTGCGTGAAGGTGTGTCGACGCGCCCAGCTCCGCCCGTTTTCGGGCCAGCAAGCGCACGCGACGTGCCGAAGACATGCATGCTGGTCGTCGGCTCGCGCCGGCACGTGTGGAGCACGTCATCCATGACTCCACAGTCTGTGAGAAGATGGAGTTGGCATTCCCGATCTTCGCTTGCACTCAACGCTGCGTGCTGAAGCGCTGCATGGTGGGCGGACAGCAAACGACAGACCTCTTGGCACAGACGGAAATGACCCGCGCGACCCCGTGACGAGGCTCCGCCTCCGCCTCCGTGCCGGTTCCCGCTTCGCTTCCCACACGCACTTCGATCATCAGTCCACGCCCTCATTGCGAATCCCGAGCATTGCTGCGACGGACCGCCGTCCTCCCGCGCCTGGAGGGCGAGGAACGGGCCGATTCGCGCATTGAGACAGAGAGGAGAGAACAAGCCGGTGATGCTGAAATTCAAGCTAACCATTGAAGCTTACCCACGCAGCACAGACACGATGCCTGAGGAGCAGTTTTGGTATGCGTCCTGTGGAGCATACAGCAGGGTCGAGGCAGATGAAAACAGCCATAGCTTCTCATGCGATCGTCCATGCTGCCTCGAGCAGAAAGCAATCACAGAAGTCCGCGCGATACTACATAACCACCGCCAAGACGGACGTTTTTCGGTCGCAAAGTTTGCTTCTTGAGAGTGACCTGCCAACATTGAACAATGAACGACGGTGTCTCAGCCAATGTGAGCATGCCCTCGTGGTGACGCCTACACGCAGTGAGCACACAGAACCATTGGACCGTCGGGATCACGAATGTCGCCAGGATACACCACTAGAGACACTGTCAGATCACCCTCGCGGCCAAGAACTGTGCCAATATGGTTGCGCTAAGCAGGAACGGGTTCCAATGATGCACGACATGTGGATATCAAACCCTTGCTGGAGGAAAACAACTTTTCACACAACCGCCGGTAGCCGCCATGACCGTGCACAGTTGCCTACCACCATGCAAAGGGAAGGTTCCCCATGGGCCAACGGCGCCGCAAGAGAAATTCTCAAGTAACAGATTTCATCAAGCAGCTTGATAGTGGAGGCCACCTGCTTGGATTCTCCACGTCCCCTTAAAGTAGACTCTGCGCACTTCTTCGGTCTGCTGCACTAGCCAACTCTCTTTCTGATCCTGTTCTCAACATCACCTCTCTCAGCGTGCCTGTCATGTTTGGTGAAAAGAAGGTGCAAGGCGAGGATCTTGCGCCCGTCGCCACGAGCGACGTTGGCGACATTGAAGATTATGGCAGCAGGCCCAAAGACCCCAACCAATCAGACCCTTTTGGAGAATTGTCGAAGGATGGTCCGAATTATAAGAATGTATAGAGCACCTGTCAACAGAATGAATGTGACATGAGACACTGACGCGCCTGTAGGTGGGCTGGGCAGGGAGTGCCATCCTCATGTTCAAGACCCAAGTCGGACTCGGTGTGTTGGGAATCCCAGGTGCCTTCGACGTGCTGGGCATGGTACCGGGGGTGATCATCATCCTCCTTGTCGCCTGCATGACCACTTGGGCCGCCTATATGGTGGGACAGTTCAAGATCAAGCACCCCAACGTGTACGGCATCGACGATGTCGGACGAATCATCGCTGGAAGATTCGGCCGCGAGTTCTTCTTCTGGGCCTTTGTCCTCCGTGAGTTCGACTGCAAAGTTGTACACAGATCAATGCTGACTGTCACACGCAGACTTCACATTCTTGGCAGCATCAGCCATGCTCAGTATCTCGATTGCGCTGAATTCCGTCTCGACTCATGGTGCATGCACAGCCATCTTCGTTGTCATTGGAGCAGCAATTGGCTTCTGCTTCGGCAGTATCCAGACACTCGGCAAAGTCTCCTTCATTGCATGGGCCGGAGTGGCTGGTATCTTGACTGCCATCTTTACCCTCACCATTGCCGTGGGTGTACAGGACCGTCCAGCTGCTGCGCCGCAGACCGGCACCTACGAATCGAACTACAAGATCACCTCGAGCGTGACCTTGCCCAAGGCAATCTCGGCCGTCTCCACCATCGTCTTCGCCTTCTCCTGCCTCCCAGCATTCTTTGCCTGCCACGCAGAGATGCGAAATCCCCGCCACTACACTCGCTCCCTCTGCACAGCGCAAGCCGCAGTCACGATCGTATACCTGATCATCGGCATCGTCGTCTACTACTACTGCGGCTCCTACGTCGCCTCTCCCGCTCTCGGATCCGCCGGCGCGCTCATGAAGAAAGTCTGCTACGGCATCGCCCTCCCCGGGCTGACCGCAAGCTGCATGCTGTTCGTGCACATGCCCGCAAAGACCATCTTCATGCGCTTCATGCGTGGCACCGAGCACCTGACGTCCAACACGCCCATCCACTGGATGGCATGGCTGGGATGCACCTCTCTCATCACCGTCGTCGCTTACCTCATTGGCTCCGGCATCCCCGTCTTCGATCAGCTTTTGTCCCTCGTGGGTGCTCTGCTGGCGACGGTGACGTGTTTCCAGCCCTCCGGCCTGATGTGGGTCTATGATAACTTCAAGCGTTCGGATCGGAACGGGAGGTGGTATCTGGGCCTTGCATTCAGCTTGTTCATGATCATTGGCGGCACTTTTGTCACTGTTGCGGGAACGTACGGTGCGATTCTCGGAATTGTCGATTCTTCGTCTCGGACTTCGCCGTGGAGTTGCAAAGACAATAGCAACTCCGTGTAGTTTAGTGATGGGCTTGCAGGCGTATTTCACGAGGGTCATGATGAGATAGAGGAAAGAACGGAGGAATGCTGCACAAGGTCTTTGTGCTTTCATTGGACTGTCCGCGTACCTCAATGTGCTACGGATGTCCAGGTTGGCCAGAGGTGATTCACGAGTAGTTTCCCCATCGTCTCTGGGTGCGAAGACCTTCATGAACGTGTGCGGTGTCTTATCCTCGATGTGTGATCCCTCGAGCTCATTTTCCTGCGATGAAGCAAAGGATGATAAAGCCTCTTCAATGCTTGTGTCGTTGGCTTGTGTTCGCTCCTCTTCCTAGTGCCTGAACATAGATCCGGATCGTCAGAGTCCTTGGTTAGTGGTATATCCATTTTCGTGCTCTAGATGGAGAGGTCGTGCGCAGTCTGCTGTCCTTCCCTTTCGCCGTGCGATTGACGCTGTGCTCTCATCAATTCTGCTGTTCTCTTTGACAGCTGACCGGGAATTCTTCCTGCAGCGCTCGTCTGCGCACCACGGCGGAAACGCACGACTCAGAGCCCTGATGGTGCTTGGCACTGATCACTGCTTCCTTCTTCGATCTCTGCCAGACAACAGTGGCCCCAACCGACGGCGACCTCATCGCGTCTAATCGTCCGCTCAGTGTGCATTGCGACTAAGACTGGCTCTCGACCGCTTACTCGAGTGCAGAGCAGTAGAGACAATCTCTTCCTTCTCGTCTTCAGCCCAATCTGGCCTCCCAGAGCCCGTGACTTCGTACCACTTTCCCTTGGACAAGTACAGCTTCCTCACCACGGGCTCCCGCCGGTTGGGATCAAGACCCTTGGCATCGACTCCAAGGTTGCGGAGCTCGCTTGGCCGCAGTGGAGCTTTGCGTCCACGGCCTGTGCGTTGATCCGCAGGCTGACGAGAGTCAAATGAAGACGGGGCCGGTGAGGCGGTCGTCTTCTTGACCCTGCCGGGCGGCATACTGGGTGGCGGTCTCGGGCGATACTCCGGACCGTCATCTTGCGGCGAGGGGGCCGGTGAGGACATCTCCGAGAACGTGCGCTTCGGCGAAGCCTCTCGAGCTGACTGCAGTGTCTTGTTTGATGGCGCGCTGAGCAGATCCACCGTTGCTGATCGCCGGGAAGGCGGCGCAAGTGGCGGCGGTTTCACCGCCAGGGCATCATCTCGAGGATCTGGATCAGGGATCTGATGCTCCTTCTTTCCGTCACATACGTCCTCGTTGACGCCGCTGTCTCTCCGTGAGACCTGAGTGCTTCTGATGGCGAGATCAAGAATACGAGCTTTGCCTAGCGCCACATCCTGCGCTGCGCACACGTCCGGGGGCGTGTGGCGGGGTCGAAATTTACCCAATTTCCGGTCTTTCGTGAGGTATTGCAGGACTTCTTCATCTGTACGTCGTGGTGGGCTGGGATATCGGATGCGCGTGCATGTGAGACCTCTGTCTTCGCCTCGTGTCCCCTGATCCCGATTTGAGGTGGCCCTGTGCATGTGTCAGCGGCGGAAACCATGATGCAGCACTTTCACACCGCGCAACAGGTTCGATATCATGTTCTACACCCACTCGAGGCGTCCTGATGGAGGTCGAGTACTTACATGGAGTAGAATGTACAATCAGAATCGCTGGCCGATCTCCAGGAGGTCCCAGTCCGAATGGTAGTAGTCTTCAAGTTCTGGTTCGCAGTGCTTGCAAAGTATCCAAAGCATCCAGAAGCGATCGCAGTTAATTCATATTCCTGGAAGAAATGCACAGCGTGGCGGATGGTGGTTAGGCAGAAAGATGTAAATACGGAGGTTGAGTATCGCCTGAGCAGGTAACCACTCGCCTCGCCAAGGTTTTAGCTCCTGTGCTGTGTGGCACGTGCAGCCTTTGACAATGACTTCTTCGCGACACGGTCCCACAATGGTATTTCTTGGTCGTTGCCTCTTGCGAGAATGTGCGTGAAGCTACTATTGATGGGGCTGTGTTGTCGAGAGGTCAGACATGCATGCGTGTAATCACGGCTGAGGATCCCAGCGGCTCGGTCAAACGCCAAGTTCAAACGATCGGACCGGCAGATACCAACCAGATCGACCAGACGTGTGACACCAACCTTGTCAATCCGTGAAGCTTGCTTGACAGCGTACTTGCACGACATGTGAAAATCACACAAGGATCACGGGTCTGTTCGTCTGAATGCTGCTAGACGTGCGAGAAGGAAAGATCCAGCCTATGGCTGGCCTGCCCTCTCGCGGGGATCACTGGCGCAATGTCTCCTAATCGACATTGCAGATGCAGCAATATTCTCTGTAAGGTACCAGCCCCTTTCACTGCGCACGAATCTACGTTTTCGTGTAACCATGATATGTTGCTGCTTAATGAATACCTCCGTAGATTCCAAGGATGCAATTCCGCTCGTTGGACTGCTCAGTGCAGCGAGTACATGAATATAGGGTGCAAATGCGCACGGTGTCCAGCCTGCGAGGTTATGAAGAGCGCTTGTCTTGACATTGGTCTAGGAAATGCTACCAGCCCACAGAAAGACCGGAATGCGATGCTGCATCAGAGGGGAGAGAGGCTCTCTCTCATTGCAACGACCGTGCCAGCAACGCTCGCGAGCTTTGCACATAGTCTAGACAGCCACAGCGAGCGCGAAAACATTAGGTGCCCCTGGATAGACAATCGTTCATCGGCTGTTGCCTACGTCCGGTCAATGAAAGAGGCCTCATGGCATGGGCTAGCCCTGCCTTTGTGATGGCAAGATGTCACCAACGCAGCTCGGAACACACGTCAGCCCGCGATAAAGATAGCGCAAGGCGTACGTGCTGACATGACCACTTTCAGGGCTACTTTTACGCAGTAGGTCGCGGCCACGAGCGACGGCCGATGCTCACGAACATGCAAGCAGCCTGCGGGAGTCAGCAATGATGCAGGCTTCCAGTACTACTCCGTGAGTAAGCATTGCCTCATACTTTACTTCATCAGTCTTTTCGTTTGCATTCGATATGCTTGCACTCGTGTAAACAATACCCACCAAAAGAGAATTTTATCTCTTAGGATAGTGGCCCGGGCTGAAGGGATGTAATGATGTGAGATTCAGTAGTTATCCCAAAGCTCCTTAATGTAACCCTCCGTCAAGTCCTTGTCCTCTCCATATCTGCGCAGACGATTAGTGCGCTGAGGTTCAACGTTAGAAAACCCCGAAGACTTACTCTTCTTGCCACTTCTGGAACCCACCATCCAGGACGTACACGTTCTGCTTGTCACCAGCATCCTTGCCACTCAGACGTTCCCGCTCGCGCAGATATTTGAGTGCGCTGGATGGACCACGCTGCTGAGACAAAGCACAGTGGAAGACGACAGTGTCCTTTTCCTTGAGCGTTCGCACAAGTTCGGGCATTTTGTAATCGTGAGTGCCTGTTGGCACATTGTCGCAGCCTCGAATGTGCCCTCCTATGTAGTCGCTGTCACGTACATCGATGACAGCCAGACCACTGTTCTGCTCGCGAACTAGTGGTGCAAGAGCTTCTTTGGAGATCCGTGGGAGATTTGCAATAGTGTAGGTAGACATCTTTCTCGGCGATGCAGAAATCGCGAGTCTCCAGGGCCCAGAGGCTGTTTTCGAAAACCTTGGGACCATGCACCGTAGCACAAGAGAATTGCCGAAGCCTTTGAACGGGACGCCTCGGAACTTGGTTTTGTCTCAGAATTTGATCGGAGTCCACGCCGTTCCTGAACAGTGAGGGGGTACAACGAACGCGAGATGACGTGGTGCGGGTGTGCGTTTGCCGCTGTATTTTTGTTGCGAGACTTGATGCTGCGCTATCTTTAGAACAATCTCAGAGATACAATTGTGACTCAGACCCTCACCTCCCGTTTGCAGAGCCTGTGAACAAGAAATTGGCGGTGTTTGTGGCCGCGCAAGTCGTGTAACAAGGACAAGGCGAAGTTGGATTTGTGCAAGCCCCACTCCTTTCATGACCTCAAGTCAATACGCCCATCAAGCTTTCACGCCCTTCCCTTACCCGCCCGCACAAAGGGCATTCTTTCATAGAAACGACTCGGAGCCCTCACCATTGATGAACTCGCGGACTCTGTTTGCGATCTCCACATCGAAGATGCCTCTCCGGTCCATGCAGCGACCTGCGTATCATTTCATTCCGATCCCTCTACCTCGCTCTATCAGGGCGAAGCCACACTGCTGCGAGGGGTTCCCCCCGCATAACAGAACATCCCGGCTGCGAGAGATGTGAAGACACACGAGTATCATATGGGGCTGTGCGATGGTTCTGCCTACGCCAAAATCTCTCACAGCTTCGAAGGCTTCCAATTCGGCTTGCGCTTCTCCACAAAAGCTCTCACACCCTCAGCCATATTCTCACCAGCTTGTAACTTGGGCTGCCAGTGCTCCAGAGCATACCTTGTGGCGTCCTCAGCTCCCAACGCCTCCCACCCAAGCTTGATTCCCTCTCTGCTAACAATCACCGCATCTGGGCTGTTGCCAGCGATCATCTTCGCATACTGCACAGCAGCTTCCACCACCTCTCCATCCCGATCTCCGACCACTTTGTTGATCAATCCCCAGTTGAGTGCCTCCTGCGCAGTCACTGTCCGCCCCGTCAAGGCCATCTCCATGGCACGTGGCTTCCCTATTGTGCGCACGATACGTGGGAGAGCTCCCGCGGCCGCCACGACGCCGACCTTGACTTCCGGCAAGGCAAAGGTAGCTTTCTGCGAAGCGATGACAAGATCACAATTCACGATCATCTCGCAGCCTCCGCCGAAGCAGATGCCGTTCACAGCGGCAATGATGGGTTTCTTGCCGTTTCGTCGCGAGAGTCCGCCGAAGCCCATGCCAGATATGGCTTTCGGCGTTTTGGCAGTGTTTAGTTGATTCCATTCTAATCTCGACGTATTAGCTCTCTCGACATCTTGAAGCATACCTCAGCACGAGTTCGATGTTCTCTTACCTTTCAAATCTGCACCAGCGCAGAAGGCCCTGCCGGTTCCGGTGATAATGCCTACAGTGAGAGCTGGCTCTCTATCTAGCCAGAGCCATATGTTTTCAAGTTCTTCGGTAAATTCTGCATTGATGCAGTTCAGACCTCTGGGCTTGTTCAAATGTACAAGCAAGACACCCGGGGCGGGATACGAGATAACCGAGTCTTTTGTGGGCGGTTCAGGGTAGGTGAATTTCGGTTTGCGGAGTATAGGTGCCATGATATTTCACTCCTTGTCTTTAATTGATCGGCGCTAACAAGAGTCCTAGATGAGTGTCTCTGTGTGCCAATAGTAGTATTGCTCACGAGTTGGGCGAATGCCGTTGCGGAGCTGCTTGGTCAACTGAGCCGAGGCACGATCCCTCGCGCACCACGCGTCGCGACCTTGAACGTGCCATTACACGTCTGCTTGGCCCCACCTGATCTCGCCGGGGTCACGAAACCCTCGAGGATAACTCCATTGTCAGAGTGCAGACTATACCGGATGTTAGCTAAGCAGTGAGCTATGACGGTCTCAAAGCATGCTGCAAGACTCGACGCGTCCTCGAAGCCGAAGCCCCGGCTAACATCCTCTGGCTCCATGATTCTACGAGGGTGTCATCTTCGGCTTGCTCCGGGAGCAGTACTGTAAAGGTCAACATCGGGGCCGAGTACAGCAGCGATCTCTTCGCTCAGTACCACTGCAGACTTCGGTGGCTGCAGGGCACGTTACAACGTGCCCTTGGGCGAACAGATCTCTTGCTCCATACCAGACGCATCTCAGTACGAATATGATACTGACTCAGCTCCAGCCGCGAATTGTCTCGATATGAGCCTGAGAAGGTCTTGATCGACTCCCGGGACATTGAACGCGCATCAGGCGTTTCTCTGGAGACGATTTTAGTGACATATACAACCCAGACACCGCGCTGGATTATGATTCAGCGAATCACAACCCACCATATCCTCCTTGGCGCAATTGGCTAGCGCGTTCGACTGTTAATATGATACGCTTCGTGTGACTCGAATTGTTTCATTCGCTATCGAGAGGTTCACAGTTCAAGCCTGTGAGGGGGAAAGCAGCGAGCAATGGGGTTGTTGCTTTTGTCATTTGCTTTGTTCTCTGTTGCCGGAAATATGGAAATGTCAGCGGAGGGGAAGTGCCAGGTAGTATCCATTTTTCTACCCTGAGCATTGAAGTTTTGGCAGAAGGAGGCCTCGATATTATCCATGCCGTTTCTGAGGAGCCTAGAGAATGTTTGCAATACAAAGAGGTCGGTGAGAGAGCCCCTAGACGACACGTATGTGAAGTGTGCTATGTGGATCTAGTGGCAGAAGCGAGACGAAAGTGAACGCTCGCTGGAATTCTCGGGCTTGGAAGGGCCTCGACGTGTTGCAGTACGATGGCAAACTCCGTAGCCTATGATCATGGAGGACATCTGTTCACTTCACTTTCAGCACGGACGTCATTAGCGCTACGGCCGCTAGCGCTTTGCCAGCGATCATCGACCCTTTGAGCAAACGAAGGAGCCGCGTAGAAATGAACGGAATGTGGTGGCACGGCTCAGTGATCATGTCGGTCGACCTCAGCGGCCATTGCTACAGGTTCTCTCCAATCCACACCCACCACCCATCAACATCGCCCTTCTTGTCTCCATTCTTCACGTTCCCGCCTATAAGCTTGACCTCCACGCCATGCTCTTCCATCTGACCAAACTTGAAGTCTTTATCTCCATACTCTCCCAACCAATTATCCTCAACGTCGCCTCCAGCCTCGTCTTCTGACCCGGCTCCTCCCACGCCAATGATGCCCCTGCTCTTCGTCTGCCGTATCCTGCCAATCTCCCCTTCCAGCTTCGTCTTCAGCAGACCCGCAGGTGTGGCGGAAAATACGTCTTGCTTGTTCGCGGCCACTAGGACAGGTATGGCTGCTGGGCCTTTACTCGTCTTGCTCTGGGTGTGGCGCTTTTGCAGGGCAAGAAGCAAATCGTGGAGGTATTCTGCTGCTTCGGAGAGACTTGCCGCTGCACTGTCCACGACAAATATCACCCCTTTGAGCGCGGTAGACTCTACCAAAGTCGACAGTGCATGGTGTCTCAGCTTGCCGTGGCCCGGAGTGTCGATGAGCTGAAATGCGGGAGAGTCTCGTGGCGCGTTATCATTCTCCGATCGGTATTTGTCCTCGCTCGTGCGTATTCGGTGGGGTAGGTGAACGAGAGCTGTTGAGGGGGATTGGGAGATGTATGTCGGCGTCGCAGCTCCAGTGGACAGCTAGATTGCGGTCAGCTACTTCCTGTTCACTTACAGCATCGTCAGCACACGCACCAGTGCCAACAGACTTGTCTTGCCTGCTCCACTTGGACCTGCAAGCAGGAACGTGGAAGCCTCTTTTGCTACAGCTTTTTTGTACAGATAGCCATGAATCAGGACGGGGAGTGTGAAGGCGACTAGGAGGGCCAGTATGATCGTTGACCAGTTGGGCGAGAATGCCCATGTCAGCACCTCCTCCCACGCCTTGGTCTCGGCCATTTTGGCTCAGGTGACTGTGTGAGGGGACGAGTGAATCACGGCGGAGCGAGCTGTAAAGCCGCATGGGCCATTTGTAGATGACGTCTGGCCTGGCCTGTTGATCTGTTTGCTTCCTCTGCTCGCGAGTAAAGAACAATTGGCGCAAGGCACAATCTTGCCTCTTCTACCCATCAACATGTTCAATCTTGTCGCATTCCACCAACAATCATCACATGTTTTGCGACACGGGACGCAGAGCACAAAATGAGTACTCGAGACAACGCCGCCAGCCACGTTGCCGGGGCCGGCGAGACTGACGTACTGTCCGACAACGTCTGGAGCTCCCATCATCATCAAGCTCCCGACCACAAAGACGAGGAGAACGATACTGCACCACCATCCTTCCCCTTCGCCCGACCACCCAACGTAGATTCAGACGAAATCTCGCCTGTGGTGTCCGCGCGCAGCTCGGTCGACCTGCGTTCTCAGCCGGATAGTGCCGCAGACGACTCCGACTTCGAGCTGATCGACAACGACCAGATCCCGGAATCGCACTACGACGGACACGATTCTCCAAGCGACGAGGGAGGCATAGGAGGTCTTAGCGCCAATCTACGCAAGAGATACAAGAAGTACCAGCGACGTCCGCAACGCAGGTTTTCCAACACCCGCGCTGCTGAGCCAGGCACCAGCAAGATGGACACAGCTGGACGGAGTAGCAACGAGTACGATGATCCTGAATGGCAAAAAGCTGGCCAAAATGCAGACTCGATAGATCTTGCTGGGCCTGGGGCCCATGGCAAGCTCATATGCACAGTCGGGAGCCCACAGAAGGAAGGCGAGGGCACCCAGACAGTCCATGTCTCCTACCTCGTCACGACCGAGACTGACTTCAAATCATACCAAAATACGCACACCAGAGTACGAAGGCGCTTTACAGACTTTGTCTTTCTCTACCGCACCTTGGCCAAGGAGTATCCCCAATGCGCCGTGCCGCCTCTTCCGGACAAACATAACATGTCGTACGTGAGAGGCGACCGCTTCGGTGGGGACTTCACTTCGCGAAGAGCATACTCTTTGAACCGCTTTCTGAAGCGCCTCACATTGCATCCAGTACTGCGCAGGGCGACGCTCCTGACTTTGTTCTTAGAGTCGACTGACTGGAATTCTGTCATGAAGTCAAGGCCAAATCGGGGCATGAGCGGTGGAAGCGATGGTGGAAATGGTGGGGTGCTGGAGAGCTGGACCGATAGCTTTCTCAATGCTTTCAGCAAACCTCACAAGACAGACAAGAAGTTCCAGGAGGTGAATGAGAGAGCTTCGAAGCTGGATGACGATCTGGGGACTGTTAGCAAAACGGTGGCTCGCGTTGCGAAGAGAGAGAGTGATCTGGAAAACGACTATCGCGATCTTGCAGAGCAGTTTCAGAGGCTCGCGGCCCTCGAGCCCGGTGTAAACGATGAGTTGACCAAGTTCGCCGCATCCGTGAACACGACCAGTGACGGGTGGCAGGGATTGAAGGAATTCACAGACCAGGACTACCTTGGATCACTCAAGGACATGGAGGCATACATCACGTCAGTCAAGTCGCTGCTCAAGACAAGAGAACAGAAACAGCTGGACTTTGAGGCACTTACGGACTATCTCATGAAAGCCGCACAAGAGCGTGATACGTTGGCAAGCCATGGCTCTATGGGTGCTTCTGGCTTCCTCCGGCAAAAGATTGAGGATGTCAGAGGTGTCGATCACGAGCAGTCCCGCCGCGAAAGACAACGCAAGTTAGAGGTTTCGATCTCCCGCTTGACGACAGAAGTGGAAGCTGCCAAGAAGACGAGTGAAGCATTCGACGAGGAAGTCGTGAAGGAAGTGGGCGACTTTGAGCGTATCAAGGCCGTGGAGTTCCGAGACGAGCTTGGAGGACTAGCTGACGCCAACATCAAATTTTTCCAAGGCAACATCGAGATATGGGAGCGTTTCATTGCAGATATGGAGAAGCAACAGGCTGAGGATGAGGCTGCCAGGGCATGATCGTTATTGACTGTGTGCTGACGACAAAGGTAGAGGGTAATGTCTATATGCTGCTATGCTGAACATGAACAAGACTGAGACGAGGAATATCTGACAAGCACATTGGCGAAAGCTGACAGCACTTTCCGTCGAACTGTCCTTAGGAAACACTGGCAATCGAGGCGGCTCCTTCAGCCCCAAAGCCTCGAGATCGCTCAACCCAGGAAAAAAGTTAGTGTCTTGGCGTCCCACTTTCGGCAAATCCCACGAGCTGAGGAATGTATTCAACCCTTGAGCCCAAACACAAGCACCAATGGTCCGCACGACAGCGAAAGGACAAAAGAGTGGAGGCGCGGGGAATCGAACCCCGGACCACCTCTATTTCAACTGCTTGCAAGCAGATTGCTAAAGAGGTATTATACCACTAAACCACGCCCCCATTTGATAGAGGTGTAGCTTCCGTATCTGTTTATGTTGCTACCACAACGAGCAAAATCAGATATCGGCCAATGCCTCTAACATCCGCTGATACGGGTTTGCGATCTCACGGAAGTCGTCTTCGCCGAGCAGGCCTTTTGGTAGCACAATCATCAGCCCCCTTCGAAGACCTTATGATACAAGTGCCGACCGGATGGATCATGCTGGACGGAGAAGCAATTGCCTGGGAGTCGCGCAAGTTGAGTAGATGCTGCGCGTTTTCTGTGTAGCATGCTGTTTCAACGCTCGACTCGGGATGATTCGCACGTTGGACTTGAAAATGTGCTTTCAGGAGATCCAATGAGAGCCGCTACAGATGACCAGCTGGCTTGATGGCGCCTTGTCATCACCTGAAGGATGAGAACACGCGTGCGGGGCCAGCGACCAGAGACAGCCGGTCTTGACTGCACGGGCGTCAATTATTAAGACACCAACGCTTCTCCTCGACTGAGCTACATCGGCGTTGGACGCGCAGAGCGGCAGACCTGTTCAGGGGTCGCTCGAACGTACGATGCAGACTGCACGTTCGTAGCAATCATGTCCCTCCTGAGCAAAGCTCGCGATGCCAGCATGGTCCTTGTGGTTGACGAGGCACGGATTGCTGCATTGGACCCGTGAAGCTTTTCTTGGAAAGCCAACATTGTAATGTAAACTATGAGATGTGTGGAGTGCATTCGATAGGACGGCAGTCAATGAAAGGTTCCTAACATCAGATCATTCTCTTCAACTCATGGATGTACACTTGATCCTATTGTGTGGAGCGTCGTGAAGGTTTCCGATCAGCTGTTATACTCTTCATACAGGCTAGCTCAAAGGTTGATAGCTCGGCGTGAAATGCTGCATCTGTCTAGCTGCCTTCAATACTGCTACCGTGAGACCAGGGACTGTTTCTCTGCTGGAATTGAGGCATGAGTCATCGCTGTCTTCTGGCCGATGGCTTTAATACAACGCTCGGCGTAGAGGGAATGCAATCTTCGTAAAGACACAGACCTCGGGCCGCCGACCAGATCGACGATGCACCTCTTCTGCTTGACCAGTTTAGTAAATAAAGTTTGAGAGCAGCCGTACCTGCTTCGGTCGAGACCGGCACTTCTCTGCAGGAAAGCCAGAACACTGTGTTGGGCACTCTAGATCTATGTTGCCGATGAATGATGACAGATTCTAGTGGATACCACAGAGCACGAAGCTTGCAACGCCGGAATCGGTGCTCTCATTCTTCTGGGAGAGAGTGTGTGCTGGAACACATGCGCTCTCGTCGCGACGCATATGCATCATCTTGCTCGAAATGGCCGTCATTGCAATTTCACGCACACATACGCAAAAAGAAATATTCCGTAGCAAGCAATAGTCGCCTGGCTTTGACTGTGCGAAGCTGCGGAGCCATCGTCCATCCTACTTTCGACCAGACATCAGCTTTACTGGCAGCCATGTTGCCGTCTTTGCAAGCGGTGGCTCGATGCTTAGTGGGCGACTTGGTGCTGATAGTATTAACATCAGCGATCGTGGGGCCACTGCTGCAGCCCAGAAGATAACAGTTCCATCTTCAGTTCCGAATGGTACGGAGAGCCTGATCTGCACATTAAACCTCCATGGTAACTGCTGACGAACGAGCTAGCTATTCACGGCATGCTTATCGCAGGGAGCGAACTGACCTGCCCTCGCGGCTCCCGATTTTTGTGTATGTATCGTTCATCGGTTTGAGCGCGTTGACAGTTTTGGGTGATCTAGACGCAAGTTTCCACACTCAAGCTTATTCCGCTACATCACTTTCACTTTTGTGCCTGGGCTCGGTGAGAAAGTCAGGAACTGTTGGCAAGTGGGTACAGTCCTGCGACTTCATGTAATGACCTCCGCTGAGCGGGTTCTAATGTCTCAAGACTAGGAATGAGTCAAGTTTCTCATCACGATATGACACAAGCGTTCGGGTGATATCTGACGAAGTCCGACGCCTGACAAGTTTCTTCTCGGACTTCAGATCTCAATTCAGGCTCGAAGACGAGTGCCCGCGCTGCCTTCATACTGCACCTTTCTTGTGAGTCTAAATCTTGCTTACATCTGCTCCAAGCTGCTGCCATTGCTGTTTGGCTTCCATGTCAATCTTCCCAGAGTTCGATGACAGGAGAACCTCCCTCTTTGCAGAGTCCTTCTTATCCATCACGAAATGGTGCTAATAATGCTCAATATCTGCTTCGAACAGGAGAACTTCCACGCAAGACTCTTCCATCCCAAAGCCAATATATTCGACCCTTGCAACCAACGCCTCGGCTCGTGATTCTCCAGCTTGCGCTTGCCACTCATGAGAGATGCAAGGTTGTCTGCAACAACAAAGGTTTGCATATAGCCAGCTCGCCCCATGTTTGGTCCGCCGGATGCTGCTACGTCTTCAGCGGGAAAGGTGTTCGAAAAGTGCTTGTCTGCACCCTGGAGCGTGGGTGCCACGCAAATAAGAGAGGACTTTTGCGATATCGCCTGCGGCAAAAGCTGAGAGATGCAAGAGCTGTTGGGGGGCTGCCCAGTGCACGGGATCTGCGCTGTGTGAGTGAAGTGATGAAAATCATACAAGAAGTTAGGCTGTAACTTAAACAAGGTCGAATATCTCCTCTTTGCCTTTGTTCCATTTCAGAACAGGAGTTACCTCCGTCAGCTGTGGCCGCTCTTCGAACCAGATCTCGATGCCCATTTCGCGAAGCCTCTTCGTCACGTACTTATGCAGTCTCTCTCCGAGGCTTGGCAACAGTCTGGCCCTCGAATGAATAAGCACGACACTTTTCTCTGGATGGAAGTCTTTGATGTCGCTTGCAAGCTCGACCCCACGGCGCCTCCGCCAACAATTGCGATTCGAGCCGCCTTTTTGATTGCAATCTGCGTGTTTTTCAATTCTCACGGTCCATCAAGTCTTTTGGTGGCTGCATGTTTGCTCGGAGGCGCACATGATGTGCCTGTAGCAATCACCAGATATGCATACTCGAGTTGATTTCCCTCGTCCAGCTTAATCATGCGCTCATCCATGTCCACAGCCGTGCCCTGCACCAATTCAAGTATTGCGTTTGGCGCAGACTTCACGAGACCCCTATATGGGATGAAGGCATATTTTTCATACCTTCCAATCACACTGAGCCTTGGGAAGGCGAAGACGTAGTCGAAGTGGGAGTCCTTCTCGATTAGAATAACGCGATATTCTGTGGGTAGCATCTCGGTCAAGCGCCCCGCTTTGTAATATCCGGTGAATTAACCACCTAGCACAATTACGTTCTTCGTTCCTGATGGCGGGAGTGACTCGTACGTGTACCGGTGCAGTGAAGCTGAGAGCTTGCGGCTGAAGGTTGAGAAAGCGATGAAGGTAGATCACGGAGAAGGAGAAAAATCAGGTTAATAACGTCAGAGAGCATGGTCAATCAGTATCGGTACTATTTTGTGATGGTGCGGAGGCACAGTCCCCGCTCCCACAACTCGAGCCTACGACGCCATCATGGCTGAAGTCCGTCTTGCCATATCATAGAAATCCTCGGAGCGGACTTAACGGAAGGCCGTGGATGTCGAGATCGCGCGCGTTTCCTGATGGGGACATATTGGCTAGTGGCGCGGCAACAGTCAAATCTCACCGTGAGCTGTCCATTTGGTGGTCATTCATGTTGGTCGAAAATTTGGAGTCTAGATTGCTACTGTGAGCGGAGCTGCATCCGTGCCGACATCGCTTGCAGCAAATGTCGACGACGGGCGTCTCCTGGTTGCTTCGTAGACAGTCGGCTTGTCGTGTATGTCGAGCAGAAGATGTCTACTTTTTGCCCGTGTCGTGCAGGACGGGATCTCCGAGCTCGGCCAAGCTGCGGGATCGCCCGGTCGTACCAATGGGCACTGTGGTTAACGTGTTTTATATGTTAGTGTCGCTTATATGCTAGTGTCGCTAAATTTGAGGTAGACTATGTTGTAAATTCAATTTCTATCTAGTGCTAGCTCTAATCGTAATAATAATAGATTAATAAGTAGTTTAGAGGTTGGTTCATCTAATAGACAAGCTCTTGCAGTATGTCCTTTAACACGACACTTTCTACATATTAGTAGAGCTCTTACTAGCTTTATATTCTAGTCTATTAAAGTAACTACCTATCGTGCCTATAACTAAACCGTGTCTCTATAAGCTAATTTATTATTATTAATGCTAAGTGTAAGCTTTATCTTCTTCCGAGGGGCTCTATTAGACTACAATTCGTCGACTATAGTTCTAAGGTTGTCGTATTTAGCTTATAGGACTAACTAGCTAGCTTATTGTCTTTAAAACCCCTTTAAGAACCTGTTAATCGCCTTAAGTAGTAGTATTAGTAAACTACCTTAATGCTAAAGGACCCTATCTTTAATATAACTTATTTGCTTCTTAACCTACCTTATATTCTAAGGGGTTTAATTAAGCTCCTATAATAATAAAGGTAGTAGAACTAGAGGTAGCGTTAACTAACGTAGGCTTAGCTTTAATAAGACAGCTTATAGATCTAGTAGCAATAAGCCTAACCCTCTAAAGGAGGCTCTAATAGTCTAAGGGGTAAATGTATCCTTATATATAGGTACTAGGTTAGGAAGGAAGTCTTCCTTTATTAGGTAGTAGTATCTAGCCGCGCTAAGCCTTAAGATCCTTCTTAAATAGGCCTTCTTTAGAGGACTAAAGTAGCTAATATTTAGAGGTTGTAGTAGGTAAGAAGAATAAGGTAGTATATAGAGGGTTAGAATACCTAATTTCTAATAGAAGGACTCGAATTTAGGTGTTATATAGCTGTCGTAACTATTAAGAATTAGAAGCCTCTTTTTACTAACAGTCCTATGCTTAGTATAGTCCTTAAAATGCTAGATCTATGCTAGTTATTAGATTCCTAGGTAAATCTCGAGACGGTTAGGCCCCGGGGGCCCGACTATACTCCGGCTATCGGGGGCGCTAAGGGACCCTCTCGCTAGTTGGCGCAGGTGTGCGAAAGGATATAGAAACTATCTATACTAATAAATAGTATATAAAGGGGTGCTAAGCGCCTAGGCCGGGCCGGGCCTCTAAGTTACTAGGCCGGGCCTCTAGGACTTAGCTTAGATAGGCCTAAGTTGGTGTTAGAATCTAATACTCCCCTTAATAGTAGGTTAGGTCTGTCTAATCTACTTGCTCTTCCTAACTATTATCCTAATTATATACAACTAAGGCTAAGGACTTAGTATCTATTAGTTTGCTTTTAGATATTAACTTTACTATTCCTTAAGCTAGGTCTAAGAATAGGTAGTATATTATATAGTAACTATTCTACTTATATAGCTTATATTTCATCCCTTTTAGGCATCTTACTATCTCCTCTTCTTCCTTTTTAGAATAATAATCCTAATAATATAGCTCGGGCTATAAAGGCAATAGGTGTACTACCCTTAGGTATACTTACCTCTTTTTCCTAAAGAATTAAAAGTATGCTTTTAGGTAACAGTAATAGCTGTCTATTAATAGCATCTCTAATAGTAGACTACTAGTCTAGGAGCCCTAATAAGAGAACCTATATTCTAGTACTCTAGGTAATAGCTCTAGCTATCTTAGGTTAGGTAGCTTTAATCCTCTTCCCTAATACCTAAAGCTATATCTATATAGCCTTAATACTAGTATTATCTGTCTTCTAGAAGGTGAAGTACTACTTTACTAGCTTCCTCTCTATAGCTTAGTTATCTATATATCTCTTCTTTAGCTCTTACTAAACTTCCCTTATAGTTTACAATTCTAAGACAAGCTCTTTATTATCCTCTCCTATATATAAAGATATCTATTAGATCGCTTTATACTATATTTTAGAGATAATTAGTACGTTTGTCTTATTCTTAATAGTATAGAAAAGGTTCTCTCCTCTTAGGAAGATTTCTATCCTTCTAAACTATTACTCTATATTATCTTTTATAAGAATAGAGTATAGTCTCTTTAGTAGTCTAGATAATTTGTCCTAGGTATCTATTATAGTCTTATAGATTAGTAGTTAGAATAGGAAAAGAGTATACTCTATCCTAAAAAAATAAAAAATAAAAAGCAAGGTAGCTCCCTAGCTTAGTATTAGTATATAGAAGTCTTTCCTTAGGTGGATTACCCTCTTGCCCTCCTTAGATTAGACATCCTTTTAAATAGAATCTAGCCCTTACCTAGAGCTATGCTTATACTACTAGTATAAGAGGTTAGAGGAATATACTACTATAGTACCCTCTAGCTTAGGACTTCCTATAGCTTCTCTTATAACAAAGGTAGGTTTATAACTCCTCTTAATCTAGAATCCCTATTAGCCTCTAGAGGTAGTAAGAGGTTTAAGGTAGTACTCTCTACTATTAGGTTAATAGTAAGGTTTTATAAAGCTAATAGTAGGTTTAGAATGTCTTAGGTTGCTATAATACTCCCTCGACTCTCTGTTGTAACCTTCCTTCTTAAATATTACTTATCTAGTATAAACTAGGCCTTTAGATCTAACTAGATCTTCCTTTAAGAGTTAGTAAGTTCTCCTAGTACTAGATTTTAGGACTTCTTATAGAGTTGGAGGTTAGTCTCTTAAGTATTATCTAACGGCTAATAGTAGGTTTAGTATACCTTAGGTTGCTATTATACTTCTATTAGCCCTCTATTGTAACATCCTCCCTCTTCTTCTAGTTAAAGTATCCCTTATCTAGCTATCCTATCTTAATATCCTCTCTCTTCTGCATTTCGGATTTAGCTATAGGCTAGGCTAGCTACAATTCTATATATAGCTGCATTACTATTTTTAATCCCTTAGCTAGAGTCTATAGGGTCCTACACCTAGTTGCAATCTAGGACTCGTATTCTAACTATAAAAAGGTTTTGCTCCTTCTTTATATAGAGGCATATTATCCTTTATCTCTAAGTATAGAGGGTACAATCTATCCTCTATATACCTGTCTTTACCTATAGGCTCCTAGCGTAGTCTCTACTGCTTCTAACTCTTTAATATCCTAGCTATAGCATCTAAGTCCTTGCTCTTCTTAGGTTAGTATCTTACTAGAACTACTAGCCGCTAGTTTAGACTATCGGCTCTCGGTCTCCCGGTCCTCCTCCTATAAAGAGTTTAGTGTATATAATAGCACTAACCCGGGCTTATAACCTATTAGATTCCTAGGTAAATCTCGAGACAGTTAGGCCCTAGAGGCCCGACTATACTCCGGCTATCGGGGGCGCTAAGGGACCCTCTCGCTAGTTGGCGCAGGTGTGCGAAAGGATACAGAAACTATCTACACTAATAAATAGTATATAAAGGGGTGCTAAGCGCCTAGGCCGGGCCGGGCCTCCAAGTTACTAGGCCGGGCCTCTAGGACTTGGCTTAGACAGGCCTAAGTTAGTGTTAGAATCCAATACTAGTCTATAATTAAAGCTAGTCTAGCCTTTTGGACTAATACTAATCTTCTAAGATAGTAGTAGGTAGTAGAACTAGGCCCTATTTATTTCCTTACCCTAGAAGATAATATACGGTAGAATTAACTAGCCTTATATATTAATATATGCAATAATAGTCTACTACTGCGTTGAATTAGACACTAATGCCTTTAGTCGCTACTTACGCTCTAAAGCAGTAACAACTATTATATTCTAAGAATAACTAAGCTGGAAGCTACTCTTATTAAAGTTGTAGATGTTATGCTCCGTAATTCTATAGCTAGTTATTACGTCCTTAACTAGTCTAAACTAGTCTGCAATTACCTCTAGATCCTTATTCCTTACTCTTTATACTAACAACCTTCTCGATAATCGTGTCCGGATCTTAGGGTGACGCTTAATAAAGTTGTAAGCTTAGAGCTGTCTAACCTCTTTACTATTCCGTGCCTTAAGTATTAAGGAAGCCTAGGCCTTAATTATAGCCTGTGTTGGTGAATGACTACGTGCATTAAGATCCAGAATCCTCTTCAGAACTACCTCCTCTTTAATCTAGGTAAGGGCCCGGTTGCTACTAGGTGAACCTGCCTGTAGACGCGTTCCTTTAATTCTGCGTTTAACCGTCCGATAACAGACATTGTAGGCACTAGCAGCGCGTCTTATAGTTGGAAATCGTCCTTGCTGGAAGGCATGGATAGCATGCTAAATAGCCTCTTCGTTTAGAGGACTTATCGCGTAGATGGATGGTATAAAGACGCGTAGAAAGAGGGTGGTAAAGTCGAGATGGAATTAGGCGACACTAGCATATAAGCGACACTAACATATAAATCACGTTAGTTAACTTACTCCACACGGGATTAGGCCGTGTCGGTCTACTTCCACCATTACGTGCACAAGGATGATCAATCCCACCACAGATGCCGGATCATCCGCGGACCGCCTGCGATCAGTGTCGCTTTCGAAAGTTGAAGGTCAGTGTCACTTGACTGAACTTTGCTCAAGACTCACGTTACCTGCAGTGCGATACCAATCTTCCATGCGTGCGATGTCTCAAATCAGACTTGGCCTGCTCATACAAGCAGAAGACCACACGTAGCAGGTAATACTATGTGCCCGGACAAATAGCCTTGTCTAACTACGTCAGACGTATCGCTATACTGCGCGACCGCGAAGCAAATGCGAATTCGCAAAACATTGGCCCAACGCGAACAACAACATCCACTCATCCGCGAGATGCGAACGCCGAATCACCCAATTCGGTTTCTCGTCATCGTGCCATCGGCTCGGCAGAGGTCATCGATGGAAGTGGACTTGAGTATGCTGGGGAAGCCAACACAGCTACACCAAGCGCCTTCCGCCTGTCGCCACCACAAACTTCTTCAACAAGTCATCCTGACAACTTGCACCGCACAGACTTTAATCATACCTATCTCAGCCGATATGTGGACACTCCTCAAATACTAATTCCAGTCTCTGAGAACACCATCTGGCCCGCCGCAATCTCTCACAGCGACATTTTGCGTTGGCTAGAAGTGTACTTCGACAGACTGTATCTCACCTTGCCTCTCGTCAATCGGGCGACCTTGTACCAGGACATGATGCGCAGCAGGCACAAGGAGGACGCTGAATTCTGTTCAATGCTTCTGGCCATTTGCGCCCTGTCTATCGTGCAGCCGGTGCTCCGCGAAGAGTATGAGTCTCTACCCTCCCGACGCGAACTTGCAACGCGGATGCTACAAGCGGCTCTTGGCCTTCGAAGGTTTGATTTTGGGGAGAACATCACTTTGGAAGGAGCCATCGCCAGCTTCTTCATTTTTGCGACCTTCTTCGGCATGGGGATGCATAAATCCGCTTGGTTAAGACTGCAAGAATGCGTCGAGTGTGGCAAATTGCTCGGTTTACATCGGCCACAAGCCTATCAGGGCCTCGATACCGAGGTCAAGGGTCAGCGCTACAGACTTTTGCTGATTCTTTCCGTCACCGAGCGGGGAGTTGCATTGCAGCGAAATCGCTCAATCAGCATAACGGGTCAGAATGTCAATGACATGAAGGAGATGTATCTCAGTATTGGATCGCAGGCTCCATCCAGCTCGCACGACATTTACATTCATGACGACAAAGAGGTTACTGCTGTCCATGGTCTTCTCCAGCTTATGAAGCTGTTCGATGCTGTTGACGAACAGGTCATTCCGTGTTGGAACCGATCATGTGCACCGGCGCTGCAAACGTGCCAGAGACTCACTATACGCCAGGTCGAAAAAGTATATCACTGCGTCGCGGAAGCGCTCGAATCTCATGGGTCACCCTCCTGGGTTGACAAGACCCACTCTCTTCACAATACGCAGTGGGCCGATTGCTTCGTTCTTCAACAGTGGCTTCTAGTGCGATTATGGGTTTCATGTCTCACGCATGACCTTCTCGACAGTGAATCTTCGCTAGACTTTATGCGCCCATCTTTTGTGCTCGACATCGCAGAGAGGGTAGCCAACCAATGCTTGACACTTGGCACAGACGCACTCGCAATCCATGGTAACGGTATGATTGAACGCCTCCATGATATCGCCATGGGTGCCATTATGGCCGCGCAGGGCTACGATCAGCTGGTGGACATGCAACGCGCGCGTTTGACACTGGATGCATACGTACAGCTTTTGAGACAATTCCGTGACCAGGGCCGTCCTTTCACTACCGCGCTGGAGTCTGCTCAGCGCACAATCATTGGCTAGATGAGCAGCATCTTCAACCATCACAAATCTTTTATCGCATGGCAGGCCGATTCTATTTAACCAGATCATAATCCCGCGTCCTCGCGTAGAGCGTAAGACCTAGTCATTGGTTCAATACGCTAGTACAGGTGGTCAGGACGGCTTTTTTTGCCTATGCATACACCGAACTGCTTGCTATTTCTACACAACAACTCTGGTGTGACGCTCGGCATGGAAAGAGAACAAAGATCTTTACAGCAGCACAAAACCCCAATCGCGGACCGCATTCGGGAGATCCTGATTACCCCTTTGCATGATCAATGTCGATATGTTCCACGACCTTTGCTTCTTTGCTCTCCGCCGAAGTTCGGTACCCCTTCCATTTCGTCACTGGCACTTTTGCTTCGTACATTTCTTGGATCTCGGCAAATGTCCTCCCGGCTGTCTCAGGCAAGAAGCATGCATAGAGAACGAGAATGATCAACACACAGCCGCCGAAGACAAGATACGTCTTACTGCCCAGGCCGGCTGCCTGAGGTCCCACTGTGACAAGATGAGGGACGGCGAATGTGGTTAAAACGGCGGTGGTATATGCGCAAGCCAACGTGTAAGATGTTGTAAGACTTCGAAGTCGGGGCTCTGGAATCTCCGTCGGTAGAACCACCGACAGTGGGTAGAAAGAGGCGGCCCAGAATACATTGAAGAGGAAGGAGAGAATTGCGATTGCCAGTGGCACATTCTTCTTTTCGACGTAAAACGCCAAGACTCCGGCAATGATGTCAATCACCAGCAAGACTGACATTCCGACCATAGCGACTGGACGACGACCGAATTTTTCGATGACCAGGGGTGCGATTAGTGTCCCTGCGAGTACGCAGCACGATGCCGCGATCGTCAACTGGAAGGGGCTGCCGACGCCAAGATCTGTCAAGAAGATCGTCGCGTAAGTAGTCGACAGGATGATACCAGACATCTGATTGACCGAATACATCGAACCGCCAACAAGTGTGCGCTTGATGTTCTTTCTCTTGAACAGGTCGAAGACTGATACGCCGGCAGTCAGAGCAACTTCAGAATCATGAGCTTGCTTCATGACGCGGAGTTCATCATCGACCAGGGCATCGTCGAATGCTCTGAGCTTGCGCAGGCTAGCCCTAGCTTCCTCGGCGCGACCACTCATCAAAAGCCAAAGAGGTGATTCCGGCACGCAGGCTGTAACGGGAATCAAGATCGTGGGAAGAACTGCTTGAGCACCGAGCGGAATCTTGTACGAAGAAGAGCCGGTGTAGGTATGTGTTGCATTACAGATGACGGTTGCAATGACACCTGAGATGAGATTGAAGACGTTGCTCGCGCTCACAGCTGGTCCGCGATATCGTGCCGGGACAACTTCAGAAAGGTAGAGGATGGAGATGGTGGTCCCGATCGAAATGAGGAAGGCGTTCATAAAGCGACCGCAAACGAAAGCTGCAAAGTTGGGGGCAAAAACCTGTAGAAATGTCCCTCCATACGAGCACGCATACGAGCCAACAATTGGCCATTTGCGTCCGAACTTGGTGGTCAGGAAGCCAGAGAAAGCCGCGCCCAGGATGGCTCCGACAAGCGGAACGGAGAAGACAAATGTCTGGTTCTGCGCGGTGAACACCAGTTTGTCATCGGAATTGGCACCTTGATACTTGTCGACCTGATCAAGTCAGTGCCCTGCACAGACTGTATGTGGCAATTGCGGCTCACGAATTGCTCCATGGCTGCGACGGGCCCGATGACCTTGTCATCGTATCCGTAGAGGATGGAAGTTGCTTGGAACGCGATCAAAGCAACTATCAGCATGGGACTGTAGACTTTCTTCGCTTGGACATCTGAGGCCAGCACAATCTTGCGATTTGCCGAGTCCACGTGCGTGATGGCAACATCAGCCATGTTTTTGCCCTCCATTGGAAACTGTGGAGTCTACAGTGCTGACTTCTGTGAAGCTGTGCTGTTGAACCACTTGTATCAATCTAGATCATGGTACCCCGAGCTGAGGTCAAACCCCGGTGTTATGTACCCCAGAGGTTCTCCACCTTCGGGGGCGCTCGGCAGACTCGGGCATCTCGGGCTAGGCTCGAAAGTCACAAATTGTGGGGTATGCATGTACACTGCGATCCTACCCTGGCGCCAACAAGATTGATGAATCGGCCAGCATCCAAGATCGCCGCGCTCTTCGGGTTGCAACACACGCCGCGCCGAGATGCATGGAGTGCTCGAGAAGCCAGGCGCAAGTCAAAATTAGTGAGCTTTCTGTAAATACCCCTTCAGAATGCTTGATCACTCCTGCCCGCACGATTCCTTATGATGGTTATCGACACTATCCAGCTGCCAGCTATACCAGTACTAAAACATGATGTGCTTGCCCAGAAATTTGCTGCCGAAGACAATTATCAGAAATGGCGTCCGAAATTCCACGTCATGCCCGTCAAAGGCTGGATGAACGATCCGTGTGCACCTGGCTACGACAAAGTGAGCGGACTGTATACACTGAATTTCCAATGGAATCCAAAGGCGGCGGTCTGGGGTAATATGTCATGGTGCTCGGCTACATCAAAAGATCTGGTGACCTGGACTATCGCGAGCAAGCCTTCAATGCAACCAGACGCGCAAGATCCTTGTGGAGTCTTCACGGGAAGTTTGATGCCGGATTCAATGGATGCTGTTTACACCTCTGCACACCGATTGCCCATCGGCTATCAATTGCCGTATGACCGAGGGTCGGAGAGACTTCATCATGCAAGCTCGAGTGACGCGGGCAGGACGTGGCAGAAGAAGGGAGTTGTACTATCTGAGCCCCCAGATGGTCTAGATGTGACGGGTTGGCGGGACCCTTTCGTTGGATCGTGGTCAGAAATGGATCGCGTTCGAGGTGAAAAGAGCTGGTATGGCATGCTGTCAGGAGGCATACGCTCAAAGACGCCGACAGTATTCTTGTATCGTGTCAGCAGTAGCAATCCTTGCGAGTGGACGTTTCTGTCCACGTTGGTCGACTTGGGATTACGCTTCCAGCCGTCACGATGGACTGGGAACTATGGCGTCAACTGGGAGGTCGCCAGCACCGTCACACTCAAGGATCAGCACAACTTCTCAAGAGACATCATCGTTCTGGGTGCGCAAGGCACTGTCCAAGACAATGTCATCGATAAGGTGCAGCTCAGCACGAACAATAAGTCAATGTGGATGGCGGGCAGTATGGAGCCAGGCACGAAACTGCAGTGGCAATATGGAGGCACATTCGACCATGGGTGCTATTACGCCGCCAGCGGATTCCAAGATCCGGTCGCCCAGCGATTCGTCATCTTTGGCTGGATCTTTGAGGAAGACCTGCCACAAGCCACAGTCGACCAGCAAGGATGGAGCGGATGTCTCTCAGTGCCCCGCATCCTCTCTCTCCGCCGCTATCAGAACGTCACTGCGCTGCACTCTGACATCAACGACATCACCTGTTTCGAGAGACTCTCCTCGTCAAAGACTGGCTCCGATGTCAGAGTGCTACAGATCATGCCTGACCCTCGTCTCCAACAGTTGCGCCGCGCAAGATTGCCTATGATCTTTGCCGAACCACAATCACAGCTTGAGTGCAGACTGGCCTTCGTCATGAGGGATTTTACCGACGACTACGGCTTCGAGCTCCAGCACTCCGCAACGGAGAAGACGACCGTAACATTTCACGCCCGGACCGAGACAGTTACAATCGATCGATCCCAGTCTACCACACATCCAGATATCATTACGATATCAAGAACTGCACCACATACGCTCTTTAGGAACAAAGATCTTGGCGAAGTCGAGGCTGTAGAGTTCACAATATATTACGATACAAGTGTCCTAGAGATCTTTGTAAACGACAGAACAGTGATCTCCACGCGCATCTATCCGGACAGCGGCGCGTGCACGGCAGTGAAAATTGTGCCCGAGAAGGCAGTGGTACCGCAATGTAACATATGGCGGCTTGCTGGATCGGTCAGCTGGAGCTAATGGTGTGAAGTTGGAGGGTCATTCTCGCACGAATGCAATCTGTGCTCCTTATAGTGTATTCTGCTACCGGGTTGTTAAATAATCTTACGGGCCGACCTCGGCTATATAGCTAAAGAACTCTTATACTAGAGAACTAACAAATCTTAATAGACCTACGCGTATAAAGGATCGTACTCTAATATATAGTTATATTAGTACTTATATAATTATAATAGAATTACTAATATAATATAAATAATCTTATAGTAATAAAGTAGCTATTATATCTGTAAGGGCACGTACCTAAGGGATACGAGACCCGTATACATAAGGAGACAGGATAGGGGCGAGAGCTTAGGTATGCTAGCCTATGCTACATATACTAAGCGCAGTATATAAGCACGCCCGTCGCATAATCCTTTATAGAGGCAAGTAATAGTTTTAGTACGTTTAGCGAGTGTCGCTAAGGGCGCCCTATATATTACTATATACTAACCTTACAATTCTATTACTTCTACCTCTAAGAGAGTAGCGATCTATAGGGGCCTACAAGATGCAGACCTAGCGTATACGAAGCGCAACCTAAGAGCTACCTACTAGAGTAGGAATCGTACTCGGTAAAGTAGACGAAGATAAGGAGACTTCTACTAGCTACGCTAATCTAGACGAAGAGCGTCCGGATATAGAAGATAGTAGAGAAAGAGAGGACTAATAAGAACCTAACGTAGACGACACGTAAGAGGAGCGCACTCGCCTCGAAAGACAGAATTAACGTCTAAGAGAATAACTCGCGCTCTACGTACTACGCTAGGAGAATAAACGACTACTTAGCGCTCTCCTAGGCGGTAAGGCAAATAGCAGTAAGACCGCGTTGCCGATACGTACTACCGGCGCACCCTCTACTCTATATAAGGGTCCGAAATTGCGAGAGCCTAAGCTATTTAAGGGTAAGACTATTAAGGAAGCCTAGAAGTTTATCTAGAACCTTAAAGTTAATTTCCTAACGAGCCTATTAGAGTTCTCGACCGAGAGAATAAAAGTAATATATAGTATTATATAGCTCGTAGGCGAAGCGTAGAAGAGTTAGTATAATAAGCATTCCGAGGTAATACCTCCGAGGTATACCTAGAACGAGTTTAAAGTATTCCTCTATAATATTGTCGGCAACTAAGCGAATCGCTAGCTACTTGTTACTATAGAGTATAAGAAGGCGAGGTAAGGAGAGAACTAGATAATATAGTAGTTCGCAATAGAGCTCGGTAACTTAGAAGTACAATTAGGCGATTATACGGAGACGCAACTAGTGCGCTAGCTCCTCGTAAAGCTAAAGCTATCGATCTATAAGGACATTATTAAGAACTATAAGCTTCTAGATAAACGTACTAACCTTATCGCTCTAGCTCGACGTCTCGAGTAAGCCGAGAAGGTAATACCTTATAATAAGCTAGAGACAAAGGATAAGGTAAAGTATAGAAAGCGTAGGCGAGGCGATAGCGAGCTATAAGATCGTCCTTAAGAGAAGAAGTCTTTAAAGGGTAGCGCCTCCTAGAATAAGAGTAAATCCGCTAATAGTAGTATATAGAATAACCGTAGCAGCGGCTCTAGCTTTTAACTAATATACTAGATATATAGTATAAAGAGCTATAAATCGCCTAACTACTCGAAGAAGGGAGACGGCGGCGACAAGCCTACTATATGTAGCGTAAAAGCTAGCTAGGCGTAGGAGTTAAAAAACGCGAAGGCGTTAGCGACGAGCTATAGTTACTAACCGCCGTACTAAGTAGCGATAAGTATTTACCTATCTAGAGTAGGCTAGTAAGACGCGTAGAGGGCGCAGTTAAAGCGTAAGATAGTAGCGTACTAGCCTCCTTCCTCCTTAATAATACTATAGATATTAACGTAATATTAAGGGCCTTTATACTATAGTATAGAGTACTAACACGGCCGAATATAGCGCTACTGCTAGCTACTGCCTTTACTAGCGAGTTAGGTTACTATTACAGTGCATACTATATACGTATATAAGTAGTAGACTTTGCGGGACTAGAGCGAATTACGGGAGGCATCTTCTATACGTATAATATACTGTCGCTAGATATAATTCTCGGACGCCTCTAGCGCTATACGTAGAGAGTACGTATCGATAGCGGTATAGATAAGTAGTACTATAGTAACGACTGTTTTAAGCACTTTAAAGTACGCGAGGCTTATAAGTTCTTTAAAGATCTTTAGAAGGCACCTACTATATTTACGGTGCGCGTAAGTAGAGCTAGCGTAGAGCCTACGCCTATCTCTAAAGAGTTTCGTTAGTTTAACGATATACTTAATTCTATAGAGGAGATAAGACGAGTACTAGTCGAAGGCGTAGAGTATACGATTAACCTACGGCTAGGGACTATACTACTATTTCGCCTACTAATCTATTAGTTAGGGAGAGAACTCGCTTAGATACGAGATTACCTTATCTCGGTAGTAGATTATAATTAGATCGAGAGCTCTAAGAGCGAGGCGAGTACGAACGTCTTATTTATACCGAAGAAGGACGGAGGGGTACGCGTATATATAGATTATCGCGAGTTAAATAATATTATTATTAAGAACCGCTACCTACTCTCTCTTATTAGCGAGACGCTAGATAGGCTTAAGAGGAACGTATAGTTTACGTCGTTAGACCTTATAGATGCTTATTATCGAATTCGTATTAAGCCTAGCGATCGCTAGAAGACTACGTTCCGTACGCGCTACGGTTATTTCTAGTATAAGGTTATGCTTTTAGATTAACGAACGCGCCTACGACGTTTTAAGTATATATTAACCGCGCGTTAAGCGGGTTAGTAGACATCTGCTATATAGTATACCTAGTGTTAGAAGGAACATTACCCTAAACCTTATAGGGTAGTATCCTCCTAAAGGGGATATCGTAGCATAACATAGTATAATCCGTCCCTTTAGCACTCGCTATTAGGTAGCGAGTCGCTCTTATAAGAGTATACTAAGAGGGGCAATAGGTGTAGACGAGGAAGGATGTTATTCTATCTATAGAGGAGAGGCTAGCTAAATATATGTCCGTACTGCTAAGAAGGAGTATATAGCGTGCGGGTCTATACTTCTGTCCGTATACTAGAGGGTCGTATTACTACCTAACATCCCTCCCCTTCTTAGTATCTAACTAGACACAATTTTAAAAAAGCAATTACCTATAAAAATCGTAACGTAAAGCCGAGGCTTTGTTCGTTAAGTACTAGTTACACCTATCGCTATTTCTAGCTACTAGTTTAACCTTAGTCTATGCTTAATTAGTAGTATCGTTGGCTTCTTCCTCTAAAGTCTTAACGTCTTAAAGCCTATCTAGATTAGTAGCCGCACCTCCCCTAGTCTTATAGCGGCTCTAGCTCTTATTATTCGAGTAAGAGTTCTTCTTAAGGAATTCTATAGTATATAGGGAGTTGCGTAGCGCGCGGACTATAGTATTAACTTAGGCCTTGTAGTAGTTAGCTAGGCCCACCTTATTGCGAGAGAGTAAGGTCTTTATTTCGTATTGTATATAGGGGCTAGTCTATAGCACCTTACTAAGTAGTGCCTACGAGATTAGGTTTAGGTACGCAATTGTAACTAAAGCGGGGAACGAGAATAGAATATTTAAATCCTTAATAGTTAGTAGAAGAGCTAGTTCTTAATAAGCTTTTATAATAGTCTCCGTAGAGGTACTATCCTCGTACTTACTATTCTTAACCTTAGTTAGCGTAGTCGAAACAACTATACGTTCGGCCTATTCGCTAAGCTAGAAGCCTTACGGAGTAGTAGACATTATAATATACTACTTGTAGGCTTCTAGAGGGTAAGTCGACTAGGTACTGCTATACGAGGTAAGAAACGCGTCGTTAATAGCACCTAGATCGGTAGTAGTTAATTAAACTATAGCCTTAACGTTCGTAGCCTACTCCCTTAAGGCCTCGAAGTTAGTTGTACTATTTATACCGACTGCGACAACTATGTAACTACTAGCGTTATTATCGATTAGTAGTATATAAAGTATAAGTCGAGAGTTCTCGACTTACTCGTCTCGTATCTTATAGATGTTAATAGGTAAGAACTTCTAATGCTCCGTATTCGTATTAATAGGGAGGGCTCCTTCGTTCTTATTAACTAAGTAAGTAGTCTCTAGGATAGTAAGAAGGTAAGTAGCGTAGTCGTTACGAAGAAGAATATTAAGTAGCTAGACGAAAGAGTCTTAGCGAAGGATCTATTAGGAGACAGAAAACAGCTATAGCTCGTTCTTACTATAGACTAACTAGTCGCGTTAATAAAAGCTATATATATTAAACTCGTTCTTTAGCTTGTCTACGATAGTATCCGTTTAGTTCTTATATAAGGTCGAGGTAAACAACTAGCTAAATTTATTAAAACTAACAATACCTTTATTAGCTAGATTAACGCTTATGCCTTCTATCCTAAGCTCCTTTAGGACGGTCTTAAGTTAGACATTATTAAGGTAGATAAGCAACTCTAGCTCTCCTAGAATATACTTGTATTTACTAAGGGCACGGGCGTTAGTACGAGAAGATAAGATGCTTATAGCAAACTAGGACGAGTAGCGAGTAACTAAACTATTATAATTGTCTAGCTCGAGGCTAATACGCGCGACTCGATACTAGAGTTAATAGGGCTTCGCGTTGCTCCGTAGGCTATACAATTCTACTAAAGCCTTAAGGTAAGTCGTATATAGAAGCTAGTTCTTGTTAGTACTATTCTTATTAAACTCGTAGTTAGTACTAGAGCGATCCGCATACGCGTTAAATAACATAGCTAGGTTAGCGTTTTCTAGGCTACTAAGATGCTTGTCGCTGCTAGTATTAAGGATTTCGGTAAGAATAGGCGAAGACTCCGCGTCTTTATAGTTCTTATATATTAATAGAAGCGAGAAGGACTAAGCCTCTACTAGCTGTAGTCCTTCCTCTTCTTTAATAACTCGCAGATTCTCTTTAGCTTACTCGAGTTCGTTCTAGACTTCTATAATCTTGCGCTCGAGTTCTTTATTTTAAGTATCTTACTAGGCCGCCTCTACTACAGCTAGCGTCTACGAAGAGCGTGTCTTGCGAGTAACACGGCGAGTATTCGCGTCTTCTACGTCTTAAACAGCTTAAGCAGCTTCCTCGTTAAGTTAATTAATTCTCGCCTAGAGTCGCTTATAACGATCTTCGATAGCTTAAACGCGTATACTCTTGCCTACTAGAACGATAAAGCTATTCTTATTAATAACTATATTCTAAGAGCGAAGGAGAACCTTAACTTCGTCGGACTTAACGTCGATGCTATTAATAGCAGCCTAGTACTTCGTATAGTATTATGCTACGAAGTTATTCCTAGTTAGCTCTAGTCTATTAGTAGACGCTCCTCGAGTATTACTAGCGTTAAGAGCCCGAAAGAGTATAATTTAAGTAAGCTTTTAGCCACCTTCGTTAACCTTAGAGTATCTATTAATAAAGGCCTATACGTTCTTAGTACGCTTAGATAAGAAGAACGCAAACTTAGTAATCGAAGTTAGCGTCTTAGTAGACGACTACTTTTACTTAAGGACGCCGCTTATTATCTTAAATCGATTAGCGACGGCCTTGCCTTAGCTATTAAGTATATAGGTCGCTAGGAAGGCTTTTCTAAAAGTCTTACTATTCTTATCGACTTTGCTTACGTCGAACTTCTATAAGCGTACGATCTCTATAAATTAGTAAACCTAGTAAGCGAAGCTTTCTACGAGGTTCTTAATAAGGCTAGCGCCTTCGCGTACGGCTTCGTTAATATCTTTGTCGCTAATGTTCTATAGCGCTACAAGTATCTCTTATAGCGACTTATAGTTACTAAAGAACTTCGAGCTTTTTATAAGTAACTCGACGTTATAGCTTAGAATTAGCGACGTGTTAGAGTCGCCTAAATTAGCTATTTTAGCTAGGCGGGGGTAAATAAGTACTTGCGTTACTTCGAGGAGTCTTAGAAAGGAGGCGTCGAGAGAGGGGCGAACGATGCTTTCGGTATAGAAGGAAGAGGGAGTTCTTACTTAAAGGTTAGCTCCTTTTATGCAGCTAGCGAGGCTGGTAGCGTATATTTAGTATTTACCTACTCCTCCTTTGTTTACCTCTATACTATAACGCTATTAGTTAATTGTGTTTATTAACTCTATAGCAAACTTAGTAAATAGTAACTAGTAAATTTTCTAGGTAAATAGGAATTTAGTAAATAGGTTACGTAATACTAATACAACCTAGCTAGGTTGTATTAACTTTAGCCTTAACCTAAAGATTATATAAATAATAGAAAAGCCTAGATAGTAAACGAAGGTAAGGAGAATGTCGAAAACAACGTCCGCGAGTTAATTAAACATCTAAAAAACAAAAGGGGACAAAGGTTAGTAGTCGAGTTAGTAGAGGGACCTTTAAGTAAAGAAGGGCGGCAGGTTAGTATATATGCCTTCGTCGTCTTCGAAAAAGACGCCGCCTATATATATATATTCCCCCCTTTCTTCTTAAGTTATCGCCGATAGCTTAATACGCGGCGAGGCATATCCTAGTAGTAGGATAGAGTTAAGCTTAACTACTAGGTTATCCTCCTATAGATATCGGTCTAGAGTAGCGGCCTCTTCTTCTATCGGAGGGTCTTCGCCGGCCCTAATATCGGTAGGGATACGCTTTAGGTTCTTTCTTAGGTAAGTACTATTCTTAATAGTACTATCTAGCTCTTCTAGGACATATATAGACCCGTTATATAGGATTCGAGAGACACGAAACGGTCCCTTCTACTAGAAAGCTAGCTTATACGAGAAGCTAGTCTAGATTTCCGACTGGAAGACTATAACTAGATTACCTTTAGATAGGAGCTCTTCTACTACGTGGGCGTTAAAGTATTCCTTCGCCTCCTACCTTAAACGATTGTTACGGGCCTTTACCTCGTCTAACGTACGTATTATTTCCTCTAGCGCCGTTATACGTATTACAAGTAGGTCCTCTTAGTTACGAATAGATCCCCAATTGCGAATACTATACGTGCGATGCTCTAGTTCTATCGGTAGGACCGTATCCCTACCTATTATTACTTCTGTAGGAGTAAGACTAGTCGAGGCTACGGCCGTCGTTCGTTCTACCTAAAGTACTGCAGGTATTCGCTCTTAAACATTCTTAAACCCTCTATTCGTAAGCTTAGAGAGCGCATTAAGGATCGGTTTATAACCGGCTTTAATTAACCCGTTCGATTCCGAATAGTAGGCTAAGATCTTAATATAAGTAACCCCGTATAAAACGAGAAGCGTCTCGATATTACCGAGGTTCTACTAAGCATTATTAAGGACAATCTTATATATAACTCCCTAGCGGCATATAACCTCCGAGTAGATAAACCTAGTAATAGATTTCGAGGTAATATTCTTCGCTAGCTTAGGCTACTATCTTGCTTCTAGCTACCGTAACAGCCCTTCTCTTATAACAAATAGGCTGTTATTCTTATCGATATGTATAGCGTTACCGAACTATCGTTCGCTAAGGACTAAGGGTGCAGGAATAGTTAATAGGCCCGGTCTTTAATAGCCGTTATGGTATAGGTACTAAGGACAGGTTTTGTAGTGTCTAGAAACATTACTATAGCATTTATCCTACTAGTATCGCCTTCTTAATAGTTCCTAGACGCTATTCGGACCCCTATAGCTATTCTCTTCGTAAAGAGTAGTAATAATCCGAGTTCTTTCTATAGAGTTATCTATTACTCGCTAAATAGGGGCATTAACTCGCTTCTGTCTCTAGAGGGCCCTATCTTTAACTATAAATCGTCTCGCAGCTCTTATAAGGGTCTTATAGCGTAACCTCGATAGGTGTAGGGGTTTGGCCGCGTATATTAGGAAATATATAATATCGTATAAGTCTTATATATAGTACCTATCTAGAACACTTTCGTCTTCTACCGTAACTAGAAGCGCGTTAATACAAAATGCGCTAAAGAATTGTCGATTAATTATATTTTTAACGTTATCTTCTACTTCTATCTCCGCCTTATCCTCGTCTATTACTAGCTTTCGAGACAACGCGTCGGAAGTAGAATGTTTCTTGCCTAGAACATAAAATATATTAAAGTCGAACAAGTAAATCTAAGCGATCCACCGTACTATTATAGAGTTCGGAAAGTCGGACGCCGCTCGATTTAGCTAGTAGACTAAAGTATTAGTATCTACCTCGAGTCTAAAGTATACGCTAAAAAGCTACGGTCTAAACTTCTAAAGAGCCCGTAGGACTCTAAGGTACTCCCTTTTTCCTATATTATACTAGGCTTTATTAGGCTTCTAGAGACCCGAATTATAGCGAACTAGGTATTATATCGAGGAATCCTCGCGATCTTCCTATATAATAACCTTACCGTATCTATTACTACTAGAGTCGACTGCTACTATAATTAGGCTAGCGCCGTTACTATAGTCGATAGAGACTAACGTAGGTGCCGTTATTAGGCATTTCGTAATAGTATCGACTACGTCTTAATATTCTTTGTTCTACTTAAACTTAGAATCCTTTCGTAGTAGTTTAAATAGCGGCTTATAGATAATCGAGAAGTTCGGAACCTAGATCTAGAAGTAGGTAACTACCCCTATCTAGATCCTAATAGCCTTCTAGGAATCCGGAGTAGGCTACTCTAATATCTTCCAGACTCTTACTTTATTAAAGTATCTTCTAAATTCGTCCGTTACGTATCCTACGATATTAACTAATTAGTAAAGAAGCTAAAGCTTCTTCCTATAAATTGTTAGATTCGCTCGTTCGAGGTCGCTTAAGACAGCATCGAGGTTCTAGATGTGTTTAACTATAAACCGCTGCAATCCCGGCTCTACCTCTTTATTATTATATCGCGTCTTTAGTCCTTTAATCCCTATATCGTCTAGAAATAGACGCGCGATATAAGATATATATATATATAGGACTATTATAATTATCCGGACGAATTAGGCTACTAAATTAGTCGCTCCTTAGAGTAGAGTCGTCTATCTAAAGGCTCTAAGGGGTGTATTAAAACTTATAATGTCTCGGTTATCCGGGTGAAGTAGAATCTAGTTATAACTAGAAAAGATGTCTACTAAGGAGGCTACTACGCAGTTAGCGAAATCCTCGGAGAAACTGTCCGTATCCGGTAGTAGGTTAGTATCGCGTAGCGTAACTCGATTAAATTCCTAGGTAGCGTTAATTATCTAGTACTAAGCCTTCCTATTCTTGTCTAGTTGCTTCTTTCTTACTAGGAAGATTGGATTACAATAGGAAGAGTAAGATAGCTCGATCGTACTCGCCTCCTAATACTTACGGACTATTTCTTCTATAACTAGCCTTAGGCTTAAGTTAATTCGGAACCTAGAGTACGCCTAAGGTTCGTAAGGAACCGTCCGTATTCGCTAGAGTAGTACAATCTTAGGCTTAATCTTTCCGACATATTCGAAGTCGTAGGCTAGTACTACTTTACGATTATATAGTAGCTCGTAGAGTAGGTGCGTTTCCTTCTCTATTATTACTATCTTAGGAATAATGTCTTTTAGTCTTTCTAGCGTAAGGCGAGATCTTTGTAGGATTTTCGAGAATTTCTTTATTAGGTACCTCCCGTTAAAGAGACTAGTCCCTAGAGGTAGTAAGGCTTCTTTCGTAAGGCATTTCTATCTCTAGTTCTTATTTTCTCCTAGTAAAGAGCTATCTGTTTCGTATATACTTACATTTACTAGCCTAACCTTGTCTATAACCCTCTTTACTAGTGTAAAAGCATCGAAGATTGCTGTTCTACTACGATGTTCTCTGCGGTAGTTTTCGTTAATATTTATATATAAAAACAGATTATAAACCTCCTCTAAAGGCTCCTTCGTATTAGCGACATATATCCGGGACTTCTCGTCTAATACAACCTACTAGGTTATATTAGATTCTAGCTAATTAGCGTCTCCGCTAGTACTAAGCTTTTATGCCTTAAGCATATAATAAACACCTGTTCTCTTATTAGATCTAAAAACTAGAGCTATTACAACATAGAATTCTTCTAGTAAGAAGGGTTGTAATCCCTCCCTCTTTTTACTCGACTAAGATCTTCGTATCTTACTAGAAGTCTTAGCGCGTCTATCGGACTTTATAGCCGCGCTACTACTTTTCTCTAGATGTCCTTAATCGTACGATAGCTAGTGTTACTAACGTGTCCTATAAAGATAATACGATTCCCTTTATAGTCTATAATCGTGCCTTCCTAGGATCTATTATCGTAGTTCTTCTATACGCCTCGAATAATCCTTTCCTATAGTCGTCCTAGGAGGGTTCGGGTCCTCGGATCTCGGTTAATTACGAAGGTTATCGGAAAAACTACTCTAAACGCATTAACCTAAACGTTGTTGTAGTACCTAACTAGGTCGATAGCATCCCTAGAGACAGGATTTATCTTCGCCTAAAACCCTATTAAGATAGAGAGGCCGAGCTTCTAAGTAGTCGTAAGGCTTATTACGTACGCTTTAGCACCGCTATTAATTATAGCGAGGACACTTATGTCCTTATTTCTAATTGCTACCTCGATATAGATGCTAGGGACAATAGTATAAGCCCTAAGAACAGCATCGAAGTTAGCGGACTCGGCGTTATTATAGACCTCCTTAAGCCGAGTAGGTAGTCCTTTCGTAATCTTAGTACTAATAAACCGAGCTTAGAACACATTAATTTCTAACTCTAGCTAGTTATCCTTAGTCGCTTACATCTCCGCGCTTATAACTAAAAGGTGTAGACGGATAGGTGGGCAGCCTTATTACTTATAGAGCTTGTCTAACTTCTCTATAAAGAACGGGTTGTTGTTAATCTGCCCGCTAAAGAAGTTCCGTAGCGACCTATATATTAGAAGATCTCTTATCGGAATAGGTAACTCTAGGTCTAGAAACTAGGAATACTAATAAAGACTATAGGTCTTAGGATCCGCCTTTCTATAAGTAGACACGTAGTTATAGAACTGCTTCCTCTTCGCGACTCTCTTATTAGCTAGCGTATTAGCTAGTCTAAGCAGATCTTCTATAAGTAAGTTACTATCTAGCGTCTAAGACTTATTCTTAACCTCTTCTACTATAGAATAGATAGTTCCTTACTAGATACGTTCCAACCCTCGAGTAATAGCCTTAATACGTCGAGCTTCTGCTAGCTTATTAACTGCCTTTCGAGTAACAACCTTTATTAGGTTAGCCGCCGTAGAGCGAGTAGAGCTATAGACCTTCTTTAGCTTATCTTAAGAGGCCGCGTAAACATCTACTTCTGTACTATATACGTTCGCGATAGCATCCGCGTCGTACGTAAGGCAATTCGTAGTAATGCTTTCTAGTATCTCTTTACGTATTTTGCCTTTCTTTAGGCGTTCCTAGTACGCTTAGTACGTGTCGTTCCTAGGACGTCGGAACGTAACCGCTTTATCGCTAAAACGAGCTACTAATAGAGAGTAGACTATACTAAGTTTAGGTACTCTCCTATCCTATTAGTAGACTAACTTCTTACTGTCGCTATATATTAACCGATAGTTGTCGCCTTTAATTAGGACTTTCTTATCGACTAACTTATCGATATACGGACACCTAGACTAGATGTAGTTAGTAGCGCTATATATATAGCATTTGCCTTCTAGGTCCTTATAGATTATCGACTTGCTACTATTATATAACTACGCGAACACATTAATCGATAGAGCGTCCGGATAGACGTTAATTTCGGTCGGCTTTACTTAGCTTATCGATAGGTTAACGAGGCTCGGTCCGAGTGCCTCCTAAATAGCCTTAATCTAGTTAATGCTTAGGCTGTTTATCTGTTTAACTAACTCCGCTACCTCCTTACTCTCCGGGTATATAGCGGATAGAATAGTCGGGGGCTATAAACTAGGTTAAGTGCGAGATTCCAGTACTACCTTCGGTAAGGCCTTCGACGCTTAAGCGCTTACTATAGCCTAAACGTTACGTGTATCCTCTCCGTAAATAAAGGTTTCCGCGTTAGATACTATCTTAATCTCGTTCCTTACTATATTAAGGACCTCCTTAAATTTCTTAAGAGTAGAAGGGTTACTCGGATCCAGCTTATAGTAGCGGAAGATGCGCTAGAATATCTTCTTAGGTATGCCTTTAGAAGTAGCTACGTCTTCTACGTGTCCTTAAGCTCCTTTTTGTTAATCGACGCGACACTAGATATAAACTCCTATAGATATCCCTTTAAATTATCGCCTTCTAAACGCTTCTAACTATAGAGCTTCTCTAGCCAAGCCCTAGTCGACTTAATCTGTCGGCTATTATTAGCACGATACTTACGTAGGAATGCTTTCTTTAGCGCCTTAAAATCGGCGGTATCTAGCTCTTCCTTCTCTAGCTAACCTTTTAGCCCTTAGATCGTTAGATAGTAGTCCGCACTAATCGTCCGAAGAAAGGCCTAACACTTATAATTGTCTAACTTAGTATTAAGGTTGTATTCGAGAAGGTTGTACTTAAACCTATCTAAATAGGTAGACGTATTATACGATTTAAAGAGCGGATTCTCGGGTGAACCTAGTGTAGGTAGTCTTTGTCTTACATCTTATATCTAGCTCGAAAGCAACTATATTAGTAATGCATTTTGCTTAGTAATAGACGTAGAGCTTATAGTTAGCGTCCCTTTAGGCAATATTGTAGCTAAACGGCGGATCTCCTTATCTAGTTATAGAGTAGGATCGTATTCTCGGTCGTTAGCCTCTAAAGACGACTCGACTTCTTAAGCACTTATATGCTCTTGTCTCCTTTATTGTTTTTGTCGTTTTTCTTTTTGTTTTTATAACTTAATCGATTAGCTCGCTAGACGTCGGATTTAAATAGGAAAATAAAGTAGCTAATACGACCTAACTAGGTTGTATTAGCTAAAAAGAAAGTTTTTATTATTGTATATAGCATATAGCTCTCTGTATACAATCTCCGTTCTCTTCCTCTCTCTCGTTATTTTTAGCTAAATTAGAGGCGCGTACTCTAATTAGAAAGGGTTGTTATAGGTACCCTAGTTACAACCTAGTTCCGCTTATTAGCGGGCTATACCGTTCTAGGGATCCCTAATACCGGGTCTCGTAAGATATACTAGTACGAGAAGCTAAGAAATAAACTAATAGTTAGCTTATCTATAGGACTTAATATAGAATCGCTGTTTTCGGGTCCCCTATAAGACTTAATATAGGTTCTCTATGCTTGCCTACAGGACTTAATATAGGTTCGTAGTAGTCGTAATGTTGTAAATAGGCTTCCTTGCAAGATATACTAGTACGAGGAACTATAACTATGTTTCGGAGTCCCTATAAGTCTTATCGACTTATAGGTATCTAACGCCGGCCTCGTAAGCTTTCTCCGGTACGAGGGGAAGAAAAGAACTAGAGGCTAGAGGGTAATTAGTCCTTTAGCCGAGGCAGGTGCATAGTCGCACCTTAGGACCTGATAGGCTAATGCCCGTCGTCCCTACTACGTATTAGAGCTTAACGTACGCTCCGAAAGCCTCCGCGGTATAAGTTACGATAACCCGTGCTAAGTCCTTAAATAGGTGATCCTAGTAATCTAGACTCCTAAGCTAAAACAGGTCTAAGGGTTTGCAGCTTTTCTAAGTCAAATTAATGCCCTCGCTATAGGGTGCTCTTTAGATTGCCGTTGCCTCTTAAGGTTTCTTATGCGCGTACCGTAGGCGGTCTTATCTTATCCTCTTATAGTTATAGTCGTTCGTACCTAGAGGCTATCTCTAAACACTCTATACTACCTCTACAACCTAGAATAAATATAATAGCCCTACCTTCGGCTCTATTATTAAAAGGAACATTACCCTAAACCTTATAGGGCAGTATCCTCCTAAAGGGGATGTCGTAGTATAACATAGTATAATCCGTCCTCTAGCACTCGCTATTAGGTAGCGAGTTGCTCTTATAAGAGTATACTAAGAGAGGTAACAGGTATAGACGAGGAAGGATGTTATTCTGTCTATAGAGGAGAGGCTAGCTAAATACATGTCCGTACTGCTAAGAAGGAGTATATAGCGTACGGGTCTATGCTTCTGTCCGTATGCTAGGGGTCGTATTACTACCTAATACTAGATAATATCCTAGTATATAGTAAGACGCGTAAGGACTACGTACGAGATATATACGCGGTACTTAAGAGGCTCCGAAGGTTCGGGCTCTATATATAGAGATCTAAATGCCGATTTTAGTAGAAGGAAGTTAACTTCCTTAGATTTGTTATTAGAGTTAATAGCGTTCGTATAGATAAACGTAGAGTATATATAGTCGCTACGTAGCCGTAATCTACGACGCTCGTAGAGGTGCAATCCTTCCTAGGATTCGCGAATTTCTACCGAAGGTTTATCTACGAATACTCTCGGATCGTAGCTCTACTAACGGCCCTATCTAAGGAAGTAGTTAATAGAAAGAAGCTAGGCCTAGTAAAGTAGAGCGTAGATAAAGCGTAGGCGTTTCGTACGCTTAAGGAGAAGTTCTAGAGTACTCTGTTATTAAGGTACTTTAATTCTAAGCTTCGCCTACGCGTAGAAAGCGATGTATCTAATTATACTATAGTAGGCATTTTAAGTTAGTTGTTTAGCTCTAAATAGCATCCGATTGCTTTCTTTTTAAGGAAGATGTTACTAGCCGAATATAACTACGAGACCTACGATAAGGAGTTGTTAGCCGTAGTAGAATCCTTTAAAGTATAGCGCCCGTATCTCGAAGGCGTATAGTATATAGTCGAGGTACTTATCGACTATACGAACTTAAAGAGGTTTATAGAAGTAAAGAGGCTTACTAGAAGGTAGGCTCGCTAGGCTACCTTCTTAGCTACCTTCGACTTTACTATTAAATATCGCGCGAGTAAGCTAAACCTAGCCGATGCGCCGTCGAGGCGTAGTAATTATATAAAGGAGAGAGTAGAGGTAGCGAACCTACTACCTACCCTCTAGAATAAGCTACAGTTGTAGGATTAGTATAGTATATAGAACGCAAGTAACCTAATAGTCGCTCGTATTAGTATCTTATATAAGATATAGTACTAGTCTATACTACGGGCTATAACCTTAAGCGAAGGATACGAGTAGACGTATACTACGCCCGTAAGGGTAGCTAGTATATTAGTTGCGAATAAGGTTCCGTATAGAAATGCCTCGGACCTAATCTTATATTATACTCGTACTTTTACTAGTCTTAAGCCGGGCTCGAAGGCCTTATATAAGCGCGTAGAACGTAAGGAAGAAGTAGGTTAAAATCTCCGGACAGAGGATAGGTTAATCTAGTAGAGTAACGCTTTATACTTACCTAACGACCCTATATTAAGAGCGTAAGTAATACGTATATACTACGACGATATCCTAGCTAGCTACTTCGGTATTAATAAAATAAAGGAGCTTATCTAGCGTAAATACTAGTAGCTAGAAATAAATAAGGACATTACTAAATATATCTCTTCGTACGGGAACTATTAAAAAGCGAAGGCGAGGCGGTATCGCCCCTATAGCGAGCTATATACGCTCTCTATACTTTAACGACTATTCTAAGAACTATCTATAGACTTTATTATAGACCTTCTACTAAGTAAGTATAGAGGAAAGGTATATAATATAGTACTAGTAATCGTAGATCGCTATACTAAGATAGTAATCTTTATACGAACGACAAAGCGCTATACTAGCGTAGATCTTACGACTATCTTAATCGAAGAAGTCGTCTAGTATTACGGTCTACTAGTAGGAATCGTAAGTAACCGAGGATCTGTCTTTACGAGCTAGTTCTAGTCTAACTTCTACTTCGAGGCGTATATAAAGCGTAAGCTAAGTATAGCGTTCTATCCTTAAACTAATAGGTAGATAGAGAGAGCAAACTAGGTGCTTAAGTAATACCTACGTATCTACTATAGTAAGTAGTAGGACAGCTAGGCTAGTATACTTACCTAGGCGGAATTTATATATAATAATAGTATTTATACTACGCTACGAATATCTCCTTTTAAAATGCTATACGGATTTAATCTAGAACTTACTACGGCTAGTCGTAGCTATAGCGTAATCGAAGCTCGGGACGCGCTTCCTAGAGAGGAGGCTCTAGTAGTAATAGATATAGTAGAAAGGTTAAAGCGTAACTACGAGACGCTAAGTAAACGCTAGCGAAAAGTAGCCGAGTATTAGGCGAGATACTTTAATAAAAACTACTAGCCGAAGATATATAAGGTTAGTAATATAGTACTATTATCGACTAAGAATCTAAAGATAGATATACCTTCTAAGAAACTCGCGGATAAGTTCGTAGGACTCTTTAAGATTATTAACGTAGTCGGACTATAGGCGTATCGCCTATTACTCCTATCTAACTTAAGAATCTATAATATATTCTATATATCCCTTCTAGAACTATAGAACGGAAGCCGCGTAGGTAATACGTAAGAGGAAAGCTTACTACTCGTAAATAACGAAGGCGAATAGTAGGTCGAGAAGATCTTAAAAACGCGTATATAGAAGCGTAAGCGAGAGTACTTAATTTAGTAGAGCAGATAGCTAGAGGAATATAATATATAGGAATTAGAGGACAATATTAGAGAATACGTAGCGCTTAACGCGTTCGAGAAGTAGCTATAGCGTAGAAGACGCGTAAAGGAAAGCAATATAGGTAGAGCGGAAATTTAAGTACGAATCCTACTAAGAACGCTAAGACTAAGAGAGTAAGATATTACGTAAAGAGAGGAGATTTTATTTAGTACTAGAATACTAGTAAAAGAGCTGGCGCAAAGTACGGCGAACGTACGTAGAAAGTATAAGTTAAGTAGGAGGCCTAAAAGCGCTTAGTCGGCTATAGAGGCATCTCTATCCTCCTTCTCTCTACCTTCTTCCTTCTTATCTAAGTCGGAGAGGAGGTCTTCCGACAACTTCCTCTCTAACTAGTCCGCCTACTTAAAGGCGTAGGCGGTAGATATAGTAGTATTAAGAGCAGCGCTAGAGGCGCCTAATAGGCGAGCCTTCTATAATAAGTATTAGTAACGTACTAGAAACGTATAAGAGAAGTAGGGTTCTTAGAAAAGCCTAAGTAACTACTAAGTAGGTAGAGAGCAAGTAGAACTTAGCTAAGGAAAGGGAAGTATATACCTCGTACTTAAGCTTAAAGAGCCTACGCTATATAGCGAGGAGCCGGCTACTTATATCTAAGTCGCTAGCGAAAATCGTACTACCTAGCTACGAGAAGCTACCTCTAGATTTCTTTAGGGTCTTAAAGAGACTAGAGGCTTTACCCTTATTAGCCTACTTAACCTTAAGGCCTTCTTTAATCGCCTCGCTAATATTAGCTATATAGCGGACGATCTAAGTAGCGCGCGCGGCTCCGGGCGCGCGTATAGGTAGCGCGGTACTAGCGTAGGCGAGCTACCTACTTTATAAGATTCGAGTATATTACTCGGTTGTAGTCGTAGTTGTCTTTACTATAGCGCTAGTAGCGCTTCTTCTTCCTAAGGCATATAACCCTATTATAAACTCGCTCTCCAGCTACGAAAATTATCTTATTAGTAAGGGACGCGTAGTTATAGAGTAGGCGAGAAGCCCGGACACCTACGTAGATAGAGATATAGGATGTATCTCTTATAGTTATTATCCTCTATCTATAGGAGGTCGTAGAAGTAGTAGGTAGAGTAGTTAACTATAGAGTTAGCTACAAAGAGCGAGCGTTTCGGAGGTATAGTACTTAAGTATAGGTTGCGTAGAGCGTACGAGTCGCTTAAATTCTTATAAGAGTTTGTAAAATTTTATAGTTACAATATTAGAGCAAGAGAAGAGGAGCGAACTCGAAGTTAATATATAATACCCTCGTAGGCGAGGCGTAATAAATAATAAGCGCGTTACTATACGTACGTCGTAGATAGCAACCCTTTACTTGTTTTAGAAGTAGATGCCTCGCGGACTACGCTACGACGCTTAGGTATCTCTAGCGTAGAAGATGCGCAGCTAAGAGTTACGAAGGATATAATATAGCGTTAGAGAAGATCCTCTTTATAGTACTAAAAGTAGTACTACTAGAAGAGAGGGGATAGTTATAAAAGTACGTACCTAAGGGATACGAGACCTATATATATAAGGAGATAGGATAGAGGCGAGAGCTTAGGTATACTAGCCTATACTACGTATACTAAGCGTAGTATATAAGCACGCCCGTCGTATAATCCTTTATAGAGGCAAGTAATAGTTTTAGTACGTTTAGCGAGTATCGCTAAGAGCGCCCTATATATTACTATATACTAACCTTATAATATCTCTCTTTAGTATTTAAATTACTTTAGTTAATAAAGATTATCGGATCTTATACTTTAAAGATAGCTAATATATATCTTTAGATCTTAATTTTAACTAGTACGCTATATACTAAGTAAGCTAGTAATTATATATAAGATTTATTTCCGCCGCTTATATTTTATTAGGCTATCTATATTAATATTAGCTATAGTTTAGCGTCCTAATTCGCCTGCTATAAGATATACATATTCGATTATCGTATCTTTTAAAGAAATGTAGCTTTAGCTACCGCCGGGCGAGTCTTAGCCTCCCGCCCTAGGTATGCCCCTCCTAGTTACGGAAAAACCTCGAGACTTCGAATTGCGATCCCTGCGCCTCGTATAGACAGAGCATCCTCGTGGTTTTGCGCTATTGTTAGATCGAGACTTCTGCTTCTCCCCCCGCTCTCTACTATTTTCGGCTGCGCAAATGTCCATGTAACGGAAGTTAGATTATAGGCTGGGCGGCCGGCTAGTAGCTCCGATAACCGTTCTTTCCAATGGACGACAGATTATAACCCACGTGCACGATACGTCTAATCTTGTTACCAGGATGAACCCGACCTAACGAGCTAATGCTTTAATTAGACAGCTTAGCTCACTGCCAACGTTGCTGCTAAGTAGTATGTGGGCATGTGTATATAAGCCTTGCCGAGCCTCTGCGTGCCCTCAGCGTAGAGCCCACCTCGGACATTAGCTAGCTCTTGTCATCCCGTGAACAGCACATCACGTTACAGCTCTGGCCGATCGCCATCAATCCAAGCACTTCGCACACCCCGTTCCCCATCATGGCCCCAGTCATGCGCTTGATGCTTCTCGCCGCGTTATATCTTGGATCGGCGATGGCCTTGCCCGAGCCAATGCCTTTGAATAATCTCTACACGGTTCGTGGAAACAATCTCCTCTCGCGCTTTCCACCTGTTGATACATTCTCCAGTGCGACAGCGATGAATCATGCACCAACCAAGGATTCACGTGCGGCTATGAGACCAAGTGTGCCCACGGCGTATGCCGCTGCTGTGAATGGAACGGCCAACTTGCCTGTTAGGAGGTGGGGCGCGCGTGACGCACAGCCGCCCGTAACACTACACCTTTCTACGTTTCCGGTGTAAGAAAGAGAGTTTAATAGTGTGTGTGTATCTACATACTCTAGGGGCAGATGTTGTTGGAAAGTGCGGTCCAGTTGGACATTATGAGAGGCACTTTGGGGACAGACGTTACGTAATCTATGCCATGTGACACTAGGTCATATAACTTTGCTAATGCTCCATCTTAGGAGTGAGATGCTACCTGTACCTAACTAACACAATTAGAACGGTTAGTTCCTACCTATTGCTCCGTACCTCTCCTACTTTAGCCGCCTTAAGCGACGACCTACACGACCTAAAATTAATAGATACTTTAGCGCGAATCTTCACATTTTATACCAGCCTCGACTCAGCCCAAAGAAGTCAGTTCAGATGCTAAGCGACGCCACATGCACGCTCGCATCCAGGCCTACTACAAGTCGTTATAGGCGAGGAACACTCCGCAGGGTCGATGGCTTGTGAGACAACGTGCACACTCGAACGCCACCGTCTGCATACTCTAACCACTTTCCGCTGCTGCATCAACAGCCATGGCCAGTTCACGAGAATACATATCCGAGTCTAGGCCACCACCGCGTGGGCTACGCCGCATCGAATCCCATGGGCCGCGGGTCACCAAACACACCGTGTCGACATCACGGCGGGGTGCCGTCAGAGAGATGAACACCATGGCGCACCCTGCAATTCGCCTTGCTCGCAACAGCAACATCCTCTCATTTTCCCGTTCGATCTGTTGGAATGAAGTTCACGACAGCATCTCTGCTGTCATGGCTGGCGGTAGCGGTGACGACTGCCGCTGATGGGCCTATTGTCTACTCCTATGACCAGAAGAATGTTGAGCCGTTGAGGACGACAAAGCGTCCCCCTATTGCCGCTGAGCCTTTACAATCGCGAGAGGAGAAACCAAAGCATTACCAACCTGGGAGTCACTTGTTGCCAGCCATTCATCCACACCTGGACAAGCGCGATACTCAGCACCTGCACAAGCGACAAGAGCAGACCCTTTTCTACACCAAGAATGGCGGCATATGTTGATCTACTCCTCATCCTTGCCCACTGCAAATTTTGGAGCTAATCTTGTTTCCTAGACCTCAAGGATGCCGATATGGTGGCGTGCATCGATGCCACCTTTCATTGGGAGGCTGTGATCTTAGATCACGCCGCCGCAGTGAAAAACGTTACCTGCAAACCTGGTCAGATGACCATCACATTAGATTCTTTGAGAAACTTCAATTCTGTCAAAGCCAACTGGACGAATGATGAGACAATAGTCAGTCCCGACGTGGCCACGGCCCTAGCGTGAGCTACAGGTGTTCAAGCATCGCTAATGCACGCCCAGGTCTTTGTGAGTTCGGCCACAACATGCCACGATGAGTACTCGGGACAGTACGGCTATTTCAACACCTCCTCACTTTCCTTCAATCAAAAACTCTTGTCGGCGACAGCCAAAGGCAAGCAAATATCTGCCGACCAAGCTGTGAAGGAATTCAACGTAGTTTGAGGAGAATGGAAGGCAGCTGGGTCTCCGAAAGACGAGGACAGCTTCCAGGCTGCTCCCACTGCTGCAAGATCGTCCAGCAGCTCGTTCCGCACATCGACCACTACGAGTCGCTCATCTACGCCAGCAGTACGAGCCCAAGTAGCGACTACATCACGACGGTCATCGACTACAACGTCCTCAAGAACTAGCACGACCTCTGCTCGACGCACATTATCTACTACCGCTGCACGATCATCGACGACTTCTCCTCTTTCAGCTACCTCGAGTGTGCGAATGTCTTCTCGAACGTCATCTTCCACCTCTGGATCGTCTAGTAGGACTTCTTCGAGAACCTCCAGTCGTACATCATTCCGGTCCTCCAGTGGTACGTCAACTCGAACATCCAGCGCTACATCCTCCCGGACACCGAGCACATTGACACGAGTCTCGAGCACAACATCCCGAGGGTCAAGTAGCTCAGGCACCACAGCACCACAAGCACTGAGAGCTCTCGCTACATCCAGCACAACCTCATCGGGACCCTCGACGACTACTAGCACCACCATGACTCCAGAGACGCTAGCACCTCTTATCGCACCCACTGGAATTGACCTTTGCGCTGCAGTTCCCACTCAGCTGCCGCCAGGCATCCCACAATGGTTCAAGCGTGTTTCTTGCGAGGTTGACTTCGATCGGAAGCTGGATAACTTTTTCACTTATCTTCGCGATGTCGCCAACCTCGACTCCTATCTCAAGCTCTGGGCGCCCAACATCGGCATGACTTCTGCTGATGTTCCACGTCCGGGTCAAGATCTGAAGCGAATACGCCATGACATCACCAAGAGGGGCATCGGCGGCTTCTTCAAGGCTCTGTTAAAGGTTGTAGTAGCGATTGTGAAAATCGTCGTTGCTGTGGCCAAGGCAATTGTTGCTGCAATCAGATTCATTGCGGAAAATCTCCTGCCCACTTGGAATCCCAGCGGCTCTTTCAACGTCCCAGTCGACATGGGGCCTCCATCCTTCTTGCTCACGGAGTCTCCTTGGGGCAAGGGTCTCAAGTTCTTTGAGCAGAAGGGAGGGGAGAGCAGCTTCGGACTCGATGCTGCTGGCATTCTAGCTGAATGGACTGGCGCTGACAAACTTCTGACGTTTGAGATTGACGGTGTCCAACAACTTCCCATGCCCGGTGTTGAGGTGTGGTGCGTGGACTGCGGCTTTCGTGGGGATCTTCTGATAGCGGACTGTGGTAAATGTGTACCTCTACTTCGCAGCAGGTGCCGAGAGAGTTGAGCTCAAATGTGAGAGCTGTGGTCTCGTTGAGCGAGTGATCAGTGCCACTACAGCTTGAAATCGCTGAAGCTATCTGGAATTCCTGAAGTAGCTTCAAGCTTGCTGCTCCACGCACGACGTCCATTTGGGTCCACGGAATATGGTACTTCGTTCGGAGCAATCAGACGTAAAGCCCAACTCCATGGCAGTTACTTTTGGGTCAATGGAGCCCCTGAAGTCACGGATAGGTGGAGATATTGGACTCGAACCACTAGTCTCGCGACCTGCCGCTCGATGTCTGATGTCGATCCTCTCATCTCCTCTCAGCCAGATACGGTCTCGTTTGCTGTTGCAGTAGTCCGTCACCAACAGCAGCACATCTCACCAACAGCAGCACATCTAGGCCATTCTTGAACTAAGAAACGATGCGCGCTCTCGCAGTTGGGCTCTGGATGCGTCCTCTTCCAGTGTACCGATTTTCCGCACAGGCAGCCCGAGCTTGACTGAGATTCGATAGGTTCGCTGTACAGGCCGACACTCTATCAGATACAGCATCATATACTGCTTCCGACGGAGATGCGAGCAATAAAGCAACAGATCACAATTGCAAATACCGAGTCACGAGTTCTCACGAGCCTGCCATAGCAGACCAACATATCGGGGATGCGGATGACGCACTGACGACTACGGTATGCGACGATGCCATTGCCGCTTGTCAGTCTCCGTGCACCCCGCTGCAGGTGCTTTCGCGACGGCTCTCGAATGCTGAGGTAGGCGATGCGCAAGGTAATGCCCTTACTCCACGAAATGGAGGACAGCAGGTGGTGAGTGTACACGAATCTTTGGACCGCCATAGTGCTAATAGAGACGGCCCATTGCTTGTATGATCCAGCTTTACGCCCACATACTGGAACCAAGGTCGAGAAAGCGTGCCGCAAAGAGGATACGTACCATACACGGTATACTCCAATGAGCCGATATTGGAAATTCTGGAAACCAGTAGCTGTGCCGCACACAGTGCTTGGATAGGAAACGACTGGTGGTGTCCACGCTGTGAAATTTTCAGTGAACTGACCTAGGGCTGCAGGGTCATATGCTAGCTGGAAGATTGGAGACCCGAGTATATCCTTGCAATGTGTTCATACGTGAGAGCAGACTTAACGGTGATAGAGCGTTGGAACATTGGAGGCCCGACCCAACCGTGTCGTACGACGTGACTCAGAATCAACCAGATGTCTGAGACCATTTGTGCAACGCACCAGTCGTGCTGTATGTTCTTGCTATCAGCGATGGCGAGAAGGCCAACTTGCCAGCAAAGTGCTCTCAGGGGCTTGCCAACGACACCACGAGCGCGGTGCTCACAAGCAGCACCCTGTTGCCAGTGATGCGATCCTTGATCTCTGTGAAGTTTGTCAGTTGAGCTTGCCAGTGCGAGGCCTGTCAAGTTATGATTTGTTCTTGGCATCACATATGGTTGCTGTCCAGGTGTGCGGTCTTGAGACACTCGGCAGACTTTCCTTGTCTTCTGCGCACTCTTGGCAATAGCTACCTCCTAGCTTCACTTCTCGAGCATTGGTGCTGCACTGCCGCTTCCACATGCTCGTCAACAACGTCTCCCAATCTAATCATCATGTCCCTCTGGCAATCCTACCGCAACCTCCCACCAAAGACCCGCCTCATCGTCGGCGGCAGCATCATGGCCTGGGGAGCTCTCGGTCTCTTCCTCTCCGACCGAGCAGAGCAAGCGTTCGGTCTCGTCCCGACAGAGCAGGATAAGGAGAAGCTGCAGCAGGCCATTCCGAAGATACACTTTGTGGAGAAGGACAAGTGAAGGTTGCACGTCTCGTTCGAGGACCGCGGGTCAGGATGAAGGTCTTTTAGCGGGTACAGCGATTGGAGGCAGAAGAGGGAGGGCCATTATGGGATTGCAGGCGCATCGGCAGAGGCTACGGGGGGATGAAGTATGCACGGCACTCCGCGAGCAAGCCTTCACATAATGGCGTGGATGAATTTGCTGTCACCGGTGTCCGCATCCAGAATCACGCGCAGACCAAGCTTTTCGGGACATTCTCGCCAATCCCGCGATCGAGAAATGAAGAGGTGTGGACGCGGATTCATTGGCTCTCAAGAGTGGGAGATGGCAAGTGTGGGCGTGCTGCATTGGAAGAATTCGGGGCTCAAAAGATGAACGAGCGAGGACAAGATGCAGAGGAGGATATCTAACGCGAGTTCTGTAATAGTCCTTGCGGGCTGTGTGCGGTAATACGGGAATGAGTAGAGAAGCCGTCGACTGCGAGTGGGAACGACGGGATTGCACGCACTGCGTCCAGCTGTGACGCTCGTGACGTGTTGTAAGCTGCGGCTCAAACGTGCGAATGCAATGGACTTGAAGCTCTCGGTGGGATTATTGCTCGTACATGCGAGCGACTTCTCGGCCACACAGCTGAAGACTCGGAAGCAGATATGAGGACAGTGCAATGAAGATGCTGTCGATGTCGTGAAATTGAAGGGGCTCTTCATACATCATGTAAAGAAATCGTGCCACCTCGCTGTACTTTTCAATCCCCTCTGCGCCTCGCGTCTACAACTTGCTCTTGCCAACAATTGCCGCGCTGTTCTGCTGCATGATGTCGACAGCACTGCCGACCATTTCATCGATGATCTCCTTGGCGCTCTTCCTCTCGTTCACAACAGCAGCGGCCTTGCCCATGAGGAAAGGTCGTGCGTTGTCCATGGTGTCATCATCGACGTCGTCACCGAGGCGCTCCATATCCCACTCGACGGGGATTGTGCCCTTGCTCGTGAGCTCCTTGATCTCATTCTGTCGGTTCTCCTCCCAGTTCTGGATGTATGGGTTGTTGCGGACACGGAGCGGTCGGCCGGTGAAGATGATGGTGCGGATGTTGTCGTCGAAGCCAGCGGTTCGGACGGCTTCTTGGTGAGCCTTTGGTGCTCCTGCTTCCTGTTCCGCGGGACATGGTTAGTGCGGAGTTCACCAATGGAGATTACTGATCTACAATCTCTTACCTCGGAGAGGACGAATCGTGTGCCGACCCAGACAGCACTTGCACCAAGAGCGAGAGCTGCTGCGAGGGACTGTCCGTTGAAAATACCACCGGCTGCGATGACCTGCACCGGCTTGCCGGTCATGGGGCTCTTCTTGCCCTCGCAGAGCTTGGCAACCGCTGGGATGAGGACTGTGGTTGGAACATCACCAGTGTGGCCACCGCCCTCACCACCTTGTGCGCAAATCATGTCGGCGCCGAGCTCGAGGCATTTCTTGACGTGCTTCGGGTGACCGATCATGTTCATGTAGAGGACGCCGTGCTTGTGCAGCTTCTCAACGACATGCTTCGGGGGCACACCAACGGCAGACACGAACAGACGGGCACCGGACTCGATGGTGATGTCGATAAGCTCGTCGAGCTTGCCCTTGGTGTAGTCGTAGCTGGGATGCGCTTGTCAGCCTGCAAGTCTCCTCCATCTTCTCTTATGCCGAATGCCTACTTGGTCTTTCGGGCACTACCACCGACTTGTGGGAGCAGGAGATCGACCCCGAACGGTGCGTTCTTGTCCTTCAAGAAGCTCTTCAACTCGGCGATTTGCTCGCGAAGCATGTCTGGAGTGTAGCCAACACCTCCGATGACTCCGATACCTCCAGCATTCGTCACTGCAGCGGCGAGCTTGGGACCAGCGGCCACATTCATGCCAGCCAGCATGATGGGGTGGTTGATCTGGAGCAGATCGGTTGTCGTGGTCCGGATTTGCTCTAGGCATGGTCAGCGTGCTCGGCGGGGGTTCGAGGGGGAAGGGCACGTACGTGGAGAGGCCATGTTTGCGGTGATGTCGGGGGAGAAGCTGCTGTGGAGATGAGGTGTCAGAGGGAGGAGGAGGGTAGCGGGAGAGGGAGAGGGAGCAGCAGTCAAGCGGTAATGTGAGAGCGTGTGTAGGATCGGCGTCGTATATGCTCGGCCCCAGAGAAGATGCCGAGGTTGTCAGCGCTCCGCCTGCAGCAGCAATTCATCATGCACCACTCGCCGTGGCGGACTCGGTCGTGTTTACCCTCGGAGGAGTCTCCTCTGCATCACTCGGCTCCCTCCGCGCGTTGCTCTCGCTTCTCTCGCTTCTCTCCGCCGCCGCCCTCCTCCTCTTCCTCATGCGCCGTCTATTGTCTTGTGAACGTGGCGCACGTGGCTGTGCACGTGGCGCGCGTGGCGGTGGTGGCGTGGGGAAGTCGGAGCATGGAACGCCGGGGACCGACCACACCTGCACGTCTCATGCGCTTTTCCTCCTCCAGCGGGAGGGAACGGTCTCGCCAGCAGACACGTCGGTTGCACGGCATTGAGCGCTATGTGCCTGGCTTCGTGAGAGCGTGTGCCGCGCGATTGTCGATATTGTGTGCACTCTCGCGGCCATGTCCTTTCGCTGTTTGCCCCGGCAGGCCACCAGTCCGCGTCACGGCTACTGCTGGGGCAAGCCGCAGGGCTTGTCGTATCCCGCCAGACCAGACGGTCAGCTCCGAGGGTACAGGCACAGTCACCATGGCGTGGTCCGTCGTGCTGCAACTGCGAGTGGTGCTGCGGGTAGAACGCTTGCGAGAAAGAATCCGCAATGCATACTACACACTCGATCGCACGTATCCAATCCCGCCCTCCAACAAAGAGCCACGCATTCCCGGGACGAAGAAAAGCCATCGCACCTCGTCAACTCGCAGCATGGCGAAGCATCCGCCATTGACCACAATGACATAGCAGTGTTGAATGCGCGCCGTGCCAGTTATGGGGCACTGGCACACTTCATGCTGTAAGGGAGCCACAGTCGTCGTCGTGACAAAAGAGCGTACGCTAACAAAAGCAAGTTCGGAGCCCAATTGTGCGAGTCTAGACCTGTCCAGTATCAGGGCTGTCCTGGACACGCGGGAATGTCCTCCGCTGCTGGGATCAGATCCTATGCCACGACTGCTCCATTTGGCCCGCGAACTCGATCACAAGTATCGCGAGACAGACGCAGTCGGTCTTGGTGGACTGGCTGTTGCTCTACAGAAGCTATCAGCATCTCTGAGCGATGGCCAGTGCTTCTTCTTCGACGCTAAGCACAAGATGCGTATGGGCAAGGCAAGGATACGTTGCGCAGTCTTGAACCCAGCATCCTCTCCAAAGACTTACATTGAACTGGGCATGGCGCTGCATGTTCCCCAGGAGTCTTTACGAGGTGGCATGATCAAGAATCTGCGAATAGGACTTTTGCTTGAATGTGACGTGGAGAAGACAGGTGGATCTCTCGGTAAATCCTTTGCAACCAAAATCGATCTGGAGCACTTGCACGAAACTGCTGTCTTGGTGACAGAGCGGATCGCCACGGCCATGACCTTTGCGGAGCCACGTTCATTCGTGTCAACTGTCGTCGCAAGTCTGCTGCGCATCCTGCAATTCCGAACTTCATTCCTGAACATCGTACAGATACAAGCAGCTGCTCGTCCAAGTAGCAGCTGGGAAAGACAATTGGACACACCAATCATCAAGTTCCGGGCCAAATGGGATGGTCCAGGGAATGCCGTGCCTCCAGAAGGTGATCGTCTCACGCACAATGTCATTGTGACTGCAGCAGATAAACAATCGACTCAGGCTGAGCTCGATGAAGAGCCTGCCGGGGATTCAAAAGCTGCTGATGAAGCGAATGCTTCACCGAGAGAACCAATACCTGCCAGCGCGACGGCGAAAGATGAATTCACCTCATCTGCTTCTACCATCCCACTGTGGCCTGTGGCCCGTGACCGCAGCCTTGATTTCTTGAGTCCAGCGATGCAGTAAGCCTCGTTGAGATACGCGCACACCGTTCGAGGCTAAATTTGATTAGGAGTGAAGCGCTGCGCGCTTGTGGGTTCTCGAGATACCAAATCGAGGCCCGTTGGCGAGAAGAAGACAAACCTTACGTGCAACAGCTGACGTACGAAGCCATTGCAAGGGCGGGTGAGCTGGCTCTCGGGCGACTGGAATATGGCAGTCTACACGCACTACATGAAGCAGCGGCCGTGCTGCAATCCTCACTCCCACGCTCACCTCGAGTCGATCTCACGATCTTCCAGAACAGCGCAAATCCCGGGCAGGTTCTCAACGACGGCACAGAGAATATCAGCTATGATCGCATAGCAGTTCGTTACGTCAACCGGAAACTTCATCAACAAGGTTCTTTCGTCTACACGGTGGACGGCTTATACCTCAGCACGAAGCGCGTCGCAGATCTCGGCATGGATGGAAAGCTTCGCGCCTGCATTCGACTTCGTTTTTACGCAGACCCAACAGCTATGTTGAGCAAGCACATGCGCACCGATGCACAGTTTCGGCAGATTTTGACCACCATCCATGAGGCTTTGGCTACAGTACTCCAACGAGATACGCAAAGCAGCTTGCACGAGGTTGCAGAGGAGGGCGCTGTTGCATTGTCCCAGGCTGTCCAATCACTCGGGATGATATCCCATTTCGTCGACAGTAGATTAAGATTGTCTCCGGTCCCGCAGGATGGTCAGTCTACAAGCGTACGTTCCGCCAGTGTACGGCACGGCACAAAACCGAAAGTCGCCGTCATAGCATTGGGAAGCAATGTGGGAGACGGGGTACGGAACATCCAGTCTGCATGTCAGAGCATAGATGCGGATCCAGATATCAGTATACTAGCAACCAGTGCGCTTTATGAAAGTAAAGCCATGTATGTCGAAGATCAGGCGGCGTTCACCAACGGGACATGCAAGGCAAGTGATTGTGAGGCTTGATGTGCTGCGATCGCTCTGACCTCTCTCTAGATTCGCACCACACTTCTGCCTTTCCAATTGCTGAACCGCCTCCAGGCAATCGAGAGCGCTGCAGGGCGGGTGAAGGTCATTGACAAGGGTCCACGAAACATTGACCTAGACATTGCAACCTATTCGGACAGAGAGTGGATTATTGACACAGACCGCCTGCACATTCCTCACAGATTAATGCTGGAACGAGAGTTCGTGCTCCGTCCATTCTGCGAGTGAGCATCATTTTCATGTCTGCCGGACGCTTGCTGATCATGTGATAGCATCGCACCAGATTATCGTCACCCGACGACATCAAAACTCCTAGGGGATCACCTTCAAGAGCTGACCAACGGCAAATCATCGATGTTCCCGATAACACCGCTAGCGCCGGGAGCTGGGCCTCTACGGGCATTGGAGCCTACGCGTCGCACACAAGTGATGGCCATACTAAATGTGACACCCGATTCCTTTTCCGACGGAGGGTCCAACGAGCCAAGCAATCTCGAGGGTCTGAGAAATACCATTGCCGCGCAAATAGCTGCCGGTGCCACCATCATCGACATTGGCGGGCAGTCGTCTCGCCCCAATGCACCCGATGTGACTGCCGAGGAAGAGATTGCTCGCATCTTGCCAGCCATTGAAGTCATCAAAGGAATGCCTGAAGCGCGAGACGTTACGATCAGCATTGACACCTATCGAGCATCAGTCGCGGCAGCGGCAATCGAAGCGGGCGCGCATGTTGTTAACGACATCTCCGCGGGGCAGCTCGACCCAGAAATGCTCCCGACGATAGCACGTCTCGGCTGCACCTATGTCATGATGCACATGCGTGGCACGCCCGCAACCATGCAGAATGCAGAGAATACGTCGTACTCCGGCGACCTTGTATCCATAGTCGCGAATGAATTGGAGCATCGGCTCACAATGGCAGAGCGAGCAGGTATCAGACGGTGGCGCATCATTCTCGATCCTGGAATTGGATTCGCAAAGACCGTGGAGCAGAACGCCGAGCTGGTCGGGCGCTTTGCAGAGCTGCGACATTATCCCACGTTGAAGACGTACCCTTGGCTCGTGGGGACGAGCCGCAAAGGGTTCATCGGGGAGCTGACTGGTGCGGCAGATGCCAAGGATCGCATTGAGGGCACGGCAGCGACTGTCACAGCTGCTGTGGCTGGGGGCGCTGAGATTGTACGAGTACACGATGTCAAAGAGATGGCGAGAGTGGTCAAGATGGCGGACGCAATGTACAGAAGGAGTTCATCGGCGACAGCCGTGACCGAGCATAGCATCGGAACAGGTGAGCGGGATAGCGATGGGGAGGAGGGAAGAGTTGATACGGAAGCGGAAGACGATGCAGTGGATGAGGATCCTGGCAAGACGGCATGAGTTGAAGCGAAGCCCCATCCTGATGTTGGCGCGGAGATCAAATGCGATATCACTGTTGCAGATGGAAGCATCATAGACGCATAACCGGGGGGGGGGGGCGCAAATACGGACATCACAGACATGTAGCATTGTCACCGGACAGAGGGATCACAACACGAATCTGACGCATTTCACATCATCCCAGGCCCAGGCACCGAGCGTCCGCTCTTCCCGAACGCAAGATCCGCGAGTCTGTGTCGATTGCGAGAAAAGTCTCAACCCCTCCTCCCTGGACGTGGCTGAAATTCTGGCATCAGATGTATGGATATGCGCTGAGTCGGCAAGTGACACGTTTGCAAATTGATGCTGCCTCGCATGGCTCAACTTGCAAGCTCCTTCTCATCCACGGCATTCCAACGGACCATCATATCCATTTCGACCGTTGCAGTCGCGCTCTCCATGTGCTGTTCTCCTCGTGCAGTCAGCGCATCGACGGGCATGGACCACTCCCCTCGCTATCAAAATGCGATCGCAAGCATTGCTCCGCATCCTCAGAAGAAACATACAGATGCAAAAGAGACAAAAAGACCGCTGCAATTCGCCATGACCTGCTCCTAAGAATTGCATAATCAAGCCTAGTCCAGCACCAGCGAGCGAGATTTCGGTTGCGCGAACCGAGGTTCTTTCCTTTTCTTCGGAAGCGTGCACGGAGCACGTCAATCAGTCAGTCAGTCAGTCAATCAGCGAGCTGTTGCTGGAGGCGAGGCTTGTGCCCATTCGGACAAGGGGGGACAACGAACAAGGGACTCGCGGCAGATGCGGGGACTGCACCTGTTTGCTGCGCGGTCGGGAAAAGCAATCAATGGCATACAGTGGCACACGTGGGAGGATGATTGGTTGGATTTTTGTTACGTTGAGAGTCGGAAAAGTTAGGAGCTGAGGCGTAGAATGTTCGTGTACACAGGAATGAATAATGATAGGCTTGGTATTACTGATACAGAAGCACGACTTGCGTGTCAAGAAACTTTTCTCCTCACTCGCTACAGTAGAGCGGGTCCTTCCCATCCCAACGCCGACGCTGAAAGAAGAGACGCGAGGAGGAAAACATATGAGCAGAAACTTTTGGGCGAGGCCTTCATGTAGCGGCCATGCTGACATGCTAATAATAGACGATTCATTTTCGATGCATTCCGGACGCTGTCGATTTTTGTTTCCGACGCGGGGCGTGACAACGTCCAGTAGGGAATTCCATGGCTGCGCTCCCGAGAACTCCTTCGCTCAAAGCCTGGCGTATGCAAGTGGTACAGAATCGGCCGTGAGTTGATATCATGTTACAGTGATGTTTGGTTCGTGCATCGTATCGTGTTCCAGCGTTCTGCATATCTTCAACACACCCTGAACACCCTCGAGTAGCGCAGCCGCTGGCTTCAGAGCTGCACCCAGCCTTGCTCGACGGCAAGGAGATATTCGTCTTCCCAGATGGCATCCCAATTGACGCCGTCGTCTTCTTTGCCGTAGACACCAGTAGTACCGTAAGGTCCCTTGGTGCTGACTTGCTTGCCTCGCGGCCAGACACAGTTTGAGCGGATCTGGGGCAGGATGAAGTCGCCGTGCACGAGGTTCTTCTCGGGCTCAAAGATGCATCCAGCGAAGAACAACTCGATGGACAACTTGTGGCCCAGTCGGCGGCGCGATTCGACCAGTGTTCTCGCAGCCGCAAAGATGCTGCGCAGCTTGCTCGCGCGCTCTTTGGCGGGAGTGGAGCTGTTGCACCCGCAGACATCGGTCGCGCGAACTTGGCATTCGCCGGACCACTGCACCTCGAGGTTGCTGAAGAGGTCCTCGCACATGTATGGGATGCTGATCGAGAGGTCGCGCATGCGCGGCAGCGAAGTCAGCAGCTCGCAGATGTGCTCGTTGGACGCGAGGTGGCCGGGGTAGGGGTGATAGAAGCCGTCGTCAGAGCGTGGAGAGTGCTCGAGCACTTGCAAAGTGTCGTGCGAAGCCTTGACGAGGGCAAGCATGCCGGCTACGGAGATGGTGGACAAGTTGGTGATGTCGAGCACTTCCAGGTTCGTCGCAGTCCTTGCCATGAGCTCCAGGTCCGTGTCGCAGATGGGCTTGTGAAGCGTGTTGCCAAAGATTTTGAGACGCTTCAGCTGGCTGAAATCGACTCGTGGGTCGGCCAGGGCATTGGGGGAGTCATCGATCTCCAGAGCTTCTGCTTGGTCCTTGGCGAGGCACACGGCTTGCAGTTCGAGAGACTGCAAAGCGCTGCCCACGCCGGTGTTGACGTTCAGCAGGTCGATCCAGTCTTCGGCAGTGCTGCGTCGGAGCACGGTCCACGGCACACTCAGGAATTGGAGCTCGGGACACTCGGCGACGATGGACAGGATGAGCTTGTCGGTGTCGGCGGTGTAGAAGCCGTTGAACCACAGTCGGCGCACGTGGGTCGTCAGGTGCGGCAAGTGGTGGAAGATGCGGTCGGTTGCCTTCAAGGAGCTGTTGGGGTCGCGGAAGACGGCACAGCCCGAGGGGCGATCCATCAGCTCGTAGATGGAGTACTTGCGGCGGTTCGACGACAACTCGGCCCATCTCTCGCTGCCTCGCCAGCGGCGCTCAAAGACATGCTCGAGGTTGTAGGAAAGGGCCCAGTTGTGCCAGGACGGGCAGACTTGCCGGATGGAGGCGGTGGCATCCCATCGCAGCGACTCGGCGGTCACCGGTCCGCGGACATATTTGGTGAGCTTGGCCTGTTGCAGAGGCAGCGGGGCCTGGGTCAGGCCGTAGGTGTAGCTGGCGCCTTCGTGCTCGTTGGCGCGAGTGGCAAGCAGGAGGATGTGGGAGAGGATTTCGAGCGGGAGTTGGTTGATGTGCATGCTGTCGATACCCCCGAACGCTTGCTTAGGCTCGCGGCAGTGGGAGGGAGGCAAGCGGCGATAGCAGCGAGGGTGTGATGAAATCGGATCAAGTCAGAGAGCGGGAGCTGAGTGGGCAGAGATAAGAGCGCACTTCTCTGTCTCCCGCGCGCGTGCACGGCGGTGGCGTGGCGCTTGATATATGAGCAGTGCGGGCCCCGTCCCTTCCACGCAGCGACACCCGTCGCTTCCCAGCGGGCACGCATGACCCGGGAAGAATTCTCAGTCGTCTGGGGAAGGGAATCGAGGGGGCGGAGAAGGCGCCATCGACACCCACGGCGACGCAGCAGGTGCACGCGATGCCGCAAGCAGAATTCTCTGAGTCAAGGAAAAGGGCGTCGACGCAGCGCAGCGTCACGTGCAGCGATTCGAGGGGGTAAGAGAAACTGGGCGAAACGTAAGAGAAGTCAGAGGAGGAGGCAGAGGCGAGGCGTGGCCGGGTCACACGACGGCCCTCCGCATCATGTGATCCGCGCGGGACGTGTCGAGGGGCGGAACATGTTCCGGCATCACCCGTGGCACTGCTCATGACACGAGCGCACATGATCGTGACACGTGCCATCGCCCGTCGGTCATGTCGATATCCGCGATGCTGCAAGAATCCGCCATGGTCGTGCACGGCTTGGCGCACTCCTCCTCCTCCGCCTCCTCCTCCTCCTCCTCCTCCAGGAATCCCCTCCCCACCCGCCGACATGGCCATCGGAGCCCGCGTGCTTCCTCCCTCTGCTCAAACTCCCCGACTCATCCGCCCTCCCGCCGCCTCGTGACAACGAGCAAATGACACCGCGGCACGTTTCATCCAGCACGGCGTCCGGAGCAGTACAGCAGCAGCACTTCCTCACCGCACCCGCTGCTCCGCACCACGCATTTCCCCAGAGCTTGGCCCTCGCCCTTTACGTAACCCGCACCCGCCATTGGCCTGTACCTGATCCTGCTGAGACATCACATGTGCTCGCCACCCATTCCCCCTCGCCGAATGCGACAAACTATGATTCACACACCCTCCCACCACCACTGCATGCGAATGCACCTCCCCGTTTCTGGGGAACACATCCCCTGGGCCCCGCAGAACGCGCTCAAGCGGCCGTGGCATCTGCTCTGCCCTGCCCTTCTGCCACGTCGCTTCGCAGATGCGCCGGCGTGGGAAGGCCATGATTTTGAATGCTTCATCAGCTTGATGGCCATGATCACGCCTTCCGCTTCCCGGGGTCCACGCGGAGAGGCGTTTGACACGGCGCGACTCGCCATCTTGTGGTTTCTTGCCCGCTCACTGCATTGCAAGCGCGCTGCCTGACGCTTCGTGACCAGAGCGCGAGAGCAATCCTCGGAAGGCGTGCCGACGCGGGTCGATTGCGAATATCACGTCGCGATTGCGATCCTCTGGCGCGACCATGAGAGCAGGGACGGAGACTCCATGTGGCAGCTGCAGGAGACATGCCATCTAACCCTCGGCTACACCAGCTGAAAAGAGCAGGCTGAAAATGCCGTCAGTCAGCGACGTCTATTCCTTTCCTTGAATCTCCACCGCTCGGGGAAGTGGTAGCAAGCAACACCATTCCTCCCCTCCACCGCTACTCCTCCACAGGCTCATCCTTAATCACAATCGCCTCATCCTCGTCCCCGCCCATGCCCCCGACAATATACCTTCTCGCATCCCTCCCATTCTCATCCCGCTGCACCTCAATGATATCCACCCTCGCCCCCGCCCGCGGCCGCACTTCATTCGCAAAGATGACCGTCTCAATTCCCGCGGGAACTCTCTCGTCTTCGGGCCCCCACGGAAGGTTATCCACGTCGATTTCCTTCCCTAACAACGACTTGAGAATGACTTCCGCCCCGGCCTTCGACATGACCTGATTCGCCTCTTTGCACCGCTCACTACAGCAGCATTCGAGGCAACCTTCGAGACAATGACACGCTTCCACACGATCACATGCTTGGTTGAGGAGGAGGTCGATGAATTCGAACGCCTTGGCAGCGATTCCGGACCCGTGCTGCCCGCCTTTGTCGTCGTAAAAGGTCAAGCGAGCAGGTCTCTTGCGACTGGTCTCTTTCTTGGAGAACTCCTTGATGGCGACTTTGCATTCCGTCTTGACGTCTCCCGGCATGCTGATGACGAAGTTGGGCATGAGAGACAAGATGGCGTGTTCAGCGGCATGGATCCCCGCGGCGAGGTTCAGTCGCCTGCTGTTGAGGATCTCGATGGCTCCACGAGGCACATCGAGCCACATGCCTTTGCTGAAGATGATGATGGGCGGGTTGTCGACTTGCACCGCATCGAGAATACGATTCTTCTTGTCGAGTTTGAAGAAGCCGAACACGTTCTGCAGGATCTTGATCCTTCCGAAAAATGCACGGCTGAGACTGCCTGGGATGCGGCGGATGGCCTCAGTCTCGACAGGGTCAATGTCAGTGAAGTCTCGTTGCTGCGTGATCCAATCGACTTTGACCAGCTCCACTTTGGCAATCATCTCTTCGGTGGACATTTGCTTGACCAGGTATTTTTTGCCTTGGTGGAGGAAAATTCCTCCCTCGTAGATCGTGAAGAAGGCGCGACTGGCTTCGAGCTCTTCCAACACCACGTTTCTGCCGTGAGTTACATCCACAATAGCGAAATGGTTGTCTTCTGTGTCACGTATTGCGACACTGCGTGACGGATGTGGTAGAAAACGTTCGGCCGTGTGGTAGAAGCCAAGGTTGTCCTTGCGTAATCGATCCTCGCAGAGCTCAGTCAATTGCTTCGAGAAGTACTTCTTGTCTTCATCAGGTGATATCGGCATTTCGAAAGCTGCACATTGCACATGTCCTTCTAGCACAAGTAAGTTCGTGAGATCTACTTGCAGTTCGCAGTTTGGGCGTGTGAAAATTTCGTCGGGATTCGCCATGAAGTATTGGTCTGTCGGAAAGCAGTCTCCAACCAAGAACGAGCCGCTGTCCTTGTTTCGGCGACCAGCCCGGCCAGACTGTTGACGTAGATTAGCTATCGTATAGGGAAAGCCGTGAGATATGACGGCGTCGAGGCTGCCAATGTCGACTCCCAGCTCCAAAGCACTGGTACCAATGATCCCGACAAGCTTGCCCTCGAACATCTCCTTTTCGATTCGTCTCCGATCTTGAGGTGTGTATCCGCCTCTGTATGCCATGATGCGATTCAGCACTTCGGGTCGGCCGAGCGATTCGAGCTCATTCTGGATTGCACCGACTAAGATCTCGCACTGTTTTCGTATCCGACAGAATGCGATGACTCTGACACCACGAAGCACAAGTTGACAGAACAGTCGTGCCGTCTCCATGAATGTATCTCCTCTGCCACTGGTTGGATCCCCAGGGTCTTTGTACGGCGTGTTCCAGCACACAAATTCCTTGCGACCACAAGGGGAGCCGTCAAAGTCAATCAGCTTAATGTCTTCGATGCCGAATATCGTCCTCATGTGCTCTTCGGGATTCGCAACCGTTGCTGAGCAGGAAATAAATTTGACTTTGCGGTTTCCCACCGCTGCGCATATTCTTCGCAAGCGCCGCATTATAAAGGCAACATGGGCTCCGAAGAGACCGTTGTACACGTGCAACTCGTCCATCACCACGTACCGCAAGTTTTTCAAAAATGTCCGCCAAGACTCTTCCTGAGGTAGGATGGTGAGGTGTAGCATGTCGGGGTTGGTGAAAATGATGCGAGCTTCATCGCGAATGTAATTGCGGTCAGGAAAAGGCATGTCCCCATCGAAAGTTTCGACCACAACATCTTCCAACCCAGGCAAGTATCCGAGAATCTCTTTCATGCTGCGCCTTTGATCTTGTGCAAGCGCTTTCGTGGGGAAAATGTACATGGCTCGGGTGCTCGGATCAGTTTCAAGGGCATTGAGCACGGGCAATTGGTAGATGAGAGATTTGCCGGAGCTGGTAGACGTGGCCACGATAACGTTGTGTCCCTCGTTGAGTGCATTGATGGCTTCAGCCTGATGACTGTATAGTGATTGTATGTTGCGAGTGTTGTATAATGCGTTGACTAGCTCCTGGCTCAGCTCGAAGTTCAGCTCTCCATATACTGGCTGTTGCGGATCAAATACCCGATGACCATCTGGCACAATCTGGCCTGTATACCACTCCAGGCCCTTTAACTCTTCTACGATTTCCGAGATGGTCTTTCTGTCTTCTGGAATGCTCTTCGGTAAAGTGTCTTCGATCGTGGGTGACGCAGCTCGGCTGTAGCTGGGAGTGGGAATGTACTGCTTGTACTCTTCTTCCATCTTCTGCACGGCATCAACGCCGTGCTCGACGCACTTGTTGAGCCAAGAATTGATGACGGAAGTGAATTTGGCATTGCGTTTGTCAATCAGCTTCAGCATCTGCTTCTGACTGAACACAGGCATCTTGAGGTCTTCGTTGCGAATCTTTGTCTTTGGCTTGACCGCCTCGCCAGTAACGGGATCAACCACATGACGCTTCAAGTCGCCATCCACAAACTCAAAGTATAGCACTTCTTTGTGCTCCTCCTTGCCCATGCCTTCGCGCACATTGCGCTCCTCGGCTGGATTGGATGGGAAGAAGTCATTGGCGGCTTTCTTGCCCCTGTAGTCTTCCTCTCCCATGAGTGCCACCTCCAGGAGGGTCTCGTCCACGTACAAGAAGTTCACTGCTTGAGGAAATAGCCATTTAACCTTGGCCACATCTGTCACCAGCAGCTCGCGACCAATATTCTTCTCGACCGTTGTTCGCAGGTTTTCTATGGTGGTGGCAAAGTGTTTCCGAGTGCAGCAGAAGGTATAGACTAGGTTAAGCGCTCGAAACACTTGTTGTAGAGACGTGAACTCTGCAGGCCACGGAATCATCGATTCTACGGCAGCGGACGACTCGTTGCGCTGCAGTGTAGGCTTCTCGCCTTTCTTCGTAGTTCTCCGCGGCTTCTTGCCCCCATCGTGCTCCTTCGTGGCCAATGTCGTCGCTCCTTCGGTCGTATGCAGTGCATCTGTGCCATCGCCATCGTTAGGCGTCGCCTCGACTGTTTTTCGCTTCCTCTTCTTCGTGTTCCCGGCAAGGCGTGGCGCGACAGTCGCTGCCTGCAGCTTGACCATGTCTCTCTTACTCGGGCGTGGTCGTTCCAGTGCTGTTCATCGCTCATTGCCCGCCGCCGCCCAGCAGCTGATAAGGAGTCGTGCATTGTGCTTTCACAAAGACAGTGACGACATGAGGCGCGTCCAAGCGCGAGACTGACGCGGGTCAAAGTGCTACTCACGTGCCTGCTCGGATCTCACATCCGGTCGGCCCGACTCTGGCAGCGGACCACTCTTGCCTATAGTAGGACGGCAGGTAATTCGCGCAAAGGCATTCAGCCATACTGTGCTACTTGGGACTCGCTGTGCCATCCCTCTGCCTTTAGGCACTGCCGATTCTGCGACTGCGTAATGGCTTAGATCACAACTCGGTACGGTCACGTCCCCTCAGCCACAGCTTCGCAACTGTCCTCAGTATTTTCGAAGAACTAGACATTTCACTGTGATTGCGCATAATTGAACGACTCAATCCTGTCGCAAGAGGTCATCAAAGCTCGCGCGGTAGAACAGCGCACAAGATGGCGTATGCGACGCGTGAGCAGCTTGACAAGTTCGACCCTCGAACTGCCGGGGCCTATGATCCAGGCGAGATTCAGGTCTTCTTCGACAACAGGAATTTTGGCGGTTTCGAGGACAAAATGCCGCTATGGCAGAAGTATAAGTTGCAAGCCCTCTCGCGACTTGGACGAGCCGACATATGGAGCATCACCGATCTGCCCGGCGGATTTCTGAGAATCATCTTCTTCACAGTAAGTCTTGCCACCCGCAGCCGCACGCTGTGCTTGATGAGCCCGGCCGGGGAGGGTCTCTTCCGTGCATTATAATCCTCGCTATGTTTATAAGTGTTGACTCGCTTGCAGCACACTGGCAATCAGGGCCAAAAAGATTTTCCCATTCACAAATGGGAGGCCGTGAAAGAAATGTTTGACTCTCTCTCATCCGAAGGCTTCCGACCGTATGTCATCGGCTACTCAAACGAAAATCCGTTTCCTATGCTCGGCGGTGTGGAACCTGAGCAACCGAAAGAGAAGGCCGCAAAGGCACCCAAAGTCGCGAAGACGTGGTCAAATTTCGCGGCCGGTCATAGCGCTGCACAGGGTCAGACACCGCACGATCGTGTCATGGCTATCATCAAGGACGACGAAGAAAAAGAGGCCAAGCTGAGAGAGATTCAAATCAGAGAGTGGACTGATGAGAAGAAGGGCGGCTACGGAGAGCAAGAGAAATTGGTTTGAGCGAGTATTGATTTGATAGAGCACAGCGCATTGGAGAAGGAGTTACTTGATTTCACTATTCTAGGGGAAGGAATACTGCCTGCCCTGCGCGTCAGGCGCCTGGAGTGATATGCCGCAGAATGACCTGGGGGTACTACACCCAAACGAGCTAGCGTGTCTAGCTGCTCGCACCTCGACGCCGAGCTGAATTGGACCTCACGTTGGAACGTCAGTCGCTGCTTAGGATGCCACAGCAAGAATGGAGAATTTCCGAACTTCAATATGGAGAACGTGAAAGGAGCTAGGCTCTGCGATGTTCTCTTCAAATTGCCTCGCGAACTTCGCATGATGATCTACGAGTTCACTATACCCACATCTCAGCTCATCGATCCGATCACAAATCGCTTCGGGGGCTTTGACAGCACTTTGAATGCCGACAAAGACGACGTGAATTCTCTGCTGCATGTCGATGATTACGCAGCAGATCCGATGATTCACGAGGGACACGATATCGACGAAGTTCACCTCCGCCCGAAGAATGTCTTCACCTTGACGCAGGTCTGTAAAGCTTTGCGGGAAGACACGCTCGCACTCGCCTACGGCTCGAACGTCTTTGTGCTTCCTGGAGCGGGGACGCGAGACTCTTGGACGCGTCAAATGACGATTGCATGGATGCACAGTCTGCCGCTCGCAGCCCTTCAGGTCCTCGTCATTGACCTTGACGGCGAGGTCACCCGCAATCTTGAACCCCACCAGACCTCTCTACACTATCGATGCCGTGCTTACGTGCAGATCAACTTTCGTACGGCAGAGACCAAAGCACTGACGTCGCCGCCGCCATGTGAGCTTGGGAATTGTCCTTGCGATCCACGAGATTGGACAGTAGAAATCGAGAAGCGGAGGGAGGTATGGGAGGTAATCCACGGGGAAGAAGCATATCGTGACTGGAAAGTGACAAAGCAGTCAGCAGTCGAATTGTTAGATCATTATTGGTCCTGGTTGTGATCTAATACCACTTCGCGTGTTTGAAAACGATGCTCGCCAAGAGAGACATGGTCGCGAAGCCTGCAACTACGAAGATGCACAAGCTTAACACCGACAGAGCGGGCTCGAGAAGGAGGCTCCATCCATAGGGGCGTGTCAAGTTGGTTGTACCATTACGAAGCACTAAGCTGGCGGATCGTACTTTGGCGCTTGTCGCGCACGAAGATGTCGCATTGAGACACTGCTTCACCTCTGGAATTCGTGCGTCGATCGAGACTGGCACTCGAGGCATTTGTGCTCCAGTCGGTGAGCTCAGTGGCCTCACGGCGGATGGAGATCTCCTGGAAGGCGATTCAACGGGAATGGACGCCTTTTCCGAGTCGTGAAACCACTCGTCAGCGGAGACGCTATCAAGCGACTGTGCCAGATCCACCTCATTTCCTGATCCAAGCGCAGCAGACGAAGCATGGGCAGGGGGCTCTCGGACTCCAGGCTCTGAATCATCGAACAACGACGCAGCTGCGCGCTCATCTTGCAAGTGCATATCATGATCGCCAATTGCTTCAGATATACGGCTGTATCGATGTTTCAAAGACTTCAGGATGTCGCTTCGATGACGTCCGGGCATCTGGGGAAGTGGTAGCTTCATGTTGTTAATGGAGAGACCTACCTGCGTCTGCACAGGCTGGCGCTCTTGCCGCGGCGGTACCGGATCTCGATCTGCGCAATTCTTCTTTTGGCGATGGGCGAGTTGGGCCTCTGGAGTGCAAGCTTTTATTCTTCCATGGTGCTGCAAAAAGGCTGGACTGGCTCGTTCTGCGGCTTCTTGGGCCTCAATGAGCCGTTCCCGCTTCTTGATGAGCTTTATTACGTGTCTTGCACGTCTGGGATTGTATTTGACGGCACCTGCAGCCTCTTGATGGTGTCTCGGTCGTGGCTCGGTGACCGGCATGAATGGTGATGTTTCAAGAAAAGGCCTGCAGTACTCGCGTCAAAGCAATAGCTGCTATAAGCAATTGCTAAGTCAGAGGCGCCTAACATGCAGACTTCTCTTCTTTGTCATTGATTGCTCACCTTGCCATCGATTCCGGCGATAGATAACATTTCGTCTGCCAGCTCTTTGTCTCATTGAAGTTGTTCGCTGCAGTCATTCGGCACTCATCGCAAGCATGGAGACCTTCTCACGACAAATCCATAAGCACATAGTGCTCGTGTAAGTCTCTGTGTAGCCGTATTGTCTCGGATATCAAGTGAGAGCTGGCCTTATTTATACAGTACTAGCTCGTAAATCTCCGATCCAGACGTGGCTTCTGCAGTGGCTACCGGTGCAGTGGCTTGTAGTTGCTACCCCTTCACGCTCAGCCGTAGCAAGCGCGCTCACCGTTCGTGAAGCGTCAGTGGCATTTGATGGTGTCTCACGAAGATTGCTTGACTCTGTCTACTTCGTTGCAATTTCGATTCAAAATCGATTCTCAAACTCGTTCCGCCAAAGTACAGATGGGTCCGAATCTGATTGCACATGCAATCGGAAATTATTGTCTTTTCTTTGTCTTTGTGAGGGCGGTGGTCTGCCCAAGAATCGCAGCCATCATCTCATCCACGAAGCAGTCCGATTAAATCTAGCATCACTAGCATATGTGTCCATCGAGGAGAGCAACCAAGAAATACTGATAGCTTTGCACGAGTTGTACGAAAGAAGGTCTGAGCAGCATACCGGGGCGGCGTGCATAGCAGTGCCAAGACCGTCCGCGCAAGGGTATTGAACTTAGTCACCTAGCGCGCCTCGCGTCCTCAGGAGCAGATCGGCCGACAACATCCTTGGACTTAGTCATTTGGCTTCTTTTCCTCGATGCGAGTTAGACGGCTTCCGCTCCGGGAAGCATCTGAGCTTTCTCGAGCAGTATTGGACTCTACGACTCGTTTATCACCCCTCTTGCCCAGTCACTTCATTCAGAAAAGACCATGGCTTTGGGTGCAAACGCGCAGTGCAAAGACAAAGACTACCATCAAGGCAAGTAGTCTCCCGAATGGCGCTCTTCCAGCATTGCCTCCGGACGAGAGTCAAGTGGTACCGGAAAAGAAATATCCCACAGTCTTGCAACAGCATCTCAACAATGTTCGAAAATTCAAGGACTGCGTCGTCCTCACACGAGTCGGCGACTTTTACGAGATGTACTTCGATCAGGTTGAAGAATTTGCACCGCTTGTCAATCTGAAGATCGCGAAAAAGTCCACTACGCTTGGAGATGTGTCAATGGCTGGATTCCAGCACACGCAGCTCGAGCGCTACCTGAAGATGTTTGTGCAAGATCTCGGCAAACAGGTTGCGCTTTCTGAGCAGGTACGCATCCCTGAGAGTGAGCGAACCGGCAGCATGCAATTCGATCGACGAGTCACGAGAGTAGTCACTGCCGGAACGTTGATTGATGAAAGCTTCGTGGATCCGCTTGAGAACAACTACTTGCTCGCCGTGCACTTCGACGGCGCACTCCCGGACCCAATCTCGCACGATGATGATCGCACATCATATGAAATGAGCAAGCGCAATACGAAAGTCGGCTTAAGCTGGGTCGATCTTTCAAGCGGCGACTTCTTCACACAAGCCGCTGACCTAGCGTCTCTCCCCTCTCTTGCTGCGCGCATCGGGCCCACAGAGGTTGTCCTCGACATGGCTCTGGAGGCTACAGATCAGTCACAACTTCAGAAGTTGATCAGTGATGCTATGCTTCCAGTACACTTTCATCAGCCGCCCCAACCTGCGCTGCCTATCGCTGAGTGGACTCCAATGCTGGAGAGACCAGTAGCCGCCAAAGTCGAGACAGACTTCACCATGTCGGAGATTGCTGCCGGTAGTCTATTGCTCGACTATGTTAGGAACAAGCTACTCGAGGTCAAGCTTCGATTGCAGCCGCCAGTACGCAGGATGGATGATGATTATATGATGATCGACAAGCAGAGCTTGCGAAATCTGGAAATCCGCACGACGCTTCGAGACGGCGCCTTTGAAGGCAGCCTGCTACATGCAATCCGCCATACAGTCACGAAGAGTGGTGCTCGACTCTTGAATCAGCGGATCGTGTCTCCTTCAATGTCTTTGTCCGTGATCAACGAAAGACTGGACCTTGTGCAGGAGATGCTGCACAATGATGCTTTACGCGAAGATATCGTCGCGCTACTCAAACGCAGTCATGACACATATCGTCTCATGCAGAAGTTTGCCGTGGGCAAGGGCGATGCAGACGACCTGCTCAGCCTTGCAAGGACAATCAATGTCATGCAGACTTTGGCCTCGATGCTGCATCAACACATTCTGGCCAACCAAGAGTGTGAGACGTCCGATGGTCCGCGGGAATTGACTTTCCTGTGCGACATTCTTCGACGCCTGGACTTGGATGCACCGGTGAAAGCGGCCAAGAACATACAGAGCGCGATCGACGAAGACGGCCTGAACAGGCAGCACCTCGTCGAGGAGGCGGCTAATGTCGAGACTGAGGAGATGGTTGAAGAAGTGGTGGCATCAGATGCTGCTGGGACGAAAGGTCCTAGCCTCACACGACGTACTTCCAGAGCAAATGCATCAGAAAAAGCCGTCGACACGAGATCTGATGAGATCTGGATTATGCGTTGCGATGCATCACCCACGCTTGAGCGTGCCCATAGAGATCTCGACACGCTGATGGAATTGAAGCACGAGCTTTCGCAGAGACTCCGCAGAGACTTGCAGTCAGAGAGCTTGACGCTCAGGTGGAGTGCTCAGCTGGGCCATTTCTGCCATACCAAAGGCCGCGATGCACGAGGCACCCTCGCAGCTCTTGCCGGTGCACGAGTGATCGGCTCGACGAAAAGCACAAAGTCTTTCCTCTTCGCCGATTGGACTCGACTCGGCGTCCGCATCGACGACTCGAAACTTCGCATCCGCACCGAAGAAGAGCGAGTCTTGGCCAAACTCCGAGCAGAAGTCCTGGAGAATCTCGTCAAACTCCGCCGCAACGCCGCCGTCCTCGACGAGCTCGACGTCGCCTGCTCCTCCGCACACCTCGCGAAAGAATGCAACCTCGTCCGCCCCATCCTCACGACCTCCACCATCCACACCATCATCGACGGCCGCCACCCCACCGTTGACGCCAGCCTCCGCGCCCAAGGCCGCAGCTTCACCACCAACAACTGCACCGTCGGGGCGCCAGCAGAGAAGCTCCACCTCATCACGGGGCCTAACATGGCCGGCAAGAGCACCTACCTCCGGCAAAACGCCCTCATCACCATCCTCGCGCAGACGGGCTGCTTCGTGCCGGCCCGCTACGCCGAGCTCGGGCTCGTCGACAAAATCTTCTCGCGCGTCGGCTCCGCCGACAACCTCGCGCGCGACCAATCCACCTTTCTGGTCGAAATGCTCGAGGCCGCCGAGATTCTCCAATGCGCCACGCCGCGCTCCTTTGTCATCATGGATGAGGTGGGCCGCGGCACGACGCCCGAGGATGGCATCGCCGTCGGGTATGCGTGTCTCGAGCACTTGTGCCGCGTGAATCGCTGTCGGGCGCTGTTTGCCACGCATTTTCATCGGCTAGCGGATATGACGCGCGGGTGGGAGGGGGTGGCGTGTTGGTGTACGGATGTGGTGGAGATGGGGGAGGGGAGGTGGATGTATCGGCATCGGCTGGAAAGGGGGGTGAATCGGGAGTCGCATGCGTTGAAGGTGGCGCGGTTGGCCGGGTTGCCGGAGAGGGCGGTGGAGGTTGCGGGGAGGGTGTTGGAGGAGTTGAGAGGGGAGCGTCGGGGGAAATGAGGATGCGTGCAAGGGAAGGGACGTGGAGGAGGCATAGCGGATGGGTGTAAGATGGCGGCAAGGAGAGACTAGCTTGTATCACCACTCAGCGCGATCCATCGCGACCCCTCTGCAATATCTTCGTGCCCTATTCCTTCCTCCTCGATTCCTTTTGAACTCCTGTGTGATGCAGTCATCCTCTTTCCCAAAGGCAATCAAGGTCTCCGGGAATTTCGCTCAACATCATGCAACAGCCGTTCATCCATACACGCTAAAATGCTAAAAGAGATACCAGATCCATGTCGGATATCTTACAAGAAAAGTTGTTCCGTGATCCGAGTGGCGGAACGCCGGGCCACGGATGGCAGGAGACCATGAAGCGGACCTGATCCATTGTGGACGCGGCCGGGCCATGGAGCGTAGGGTTTGCATTGCGCGGGGCTCATTGCGGACCCTCGAACGGAGTACTGTTCGAAGACGTGCTCGCGCTATTGCTCTTCAATGCGCGACTGCCGTTCGTGCTATTGCGATCGAGACCGGGATCTCCAAAGATATGAGCTGGACGACCACTGCCAAAGGAGCTCTCCCGGCTGTCTTCTCGCCGCTTGTGCTTCGGGTCACTCTCCCAGATGGGTAGACCATCTTGGGGCAGAGATTCGCCAGTCGGTTTGCCATGGCCATACTCCGCGAGCATGCCATTGATTCCGGTGAGCGCCCATGCAAACACCGCTTGCTCTCTAATGGCAGCCATGAAGTCCATGTGAGCTGGGTCGGTGGCTTGCGGCGCTGACCGAGCGTCCCGCTGCGCCGCATGGGGTCCGAGCGAAGGGGCGAAGGTGGGGCCGTACCCAGCGCCTGTCCTCGCCTCCATAGGCGGAAGCAATGCTTCGTGTGCCCACGGTGCGGCGAAGAGACCATTGCGGTGCACGGGTTGTGATGGTCTTTGTGTAGGGTGGGGCATCAGCGGTCGCGCCTTTCGCAAGCACACCACCAAACCATCGGAGGTGCAGGAGATGACCGCTTCAAGCTCGATTGGCTCGGCGAGGATTTGTGGAGACGAGCGATCCCGCGAAGGCGATTGTCCCACGGACGACGTGGAGGATTCGGCGCGGCGTGCCTGACCGAAAATGGCCTCATGTGTATCTGCTGCGAGCGTGCTATCGCCCGAAGAATGGCGCGAATCTTTGTGCGATTCATCGCTGTCGAGATCCATGGCGCCAGCACTGCCTGGACGGACGGGAGCATCATGGTGGTCTTGGAGCACGACACCGCCTTCCTCACTCGCGTCGGTTGTCATTTCTTCGTCGCTGCTGTCATCTTCGATTGGCTCGTCGTCAATGCGGGGGTCGCGGAACCAGAAGCGCAGATAGGCAATGGAGTCATTGCCTTTGGCATTCTCCAAGCACTTGACGGCATCCTGGATGCAATTCTCGGAAATGCAGTAGTAGAAGCTGCGGCCGCGCATCACCTCTGCCGGGATGCCAATGACCTCGTTCAGGCCGCTGGTTGCGTACATGATGGTCAAGGTGCGGGTGAAGCGGTTGAGAAACAATGCGGCACGGGGCTCGTGCTGCTGCTGCTTCAGCGGTTCGGAGAATTTGGCAGATAGATGCGACAGCATGTGATATCTCGGGTCCTTGGGCGAGGAGGAGAAGATGCGTCGCACCATGGGCGCCTCCAAGGCGCGTTCTGTGACGTGTTCAGCACGCGAGGCACAGGCAGGAGCGGCCTGGTGAGGGGGGGCGCAAACTCACTCTCCGACTTCAAACCCCGGCGATAGACGCTCGTACACACGACGATGACATCGTACACGACCGTCATGCACACCTCGCACCCAATCCAGCTGCCCTCTCGGTTTCGCACGCGCACATATGCCAGGACGGCGGCCTTATCGGTGTTGACACGCTTGCGGTGGAATTTCTGGGCGGCGGGAATTTCGTCTTCTGGGAAGAGCTCCCAGGCCGAGTGGTTGACAATCTCATCGGGGGTGTAGCCCAGGACGTCGACGACGGAATCCGAGGTATACAAGATGATCGCGTTGTCGGTGAGATCTCGAGCCGGGGGGAGTCAGCGTGAAGGAGGAAGCAGCAGCTCTCAGCGGGCTCACCGTGGATGGAAATGAACGTGGTCTCCATGTTGCAAGATGGTTGTGGGTGCGGCGATTCCTCCAGCAGTCAGTGCAGGTGGACGGGGCGGAGCAGTTCAACTGGCCCCGCTCATGGTCACCTTGGCTGGCAACAGGCCGGGCAGCGAGGCGGTGCTGGCGCGCCTCGCGGTCGGAGTTGCTGCCGGTCGCGCAGAGCAGGCGTGCCCAACACGTCGCCGTTGTTGGAATGCGGAGGGGGAGGTGAGCTGGGTGCAAGGCCTGTCGGAGGGTGCTGGCGCTGATGAGGAGACGGCTGCTGTCCCCCAGGAAGGCGGCGTGCAGGGTGCGTGCAAGCGTGCAAAGGCGTGGGAGACGTCTCGCCCGGGCGCGCCGAATGAGGAATGTTGCGCCGCGTGATCGTCGGTCTCTTTCTTTCTCTTCCACCCGCCGTGCTGGTGCAAGGATGGGTGCACGTCAGGTGGAGTTCACGCAGGCGACGCGATGACCTCATCCCGCCCGCCCTGCAGAAGTGCCGTGTGCACCACCAGCCCCTCCGCTCTACAGTACCAAGTACCCTTGATGCGAGACCCTCTTCCACGCGTTGGTGCTCGCTCTCGGCGCGGCCCACCACGCGCGGTCAGGCCAGCCGTGATCTGGATGACGATGCTTGCTCCTGCGCGGCGCGGCTGTCTCCAGCGGAAACGAGCTCACTCAGCCCCTTCTTCCCCACACGGAGCGCGGCGTTGGTGCCTCGTGCTCCCCGGCGCTCGCCTGTCGCATCCGCTCTGCCCTAACGCGTCGCATCCCTGCCACGCTTCTCGACTTCACACACTGCTCATCATCACAACTGACATCACTGCCCTTCACACTCCCCTGCCAGGGACTGCTGCTCGTGGCACCACGCCATTCTCGCGCGACACCCCGTCGGCACAGCGCCCCCTGCCCGCCCTCCGCCACGCACCCAAGCACCCTTCGCCGGCGAGAGCACGTGCTGTCGTGCAGCCCAGTGCATACGACACCAACAACGCGCACAACGACAACAACCCCACCCCGCCATCCGCACAGCAGCGCCACACTCGCCCACATTCCACGCCTGTCTCCGCTTTCATCACGCCCGCCCTTGGCGCGCCCGGCATCTTTTCGCTGCTCATCGACCGGCTTTCGCCACGCCTTGTCGCATCCCTGCTCCAACATTTCAGCATGCTCTGACTAGCTTCCAAGCCGCGCTCCCACTTTTCCCTTCACCTGCCACCGCCCACCATCACCGATGCGAGCGCATTGGTGACAGAACCGGCTCGCGCTGTGCTCGTCGTGACTTCCACCGTCGCTGCTTGACATCGGCCACCCACTCGATCGAGGCCGAGCATTTCCGACGGTCGGCCGCGGTGGGACGTGACACAACCGACCCCGGTCGCATACGACAAACAGCGAGAAGCTCACCTCTTCGTGTCGCAATTGCTTGAGCAGCAGTGCAGTCGCGGCCTGCAGCGGAGAAGAGCTGCACCGCGCTCTGCGAAATCTTGTAGAGCCGTCCGAGCGGAAGACGGCTGGCGCAACACCAAGTGCACCCATTCCTGTGCACGCGGCAGTCTGCTCTATCCCCGGAGGTAGGTGCGTGGTTCGTGCAGCGACATCCTTTGCACCATGTCCCCTCGAGGCAACGATGGCTTTCCTCATCTACACGCCTGCCTCAGGGTGCCGACGGGTATGTTGCAAATGCAAGACACGCCATCTCGTGAGTACCCGCGATTGACAGGGTACGCAGCTGGCACACTGTTCGATGTCAAATTCTGGCCATTCGGCGATCCAGCAGACGATCCCTTCTTTGCGCTGACAGGAGGAACCGAGGTGAGCGGTGAGCTATTCATCCCACCCAGGATAGTCGGTGCTGAATCGGTGTAGACGCTCGTTTGTCGACCTAGAGCGGACGCCGAAGTCCCTTTCGAGCTCCTCATCTGGTTTCACGAAGAGGTGGACTCGGTGAGAATATTCCAGAGAGGTGAGATGCCGCCCACTAATCTTTCCAGAACGCACTCCCCGTCGCACTCAACAGCCTTACTTGGGCACAGGATCCTGTGACGGGCAAGCCGTGGCTCTGTCTTGGAGGCGTCGGGCACAAGCACGTCACGATTCTCGACCTCGAGTCGAAAGCTGTCGCTCGCACACTCCCCGGACACGGCAGCCCGATCAACGACCTAGCAGTGTCCCCAGTCGTGCATCATTTGCTCGCATCAGCTTCGGATGATTCGACCATTCGCTTATGGAATCTCGGGCCACAATTCGAAGCACAGCCATGCATTGCCCTCTTGGCCGGCGAGGGACACCGAGCACCTGTGCTTGCAATCACATTCCACTCCAATGGGAAGTGGCTTCTTTCTGGCGGCATCGACACCGCCGTGTGCTTATGGGCAGTGCCAGAGGTGCGTGAGTGGGATGAAAGCAACGACAGCAGTCGGAGTACCGAGCCCCTGATCGTCTACTATCCGCACTTCTTCACAAAAGAGCTACATCCAAACTTTGTCGATTGCGTGGCATTCTACGGAGACCTGATCCTCTCTAAAGCCGCACGAGATCAGAACGATTCCAAACATCTGAACGAAATCCTGCTTTGGAAGATCGAGGGCTTCGATGCCGATCAGCCATCATACGACCAGCCACCACCCCCCGAGCCCGGCGTCCAGACACGGTCGGCTTTTCCGCATGCTGCAGGATATCGGGGGTTCCACAGACTACTGACAATGCACATACCGCACACGGATCGCTTCTTCCACCGCTTTGGTTTCTTCCACGCCAAAGGCAAACGGCCGATATTGTGCATGGGCGATCAGAACACACGCTACTCATTCTGGGACATGCAACGATTCGAAGAAGGCATTGACCCTCTTGATCGGCCTCCGCTCAAGCCTTCCAAGAAGAAGTCCAAGCGGAAGCAAAAAGACCCCGACGTGCTTGGCCAATTGCGGCAGACTGAGAGTGTGGCAAGCGGCGCCACCGGGCAGACTCGTAAGTCGTCCATCCAAGCAGATGTGCCGCGTGCTGACCGACTTCTAGCCGATGCCGAGTCCACCGTCGCGTCCTCCACGACGGCCGCGGAGAATCGCGAATACACACTCAGCGACCGCTTCATGCCCCTGGCTCCGCACTACAGCGTCACAGCTAACACAAACTTGCCAAGCGTCGAGGGTACACTGAAGAACTTTGCGACGTCGCAAATTGCTTGGAGTCCGGACGGAACCTGGATGGTCACGGTGGGCGACATAGGCATGATTTGCATGTTTCATCGGGATGAAAGCGTCACCTGAATGAGTTCTTCACGCAAGCCGTGTGTCGTCGACAAGATAATGGAAGGAGTTCCGGCCGTTGCGACCTCAGAACAAGTGCCGCCGCGTTCCTTCCTGGCACCTTGAGCAGGACGGATCGGCCGAGGTCTGCGCCAAGAGCTATGTCGTTCTCCCAGGAGCAGCAGAGTCTTCGACCAGATGCCACGACAGACTCTGCTGGAATGCATCTTTTGTTTGGTTGCCAGCGAAATTTCGACCAATGAAGACCAACTTTCCTCGTGAGTCCTCTCCACTTCCAGCATCGCCCGGCCCATCAATGAGGTCGAAGATCTCGCGCACACCTTGCAATAACTTGATCCTCCCATCGATCAGTGGAATGCGGCCTTTACTTCGGTGGATCTCCCACCTCCTCGGCGCGCTTCTCTCCGTGATGGCATCGGTCTTCGGCAACCGCGCTTCCCACAGCACCGACTGCAACCACGAATCCAACGCTTGGAGTCCCGTGTCACCCAGCATTGGCAGATCCAATGTGACTGTCCCAATCGCAGGATCCAAATGACTATGGCCCTTTGACGCAAACTCCAAATTCTCCGCAGTTACATCATCATACGCATGTAAATCCAACACCATGCCTTCCAATTGCGGCACCTGACTATGATCTGTCACGTGCACTTTCGCCAAGGCATTAATTGACCGCACACGATCTTGCACAGCTTGCAATTCCTCGTCCGTGACGAGATCGCTTTTGTTAATCACCAGAACATCCGCGTGTGAGATTTGCAAATGTGCCGTCGAGAGAACTTGCCCTTCATGATGATGCTCTCCCTCCTCACCACCGCCACCATCATCATGCTTCACAATCTCCTCTCGCCTCGGCTCATCCAACTCTCGCAACACATTCTTCGCATCCACCAACGTCACAATCCCGTCCAAATAAATCGTACTCCCCAACCCCTCATCCACCCAAAACAGCGGCGCGATATTCCCAGGATCCGCCAGCCCCGTCGTTTCGAGTAAAATGTAATCAAACGTCCCGCGGCGCTCCATCAGGGCTTCGATGGCGTTGACGCCCGAGTCTTTGACCGAGCAGCAGATGCAGCCGTTGGCGAGGTCGAGCCATTCGGAAACTTGCGTCTCGCCCTCGTTGATGGTGAGCGGCTTGGTCTCGAGGTCGGATGTGTTGCCGAATTCGTTGAGGATGACGGCGATTTTATAAGAGTGTCGTGCCGTCAGGATGTAGTTGAGGAGGGTGGTTTTGCCGGCGCCGAGGTAGCCTGGATTTTTATCAGGGTCAGAATGTTGGAATTGATGTTTTGGTGATTTTGAGTTGGGATGGGGAGGGTGTCGTGACACAGTGTGGCGAAGAAATTACTTGCCTGTGATGATCGTGATGGGGACTTTGGCGATTTTGACGTCTTGGAGGTGGGAGCTGAGGGTTTCTTCTGTAGGAGTCGTTCCATCGGCATTGACCAGCAGGGGCGGGAGCTCGTCGTCGTCGTCCATTTTTGACCTTGGATGTTAAAGATGCAGTAGGTGGAGGTGAATGTGGACTGCGGTAGGTGGTGCTGTCAATTCTCGGCCGGGATCATCAATGATCCGCGGCAGGGATCTCGAGCTTCATGTGCATCAAGCGCCGAGTACTAATGAAACATAGCTTCACCCTGCTTTGTGCTCTTCTTTGGCTGGAGTAGAGGGCCAGATTGCGAACATGGCGACAGTGAGCTCGCCGTCATCGTCGCCACGACTTCCCTCACCGCCGCCGATTGCCGAGGATCAGGTTGGCCCGACATCGCCTGGACTCTCGCTCTATGAAGAGCATGGGAAAGTGCCAGGAGCGAGCATAACGGACACAGGCTCCGCGAGGAGGATACGGCCAGGGACAAAGGCTGAAGATATCCATGAAGGCCCACCTTTGACAGACCTGCAAAATGTATGCGACATTGTCAAGAACACACGCGACACTTTCCCAGCTGATGAAACATGCACAGATCGATTCGGCCTTCCAGCTCACAGAACACCTCAAGGCACTCTACTACCACCACACGCACCCCGCCGACTCCGATACTACCGCCTCCGTCAGCGCCGAACTGGCGCGTGAACTGGCTCGGCCCCCGCCCGGTACGTCCAAAGAAATCTGGCTATACGAGCTTGGGCGATTCCTGATACAAAAGACGAACGCCATCATTGTCAACCTGTTTGCCGACGATCCACCATGCAGTGCTGCGACATGTCCCGAGATGCGCGCCAGCGAGTGGCAGTATTTGTGCGCTGTCCACGACCCGCCCAAGAGCTGCTCAGCCATTGACTACTGCTGTCACACACTCGATTGGGCCGCCAGCAGTCTGACGAGCAGCAAAATGTTTCCCTCGCGACTGGGGCTCGGCTCGGGTCAGACAGGCGGGAGTGACAAGGTGCTTGCGCAGCAGATGAAGGAGATTACCAACATCTTTCGACGCGTCTATCGCATATATGCTCATGCTTGGTTTCAGCATCGAGAAGTGTTCTGGAGGGTGGAGAAGCAGACGGGGCTTTATATCCTGTTCAAGACGGTGTGTGACGAGTATGCTATGATTCAGCCGGAGAACTACACCATTCCTCCTGAAGCCGAAGGGCACGAGGCTGAAGAGGGCGGCCTAGTGCAGGGGCGGCCATCGAGCATACTGGCTAGAAGTGACGAGCCGCTGTCTCTGAAACCAGTTGGCAATGAAGTCATTGCTAATGGCAATACTCAGAAGCGACACACTGGTGGGCAAGGGCATATTCGTAGTCCGTCAAATGTGACGATGGTGATTCAGGAAGAGGTGGAGGAGGAAGAGTCCACATTGGAGAAGCCGAGCTTGGAGCGTGCCACCACAGTTTTGCACGAAAGTGAATTGTCTGGAGAGGAGGAACCTCATGCGGCGTTGGATGGTCCGGACACGATTGAGCCTCTTCCCCTCACGGATGCCACCGCGTCGTCTCAAGCTGCTGCGGCTGATACAGGACCCACGCCGACGCCAGCGCAGCCTGCCGATAGGGTTTCAGAAGAAGACGCTGGAGATCAGACGACCATCGAGATTGAAAGCGATGGCACAGTGGTGGAAACCAAGGCCGATGAGCCAGACGTGCAGGTCAAGATTGAGCCTGTCGATGAGGAAACGAAGCTTGATCAGAGCAAGGCAGTTGAGTGAGTGGTTACAGATTTCACAGACTCGCGCGTCACTGCTTATCAGCAGGGGCGCAAGATCTAGCCATGCATGCAGCTTGCTTCAGAGGAGCCACGCGGCTGAACTCGGAAGTCATACTTTCTCGGCATGGTGCTATCATGGCAGTCTGGCCATCAGCGGGAAATGGCAAAAGCATGCAACCTGTGGCAGTCGATGGTCGTGCCACAGACCTATCAAGTTTGCACAGAGTCGCTGCAGCGGGAATACCAAGCAATCTGCTTCTGCAATGCTCGCCGACGCTTGCAGCTGCCATGACAGCAGTGCTTCCGCGGCGGGCAATTCTCGGGAGGTGTTTCCAGACCTGTGCTGGGTGTGTCGAGCCGGCGGCCAAGATGGACAGCATAAAGCTACTTTGCGCGGTTGATACTGCCTCACCAATCGTTCTCCAGCTCGACTAGGCAAGCTGTAGTGGTTACAAGCGAGATGTCCGCCCGAATGGCACGTTTCGTGGCTGCATGTGTCCGAACCACATGCGTCTCTTGCCCTTACCTGCGACCCTCTTGTGAGACCGATCAAGTGCGTATGGGAACAAATTAAATAATTTTGGCATCAAGATTTGTCTGTAATGCTCCAGATGCGCAGAATCGCAGGGCACTGCTTCCCTTCATGAGCTATGGCAAAGCAGCCATGACGCTGTCGAAAGCACTCTTTCGACGCTGCACCAGAGATGTGTGCCATTCTTCACGAGATCGCACATTGGAAATCTCTGTTCCCCGAAAGCGCCTGCTTGGAGCCAAGATCTTCGTGAAATGTTCCTATGAAGTTCCCATCATCCGTGCCTCGCGCCCCAGATCTCCGCTGCATCTTGGCGCGTGACGTGTATGATGATTCCCAAGCCTTTGCTCGCGTTTCCCCCGATTGCACTCTCTGATGAATCCCTTGGTCCGAGATATATCCAGTCCCGACGATTTCACGGCTATGCCGCTTCCCGGCTTCCCTGTTGGGCGGATGGGGACGATTTTCGTCGTGATCGCGTGGGATTGTGTTGCTTTATCGACTTGAGCTAGGGGGTTGTTCTCTGATGCGCCTCATGCTACCTCCTGCTGTAGTGATCGGGGAAATCCGCTGATCAGCAGACGGCCATGGGCAGGGTGTGTAGAGAAAGAAAGTGGAGCGAAGGACGCTTGACGTTGGGCCAGGGGAACTCCGGCTGTGCTGTCACTTTTCATGGAATGAGACCGGCCCCTTGGTGGTTCAAGAGAAACCCGTAAATCGTGCGGCAGTGCGTGAAAAACGGCGTACTGCGCTAAGAATACATACACGCTCAATTTCTCCACCCTCTCACTTCCTCTGCGTCCCCGCCCATTCTTGCGCAGCAAGCGCCCGCACATCTTCCATGATCCCCTCCGGATCTTCCAGCGCAGCATAATGCCCGCCGTCATTGCGTTCTGCACCATACGTCGGTCAATTTCTCTCCCAGCACCAACAGAGCAACGGAAGTCAGCCGCACTCACCTTTGTAAAACACCAAATTCCCCGTCCTCTCCACCGCGCGCTTCGAACTCGGCTCCGTATCCCAGTAGAAAGAGGTGTACCCAAACGGCACGCTAATCCGATTGTGCTCCTCCATGGCAAAGCTTGCAAAGTTCTCGTGCCGCACATTCTCGTAGTAGCACAGCATACTCGGCATGATGCAACCGGTAAAGTAGTACAGACTCGCCGTAGCCAGAATACACTGCGTCCAGTAGCGCCGTTTCTGCTTCTCCGGGTCGGCCGCTTCGTTGTACTTTTCTCCGACCCACGTCAGGATGCCCATGGGGTTGTCGTTGAAGCCGAAGCCGATGGTGTGCGGGCGCGTGCGCATGCACACGGCGTAGCCCATGTGGTTCTCAAGCCAGTCGTCGACGCGGTCTTTGACGTCTTGTTCGCGCTTCGTGTATTCGACGCCCTCGGGGAGCGGAGACGGCGCGAAATTAAAGTGCACGAGTTTGCACGAGTCGGTATATTTGGAACCGAGCTCGCGGCCGACCCAGTGGCCCCAGTCGCCGGTTTGGATCATGTATTGGGTGTAGCCGAGCCTCTTCATCAGGGTGTCGAAGATGCGGGCGTTGTCTTGGAGCGTCCAGCCGGCTTTGGGCGGCCAGTCGGAGAAGCAGTAGCCAGGCATGGAGGGCACGACGACGTGGAAGGCGGGTTGCTTGGGGTCTTCGGGGTTGGAGAGGGGGCCCCAGCATTGGTTGAATTCGTAGAAGCTGCCGGGCCAGCCATGGACCATGATCAAGGGGATGGCGTCTTCTCGCTTGGAGCGTGCGTGGACGAAGTGTAACTTCACGTCTTCGATTTTGGCCATGTAGTGTGGGGCGGAGTTGATCTGATCTTGGATGGGATACCAGTCAAAGTCGTTGATCCAGGCTTCGTACAAATTCTTGCACCATTCGTAGGTTGGTCCATACTTTGTGCCTGCGTTGGGTACAATCTCCTTGGGAGGAAGTCGAGTGTCTTTCAACTTGCGTTTGAGTCGATCAACCTCCTCCTTTGGGATGTCGACCTTGAATGGTTGGATGTCAGAAGCGTCGGCCATGTTGTACAGCCAAGTTTTATGGACAAGCACGGATCAGAGAAGGTTGAACGAACAATTTTGAGGATGGCCGTCTGTGGGAGAGCTTTGGCCTGAGTTGCAGATGATCTACTGTTGTTTACTAAGACTGGCTCGACGAGCAAGATGGAACCCGTGAACCGACGAGTATACAGACCACATGCTGGACGCGAGCTCCTTCGAGCGAATAGCCGGCCATTGTGCTTTTGTTAATCTCCGCAAGACGTGACGTCGTGTTAACCCCCGCATCCAAGAAGCTGCAAAGCTTCATGTTTGGAGCAATCTAGTCCCCAAGCTTCACTTGCGCCAAGGAGCGCGGGAAAATCTCGAAGGTCAGAATCGGGACATGGAGAACAGGAAACCCAAGTTTGGGAGCACCTCCGGGGCGATCTACATTTCTCGCCTCGGGTGGAGAAGTCCGCATTCTTGGAGCAGGCGTAACCGAAGGACTTCGGCAGTACCAGCGTCCTCCATGTGCACGCAAGTGAAATTATTAGCCAGCGACCACGAGGCCAATCCTGCATATGCGGTGGCATGCTCTGCAACGCAGAACTTAGTTGTACGTTCACGTGGCAGCCAGGGCATTGGGAACGATGCTGTGGTGCAACGGCCGAATGCAGAATTGCGGAGCGAGCCCGGGAGGCTCAGGGTGAGCAAGAGCCACAGTTCCAGGATCTCCGGCACCCAGGACGAAGTATAATTTACCCATATGCCATGCCATCGTTCCAAGCGAGATGACGCGAAAGTTGGATCAGAAAAGGCTATGTGTAGCGCTGGAGAGCAGCTAGCCCAATACTGGTATTGCGAGTTGCTCGCTGTTTCCAATAGACGGCCGCTCCCCGAGTCACATGGCAAACGACAGCCTAGAAGCACGTTGCCGTCGTTATGACGGCCGAGCCCGCATCAAGCCTCGCGCAGGCCTCGCGGAAGCCGCTCTCGGAGACGGTCGAACAGGTCCAGAATCGTAAAGTTAGAGCCACGGCTTGCCCCAACCAAACCGCTTCCGCCTCCCCTCCGCAATAGCCTCGCCTAAGCTGCAGTGCTTACAACTGCCTCGAGCTGGCTGGACCTGGGTCCGGCTGTGCTGGCGATACAATCGATAGACTCATGCATGGCACCCACGTTCAGTAGCGTCGATGGTCAGGGCATTCTGGGGAGAATCCGGGGATGGTCTGGAGAAGTACGAGAACGTGGGTGGAGCCAGGTCTCTCGAGACTGGAGTCGACTATCAGTTGCAGTCGCATATAAGGGGATAAGATGTGCCCATCATAACCCTCCTGCTCCGACAGTCTCATCGTTACTTGTCTCTGCCAACAGCTAGTCGCAGCCATGTTCGGCATTGCCAATCTCAAGGGCAGGGCCCTTTACAGCACTATGAGTGCAGCTTGCGGGTCGGCCTTCATGCTCTACGGTTGGGACGCTGGTGTCCTTGGTGGTATCCAAGAGACGAAGGAGTTCCGAGCTGCCATCGGTAACCCTACTGGCGCCTTCACCATTCCCATTATCGCAGCCATCTACAACTTGGCTGCCGGATGCATGAGTATCGCGGTCACGTTCTTTGGCATGAAACTTGGACGCAAGAACACAATCCAACTCGGCAACTTGCTCATCTGCTGTGGTGGCCTCCTACAAGCTTCGACATATTCTGTCGGTCAGATCCTCGTTGGTCGTATCGTCACCGGAGCCGGAATCGGTTGCATTGCATCTGCGGTCCCGACGTACATGGCCGAGATGTCTCTCGAGGCGAAAGAGCGTGGACCAGAAATCTCATACCAACTCGCTTTGCTCATCACCGGTGTTGCGCTCGCATATTGGGTCGACCTTGGCTTCGTCCAAGGCCTTGACAGGCACCCGTGGATGTGGCGCATCCCATTGGCAATGCAGGCTTGCTTCGCCATCTTCTCCGCCACCCTCCTGTTCTTTCTGCCAGATACGCCGCGTTGGTACTACGCACGAGGTCGCATCGAGGAAGGTGACGCGGTCCTCGCCCGTCTGCACAACCTCCCTGTGGAGGCGGAAGCTGTCCAGTTGCAACGCGAAGAGGTGCTTACATCGCTCAGGGAGGAAGAGGGAGGCGCCGAGGAGTTCAATTGGTGGCTGCTGTTCTGGGACAACACGGAGCTTCAATTCGGCCGTCGTCTGCGAACGTCTTTCCTGATTCTCTGGGCCCAGCAATTCCTCGGAATCAACATGTTGGTCTATTTCTCGACCCAGATCTTCTCTCAGCTCGGCTACTCCGCACTGCTCTCCGGTATTTTGGCAGGTGTGATGAACACCATCTTCGCCCTCGCCTCGTACCCTCCAATCTGGTTCATCGAGAGACTGGGACGCCGCGCCATGATGTTCTGGACAGCGCTCGGCTGTGGTGTCTGCATGATCATCTACGTTGGCTTGACCACCATTAAGAATCCGACTGCTGCAACCAACTGGGCTGCCGTAGTCATCATCATTCTGTACAACGTCGTCTTCGCTTTCGGCTGGCTCGGAACATGCTGGATCTACGGCCCTGAACTGTCTCCCCTCAAGTACCGACATGTTGCAGGCGGTCTCGGAGCTGCAGGCGAGTGGTTCTCAACCTTCGTCATTGTCTTCGGCGGTGGCACTGGTCTCAGCACTGTCGGCCCCAAGATCCTGATCTGGCCGTTGGTCTGCTGTTTCATCGCTGCTGCGTACGTCTGGTTCTGCTGCCCTGAGACAACGGGCAAGACCCTGGAGGAAATTGATGCCTTATTTGCAAAGGGAGACCGTGCGGATCGCATTGAGTATGCTGCACACAGGAGGAACTCTGCTGCGAGCGCGAATGTTAAGGGTGTGGCTTATCATAGTGAGAAGGGTGACGTGACTCCAGTGGAGTATGCATAGATCAATCAGTGCAATAGAGAGTAGCAAAATTGATTCCCATTCCAAGAGCATGTATTGCCAAGGTCGGAAGTCTATAAAGGCCAAAAGCTCTGGCTAGATTCGCGAGGAGAAGCTTTGCGAGTACCTTTTCTTCTGACTTTGCCCTGGGTGCATGCTGGCTCTCTTGCCCTGAGAACCTCAATGTGCCTGCAGACCGCTTTTCTCGCCGAGACGGAGATTTCCAGCGAGTGGCGAAGGCAGTCAGAAGCCTTGTGACAAATGATATTCGACCGTTGCGCAGCTGCGACGGGATTTAGCTAGGGCCCTGGGGACGAGACTGCTGGACAAACAGGTCTCCTTTACGCGTATGAGCATCAGCCAGAGTCGGAGGGCAGGCTGTGCTCCGATTTCGACGTATAGCCATTGACACTGCTTACCTGTATACCTTCATAGCAAGTTCCACAGGACGGTGGGCGGCAACCCTTACCTGCGCCTAGCATGAAGCAGGCATCCATAATGTATTTCCCCGGCGCATCTCTCTCTGGGTTCGCTCTGCATTCACAGGGCTGCCCCGGGCCGTGTTCTGACTAGAGCAAGCCACGAGCTGAGCTTCCATCCAGAGGACCTGGCACGGTACTATTGAGACAGTGAATGCGTTCGACCGCCCGTATGATTTTGGAGTGGCGTCGGTGTCAACTGAAGTTGGATCGTCAGGCGTCGTTCTTTCCACAAGTACCATGACCAGATATCCTACTGGCCAGAAAGCATCCTCGTCGGCGAAGAACTACACAAACGCAGTTACCCGTACGACGTCCGGATCCAAGTGTCCTTCAGCAAACTCCAACGCTTGGACTTCGACTTCCTTGACGCCTGGCCCGAATTCGACAAGAAGTCTATCGTTAAGCTTGAGAACCAGATTGCCCACATCGTGTGCGCTAACAATGTTCAGCTTGGACCTTTGGCCTCTCGACATGGTGTCTGGATATGAGGCTGCGAGTCTTTGAGCCCGAAATCTATGTGTAGGGGCTGCGTTTCTGTCATGTATGCACTCATAGCCACCGTAGTGCATAGGCGCGTGACGACATGTATGAGCAGTCCGTCAAGCTGAGCTGGGAAGTTCAGAGTGAGCCAAACACAAGGAGGTGGAATACAATCGGGCCACCTAGCTTGACCAGCCTGATCGACGCAGACTTCTGAAATCGAGAGAATCCGCAAGAACTTTATGTTTAACATGGTTGATTATCGATGCAACTCATTGCACGTTCAAAAGAGGATGCAGAGCAGTCACGCTTAGCCAATATTTGTGGTGTTGTTGTAAGTTCTAGTTATCGGGGAAATGGCGGATTTTTCCGCGCTCGGCGACACCGGCAAGACCGGCTGAAAGAAGCTCTCGCTCTTGTCAGCGATGACATCGACAACATGGACATCGTGGCAATGGTTGCGACAATTGCCTCTCGAATGCAACATCCACTGGGACGATACTCAGCGTTTCCATCACGACCTCGATAGTATACGCAAGACCTTTATTCAGACCCGGCAGAAACGCTCGCCACAATGTCAGCCTTCAAACGACCTCTCGCGGCAATGCGCACCCCTCTACGATATGTCTATCCAACAACAACACCCCGCACCACCGGGGCAATCACACAATACCTCTCCAACCGCTCCTTCACCACCACAATACCCACGCGTGAATCACTCCTCCCACCTCTCAACCTCCCCAAATGGCTCTCCGAAAACTCCCACCTCCTCAAACCCCCTGTCAACAACTACTGCGTCTACAATGACCCTCTGACCGTCATGGTCGTCGGCGGGCCCAACGCCCGCACCGACTACCACATCAACACGACCCCGGAATTCTTCTACCAATACAAAGGCCGCATGCTGCTCAAGACCATCCAAAACATCGACAACCGAGAAACCTTCAAGGACATCTACATCAACGAGGGTGAAATGTTTCTCTTGCCGGCCAACACGCCACACAACCCGGTGCGGTTCGCGGATACGGTGGGCGTAGTCATTGAGCAGCCGCGGCCGGAGGGGAGCGTGGATAAGTTGCGATGGTATTGTCAGGGTTGTGGCGGGCAGGTGCATGAGGTGGAGTTTCATTGTACGGATCTGGGGAGTCAGATCAAGCAGGCGGTGGAGGCGTTTCAGCGGGACGAGGGCAAGAGGAAATGCGGGCAGTGCGGGGAGACTTGTGATACGAAGCCGACGGAGGAGGTGATGGAGAGGATGCGAACGGCGCCGTCTTGAGGTAGGGGGACTGCGAGAGCGTTTGGGGCATGGGGCCATGGTTTTCCGTGGATGCAGGTCGGAGGATACCCCTGCTTGAGCGCAGTGAATGGAATGCAGACCGTATGATGCCCACTCTGTGCTGTCAGCGAGGTGTCCCGCGAGTTCAGGCTGAGAGCGAAACTTTTGCGGAGGAAATTGCCTGCACCGAACGAGGTCATGTTCTCAATACGGGACACGTACAGGACTCGCGCGGACATCACGCACCCAATCGGGTCGTGCAATTGAGCACAGAGTCTTCAAATGGACTTCTAGTTCTGACGCTTTCTGCACTCCGAGGCCACGAGGCTGCTTGGCATAGCCATCCGAGCATCTGCAAATTCGACGAGATGCCCTATCCTGAGGATCAGCGCACCTTCAGCGAAGAACAGTTGTGGCTTTTGATTTTAGAGAAGAGTGATGGTATTACGAATGCATGTCTGACTGTCGTTCAGCAGAAGTTCTACACATGAAGCTGAAGTTGGATGTGCTACATGTTTCCAGTTATGAGTAGCGGTTTGTCGTTTTCCAAATTGATCCCGCGGCCATTCCTGCCCCAAGCTCTTCTCTGATTCCCCAGGGCTTGTGAATTTCTGCGCGCACCGTGCCAGCTGCCGTTCTTTTGACATAGGAAAACGCGATGTGTTCAACGCCAGTGCCCCAGTCTATGCCTCTATTCCAAAAATTGCCTCCTTGGCCCCATAATCATTACATGATCCGCAAGTCTACTTGCGTTCAACCCTCTCTCGAGCCCCGTCTGCCGACTCAGCGGCGGCATTCTGTTCCGACTTTTGCTGTGCTTGGAGGTCTGTTTCGGCTTCAAGCATGTCCTCTTGTGCTTTGTCCTTGTTCTTCGCAAGAGCGTCATGCTGTCTTTGCTCCTCTTCCTTTTCATCAATGTCCTCCTTGTCGTGCACGACCTCCTCACGTCCAGAAGCTTTTTGCTCTTCGGCTTGCTCGTTCTCCTCCTGGATCAGCTCTTGCTGTTCCTTGATAACTTGCAGCCTCTGCTTGTTCGTGGTTGCGCCCTCGGCGGTGTGCACCTCAAGCTCGATCTCGTGGAAGAGCTCCTCTGGAATGCTTGCCAGGACAGCCTGCAGTGCTGACATTTGTCCCTCGAATTCATTCTCTTTGCCAGTAGCATACATGAAAGCGTTGCTGAGGACGAGAAGCGTGCTTGGGACACCATACTTCAGACGAAGGTCCAACCACATCTGAAGATCGTCCCGCAGACGTCCTGGGCTCATGCCATGTGTTCGAAGACCACGTGCAGCACATGCAGTCTGAAGCTCTGGGACAGACAGCGACTCCACACCTTCGAAGCTGATAGCCTTGTCGTCGCGCTTGATCTGTCGCATGCGATGGCGAATGGTGTATCGAAGCATGGCATCAGTGCCAAATGTGCCCAGATTCATGTACTTGCAGATGCCGATCAATTGCGGTCGGGAAAGGTTGTCCAGAGTTAAATCATCTTTGAACAGTTTGCAGACCTTGATGATGTCTGACTTGGTCGGCTCTTCGCCTGTCGTCTTCAGCTTGCGGAAGAACTCTGTGAACTCCTCCTTTTGTGCTGTGATTGAGGAGACGGGCAGACCAGATTCACGGAGCGTCTGGCGCAAGAAGTTGGAGACCTCCTTTCTTGACGAGCGCAACCGAGTTGCCTTGGACTCCTTGCTCTTGGCGTTCTCGTAGGTGGATGGCAACATGTTTGGGAACAGCTTCAAGGCAACAGGCAGCAGCAATTCAGCGAACGGAACAAGGACAAAGACCGAAAATGGAACCAGTCGGCCCAGATCCTGCACAGTCCTTTGGAGTTGTCGGTGTTCTCTTCGGGTCAATTCGTAGCCCGCGGCCATCTTGAAGGCCAATTTTGATGAGATGCGCACTTCTGTCCCGAGCAGCTTCGTTCCGTCCCAGTAGTGTTGTGCCTCATGTTTGACCTTTTGCCACAACGTCAACTTTTTCTTCTCCTCCTTCTTTGCGAACTCCTGCTTTGCCTCCGCATCCTTCTCCGCGGCCGTCTCTGCAGCAATTTCGTTCAGCGTCTGCTGTTTGGCAGCACGCGTGGGCGCATGTTCAGATGGTTGTGCAGCGGAGGGGATGGATACTTTGTGCTCGGCCGATTTCTTGTCCGCCTCCTTGGAAAGCGGCTTCTTGGCCTGCTCAATGTTGAAGCCCGGCGGCGGACCGCTGTTGTCACCGTGGTGCTGTGTGTTGGTCGATGCGTGCATGCGAGGGACGAGTATGGCCATTGCTGGCATCGTGCGAGGGAGACGCGCAGCTCTGGAAAAGGCGGTTCGGTTTCCATGACGGAGCAGGAGGGGCGCAAGTTGCGCAGAGTAGCGGGTGTTCATCATGCTGGCCGGCAGCAGAGGCGGAGTGCGGCGAGATGATGCTCACGGCAGGATGGAATGGTGGGGTGTGGCGGTGGTAATGATGGTGGGTGGTGATGGGTGAGGGAGAAGGGGAGATGATGTTGGGAGGGTGGATGAAAACAGAGTTGCTGACTTGCGTCTCAACTCGTGCGTTACGACATCAGCTCCCGTCGCAAAGCGAAGAAGCCAAGGCCCGAAGCTTCTTCGCGAGGCTCCTCCGCAGCTCCGCATCGCTCGCATGTCTGACCGACGACCCTCGGCGCCTTTTGCACTAACAACCACGCTGCTCTTATCGTCCGACGGCCCACCGCACCCACCCACCTCTCCTCTCTGCCTCTTTTCGCTTTCTCCTCACCCTCACTGACCCTTCCCACCCACCATGGCCGTGTACGATAGCAGCTGACGCACGCCATTCGCGGAAGGCTCACCAGTCTTCACTCCCCCGTCGATTGCGCCGGCTCCCACTTGTCCGAACTGCTGCACCGGGGCAGTTGCTGGGGAGAAAACCCAGATCGAAATTGCGAATTGCACCGCTGCACCCCACCGTGCGCAATGCCTACTTCCAAGCTGCGACGGGCAGCTCGCGTTATTCTCATTGGTGCGCCGGGGGTGGGAAAAGGCACACAGACGGAGCGCTTGATGAAGCGCTTTCCCCAGCTCTCCGCGATCAGCTCCGGAGATCTTTTGCGGGATAATGTGCGCAACAGGACGCCTCTGGGTGTGTAGAGACAGAACCCATCATACGGCGTGAATGGGCACTGACGTCGCGTGACCAATGCAGGCATCCAAGCTGAGTCGCTCATGAAGCGCGGAGCGTTAGTGCCCGATGCTATGATTCTACGACTCATTCGAAATGCCCTCACCACAAGAGGCTGGCTCATACCGGCCGACGGCGTGCAGCCATACAACCTCAACTACAGCTCTGCTGTGGCCGACACACACTCCGCCGCAGCCGATGGCCTCTCCGAGACCTGGACCACGATACCCACGGAAATCGATACAGACTATCGTTACAGCGAGCATCCAGACGCCTCGTTCATCTTGGACGGCTTCCCGCGCAATGCGACACAAGCCGAACAATTGGAAAAGATGGTCCCGGTAAACATGGCCATCCAGCTGCACACTCCCACAGAAATCATCCTCGACCGGATTTGTAACCGATGGGTGCACCCCGCCAGCGGCAGAGTCTACAATACGACCTTCAATGCGCCAAAAGTCGAAGGCAAAGACGACATCACAGGCGAGCCACTCATCCAGAGAGACGACGACAAGCCCGAAGTCTGGCTCAACCGGTTAAAGACCTTTGACGAGAGTAGCCGAGGCCTCGTCGACCACTTCCGCAACCGAGGCGTGCTGTGGAGGGTGGAAGGGAACAGCAGTGACGAGATCACACCCAAGCTGTTTGACGAGTTCCAACGGAGGTTCGGTGAAGCCTAAGAAGTCATGTCCATGTATTTTCTATTCACAATATGTGCAAACACTATGCTACGGCTGGAAGGAACGCGAGAAGGAAAATATGGGAGGGAGACTGAAACGCTCAGCGTGGCGTCTGCGAGCACAGGACGGGATTTCAGCTCGACTTACGGCAAGTCTGGGAGCGACCGGGAGATGGTACATAGCCATGGCAGTTGATACGAATCTGTGGCCTTTGGCTTTCCGTTCTTTTCCTTATGCGCTTGCCCAAATGGGCTAATACGTTATGAAAGTGAACAACAGGAACAACGGATTCTTTTCGACTTCGGTGCTGCGCATTCTATTTGGGCTAATGTGCTCAGAGCCCTCTACTTCTAGTACCCTACTTATGCGTGCTCCTCGCAGCGTGCTCTGTTCACCCCTCAAAACCGACATGTATAATCTCCATGATCGTGCGCATGATACTCCTGTCTCGCTTACTACCTACGACCAGTCACGTCTTCTCAAATCGCTAAACTTTACGAGCAAAACCCGAGAACGTCGCTAACAAGACCTCCGCGCTTCTCTCATCCGCAGACAGCCTATCGAGAACACCGCTCGCGACCGCTTCCTCGACGTCCCTCACCATGTCCGCAGCAGGCGGTTGCTGCAACGACTGTACACCTGCATACTCAGCTCGACCCGCTCTCGCCGTCCGCTCAGCCAGATTGAGGATTGCAACCCTGAAGTGCCGCTGACCCAAGTCCCACTCGTACAGCATGACTCTAAGTAGCGCAGCCCGCGCCAGATCCGAAATCGAATGCAGCCAGAACTCAGTATGCGTGACACAGTCGAAGCTGCCGGTGAGATAGTCTTGCGAGCTCAACACGAAAATCTTCGATCGGAAGAACAGACTCGTTGATTCGCAACGGATCTGCCGGCATATCTGCAGGACTTCGGTTGGCAGGGCCGTGTTTCGAGGGTACGAGTAGCCCTTGAAATGCTCGCAGACAAAGGCGGGCTCTTGGGTGACGCTGAAGTCCAGTCGAACGTGTTGACACGCGTCGCCAACTACGATGGCTTCGTCCTTGGGCAGGGTCAGTCTCCAGATCTCTTCTCGGATCTCTGCTGGAAGACGAAGGAGTTTGGAATTCGAGTTTGACTGCTCTCGCAGCTGACGTTGTGCCTCCGTTTGCTTTTCATGCGCCACATGAGAGCGGGTTGGAAATGGCTGCATTGTGAGTTTCGAACGGTCTGACGTCGACTCGAAGATTTGGGAGCTTCGAGGCGCTCGTAACAATGCTTAAGAACCGCGAGTTTGATGTTTGAGTGGTTGATCGCAAGGTATATCTGTCCCGGGCGCAGGTCTGCAGAGACAAAGGACAAAGGACAAAGGAGTGCATTTCTCTTGTTATTCTGCAATGCACAGATTGACCTGAGCCAAGAACTCCCGTGAGATCCATTTCATCTCTCTATTTGTGCCTGCAAGCGCTTGATACAGGGCCTGTCAGGGGTGAGCCTGGTTTCAGAGTTGTCACGTGCACCTTATTTGCTCCCAATAATTTTCGAGTCAGGTTCGGTCATGCTTAGTCAAGTATTCAGTACACCATTCGTCAAAGCTTGGCTTGTCTGTTCATCTCAACTGCAGAAGTCTTCAAGCTGAACTCCGGGCCACAGTGCAAATACATGGTCTTTGCTTGGAATCGAATAGCGAGGCTCACAGTTGGCAGGTGGCGACCGCATAAGAGGCTGCTCAATGTCCGGCGCTCTGCTCGCGCTTGTCATATCCATGTATTTGTCGAACACTAATATATTGGAGTGGTCATCATCATTCGTGCTTCCTTCATCATGGCATCTGCGCAGGTCAAACATCGTTGCTGTGGAGACAGCTCTCGAATTCATGATGATGGTGTACTCCCTATTGCATGCTGAGGGTCCGACATTGTCGCAACGATAAGCACAGGCGGTACCGCAGCGCTCTTTATACGCTCATCTTCATAGCAATGGACTTGTGAGGCTCGTAGCCGATGACTTTGAAGTCATCGGCACTCCACCCATCGATGCTGCAACCTACTTCACGGGAAATTTCGAGGGTCGGAAAGTCCTTTGGCTCCCTCTGTAGTTGAGTCTCAAGAGCCTCCTTGTGGTCTAGGTATACGTGCGCATCACCCATAGTATGTGTTAGGCTTCCAGGCACCAGATCCGTCGCGTGTGCAATCATATGTGTCAACAGAGCATACGAAGCTATGTTGAATGGCACTCCGAGACCCATGTCATTGCTGCGTTGGTATAATAAAGTGTGCAGCACTCCACGCTTGCTCCCGTCCTCTCTTGCTGTTGCATTACGGGGAAACGAGACGTAGAATTGGGCAAACATGTGACAAGGCGGCAGTGCCATCTTCTTCATGTCGGCAGGATTCCAGGCTGACATTATGATTCTTCTATCGTATGGATTGTTTTTGAGCTTGTTGATCACTTCGGCCAGCTGGTCCACTCCTTGACCGGAGTAGTCTGTGTGGCAGTCCTTGTACTCGGCTCCGAAGTGTCGCCACTGGAAGCCATACACCGGTCCGAGGTCACCTTCCTCTCGATGCGAAAGTCCCACGCTATCGAGATACTCTCGTGACCCATTTCCGTCCCAGATGTGGACATTCTGATCTTGCAACGTCTTTGCGTTTGTATCTGCAGCAATGAACCACAGCAATTCTGCAACGACCGCTCGCAGGAAAACACGCTTCGTAGTGAGAAGCGGCAGCACTAATGTGCCGTCTGCCTTTGAGAGTGTGTATCGATGTTGAGGAGGAAAGGCAATCGACAGAGTGCCGGTTCCTGTCCGATCTGGCCGATGTTCGCCAGACTCTAGAATGTCGCGGATGAGATTGAGGTATTGATACTCTTCGTGAGGCTTGGTCTGACCATTGATGTTTCCATTCTCCGACTTGAGATTCACTTGTGGCTCGACGGCAGTGCTTGCTTCGACTGCTGATGGAGACATGTTGGCTACTGACACGGGTCGAGTAGGCGGTACTGTAGAAGTTCAAATATAGTGGTTCGAAGCACGACGCGTCGTGAGCGGCAAGACGCGCCTCCCCTGCACGAAGCGCCTGGAGCGGCCCGTTCCGGGTACTGACGAAAGCGATTGTGGCGTCAAATGCTGCGTGGCTGACAGCACCGACAACTCGGCAAGCACCATGCACGAGCGCATGTGAAAGTATCTCCCTCGACCACCATCATTCACGCGCATTCCGTCCTCGGCGCAATGGCGATCAAGCATCAGAGCTGGACAGCGTATGCCTTCGAATTTCTGCCCATGATCGCAGCGGTACGCCTTCTCCTCCAGAATATCAGGCGCAGACATACTGACACTTGCATAGCCGGTGGTTGCCTTCTTCCTCGCCCGCCAGATCATCGCCCATTTCGACCCCGATGCGAAAGCCAAGCAGGAAGCTCGGCAAAAATCTGCGGCTGTAGAATCTCGCCTACATTCCATCTTCTCGAATCACGAGACCTACGACGAGGAACAAGATGATGAAGACTCTGGCTTTGTTGAAAGGCCGAAGAAGCAGGAACTGTCTCTGAACACATATGAACAAACCATTGCGTCTGAAGTTGTGGCGCCTAACGAGATACCCGTGACGTTTGACGACATTGGAGGCTTGGACCAGATTATAGAAGAGCTCCGCGAAGGCGTTATATACCCGCTTACCATGCCGCATTTGTACTCCAACCACTCGAATCTCCTCACGGCCCCATCCGGTGTACTACTATACGGACCCCCTGGATGTGGCAAGACTATGCTTGCGAAGGCGCTGGCAAGAGAAAGTGGTGCTTGTTTCATCAACCTCCATATTTCGACACTGACCGAGAAATGGTATGGAGACAGCAACAAATTAGTGGCTGCCGTATTCTCGCTCGCGCGAAAGCTGCAACCTTCCATCGTGTTCATCGATGAGATCGATGCCGTGCTTGGACAAAGGAGGAGCGGTGAACACGAGGCTAGTGGAATGGTAAAGGCGGAATTCATGACACACTGGGACGGTCTAGCTTCATCCACGACTGAAGGTGGATCCCAGAGAATATGTATCCTCGGCGCGACCAACCGAATACAGGATATCGACGAAGCCATCCTACGGCGCATGCCGAAGAAGTTCCCAGTCAGCTTGCCCAACGCTGCTCAAAGAAGGCAAATATTCGACTTGACACTACGAGATACAAAGATCGACAGAAGGGGATTTCCTAATGGTTCATCGGCTTTCGACTTGGATGTTCTCGTTCGGGTGAGCGCGGGCATGAGTGGATCTGATATCAAAGAAGCCTGCAGAGACGCAGCGATGGTGCCGATTCGCGAGTATATCAAACAACAACGGCAGAACGGACAGGCCATGAACAAGAGGATACAACCTGATGCGGTTCGTGGCCTACAGACTGACGACTTCTTTGGACGGAGAGGTGGCATGCCGCAAATGCAGCTCCGCGAGCTGGATAACGAGGACGTGGGGCATCGTAGTGACAGCACAGAGGAAGTGGAGGATTTTGACTAACTCGAGGGAGCGATCAGTTTCTGAATTGGATGCCCTACTGTCAAGCGTTACATATTCTTCAGACCATATCACAGCCGCCAAAGGTAGTGCACCGGCGCGAATATACTAGTCTCATCTCTGTTGCAGCACGAGACAAACTCGCACAAGGCGATCTGCGAGACTGAGCATTTTCCGGCAGTCGTCACACCAGCATGTTGCCTCAGAGCTATGTTGGTGTAGAAGTTGGTGGTTTTTTGAGGCAGTATACAATAGCTTTCGGGTTTCCCCGGTACGCCACTCTGATCTCGCCGCATAGACAGTCTCGTGTGGGCAGTTTCACTTCGGTGTTGTAGGTGTGAGTGCCTACATTACAGCTGAAGAGCATCGCAGTTTTGGCATTGCCAACGAAGGAGTCGTGGACCGCGTCTCAACTCTCGGCTGCCATGTGGGACTAGCTATTCGTGCATGGCGCGTCTCGTTATTACCTTAGTTTAGACATTGTGGCAAGCACTACAAGGCGATTCAATACCAGAGCGTCGAAGCAGACGGGACTTGTGGGGAAGCGACTCGTTCACGACCCTCGTTGCGGAGTGTCGGCGTGTCAAGGACAACCGGCTCTGGGCGTTAGCTTCTGCTGCCGCCCGGTCCGGTGGCATTTGGCGGTGTCACTCATCAAGGCCAGACTTCGTGTGGCCGTGCTATCTTGACAGCGGTAATCCTGACGAAGCGATGCCGAACGATACTCGAAACAACCATGGACGCTGGTTGTGAAGATTGGAACTGATTGTTCAGGCTGGAGGCTCACTGCAAAGAGAAACGAGGCTGTCAGTTGATTACTGAGTAAATCCTGACTGCAAATTGATCATAGCCTTGGCTCTCTGAAGACAGCCATTTGTGAGCGTCGATTGCTTTAAGGGCCTGTTCGGTTGATAGTCCATAATCCAGATGGATTATAATCCATCTTCTGCCAAGGCTCATCGGCCTTCTCAGATAGGTAGGTGTATGCGAATAATCCAATAATCTTTGCATGCAAAGATTATTGATGGACTATGTCCGTGCGTCGTGCGAGGGTCGCTCTCAAACCTCCCCATCGTAGTCGCCATGCCGGCCACGAGAACACGAGCCCGGCGAGAGAGACCATTAAATAAGTCCATGTCTGCAGCACGGGCACCTTTCCGATCCGAGCCAAGCGATGTGTTTATAAACTTAGCGACCGCCGATGCCGCAGGGTTTCTTAAGCCGAGGACGGGCGAGAGGGGACGTCACGGGCGACAAGCTCCATCTTCTTCTGCCCTTCAGCCTGTGATCTCCCGCAACGACACATTGCACATTTTCACTCTCCGCTCCGCCACATCGTCGTCTCTTTAGCTAGAAGACAACGAGCGGACAATTCACGACGAATATGTCGACCCGGCGCATTGTATCCAAGGGAAAGCTGCTTCAGAGCTTGACACTGCGACCTGCAGCTCCCGTTGCCGCCCGATTCACCAGAATGCCTCAGAGCGTCCATGCTGGTCAACAGGCCGTCCGACGACTTCACGCCACCACGAGACATCTCCAGGGCACCACTTCCGCCGCAACAACTGCAACAGAATATCCAACCACACACGACCCCGTGCAACAGCCATTGAACACCCAGAACTTCATTGACAATAAATTCGTCGACTCCAAAGCCACGCAATGGATCGACCTGCACGACCCTTCCACCAACAACCTCGTCACACGCGTCCCGCAGTCGACTGATGAGGAGCTCAAGGCGGCTGTTGACAGCGCCGAGAAGGCATTCCCGGCATGGAAAGCGACGAGTGTGCTGCACAGGCAAGGAATCATGTTCAAGTATGTCTCTCTGATCCGAGAGAACTGGGACCGCTTGGCTGCCAGCATTACTCTTGAGCAAGGAAAGACGTTTGCAGATGCAAAGGGCGATGTGCTCCGTGGACTGCAGGTCGCCGAGAACGCATGCGGCATTACCACACAAATCACGGGCGAGGTGCTGGAAGTGGCCAAGGACATGGAGACACGTTCCTACCGTGAGCCATTGGGCATTGTGGCCGCAATCTGCCCCTTCAACTTCCCAGCCATGATTCCGCTTTGGACCATTCCCATCGCCGCCATCTCTGGAAACACCGTCATCATCAAGCCTTCGGAGCGTGACCCGGGCGCGACCATCATTCTCGCCGAGCTCGCGGAGAAGGCTGGCTTTCCACCTGGAGTGATCAACATTATCCATGGTGCTGCTAAGACCGTCGACTTTATCATCGACGAGCCACGCATCAAGGCCATCTCTTTCGTCGGCTCCAACAAGGCTGGTGAATACATCTACACCCGCGGCAGTGCGCAGGGCAAGCGTGTGCAGGCCAACCTGGGTGCCAAGAACCATGCCGCTGTTCTCCCAGACTGTAACAAGAATGCTACGCTGAACGCCATCGCTGGAGCTGCTTTCGGCGCAGCTGGACAGAGATGTATGGCTCTTTCCACACTCGTCTTCGTCGGCGAGACCAAGGAATGGGCACCTGAGATTGCTGAGCGTGCGAAGAATCTCAGCATGAACGGTGGTTTCGAGGAGGGTGCCGACCTGGGTCCAGTAATCTCGCCTCAAGCCAAGGAGAGAATCGAGGGCCTCATCGCATCCGCCGAGAAGGAGGGCGCCACCATTGTTCTCGATGGTCGCAACGCAAAGCCAAAGGACCCCAAGTACGCCAACGGCAACTGGGTAAGCTAGATCTCGTCACAGCCATACAATATCACAGCGGCTAACGTTCAATCCACAGGTCGGGCCCACCATCATCGCCAACGTCACCAAAGACATGCAATGCTACAAGGAAGAAATCTTCGGCCCCGTCCTCGTCTGCCTCAATGTCCCCACCCTCGACGACGCCATCAAGCTCATCAACGACAACGAATACGGCAACGGCACCGCCATCTTCACCTCCTCGGGCGCCACGGCGGGGAAGTTCCAAAAGGAAATCGAAGCCGGACAGGTCGGCATCAATGTTCCCATTCCCGTCCCGTTGCCCATGTTCAGCTTTACTGGAAACAAGAAGTCGGTTGCGGGCGGAGGAGCGAACACGTTCTATGGCAAGCCGGGATTGAACTTTTACACACAGCTCAAGACGGTGACGAGTTTGTGGAGGAGTGAGGATGCGATTAGCACGAGGGCGACGGTGAATATGCCGACGCAGTCGTAGCAAAGTGCGTGAAGGAAAGTTGATGTTGGTGGACATGTGGGTAGGAGTACGGCGAGAGGGAAAAAAAATGTACAATGAAAATGCATGATATCTAAAGTCATTCATATGACTTTGCACTGATCCCACTTTCCTCCGAGTACCGTCTGCTATGCTCTCCTCCTCTTGTTTCGGAACGCCTGAGTGCCTTCTGCGCCAGAGACACACAAATTACCCCTAGTCATCCTTCTTTCCATCCTTGGCCCAACTCGCCTGAATGCTCGAACACACGGCCACATAGTCATTCCACCTCTGCTCATTCTCAATCACGCCCTCTCCCGTCCAAAACATGGTCCAAGTACTGTCGGGAATCTGCCAGCTCCCCGCCGCGCGTTCAAAGTACCACTTGTTGACAGGATTATCCGTTCGGCTCCGCCAGCAGACGCCATTGGGAAAGCAGCTGCGGACCATGGCTTGGAAGACGATATCTGCTACGCCACTGGAGCCCTGTGAGCTCTGGAGAACGGCAAATTTGTCGAGGTAGGGGACCAGACGTCGGGGGTCATTCACACCGGGCGGCATTTCCCAGGTCAGAATCGCTCCACCTTCGTATTGGCCAGCGACGATGATGCCGGCGATGTGGCTGTTGATGCGATTGAGATAGTGTTTGACGTTGAGTTTGCGGCGGAAACTGTCTTCGATGAGATGAACCAGGCGCGGGAGGTCGATGCGAGGGTCTTTTTCCAACTTTAGAGGCGTTCTGCCGGCTCCTGGCTTGTGCCAGCCGTGGACGCGATCCGCGGATGGGATGACACTGAGTGGCATGCCCTTTCTCAAGACCGTACTTGTTTCCATGAAATGTCGCTCCTCGTGTTCGTGTTCGATTGGAGCAAGTCGAGCGGCTGGTAAGGATGACGAGATGACTGGCTTGTTCGTGAGCAAGTTGTGGATCAGCGGGTTCTTTTGTCGCCTAGTTCCCGCTCCCAGTGTTGGCAGAGCGGCTTTTGCTGCCTCTGAGGAGCTGCTTGCAGCTTCTTGTGGAGACACGATCAGACCTGAGGAAGAAGATGGTAGTAGATGTAGGCACCTCCGGACGAGTTCCAGATTGTCGCGGTGTTGGTCGTAAAAAGCAGGTCCTCGGGTATTGTCCTCGTCTTGACGCGCTTGCTCCGCGTAATCAGCCAATTCGCTTTCCACTAGGTCGTACTCCTGTTCTAAATTGATGAAGACGTGCGCTCCATGTCCCCGATGTTTGCTAGGAATTCCGCCAACTTCATCGATGACCACGACCCGATCGAGAGACACTTCTCCGTACTCGCGTGACGCTTCGGCATCGACAGGCTTGTCCTTGTCAGTCAAGTACTTGGCCAGTGCAGCCATTATATCTGCTGCGGCGACCTCCACCAGCTGACCAGTAGCGTTGTAGGCCAAAGGAGACACAATCGGCACCATGCCGCGGCTCAAGGGATCCATAATCAGATTGGGCATCGCGACTTGTAATTCAGAGGTGTCTATGCCCTGTTCCCAATGATCCTCGTAGGTCTCGAGAGCATTTGGAACAGACCTTGCCCCTTCGGGATTGTGGCGATCGATGGCATCGCAAAGACGGTCTGCCTGCTGAGCGATGACGCGTCGCATGGTCTTCGCATTGCAGAGTTGCTCTGCATGCTCTTCTGCTTGTATGTTGCTCGGATTAATGTCGAGCACGACTACCAGGGCCATGTCGAGTTTGACAAGCTGCGATATTGTTCTTGCCAGGCCGTCAAGCGTGAAATCGTCGATGGCTTCTGGCGCTTTCAGACAGGCCAGTGCTACATGCAATTCCTGCATGGGCTCTGGCACTTGCTGATCTTTACTGGCTTCCTGCACACTGAATTTGGGACTGTCTGCGATTGCTCTCGCGGGCGTATACAGCCCACCAAGATTGACGCCATTATGGTCGCTCTGCTCCAGTGGCCGGTGACGCAATGGTTGGGTTTGCTCTTGCTGTTGCTCCGCAATGCTGGGGCCCATGTAGGCCCTCGTCCTGGCAGATTGCTTGAATCGAGCCAGATACTGTTTGGCATCGCGTTTGGTAGCATTCGCGCCGAGCACGTTCATGAGCAACTCCCGCTGTTTGGAGGGATCCTCGGTCCTCGCCGCATGCTTGCCGTTGACCGTTGGCGATGGCGGTGTTGTTGAATTGGAGTAGACCCGGCCACATTGGCGCACCGTCAGCTTCTTAAGGCCCCCGTATACGCTTCCCTTTCCACACGCCAACATAGAGGTAGTCATTTTCCATGTCACGAACGGCGAGGCCCAAGCAGCAGGAAGCGTGATGGCCCGCACGCAGAGAGTCGGCAGTAGCCCCGGTCGCTCGTCAGACGTGGCCCGTTCAGGTGCGACATCAGCATGGATCCGACCATCTGAACGCGCGCGGGCGGCTGCAGGAAGTTATGGAGGCAGAGAAAAGCGACGGTATGACCGAAGATGGTCACCCAATGCGGGACTTTGGGGGGGCAAGCGCGCGACTTTTCGTTATCTAATCTGATCTGCTGATTAGATCGGGCGCAATTGGGATCCAGTGCTTGGCCGAGGCGGTGTATACGTAGCGTGCAGTGGATGGGCAGATGACGAGGAGGATGAGCGATCGAGGGAATGGTCAACAGCACGACGGCCACCGCCCCACTTGCCACCACTGCAGATTCTGCGCAGACGTCGGAGGGATCGGTCGCATTCTTCTATCCTCACTGCAAGACTGCATGAGAATGGGGCCGCGTGGCAGGGGTCGGTGGCTCTCCTCCAGGCACGTCAGGACCTGTGGTACAGCCCTGCGCCGCGCACTCGTTGCTGTTTAACCCATCCCACTAGTTCTACTGCATGACTCGCTTGACTTGCCCAGACACCACCGCAGCCAGCCGCGATCGTGCGACCGGACCTGTCATGGCGTGGAGGGCGCCCTCGCGGCCAGCCTGAACCATCGTGACTGCTACGAGCTCTGGATTGTTGTATGCTATAATGTGGTGGGAAATGGCAGCCTTGAGTGCCCTCACTTGGTGCCCTGTAGTCGCTGTGCACGGTGTCCATCTCGAGCATAGTTAGTCATGGCGCAGAGCATTGGGCGACGGCTCTGCCCTATGCTTGATCAGTCGCTAACTAGAGCCACGAAAGCGCTCATGAGCAGCTGCTTGGGCAAAGCAATGTCCTTGGCTAGGTTGAAGAGAATCGCCATCGCGCCGTCTGGCAGCAGACCATGTGCCGTGTTCCCGACCGATGATACCTTCTCCTTACTGTCTGGGAGCGAGGGCTTGGCACTCGCGTGAACGCGGGTGACAGGGTACAAAGCGGAGCCGCCGTGTTTACTTCGCCGATAAACAGAGCGACTTTGGAGCAACCACCACCACCACGACCATGCGAACCTGACAATCTGCGCGACGCGACGCACGCCTGACACGATGCGCATCACGGAGCTGATCATCGACGGCTTCAAGTCGTATGCCGTGCGCACCGTCATCTCAGGATGGGACCCCACCTTCAACGCGATCACGGGCCTGAACGGATCGGGGAAATCAAACATACTAGACGCGATATGCTTCTGCTTGGGGATAGGCAAATTCGAATTGCTGCGCGCGACAGGGGGCGCGAGCGATCTCATCTACAAAAGAGGACAGGCGGGAATCACCAAAGCATCGGTCACGCTGGTTTTCGACAATGCAGATACGGCAAAGTCGCCCATCGGCTTTGAAGACGTCCCCGTCATCAACGTGACGAGGCAGATTGTGCTGGGAGGCACCAGCAAATATCTCATCAATGGTCACCGAGCCCAGCAGCAGACGGTCCAAAATCTGTTCCAGAGCGTGCAGCTCAATATCAACAATCCCAACTTCCTGATCATGCAGGGCAAAATCACAAAAGTGCTCAACATGAAGAGCACCGAGATCTTGGGCATGGTTGAGGAAGCGGCTGGCACGCGCATGTTTGAAGACAGGCGAGAGAAGGCTCTGAAGACATTGGCCAAAAAGCAAACGAAAGTGGTAGAACTTGAGGGTCTGCTCAAAGAAGAGATCGAGCCCAAATTGGAGAAATTGCGCAACGAGAAGCGCGCCTTCTTGGAGTTTCAAAGCACGCAGAACGACCTGGAACGACTCACGAAACTGGTCATTGCATATGACTATATCAAAAGCAAGCAGAGAATGGAACAAAGCGCACACGATCTGGCAGTGAAACAAGAGCGCAGAGCAGAGCTCGAAGTGAGTGCGGAGAAGCTGCAACGTGAAATTGGTGTGCTCGAAGAGGACAAGGAGAAGGTCCGCGCAGCTCGTGACAAGGAACTCCGGAAAGGTGGCAAGTTTGCGAGGCTGGAGGAAGCTGTCAAGGAACATTCCATCAGCCTCGAGCGCCTAGAGACGCAATTGGAACTCAAGAAGTCGTCCATGGCTGAGGAGCTGGAGCGTCTGCAGAAGATGCAAGCGACAGTCAAGGACCTGGAGAAGCAATTGAAGCAGAAGACTGAAACACACCAAAAATTGCAACAGCAGTACGAAGCTGCCGACAAAGAACTCGTGGACCAGAAGGCGGAAGTGGACAAGAAGGAAGAGCTGCTGCAGACGCTTCAGACTGGCATATCTTCAAACGCGGGCTCGGATGGCGGATATGCTGGCCAGCTCTCTGCAGCAAGAGACGAGGCCTCTAAAGCAGGGACAGAAGTTGAGCAGTCCAAGCTGAAAATCAAACACCTCGAAGCACGTATCAAGGAGGATGAACCGCGTGCAAAAAAGGCCGAAAAAGAGAACGCTGGTCTGCTGAAGGATCTGGAATCTCTTCGATCTCAAGCGGCGAAATTGCAAGCGCAAATGGAGAAACTTGGCTTTGAACCAGGCAAGGAAGAAGAGCAACAATCGGAAAAGGCACAGCTCGAGAAGCGTATTCGTGTGCTGCAGGGCGAAGCCGAAGCTCTGCGACGGCAAGTAGCAGGTCTTGATTTCTCCTACGTTGATCCGGAACCGAACTTCGATCGTAGACGAGTGAAGGGCCTCGTCGCTCAGCTTTTTAGCCTGCCGGAATCCTCGACAGAAGCAGCGACCGCGCTTGAGATCTGTGCAGGAGGTCGGCTATACAACGTCGTGGTGGATAGCGCGAGGACCTCCTCTGCTTTGATCGAGAACGGCAAACTTCGGCGGAGAGTGACAATCGTACCTCTTGACAAGATTGATGCTTCACGAGCAGATGTGAACCGAGTCAATGCCGCTAAACAGCTATGTCCGGGTAACGTGCATCTTGCCATCAACCTCATCGGATATGCCCATGAGGTTGAAAAGGCCATGGAGTACGTGTTTGGCAACACACTTGTTTGCGCGGACGGGGCTACAGCGAAGAAGGTGACATTCGATCCTTCTGTACGCATGATGAGCGTGACAGTCGAGGGAGACACATACAATCCCAGCGGCACATTGTCTGGTGGATCCTCGGCTTCAGGTAGTGGCGTCCTGCTAAAATTGCAGAAACTCAATGCTATCACACAAGAAATTGAATCGGAAGAATCAAAGCTGGCCAGGCTTGAACAGGACATTGCTCGAGATGCGCAGAAGCTCAAGACTGCGCGGCAATCGAAACAAGAGTTGGACCTCAAAAACCACGAGATCGGGCTTGCAGAGACGCAAATTGCTAGCAACTCATCCAGCAGCATCATCAACTCCGTTCAAGAGATGAAGGAGACCATCGCTGCCCTTAAGGAGAACATTAAGACCGCAACCTCGCGTCAGTCAGAGGCCAATGCTGAGGTTAAGCGCATTGAGAAGGACATGAAGGACTTTTCGTCGAACAAAGGCGCAAAACTTGAACAGCTGCAGACTGAACTTGACAAGCTCAAGAAAGCTTTGACAAAGACTCAAGGATCCATCAAGCCACTCCAACAGGAAGTCCGAGATGCCAGTGTGGATGCTGAGCAGACTGGCAGCGACCTCTCGACTGCGCAAGAAGAGCTTCACGATGCCCAAACCACACTCAAGGGTCAACAAGAAGAATTAGCAGCACACGAAGCTGAACAACGCCAATTGCGAGACAAGCATGCCGAGGCTGAAGCTGCTTTGAACGACGAGAGAAAGAAGTTGAGCTCGTTCGATGACGAGATCGCTGATCTCGACCGTGCTACTAAGCGGAAGAACCAGCAAATCTCGGACGAGAAGATCGAAGCTCAGAAGCTGGGTCACGCCATTGACAATTTTGCCAAAGCGCAACAAGGGGCTCAGCAGGCCGTGACAAATCTGGAGAAGGAGTATGATTGGATACTGGAAGAGCAATCGTCCTTTGGTCGAGCTAATACGCCGTACGATTTCCACCATCAAAATATGGCCGAATGTAGGTCGAATCTGAAAAACGTCTCAGAGCGCTTCACCGGCATGAAGAAGAAGATCAATCCCGCGGTCATGGCGACCATCGATAGTGTCGAAAAGAAGGAGCGTGATCTCAAGAACATGATGCGAACGGTGATTCGTGACAAGAAGAAGATTGAAGAGACGATCGTCACGCTGGACGAGTATAAAAAGGAAGCTTTGCAGAAGACGTGGTCCAAGGTGAACGAGGATTTCGGACTGATCTTCAATGACCTCCTGCCTGGCAATACAGCCAAGCTCGACCCGCCCGAAGGCAAGCACATCAGCGATGGACTCGAGGTCAAGGTCTGTCTGGGCAAAGTCTGGAAGCAGTCGCTGACGGAGTTGTCTGGAGGCCAAAGATCGCTCATCGCCCTTTCGCTCATCTTATCGCTGCTGCAATACTCGCCTGCGCCTATGTACATTCTCGACGAAGTCGATGCTGCGCTGGATCTTTCGCACACGCAGAACATCGGACGGCTGATTCGGACGCGATTCCGAGGAAGTCAGTTCATTGTTGTCTCACTAAAGGACGGTATGTTTGGAAATGCGAACAGGATTTTCAGGACGAGGTTCATGGATGGCACGTCGGTTGTGCAAGCATTGACGCCTGCGGATATGAAGTGATGGACGGAATTGGAATTGGGTCTACCACTGGCTGGCGTTGTTGTTCGCGAACAGATGTTCATATTTCGTATCTTGTCAACGTTTGCAAACCGCCTCGGATGCTACAGAAGGAATGAGTTCCTCCCTTGTGCAGAGCTAGACTGATCAATCTCGTGCCATCCGTCGGCTTTGATCACTGTCGAGTGTATTTTTTTCCAAAGCGAAAAATCCCGCTGACCACCGCGAAGTCAATCGGTTATGACATTTCGCATACGGCCGACGGAAATCGGCGCAGACGTGTAGGAGTGAAACTAGACGCAAAGTTCCGTCTCTTCTAGTGACAGAGGCCACAAGCAGTAGCGTAAGGTTTCAAGGTAGGCAGGATCTATGATCGTTGGCCTTGGTAAACATTCCTGAGCTTCACCAGATCTCTGGCAGGGGCTACTGACTACGCCATCCGGGTTGTGACCTGACTGGGATCTTGCAATTCTCGGGGAGCATTTTTCGTCGGCTTGTCGAGGTAATCTATAGCACAAATATTTAGACAGAGCGCGAGGATAGCAGGTGATACCACTCTAGTATCTCGTATGAGCTGCCACTACTCTACTCGACTGGACTATGACTAGAACTCTATGAGCACTTAGTGTGATAAGGTCAAAGGAAATGTAAACTCCGTCCTCCGCTCTACGCAACCGTTCAGCTCTAAGGTGCTGCAAGTGATGGAGCAATTGTCTCTGTGGGATCCTCAATCATGGACAATATCACGTCCGTCAATGCTAGGGCGATGGTTCTCGCAGAATCTTGTGACACAAGCGCATCGTGATAGGCGATGTAAGCCCGAATAAGATCCGTGTCCCATTCGACGACGACGGTGATCGGCATCTGTCAAGATGTTAAAAGGGGAGACTTTGAGGCACCAAATTTGGAGGCTCGACTTACGCCTGCGGTCATCTCTGCCTTCAAGGTGTTGATCTGGAGATCGTCATCCATCAAGCGTTCTTCACCCAGGCCTCGAACGGTGAGAACGGTGTTGAACATGGGTCCCACGATTCCGAGAGAGGCTGCAACATCAAGAAGGTTGCACGCGCTACGCTCGAGGGCGTGACTTGTGCTGTGCTGCAATTGTCGCAAAAGATCCTGATGTGACGTGGTAGACAAGAAATCGACCTTGCACGGCACGATAGACATTGTCGGGCCTGGAACTCGCTCCGCTCCTGGAAATGCATCCCTTGCGGAGTAGACGGTGCCGAATAATACAGTGTCCTCTCGTAACAGCGCTCGTAACACGGTAGCCCACGCAGCGTGGAACACGTTCGACATGGAGACTCGCTGCGTCTTGCAGAAATCCCGGAGTCTGCTAGCATCGATAGATGGAATGTTCAGGTAGCTCGTGGTCTTGCGGACCGGCTCTCCAGGCTCCACTGCATCCACCAGGAAGATTGAAGGCTTGATGCCGCGTAATTGTCTCCGCCAGTACTTGTTCGCGGACGCATGCTGGCCGCGCTGCCAGGCTACATAATGGGCGAAAGTCGGCTCATCCCGGGCACTCAGCGATCCACGGACATAGGCTTCGCTGACCGCTTGATCAATGATCTTGGTAGATACAGCATCGTAAAGCGCGTGGTCCATCTCCAGGAAAATATGGAGGGCCGCATCAGGTGCTTGCACGATCGTGAAGCTGTGTCGCGGCTCGCTGCAATTGAAATGGGTTGTTTCAAGCTTGAAATGATCAGCATCAAATGCAGATTCCACCCGCAACACTTTGATCCGGGGTTGTGTGGCTTTCAGAACGACCTGCTGGAAGCGACTCTCTGTGTCCAGACCGCTGCATATGACGGTGCGAAGGACGGGGTATCGCTGGCAGACAATTCGCCAGGCTTCAGCAAGCCTCTGCACGTCTACGACCTCGTGATCCTTGTGCAATACTCTCCTCAGAAACTGTGTCACAAACGCTTTTTCACCACCTTGCACTTGGCTGAGTGCAATTCCTTCCTGCATCGCCGTACAAGGATAAATCGCCTCGACCTCGGATGGCTCTAGATCCAGATTTTGTTTCAAATGCTGTGCCTTTGCTGGCGATAGTTGCAAAGACGAGGATACTCTCGCGTCGAATGTGATCGATGCCGAGCCATTACACTGCGCAGCTATCTCTGCCAAGTTCTCCGTAAGCAGCGTGGCCAGTCTGATGTGCATGCCGAGCTTTCTGCAGCGGGCTGCGGCTTGCATCCCGGTGATGCTATCCCCTCCCAAACGCGTCCAGTAGCTCTCTTTCCCAATCTGCGCCGAAGGAAGCTTGAGTATGACAGACCAGATATCTTGAAGCGCTCTCTCGGTTGACGTTGAAGGGGGCGTTATATCTTGCTTTATCGTGACATGTAAAGCAGTCTGTAAAGCATTCAAGTCTTGCTCTTTCAGCCAGTCTCGGATTGCCATCCTGTCTGTTTTTCCAGTTGGCGTCCAAGGTAACCGCTCCACGAATATCCAAGAAGATGGGTGCATGTAGCGCGGAAGCCGGCTCCGCACATGCTCACCTATTGCACTCCAGTGCTCGTAGATCGCGGTTCCACACAGGGATCCTAGAACAGTCGTACGAGGCAGCTGGTCGTCGACCAGAGTGAGAACTGCAATAAGGTCCTTCCCTTCCAGAGTTACGAAAGCTTCCCGCACGCCAGGATGTCCTGTGAGCGCATGCTCAACATCTCCCAGTTCGAAACGTTGCCCATTACGCTTGACTTGGCTGTCTTTCCGTCCAACAAAGGCAACGGTACCGTCCTCTCCAACAAATCTCGCCAGGTCGCCAGTCTTGTACATGCGCACTCCTTCGCGCCGAGGTGCCCAGAGTGGTGCATCGATGAATGCTTCAGCGGTTCTTACCTCATCTTTCAGATAGTGACGGGCAACTCCGGGACCTTCGACAACCATTTCGCCCACTGCGCCGATGGGTAATAGCTTGTTGTGATTCCTATGATCCACTATCCAGATCGCGCACCCAATCGGCTTACCAATGGCGGTTGGATGCGCTGAGTGAGGAGTCAGTTCCGTAATAGTAGAGCAAATCGATGCTTCGGTTGGACCCCACGCATTGAAAAAATGAGCATTCGCCCTGCTGCCCCATGTTTTGAAGGCGCGAGGATCAACGGCTTCTCCAGCAGAGCAAAGTAACTTCACGCAAGGAATCGACTCTGTAGAGATCGTTCGAAGGACCGGAGGTGTCAATGTTGCAGTGTCGATGTTCTCCCGCTGGATATACTCCGCCAGGGCTGCCTCACGCTCTGCTTCAGATGGCATACAAATTGTCCCGCCGAGTAGTAAAGGTAACCACAATTCTTCAATGCTGGCGTCCCACACAAATGAAGCCATTTGCAACACTCGACGCGGTTCCAGACCTGTTTCCATGAGGCGCTTCGCTTTTGCCAATATTGTAGACAAAAGATTTCGATGTTCCAATACAGCACCTTTTGGTGTACCAGTACTGCCGCTGGTGAAGACGATGTACGCTGCATCTGATGATGAAGGCTGGTGTGCGATTCGACCTTGATCTGGCAAGCATGACAAGGAGGGTTCACTTACAATCACCACTTCTGAGAGCAAATCGTTGCTTTCTTCGAGCAGCCGAGGGGATGTAAGCACAATGCGCGCTCCGGCGGCGTCGATGATTGTCTTTTTACGCATTGCCGGATGCTCGGGTGCTAGAGCGACACATGTGGCTCCAGATTTCAAGATCGCCAGGACCGCGACCATGGCCCATTTCGACTTCTCGAAGTGGAACGCAACAGCGCTACCAGCGGAAGCGCCTCTCGCGCGGAGCTCATGGGCAAGCCGTTCGGAGAGGGAATCCAGCTCCGAGTAGGTCAATGATCCATCCGCGGCTTCTATTGCATTTGTTGATGCGAGCGAGTGTCGATGTCTGTGAGCCATCGACCCTGGCAAAGTGCCTTCCACGTGTTTTGGGACGATTTTGTTCCACTCGAAGAGTTGTTGACGATCTTTTGCAGTGATTCGAGGTATGCTTGCCAGCTTGAGCTGTGGTGGTGCTCTCAGAAGTCGCTGTAGTATATGCTGCAGATGGGATACGAGGCGTCGCACTTGGGCGTCTGATAGGACGCACGGATCATATCGAGCCTCCACTTCGAAACCCGTAGCCCCGATGGTGAACTCCAACGCGAGTGGATATGGCTGAGGAGCGATACAGACGTAATGCTCACTCACACCAATCTCGCTCAAGGGATTGCGAGACTCGTCGCTACTTCTGATGTTGATGATTGTCTGGAAGCTTGCCGCCGTCCGCGCCGCATGCCCGAGCCTAGAGATTTTGGTGATTCCATAATGCAGGACATTGCTGCCCAACAGACGCCTCTGAGACTCTGCAACGCTCCGGATCATCTCTGCGACAGTGGCTTCTTCCGGTACATCTATCTGGACAGGCACCACGGCTATGGTCGGCCCTGCGGTGGGTGAGCGGTCCAGAGTGGCAACGGTACGACCCGACATCATCTTGCCGAATACAGTGCTGGAGCAACCATTATAATCTTGTGTAGTAAGGGCCCAAGCGGTCTCAATGTAAGCAGGTATGAGGGACACAGGCACGGAACGCCTGTTCGCAGGCATAGCTATAGTGCCGCCCACGACACTGCTAGCCCAGCAGGATGTGTTCTGCTCAACGCGAGGGAAGACGAACGCATGGGCCCGGAATTGCGATTGCCAGAATGCAACGGCCTCATCCTCGTCGATTGCGCTGCAAGACTGGACAAAGTCCTTGAATGGACTCCGCTCCAGGGGGGGCTCGCCGCAATATGCCCGTTTTACGTCGTACTGGAATAATCGCCAAGCGGTATCACTGTCAAGAAGACTTGCGCTTAGCAAAGCTTTGGCACCAGGTGTTGTGTTGGTGGACTTACTCGTAGACAGCATGATGCATAGCGCACACTAGCTTGCGATCGATAATTGCTGCATTGAACAGAGGCGTGCCCAATCCAAAGAGCGCCGCCTCTTTCTTGTACTCGTCCATGCCCTGGGGCGGCTTCATGACACGAACTGGAGACTTCATCACGACTTGTACAAGACCCGAGCAGCATTCAACGATGCGCGAGCGGTACGCTGAGTGAATGGTCGTAGCGGCCTCAATGGCCGTGCGAAGACGATCCTCGTCGACAGCTGGCGCCAGCGCCCCAATGACCAGAGTGTGATACGCGCCCGGGCGTTTGACCGATTCCACGAACATTCCCAGTTGTGCTGGCGTGCAGCTGAAAACATCTTCAATGTCTTCGACGGGCGTTTTGCAAGCTTGCGAGACTTCGAGAAGGATTGCTGAACTCATTGCGGCGAGGGGCGAGCTGCCCGTCTGGATCGCGTCGTGGAGGCGAGCAAGGCGCACCGCACCAGCACTGGCTGCAGCCTCATCTTCAACTGCGTGGCATCTGCGGCATACATCGGTATACGTCCGGTCCTTGCCGCGGAAGTCGCGGCGGATATAAACAGAAACCAGGCGTGGTGCTGGCAATGGTCTCGCAGGGTCTCATGGGCGTACGGGGAGCGCGTCGCCAGGGCTGCACTCTGTACCGGCTGCGCTCGGATCGGAGGGAGGCGCAAATCCCGATCCATGGGCCGGATGTCAAGAGTGGAAGACTTGATAACCCAGGAAGAAGAAGCTCAGTGGGCCTATTTGTACCTGGCCCGCTATTCTCGGTAGCGTGCAGCGGCCCGCTGGCGTCCGCCCAAGCTTAAGTTAGGGCTTACTTCGCGGCAAGACACGTCTTGACCCTTGGACATCGGTCTTCACCTTTTGACTTGAACGTATTCTGGCAGTCAACAGGGACCTTGTTTCAGCGTACGATGATGGCCATTGACTTTCCGCGCATTCCACGCCAGACTCGCTCGCACGTCGCGCAGTCCTTGATAGCCCTGGCAGCCGCAACTGGCCTGCTGGCCGAACTGTCGGGCATTGGCGGATGATAGCTGTCCCATATCCTCGATCAAGGGTTGCACAGGGTCGATATATACGTGATGGGCACCAGTGGCTATAAATGCCCTCACTCACCCGTTGAGCTGCTCCTCATGTTTCAATATGGCCAAGAACCGCGACATGTGTGAGCCTATTGCCGTTGTCGGATACTCATATCGTGCACCCGGAGTCGGCCGCAAGGACTTACTCGAGTTCCTCGCAGAAGCCCGATCAGCGTGGTCGCAGACACCTGCTTCTCGCTTCAATCATGAAGCTTACTATCACCCCGATCAGAAGAAAGCTGGCTTCATCTCCTCCAGAGGCGCTCACTTCTTGCCCGGGGACATCTACGAGTTCGATGCGGCCTTCTTCAATCTGATGAGTGATGAGGCCCGACAGATGGATCCCCAACACCGGTTGATACTGGAGTGCGCCTTTGAGGCTATCGAAAACGCGGGCATCGATCTTGCCAAGATCGCCGGCACTCGGACCGGCGTCTTCGCCAGCATTGATCCGAGCGACTACAACTTCCTTCTGCTTGAAGACGCTCGCAATGCACAGAATAAGTACACCGCGTTGGGCACCAATTCTGCCCTTTTCGCCAATCGGACGTCCCATTTCTTCCAATTCACGGGACCCAGTATTGCGGCATGTACGGCCAGGTCAGACCTCTTCCGCTTTGGTGCTGACGTTTGTGTCTCCAGGTGGATGCTGCCTGCGCTGGCAGCTCGACAGCCCTGCACCTAGCTTGTCAGAGCCTTCGCCTTGGCGAGTGCGATGCCGCACTCGTGAGTGGGTCCAAATTGATCAACAGTCCCGTGACATGGAGCTCTCTGGACACTCTTGGGTATTTTCTGGCATCAAGATAACTCGCCGCATGCCGTTGCTAACGACAAGACTAGAGTCACATCGGCTGAGGGGCGGTGCTTCTCTTACGATAGCAGAGCCTCTGGCTTTGGTCGTGGCGAGGGTGCTGCGAGTGTGATGATTAAGCGACTCTCGGATGCCGTCGCAGACGGAGATGCTATCAGGGGCATCATCCGTCATACCACTTGCGGCCATTCGGGAAGTTCGAAAGGCATTACCACGCCATCCCCAGCCGCGCAAATGGATCTACTACGAAGACTGCACAGCGAAATTGGCCTCGATCCCAATGACACCACTTTTGTGGAAGGACATGGCACTGGAACGTCTGCTGGGTACGTGTGCCTCAATCCGCGTGTCTTAACAGCCATGACCACCTTGACTGACACTTATGCCAGGGACCGTGCCGAAGCTGAAGCGTTCGCAGCCATTCTGGCGAGCAAGCGGACGCATGCTAACCCTCTATACATGGGCTCCTTGAAGTCTAATTTCGGGTGGGCGAAACTCTTTCTACGCGATGGACTCATTGCAAAATCACTAACAGCATTCTAGCCACCTGGAAGGAGCCAGTGGGATATTCTCTTTGATCAAAGGCTTGCTCATGGTGGAGAATGACATACTTCTGCCCAATGCCGACTTCCGAGAAATGACCCCTGGCATCCGGGGCGGAGAGAGGTTGAAAGTACTTCAACAGCCCATCGCTTGGCCTTCGTATGCGACTAAGCGCATTTGCTTGACTAATTATGGATTCGGCGGAAGTAACGCGGCTATCCTCCTCGAGCCTGGACCGCAAGCCTCTCTGCAACCTCCCAACGTCAGCACTGGGGAGCCAGTACCCGATCACCACGCACAGGCGAAATCGCCAGCATATTTGAGCTCTAGCTGTGATGACGCAGAGTCTCCCCAGCAACGTCTCTTCGTGTTTTCTGCAAAATCACTTGGCAGCTTGGAGAGGTATCTCGCTTCATTCTCAGCATACATACAAGAGAGGGATGCTTCTGAAAGGTTTCTGCAAGATCTTGCCTTCACTCTTGGACAGAGGAGGACCCACTTTCCATGCCGAGTGGCCATCGCAGCAGATCGTTCTTCCTTTAAGCAAAAGATCTTGGGCCTTTCGGCTGGAGCTGGGCTCGTCCAGAGCACAGAGCCTTGCGTAGCCTTTGCTTTCACCGGTCAAGGAGCTCAATACGCGCAGATGGCCACCGGCCTGCGTCGGCACAATGCCTTTGTCAAGGCGATCCACAGTGCCGAAAGCTATCTCAAGGAATTCGGCGCTGTTTGGTCTCTTACAGAGGAGATCTACAGATCTGTGGACTCTTCGCGCGTCGACAATGTAGAAATCAGTCAGCCTGCATGCACCGCTATACAATTGGCGATCATTGACCTGCTCCGAGCATGGGGCGTCATCTCTAAATTTGTCGTAGGTCACTCGAGCGGAGAAATAGCGGCTGCTTACGCTGCGGGCATCTTATCTTTTCGAACGGCTCTTGGGATAGCGTACCACAGAGGAATCGCTGCGGCCAAGATTCTGAGAGACGACAGCCTCAAGGGTGCCATGTTGGCGGTTGGAGCGTGTCGCGAAGATGCTGCAGCACTTTTGGCAGAGCATTTGACCAACGGCGAATATGCCACGATTGCGGCAGTGAATAGCCCTGGTGCTGTCACGCTCTCTGGTGACGAAAGTGCGATTTGCATTCTCCACAAAGCTGCTGAAGCCAAAGGATTGTTCGTCCGCAGGGTCAACGTGTCAGTGGCTTACCATTCGCGGCACATGGAAAGCGTGAGCCAGTCCTATCTCAGTGCGATCGAACCGCTGTGCTCAAAGGAATCGAAGAGCAGTGAGCTCTTGCCTGGATCAATCTTCCTATCATCGGTCACGGGCCAAAGAGAATCGAGAGCTCCCATGAATGCCGAGTACTGGGTGCAAAATCTTACGAACCCTGTGCTTTACTCGGACGCAATCCAAGGGCTTTTCACAAACACAACTGACTCCGTCTCGGCTCCCAACATAATCATAGAGATTGGGCCTCATCCGGCACTCAAGAATCCAACAAAACAGATTCTCGCTTCTCTCAGTCGGCAAGACGTTGCAAAGATGGCATACCTTCCGTCTCTGGTCCGAGATACGAGTGCTGATGTGGCTATGCTGGCTCTCGCGGGAAGTCTTTACCAGAAGCGAGTAGAAGTGAAGCTCGAAGAGGTCAACAGATCTTGCTATCCAAGCAGCGCTCGTGTACTCACTGATCTCCCGGCATACGAGTGGAGCAAGATGCGGCTGGAGTGCTTGCCCCGGATAGCAAAGGAGAAGCTTTTCGGGGGGAGGGTCTTCGACGATTTGCTGGGATGGGAGAGTCCCTACGCTGAAGGCCGAGATCGCGTATTTCGGAACCTCTTTTCCCTGGACGACTTGCCTTGGGTCCGGGATCACAACATTGGTGGAGAGGTTCTCTTCCCTTCCACCGCATTCGAGGCACTGATGATTCGCGCATTGAAGACGATCAGGCATGACGGGACGCCCACCGTGCACATCCGGGAGTTCAATATCCTGCGAGCCCTGCCGATTGATGAAGAAGAGCGAATCGATATCACGACGAGAATTCGTCCCATGGATACAGGCCTACAAGATGGCACTTCCGCCACGTGGATGTGCGAGGTCATGACCTTTTCTGACAAGCGTGGATGGATTACGCATTGCCACGGCTATATGGAGCAGGAACCTGAAGGGCTCCCGTACAACGCACCAGTCGCACAGGCAGCCATCGAAGCCCTCACATATCTTAAACGCCACGACATTCCAGCAAAAGACCCAGAGGCAGAGTACGCCGCGATGCGGGAGAGCGGTCTTCGCTACGGCACTGCCTTCAGAATGATGACTGCATTCTGGGAGATTCCACATGATTCCGACATACTCGTGCAAGAGCTCCAGATCCCTGCCTCTGGCCGCATTGACGCAGCGTTCGCAGATGCGTGCCTGCATCTTGCTAATCGGATCGCGAGAGAAGAACCACGGCCGATGTGCATCCCTACTCATGCAAAACGCGTCCGCGTCTCGAGCTCCGATCTTTTGGGACCGGGGAGCAAGGCTACGTGCGTGGTCAGGTTGGACCGCAGAGACGTCCAAACCAGAGAAATGGAGCTTTCGTATGTGGTTTTGGCGCACCATGGACCCTCACGAGTACCCGTTCGGATAGTCGAAGGCCTCACATTCAAATGTATCGCCCGTCCCGACGCTCTGCTGAATGCGCCGGTCGTGGAGCACTGGTCCAAACGCTACATGCCCCTCGCCGACACTAGGCCTCAGGACGTGGATCAGAGTAAAGACCAGCAACCCTTGGAATTAGACGTGCCAATCACCATCTGCGGTGTATTCCATACAGACGCTGAGAGGCAGTTTGGGCAGCTTGTAGCAGGCACCTTGGAATACCAATTTCAGCGTTCCTGCACAATCCAGTCAATCGACGATCTGGACCTTAGCGATGCGGCCGCCTGTGTTTTCATTGACTCTCCGTACCGCAGCATTTTCTCAGACTTGACCTCCATGCGGTTCGACAACCTCCAATCTCTGTTCCTGGACGCATCAGCCGTGCTGTGGATTGTCCCCGACAAAGCAACACCAGAAGCGAGCTTTGCTGGAGGATTTCTGCGTACACTTCGACTCGAAGACCCTCTCAAAGGCTTCTTGTTATTGCAATCGGTCCCAGCCAGTGCAGAAGGTGTGAAGGGCATCGGTGAACTTGCGAAGAGGCTATTGGACAATGACGAAGCTCAGCTCTGTGAGCAAGAATTCTTGTTTGAGGATGACATGATTAAAGTGCCGCGTCTGGAAAAGATGCTCGAGCCAGCTGCACCAAACACCATACGCGCAGAACAGCCTATTGTGCAGAATGATGCTGCTCTCGAAATGTCCGTTGACGCCATTGGAGACCCCGATTCCATCTATTTCCGCCAGACAGACCTTCTGGAGCAAGATTTGGATGTCGATTCGATTATTGTCCAGGTGCAATGCTCGGGGGTCAACTTTCGGGACCTGCTTCTTGTACTAGGGAGTATGCCTTGGCACCCTCCTGGCCTTGAAGGAGCTGGCATCGTACACCGCATCGGTGCCAATGTCAAGGATCTCTCTCCCGGCGATCGCGTGATGTATATCACCATGGAGGGCGGTCATGCAAACTTCGTCCGAGTTCCAGCTTGTCGCGCATATCCCATACCCAGCACCATGACCTTCCCTCAGGCGGCTGCACTGCCGATCGCTTTCACCACTGCCATCATGTGTTTAGAGCGGATCGGCAGATTGAGCAAAGGGGAATCTGTTCTGATACATGCAGCCACGGGTGCGGTGGGACAAGCCTGTATCATGATTGCTCGACACATTGGGGCACGAATATTCGCCACGGCCGGCAGTGTTGAGAAACGAAAGTTCCTGCAGTCAGAGTACGCCATTCCCGGGTCACACATATTCTCAAGCCGCGACACGGCTTTTCGCGATGGTATCTTGAGCGCCACGCATGGGAAAGGGGTCGACGTCGTGGTCAATTCCTTGAGCGGAAATCTCCTGCAAGCGACGTGGGAGCTCATCGCAGAGTTCGGACGATTCGTGGAGATTGGCAAGAAAGACCTGCTCCAAAACAGTAGCTTGGGCATGAGACCTTTCGCTCGCAACGTCCTGTACGCAGGCGTGGATTGTCGTGAGCTATTCCGTAACGATTCCACATTGGTACGCCCGCTCTTTCAGGAGATTTTCGCGCACTTTGAAGCAGGGTCTATCCATCCAATATCGCCAGTCACAGAGCTACCAATAACTAAGATCACTCAAGGGCTCCGAAAGCTTCAAGCTGGGCAGAATATCGGAAAGATTGTCTTAACCATGGGAGACAATGACATGGTAGTTGCTAATTGCAAGCCACTATCGCCGTGTCTATCCGCAGACAAGACTTATGTGATCACTGGGGGCACAGGTGGTATCGGACGTGGTCTCGCAAAGTGGCTGGCTGAGCAAGGCGCAAGATTTATTGTCCTGCTGGGAAGAAGTGGCGATTCGTCGCCCAAGGTTGCTGAGTTGCTTAAGCAATACGAGGGCACCGCAGTCCATCTACGAGCCATCGCTTGCGATGCCGGGGTCCGAGAGCAAGTGGAAAGCGCTTTGCAGCAACTTGAGCGAGAACAATTTCCGCCCGTCCGGGGCGTCATTCACGGCGCTTTTGTTCTAAAGGTGAGGTCGAAGACGCTTCTCGAGTAGTCACTATACGACTGATGACTAACATGAACTTCAGGATGCCATGTTTTTGAACGCCTCGTACGATGACTGGGAAGCCATTACTCGACCTAAGATTCAAGGCGCATGGAATATGCACCACCTCTGCCCGGATCTCGACTTCTTCGTTGTTTTAGCGTCTGCAGCAGGTGCCATTGGGCATTTCGGTCAATCAATCTACGCTGGGACAACAACGTTCTTGGATGCACTATGCGAGTATCGCATTCAACGCGGAATGCCAGCGGTCTCCATTAGTCTGCCAGCTGTAGCAGGTATTGGAGTTGTCGCGGAGCGTAATATGGGTGAGAGTATCGCGGCGAGCTTAGGAGCTCTTCTACCCGAGTGCAAAGTCTACGAGGAAGTCAGTGCTGCCATTGTCGGGCCCCCGTCGGGAATAGTGCAGGACGCCAAGTCCCTCCCACTCGTGCGACCGCCTCGTGACGGACCTGCAATGCCTATGGAGTGGCAGAAGCACAATCTCTTTACTGCGCTGCGGGAGGCCCATGGCATCGACATCTCTGCCTCGGCAACTGAAAGCAGCCTCGACGGACAATGCACCACTGTGGAAACTCTTGTAGAAGGTCTCCGGACGAAAATTTCAAACATGACAATGCTGGACGTCGCCGAAGTCGCACCAGAGCGTGACCTCCAGGATTTTGGCCTGGACTCGCTTGCAAGTGGTGAATTGCGGCTGTGGATAAAGAAGTTTACTGGCGTGGATCTCTCGCTCATCAAGGTCGTCGGGTCAAAGCACGTAGAAGAACTCGCCGAAACCGTCATGAAATTAAGGGCGTAAGGGGTATTTCTAGACAAGGGGTATTTCTAGACAAGGGGTATTTCTAGACAAGGGCAACGCGAAAAGGATTTTGCGTCCTGCGGCAAAGGGGGAAGATTTCTTGACATGTATCGTGAGGTGTGAGTGATGCGGGCAGAAGGATTGGGATGGTCGTATCATGCATGCATGAGGAGTTGAATGACAGGCTACGTCAAATAATAAATGAGGTACATTGGCGCCTGATATGTCCTAGTCATCCATAGACTATAGTTTCAACGAATCATAGGTCGATATGGTCGATGAGCTTACACGCGACTCGTATCAACAGGTCTATTTACTGTTCGATATGTAGGGCCCATCATATGATTTTGCGTGCCTGCGGCTTGAAAGCGACGACTAGCCCAAATGGCCACGGAAAGAAGCATGCTCGCGTGGAGACTCTGCATTGCCACACCGCGGGAAAGTGTGCTCAGGTCATAGCTATATCGGCTTCGTTCGCAGTGAGATTCGATCGTGGCGACTCCGGAAGCGTGGCATGAAGCCAGCTGCCCGGATATATTCACAGTAGCGTCTTGGCTGTGACCAGAGCTCACACTGTGGAGCTATGCCCAGCTCTCCAAGAGCTTCGTGCAATGCCTTCAAATGCCGACGTCAGCTTTCATCTTGCGCAGCTTGCTTGCACGGCCCGAGACTCTTACCTACTGTCTCATTTCGCCGTTCATGTAGACACTAAGCTGATCATTGCTTTGCACAAGTGCTCGTATGAGGCTGCAAGACTCAGTAACCATCCAATTCACAGTCACGCCAGCATTGCACCTAGTGTTCACGAAAAGGAAGCAAGTCTAACAAGATGTCGTCGGCACAAGACAGACCAACCCGTCAAGATCGCGACGCCCTGCTCGCCACTCTCCCACCACCGTACCCAGGCGACCTCCGCTCCCAGATCAAGGCCCAAATCAGCGACCCCTCGTCCAAGCTCCCTCTGCTCGTAATCCTGGACGACGACCCCACCGGCACACAAACATGCCACGACATCCAAGTCCTCATGACCTGGTCCGTCGAAGTCCTCAAAGCGGCCTTCCAATCCGACATTACATCTACCGTAGGAGGCTTCTTCATCCTGACCAATTCCCGCGCGCTTCACCCTCACGAAGCCGAAGCTCTTATCAAAGAAATCACCACGAATCTCCAAGTCGCCAGCCGCGACGTCGGCAAAGAATTTGAAATCGTCTTGAGGTCGGATTCCACGTTACGCGGCCATTTTCCGCTCGAAGCCGACGCCGCGAGCTCTGTTCTCGGCGAAGCGGATCTCTGGGTTTTGGCACCGTTTTTCTTGCAAGGCGGGAGATATACGATTAACGACGTCCATTATGTCGACGAGGAGGGCACGCTTGTTCCTGCCGGGGAGACGCAGTTTGCCAAGGATGCTACCTTTGGGTACCAGGAGTCGAATCTGAGGGATTGGGTGTTGGAGAAGAGTGGTGGGAGGATTAAGAGGGACCAGGTCGTGGGAATCGGGTTGAATGATGTGAGGCAAGGTGGACCGGAGAGGGTCCAGGAGTTATTGGAGGGGTATGAGAGGGGGAGTGTGGTAATCGTGAATGCGGCGGGTGAGAGTGATATGGACGTGGTGGTGCTTGGACTGTTGAAGGCCAGTGCGAAGAGAAAGTTCTTGTTCCGGAGTGGTGCGGCTTTGGTTTCTGCTCGGCTGGGAATCGAGCCAATACCGCCCAAGACGAGCACGCAATTGAGTTTGGACCAAACGGTCGGTGGACTGATTATTGCTGGGTCGTATGTGCCGAAGACGACGACTCAGCTAGAAGCTCTAGTTGACAAGAGCGGGAACATGCTCACGACTGTTACGATGGACGTCGAAAAGCTGCTCGAGTCTGGCGAGTCAGCAGATCAGATTGTGAAGGAAGCTCAGGCGACTGCTGTGCGCGAGATCCAAAGAGGCCAGGATGTTCTCATCATGACTAGCCGCAAATTGGTCACAGGAGCGGACGGCACCGAGAGCCTGAACATTGGTGCCACAGTTGCGAAGGCATTGGTGGCCTTCTTGCAAGGTCTGCAGTCACGCCCGCGATATGTGATAGCCAAGGGCGGCATAACCTCCAGCGATATGGCGACCAAAGGGCTGGAAATGAAGATTGCCACGGTCGTAGGTCAAGCAGCACCAGGAGTCCCGCTATGGGAATGTTTGGAGGAGAGCTCGAAGTGGGCTGGCATTCCCTATGTTGTTTTCCCAGGAAATGTTGGTTCGAATGATACTCTGTATCAGGTAGTGGAACGATGGAGGGCGAATTAGTTGTTCAGTTGCCATCTCCGGCCTGCTCGATAGCTAAGGGCGTCTTGCCCGGCGCATGTGCACCAATAGTCAATGCTTCAGCAGCCACAGCATTTTCATCGTCCTCGCCCCATCCGTACTCATCAGCGTCTTCATCAGAATCCGCGATCTCCTCGTAGAAACGCTTGCGAGCTGGTTTTATAGGACTCGAGCTCTTCTTGGGAGGCCGTGCCATGACAGGCATTGGCGAGCTGCTCGTAAGGTCGACAACAGTATGTTTCGGTCGCAACATCCCATCTTCTGCGATCTCAAACCCTATGACGTTTCTAACATCCGATGTGGGGTCAAGAGGCATAAGGTTCCGACCTTGACACTTTTGCACACCGGCGAACCTGCCAGTGAAGTCGCGAAAGACGACTATTCGTGACCACACACCATTCTCCCATTCTGATCCTCCCAGGCCGGGGCCGATAGCTGCTGGCAAGCCGTCATCAGCTCTCATCTTAGAGCCGCAGCCCGTTGTCACAATTGCAGCCATATTGTGCAGGACGGCGAGCTTGCTGAGTGCAGTGATAAAAGTGCCAAGAATAGCATATCTGCGGCCTGCTTGCCACTTTTGCGGCTCACTCTTGTTGCCGTTACCGAATGGTACACGGGGGTAGTCGAGATTGAGAAGAGCTTCAAGGCCATCTATGACTATCAACGCCGTACCAGCCGGCGGCAACGAAGCTGGGGGACGGAGAACCAATGCCAGTAGATGTGAGAATGTGGAGACCGAAACATAACGAAACGATTCCTGTAGAACTTGCTTTGACGTCTTGCCAGCTGGCAGCTCAACATCGCTCAACAGACACAGTCTTGGGGCACTGAGCAAGGTTGAGCAGTCTTCGTCAATCAGTAATCTGTAACGTCGTCAATAGAAGTCTTGCACTCACCAATCCATGTGACAGTACATCCAGCTTGAATGGCTTCGATTGTTGCCTGAAAAGCGATTGCGGTCTTCCCTGCGCCTGCAGAACCCCATATTTCTGCGATCTTGCCACGCTCGAAGCCAGGGCTTACATTCGGATTGTTGCCGGTCAGAGTGTTGTCAAGATACGCGATACCACTTGAAATGGCGGAGGTAGGTGATGCCACAGCATTCCCGAGGGCGTCAGCAGCAGATTGAGTCGCCAGACGATCTGTTACAAAGTCAGCACTGTCGTGACATCGCATCAGCCGGTGCACTGACGAGCTAATGCCGCGGGCTGGGCTTTTGGAGAGCCATTGCACGAGGATATTGTTACGACTGGGTTCGTGGCAGACATGCTGCCGAGTCATCGGCTGACGACATGTGATCCGCGAAGCCACTAAATGTCAGTGTTGACAATGATAGAAGCGAAGAAGTGACGTCAAATGAGTAAACTTGGGAACGCGTCAAGTCGCGTTTCGAGAGCGCCAAGACCGATGTTTTGCTGCTTTTCGACCGCTCATTCAACTTACAATCCGTGCGTTTCTCACGCATGGCTCTTGGTCACGAGAACAAGTGTGTGTGAATGCGATACGCGAGCATTCTCTTGTGCTCTTGTGTTCATTTACGATTCGATAAGCATAAATCCACATCCTTCGTCATGATACTTATTTATTCTCAAATTTGAGCCCACTCTCAGCTCTGACAGCGCCATATATACCCGCAATATCGCCTTTGTCACCCGCATGATCTACAACCTGCTTGAGATGCGCATCAGCCACTTCCAAAGCATTCATCTTGGCACCACAACTCTGCGCCAAGCTGCGTGCATGTCCCGCATCTTTTCTCGCCAGATGCGCTTGGAAGAGGGGCTCTTCACGCTCAAAGTAATCGCCACTCTTCATGCGCGTAGAGTATGCCGTGTATGGCCCCGGGAACATGACCTCGATGAAGGCGTGTAAGTTGTCGACTCCCAATCCCGACTTTTCTGCCACGACGTGACCTTCTGACAGCGTCTCGACCATCGACAAGATAAAGGTATTGCCAATGATCTTGAGCTTTGTCGCCGTGCCGTGAGGCTGGTCAGAAAAGTCAATTTCTGCTCGTCCCATCACACCTTTGCAGTAAGGACGGACTCGGTCGACGTGTGCTTTGGGTCCTGCGAGGACGCAAACTAGCTGTCCATTGTCTGCCATTGCGGGGGCTCCAAAGACGGGACATGCCACAAAGTCTGCACCGGCATCATTGATCGTCTTGGCAAGCTTGTTGGTGGTATCTGGATGGATGGTACTGCAATCAACGAACAGCTTGCCTTTGGCTTCGGAAGTCTTGAGGGCCTCGTGGAAGTTCTCCTCGACAGCTGCATCATTGGAAAGGCAGGCGAGGATGATGTCTGCGCCTTTGACGGCTTCGGAAATTGATGTGATGACCTTGGCTTTGCCTTCTGGAAGTTGTGAGACCAGCTTCTCGGTTCTAGCGGTCGTGCGATTGTAGACCAGAATCGGCGCTGTGTATTCGCCCTTCTCTACCAGGTTCTTGACCATACCTCTACCCATATTTCCGAGACCGAGCCATGCTAATCGAGGTGGTGCCATTTTGATTTTGTTAGCGAGCAGTGTTCTCTTTGCGCTTGATCATACAAGTAGGTCGATCGGCGCGCAGGTTGAGACTGAGATGGAGCTCAAGGGAAAAGCTGCAATATGAGAAGACTTTATCTCAGTCGCGACTCGATGACGTGTAAGCTCCGGCTCATGTACAGCAGTGTAGCAGCGGCACTGTGCCTAGCGCCAGCGTGAGACGCCGCGCATTCTGTCATCTCGTACGAGAAACATATGCCGCAGCCCCCGCGCCATATGGTACCGGATCATGGCGTCGGAAGCTGCACTTCATAGAGCGGGATTGCAAGCCGGCCACCGCCTCATCACAGGAGCTGGGAACGAGCGGGTACAGTGGAAGGCTGCTCGTGCCAGGGGCAGCATGGAAGCCAGCGCACACAGCCGGGGCAACGTACACCATGCTCCGACGTAGCCACGACATCTTCCTACTTAAGGCGCTTTTCTCGTGTACAAGCCCCTTCAGAAAGTGAGTGGCACGCAAGTCAAGCATTGCTGCAGCCAAGAGTCCGCAGGAGTCTGTTCCTGCACAGAGCCTGCCGGGTGGTCGGCTATTTGCGGCCAAAAAGACGCAACCCTGAAGGTTTTCGTTGCAAAGAATTGCCCCAAGGACCTGCAAGGCGTGACCACTGGAAACGTGGGAGCAGGACTTGCGATAGGAATAAGTTAAGTTTCTCGCGTCTTATCCTTCCTCTGCTCCCCACCTCATCTCCCTCTTCTCGCCTTTTCCTTGATCAACATCACCTGAATAGAGCATACAACATGTCGCATCTCAACTCCAAGACCCCGCGCAACCCGCCCGCGGTGATGGACACGATCCTCGAGAACATTGGACACACCCCACTTGTGCGCCTCAACAAGGTGCCTCAGTCGGTTGGCATCAAGTGTGCCGTCTACGCAAAATGCGAATTTTTCAATGCAGGCGGAAGCGTCAAGGACCGTATCGCCTTGCGCATGGTGGAAGCAGCAGAGAAAGATGGCCGACTCAAACCAGGACACAGCGTATTGATTGAGCCCACGAGTGGCAACACCGGCATTGGACTCGCGTTGGTGGGAGCGGTCAAGGGCTACAGGACAATTATCACGCTGCCCGAGAAGATGAGCAGCGAGAAGGTCAGTGTGCTCAAGGCACTGGGCGCAGAGATTATCAGGACACCGACTAGTGCTGCTTGGGACAGCCCGGAGAGCCACATCGGAGTAGCGAGGAAGCTGGAAAAGGAGATCCCAGGTGGCATCATCCTGGATCAATACAGCAACCCAAACAACCCTCTGGCACATGAGTTCGGCACGGCTGCGGAGATTGTTGAGCAGACGAATGCACTCTCGTCCAGCTTGAAGGCTGTCGTAGCTGGTGCAGGCACTGGAGGAACCATTACTGGTATCTCGCGAGGTATTCGCAAAGCGCACGGGGATGCAGTCAAGATTGTGGCAGCCGATCCGAAGGGCTCGATTCTAGCGCTCCCAGCAGTGTTGAACGACGAGGGCAAAGATAAGCCATACAAGGTGGAGGGCATTGGCTACGACTTCATTCCAGAAGTGCTCGGACAGAAGGAGGTGGATGTGTGGTACAAGACAGATGATCGCGACTCATTCTACTGGGCACGCAGACTGATTCGTGAGGAGGGCCTCCTTGTTGGTGGTAGCTCCGGATCCGCCATGGCAGCATGCATGAAGGCGATCAAAGATATGAACCTCGGCTCAAACGACTCGGTCGTCGTGATTCTGCCTGACAGCATTCGCAGCTACCTTAGTAAATTCGTGGACGACGACTGGCTTGCAGCCAACGATCTGCTCCCACCTTCCGAACCGCTGACCGCCCCTCCTACCCCGCCAAGCCCAGCCCGGGAGCCAGTAACAGAGAATGATGGCAAGCCAGAGTCATTGCCGGCACTCACGACAACCGAGACCAAGGACGAGCACAAGAACGCAAAGATCCGAGACCTCCGCCTCAAGCCCATCCAAACCATTGCCGTCAACCAAACCGTGGACGATGCTGTCGAGCTCATGCGCGACAAGGGCTACGACCAGATTCCAGTGACCGCCGCCTCTGGCAAGCGTCTGGTCGGCATGGTCACGCTCGGCAACTGCTTGTCCTACCTCTCATCTAGCCGCGTGACAATCGCAAGCCCCATCTCCGATGTGATGTTCAACTTCAGCCAGTCTGACGAGATCAAGCCGATCGAGAAGCACCCAGACAGCGCCGAGGGCGAGGAGAGCAAGCGGGACTTTGTGGAAATCACGATGAACACCCCATTGACATATCTCGAGCGCTTTTTCGTCTGGAATGCCGCGGCTATTGTGACCGAGCGTGACAGTGACAATACGCTGAAGGCTGTTGCCGTTGCGACCAAGGTTGATCTTCTGCTTTGGCTTGTGCGACGGGGCAGACAGCAAAAGTCGGCTGCTTAGGCAAGGAATGGGTGCGATTTGGCTGCTTGATGTTCGAGCGATGGCGCTGGTGGGTACGTCCATTGTTGAAACAGCAAGGACATGATGGGATCATTGTATATAGCTTCAACTCGGCAGGTGATGTATAGATGGCGATGCATTCATCTGCATCCGCTTGCTCCTGATTCTTTTCGCTGTGCACAAAGTCTGGTGTGGCCAACAAGGAATGGCATATCACATTATGTATTGCACCGAACCGCTCGTCCCTCCCTATCTACGCCTTCTTCGCGTCCCGCTCTGCCTTCTTCAATGCTCTTCTGCGAATGTCCACATGCATCTTCTTATTGATCCCCAATACCAGCCCATTCATCGTCCCCGCAAACGTTGCGATCCCCCAATGCATGATTCCATGCGACCAGTATGGCGTACTCGTCGCCGCAATCCCTTGCGCACCTCCCGACCTCCCAATCTTCCCCAACGCCGCACGAACAAACTGCTTAGGGTTGGGGATGAGAGCGGACGTCCGTCGAATTTTGCTCATGGCCGAAGTGACGAGGTAGGATTGCACGAGTTGGACTTGGACGTTGGACGAGGCGAGTTCGGCGCTCAGTGCTGTCGACCATTGTTGCAAAAAGGCTTTGCTGCCGCTGTAGGTCGCGAGGAGGGGCGAGGGCATAATGCCGCCGAAGGACGCCATAGTGAGGATGAGTCCGCGCTTGCGCTGGACCATGCCAGGGGCGACGATCTGCGTGACGCGGAGGGTGCCGAAGCAGTTGATGGTGATGATGTCTTTCATTTCCTTCTCTTGCGTCTCGATGAATGGGACAGGGATGCTGTGGCTCTGGCCGACGTTGTTGATTAGGATGGAGACGTCGAGTTCGGAGATGAGGGTTTTGAGGTTGTCGAAATCGGAGTCCTTGTTGGCGGCGAAATCCATGGCGTATAGCTTGGTTTGGACATTGTGTCTTTGCTGAATCTCAGTCGCAAGGGTCTCGAGTTTGGACTGGGTGCGGGAGACGAGGAGGATGTTGAAGCCTTTGGCTGCGAGCTGGAGGGCGTATTCTTTCCCGATGCCATCGGAGGCTCCGGTCACGACGGCCCAGGTGCCTTTCTTGCCGAACTTGGAGAGCTATTCGTGTGTTAGTCTGTATCTCCGACTGGATGTGATGCGTCGTACCGAGGTGCCTGGGATCAGGATAAGAGACGCAATCAGTCGCCAGAAGGAGAAGATCTTCAGAGACAGCCAGATCAGGCCAATGGCTGCAAATACTTGGGTCGTGGGGGCTGCATAGATGTCAATTGGCACAGCGGATGCCATTTCCCCGGTGTCGCTTGCTGTATGCGTGAGTGTTGGAATGACGACGGCTCGTCAATGAGGTTGAGACGACAGGCAGTGTTGGTGGGATGATGGGGCTGGAATAATTCCAAGACATTGCGGAGAAGCGAGCACGCGCTCAAACTTTACAGCGTCTCTCACCCACGCTCATCTTCGCCGGGCTCAATACCACTCCACAGATATTGAAATCCCGAGTGTTCCTCGAAACAGCGTCTACTGTGGCTAGGATGTCTTTTCTCACCGCCTACCTACCTCAACATGAAGGCTACCTGCCCAAGTGGCTTCTCTTCGTACGTCAGGTTGACCCGCCTAATGCTTCCCTGCGTGCTGACTCGGCAACGAAAGATCGCAGTCGTGTCCTTTGGAAACACGATTCAATGCTACCGTACACTTGCGGGATCGAAAGAAGTGTATGCCGGCAAGCCCTATAAGACCGACAAGAATGCAAGTCCCGTGAACGAGCTCAGCGCCAGGACGTTCGGAACTTGGACGGCGCTCTCCAGCATCGTCCGTCTCTATGCCGCCTATTACATCAGCAACCCACAAGTCTATGAACTATGCCTCTGCACCTATGGCTTAGCATTCGCACACTTCCTCAGCGAGTGGCTGGTGTTCGGCTCGGCAAAGTGGGGAAGAGGGCTTGCGAGCCCGGTGTTTGTGAGTACGATTACAACAATCTGGATGTTGACGCAGTGGGGAAATTATGTAAATTGAATGGCTTGATGTTTGCTATCAGTGTCTTGCGCTGGATCCAACTGGTTGCGCTCGAGGCTGCCGACTTGCATACCAAAGCCATGATATTCAGGAAGCCAATGCACCGTCGACTATCAATCTCTTTCAGTACCTGCATGCGACTGCTTTGAAGGCCTCTAACGAAGAAACAGACCACTGCAGCGCCTTCAATCTACCCTACGCACCGAGTGACAGCCTTGGCTCCTGCACCGACGTCTGGAGGCAAGCAGCTCATGTGGCGCATTTCGGAAGCTTCAACAACTCTGTGGTCTGATGGGCCGCTGGTCAGAAGTGTGCCGTCGCTGCCGCGTGAAGCTTTAGTCGTCTACTGTGGCTTCATCTATGGCTCACTGAAGATACGTACGCACTCGGCTGGGCCCGATGGTCATTGCTTGCATCGAACGAGATCAAGCAGTCGCGCAGGATTTCAACGACGATACTACCACCATCTTGGCTCTCATTACATACAGGACGCCATCATCATATAATTTCGAGCGCTATTCGGCCTCGCGAACGCTGTCCAGGATCGCTCTCCTGGTGTGATGCACCATGCGCTGCTCAGCCAAAGGGAACATGAATTAGTAATCATTCCAGACACACCGCAGGCATTCACAGGCTCGACCGTGCTTGCCGACAATGCTCAGAATGCCGTAGCCCCAATCGGACACATGGAGGAGCTCTCCAACCTGCAAGCCTCAAAATGGCCTGATATGGGAGGGAATTCTAATCTGGAATTGACAGTCTGCAGTGCGTTTTCCTATTCGCCATACGAAGATGCAAATGCGTCCAACGTTTGACGCAGCTCCACGATTGTGCATTAGCGTCACGAGCTGTCCTGCTTCGACTTCTCGAGAATGACATTTCGCAGTGAAGCCGGTATCGAATTGGTATTTCATCTTCCTTAGCATTTTCCTAGACAATTGGTTCCTCATAAGATCATACGTTACGCGGTGACGATAACGCACGATTCATGTTTGCGGAAGTGTTCCATCATTCTTCCACGATGTAGTCAGCCATATGGGCGCCTTGGCATCCTGCCGGTTATTGATAACTAATAGCCGAGGGATTCTGAGCTCGATAACTTTGCCCAATTGAATGCCCGGCGACATTTAAAACAGAAGGCTCCGGTACTACCGCAAAGAAACAGAACATGTATCTCTTCAGCATACAGGTTTAACCAGCAAGGGTCAACTCTGTCCACAACGACCATCATGGCCTCTCAAATCCTCGGTACCTCACCTCTCATCAAGCCGCTCGTCACGCTCGCAGGCTGGACCTTCGTGATGGAGGCTTGGATGTACGCGACACGCATTCCCGCCATTTCCAAGTACAAAGTCAGCATGGATCCGGACAAGGGCAAAGAGGAGATGAATACCAGGATCCCAATCGCGATCCGTCAAATTGCGGTATGGCTGCCCTCATTTGCCTGCTTTAGCTCTCACCTACCCTTGCTATGTACTTGGCGCGTGCCTGGCCGCAGAAGCTGCCTTGGACGCTGATTTGGTGCTGTAGGACAACTACAACCACTTGCATGAGCAGCCGACTGTCTTTTACGCCATCGGCATCCTGCTCATTCTTGCTGGTGACAACCACCCCAATACGGTCCGTGCTGCGTGGACGTATGTGGGTGTGAGAATCGTGCACTCGCTGTTCCAGTCGCTGGTGAACAAAGTCATTGTGAGTGCACATGTGCGGACCTGCGGTCGGCAATGATCTAATCTTGTTTCCAGGTCCGCTTCCAGCTCTTCCTCAGCAGCTCCATTGTCTTGGCTGGTCTTACTGGTCGCCTGGCTCAGTTGGTCTGGTAGACCTTGGCATGCACGCATCTCAGATGACGGCATAATTCAATACAAAGGACATGTAATCAACAGAAGGAAATGCTTTCAGTGGCAGTGGGGAGGTGAAATGTGCTTCATCTTGGCAGCTTCTGCAGTAAAACCAGCCATAGCGAAGCTCGATCGGGAAATAGGTGGCAAATGTACCTCAGATTACTCGGCCATACATTCTGCTCGTACTCTCGATGTCGTGCATAGGTAGTCTACCGGATCACAGTGATAGTGGGATGTCACTCGAACAGGTGCTTTGCACAGGTTTGTCGTTGCAAGCTGAAAGTTCGAGATTGGTGACGATGCAGCGATGAGGGCTTCCAGGATTCATGTGAGTGATTGATTAGATCCAATGCTCGACGTTCTTCTGTACGTGGATCAACACACGTGTGCAATGAGATCCCCAGGATTTGGGAAGTAGTGCTGCGGCTTCCGGCGTGGTTCTTGCCTGTGTAACTTCGAACGCAAGTATGTTTGAAGCTGCATGGAATCTATGATGCCCAGAAGAGGCACGATACAGAGACTGCCGGACACTTCACGCCGGGGTCAATCAATGGGACTTGTTCGATCTTGGAGTGTTGAAAAGTGTCAGAGGAGAATTATTATTATTTATTGCTACTGCTGGCCAGCCCTTGGGTGATTTTGATGCCGAGTTTGTCTCGGATGAGCCTGTCGCAATGTGCCAGAGCCTCAAGCGCGTATCCATGATATTCAGATTGCTCGCAGCACTGATACTGATTGGGACAGAAACGGTTCCGCTCTGTCTCAGCTCCGTGTTGGAGCAATCGCAGATACCTGATCGTTCCGAAGATAAAGCATTTCAGATAGTTGCGGTACATTGCCTCGGATGACCAATCCGCTCTTGCCTCCCCCTACAGATTTCATAGCTGTGAAAGACCAAAGTATCACAATCCTAGCTTGCGACACAGGAATTTTGAGCTAGAAGGTGCCCCTGTTCAGACGAAGGACAATATGTCTTGAACCATTCTGTATCGGTGGCACCCGTTCTGTATCCGTATGCCAGAGTTGCGTTCGGCTCAGTGGTCACACTGGTTACTGCTAAAGTACGGGTCATTATGCTGCTCAGAAACGTGGTGATTTCCCGTGCCGATGGCTGCCAGACTTACCTTGCTTCCCGATTAACAGTATTGACCCTGCTTGAACGTCTGCAGGAGGCCTGCCACCCAGTACGCCGAATCCTTGGACCAGAGGTCAAAGTAGTTGGTGTGAGCCTCGACGGTGTCTTTACCAAATCCAGTAGCGCAGACAAGGTCGTCTGCCTGGCAGTAAGAGCGCAGTCTGGGCGCGTAGGAGTTCAAGATCTGAGCCTGGTCGTTTGATCGTGGACCACCTTCGCCTTGACCACCATCACCGTCGAGTCTGTTGTATGGCTGGTAAGGTTGGTGCTTTGGGTCGCCGAACATCAAGGCAGCCGCAATGTTGCAGCTTGCACCTGAAGATGCGCTGAGACCGTAGAAGAGACCGCAGCTTCCGCCGGCCAGGATGTCGCCGATCACGTTTGCGCCCTCGCTGTATCCGCTCAGGACGAGCTTGCTTTCCGGGCACTTGGAGTTGTACGCTTGGATCTGCTGAACACCGCTCGAGGCTCCAGAGAAGACGGAGGGGCAGTAGTTGGTCGATGCAGCATCAAAGACGACATCTTCGTAATCGCAGCTGCTGTTTGGAAGGTTCGCGCAGATGTCGTTCACGAGTGTGCCCTGGCGGCCGGGGTATGGCTCGTTCCAGCCTCGCGCAATGAAGATGTGGATGTCGCTACATGACCCAGTGCCAGTTTCTTGAGCTACGGCAGCAGACGTCGCCAAAAGAAGAGCAGAGACAGTGGCATTCGTATGCATGTTGGGCGGACTAGTTTACTTCCTTTCTCCAGGAAGAAGGTGACGAGTTCGGTTACAGATTGCTGCTTTGAGATGGAGAGCGACTGATTACGTAGTCAGGCGAAGATGAGAGGTGGACAAAAGTGAGCAAAGTCGACTGCCGATCTATCAGTACGGCATTCCTGTGATATCAATATCTGTCTCTTCCGACCTTGCCGAGGACTTCGAATCTCCTCCTTTTTGCCGGTACGTATAAGTGGGCTTGTATCCGAGATGAGCCATGCTCCATATTCGCCGGGGCGCGATGCCTGAGATATTTCCATTTTTGAGTGGAATCGTGCATGCACAAATTGCCTAGGTGGATAGAAACCAAAATTAAAAGCCAATCATATCCCTGGCGCGTCGGGGAACTCTTGGTGGATATGGATGGCGCACACACCATGTGAACGAAGGCGGGCCGATAGAAATGGCCCCTCCGCTGTATAGCCGGCAACAAGGGGTTCTGAAGAGCCTTTGCAGAAAGATACAGCCACGACATTATGACTGAGAATGCCAAGAAAAATACGCAGGCGGCATCCGAAGTGTAGGACGTTTGTCGGACCAGATGGCATCCTGTGGCCTTGGCGGCATCTCGTCAGCGAGCAAGATCATCCGCGCAAGGCCACGCCTGCTTCGTATCAGTACGCCTTTCCGGAGTTAGCAAGACGAAGCGAAGAGCATTTTTGCCTGCTTGGCCAATGATCTCATGAGCGCTGGTCGCAAGAGAACGGTCAGCGTGGATGTCATGACTGCAGACAACTCATTGCAATATGCCGTTTCGCTGTAACGTTTAGACTTCAACATCGGCCTCCGACCCCATGTCAGCCACTTTATTGCGGAGTTGTAGATTCGCTTGCAAAGCTTTCACTTCTTCAACCACTTTCGTTTCCAAATTTTCGTATTGTGTCTTGCCGATGATGTCCTGAGGCGCCAAGAGCACTTCCAGACTGCCGGACCAGAGATCGTGTTTCTCAAAACTTCGCTCGGGGATATGTAGGAACTCATATTCGGGGATAATCGCCACCTCTTTGCCATTGACTGTCCTGACCCACTCATTGCCAGATCCACCCCTCTTCGGTCGATATTGCCACTCCTTCTTCGAAAGACCTTCCGGTTGATATGTCGAGCCTTTCTGACGCATTCTGTGTGCGACCAGAGGATGAATCGTCTCATGTAGCTTTGAGACTGGGACATCCTTCCCACTGGCCATCTTCCACTCGCCTGGTGTGCGAAGGTGCCACAGCCTCCGCGTGGCAATGAAAGAGCTGAGCCGATAGGACATGTTATTGGTCTCATTCAGGATACCATCGGACCATTCAATTCGTCGCTCGCTGGCCGCTTCGACGCTTGCTGGAGGTGTTGTTGTGGACTTGTTGATGACTCCCTCGTGAATGCGCTTCAGCACAGGATAATACAGCTGGTGCTTACTGAACTGTAGCAGGCCTTCAGAGGTGATCTGATCAATCATCCATGCAAAGGTCAGCGAATCGACACTGTTGGTACACCATTTTGCATCGCTGTGACCCCCTATGTCACCATGGTATCCTGGGAACCAACACTGTCTGAGCACTGTCTTTTCCTTTTCAGTCGCATCGTAGTGATACCAAAGGGTTGGTGAGAAGTTCCCACGATTTTCATCCAGAGCCAGTGCATGAAAGGCATATTCGATTTTCGGGTGCAGGGTGGTTGAGTGCCAATCCACATCTTGGCCAGGCTGAGGAACATAGCCGGATAGCCCCATTGAGCCCACCGTGTCGAAGACCCCAACGCATCTGACCTTGACATGCAAATGCGTCCATCTCTTGACACACTCATAGCGAGAGATCTTGTCTGTGCTGTCAAGTTCCAGCCCGAGCTCGCCAGGTTTTGCACGTGCTTTCGCCCATGCCATCTCTTCGAACGAGCTTTCATTGTAGCCACGATGCTTGTACGCCTCAAATATTTCGTCGAAGTAATCCATCATCCCCGGCGTCAGAAGTCCAAAGTTGCAAATGAAGCTTGCCAGAACTCGAGCTGTATAAGCGCCGCGCTGATGATTGATGTCAGGACACTGTCGTCAACCAAGAGTCGTGACATACCGAGAAGCCAAAGATGAAAATCTCATCGCCAGGGCCATAATTGTTGGTCAGGTAGTTGTAAGCCTCGCAGACCTTGCTATTGAGGCCAACACCGAAACCACCTGGGCAGGTTGTGAGACGCTTTCGGCACAATGACCCGAACAGTGGTCACATACCTTGTCTCGCTTTCGTATACGCCGATGCACTGGGATCTGTGCCGATGCCAGCCTGATAGTATGTGATTTGGGGCATCTTGGTCTTGCCATCTTTAGCATAGCCGACATTTGCAATGGAACGACTGAGCTTCGCGATGTTGGTGGGATTCGATTCAACGCCTTGGTTCGAGCTGTTAAATGTCCCGTCGCAGCAGACAATCAGTCGTTTTGGCAAGGTGCCGGAAGCGTCAATACGACGGCAGAGGTTGCAATCCGGGACAGCGGGCGTGGTAAATGATTCTACTTTGTTGGCCTTGTGTTCACCATTCTCAGAGGCTTGAGTCTGTGCCATTGTGAGCTATATCACAGTCAACCACGGCAAGCGTTAAGGGGGAAAAGATGCGTGGGCTCAATGCCATGGGAAGGGATGGTATTTCTACTATTGGGGGCTTGCTGCCCCGCAGGCCGCATGTCGTGTGTACGGTACGCACGCTCTTGCGTACCGCTCCCACGACGCAAGACCGGTCCAATCTTGGGTCCACGATAGCGAGTGGTGGCGTACGAGGCGTGCATGGAGTGAGCTGACATTGGACTTATGTACAGCTGAAGCTCGAATGGGGCATAGTGTTAACCCAGACTCTTCACGCGGTGCAGCGAACCGCCTCCACGTGCAGCATCAGCAGCTTTCCAAGTGCATCGATGCATGTTCAGCCAGCCACATTTCGGAGAGACGTCGTGCAGAGCGTGAAAGCGGTAGTTGCGGTCACTACAGACAGCTTGAGGGCGTGTGGGTGGCTGACGTCTCCCTCTGACATGATTCACAGTGCTTGTTTGTGCATGGCCTCGCGCGGAGAGGTGAGAAGGTGATGTGGAAAGCTTTGCAGGACTCGTCGCACGTGTCTCGCGCGACTCTGCCAATGGCACTTTGCGTCTGAAGAATCTCTGGGTCGTTCGGGTTGACTCCCAATTCACAGCGTCTACCAAAGGTGCTTTTGTTGTTTTGCCGGACGCCGATTCAGGAAGTAATCCCTGCGTGCCCGCGTGACGCACGAATTTCGCGCCTCTCGTCGCGGTCATACTATCATCTTTGGCAAGTCCACTTGCTCGCGCCACTTTTATTGGCAGAAATCGTGCCCGCGCACGTAGTACAAGAGCTAGGGTGCAGGCGATTCGCAAGCTTAGATCTCGCGCTTGTCGAGGACTAGTCGAACGAGGAGCACACTTTGCATAATTAACATGTCGTTTCATTATTAGAATGTATAGTTATTGTGCTTCTAGACTACCTGACAGGATGACTGCGGCCGATCGCCCCTAATGCACATCAGTTAGGAGCAACAACCCCTGGACTCGAATACACAGATCGAGAGGGCGGATTCAAACTTGGTGCTATTGTCGTGTAGTTAGGGGCCGGCTGGATGAAGCTCTGGAAACACTCATGCGTATTGCCAAATCGTCGTGTTCTCTCGAGCATTGGTCAACGGATGTGCGCCCCTTCGTGGAAGGATCTATTTGGAATCATGCGTTCGAGTGTTGCTTATAAATTCCGTTGGGAGCCGGCAGCTAGGATCTCCTTTCCCGAAAGGAAGTGTTGAGATTATCCCGCATCTCCCGCGACATGGACTTCTTCACTGCCCTCCTGATGTTACCCCTGTAGCAGTTATTATAGTAAGCTTTATTGCCACGTCTCTACGAACGACGCAGCCTTGTCGAATGGGCGCTAAAGCTAAGCTGTCGTGTGCCGCGAATGGCGTCGGTCTGCCTTTGCGGTCGCTATCGCTAAAGCACAGCACTATGTACGCTAGGACGATGACCGCCCGCTCAATTGCCATCATACTGGCCGATTTGATAGCTCTCCGGCAGCTTCACTTCATTACATAGTGAAGCCAAGGACAACCTTGCGGATCCAGGCAGGGAGGGGAAACGCTAATCCACGGCCTCTCGTATCAATTATTTTAACTCCCTGCTTGCCTAAACTCTCTCGTCTTACGGAAGAGCGCTGCCGCTCTATCTCCATATCTTCAGGTTCTACTTAAAGACATCGTGTTTCGCCAGATGCGGTCCCAACTCCCGCGACACTCCCAAACACCTACACCAATATTGCACATCTCTGAAAGCTCGCACAAATCACGACGTCTACACTATGAAGCTCCCTACTCTATTCGGCTCCTTGGTTATTAGTGGGCTACTCCCCTTAGTAGCATCCTACTTCGTATGCTTCCTTTCTCTAGCTATTTTACTAGCTAACATTGATAGACATGCGATGTTACGGCCGGTTCCGGTGTTTGCCGTGACAGAACTGGTTCTTCCAACTACTGGGACTGTTCTACGGTACGCAGCTTGGATGCCGATGTCTATACATTTGACCTTTCGCTAACCTCGAAATTTAGTACCATCCTTGTAAAGTCCAAGGGAACGGATGCACTCCATACGGCCCTGGATGGGGTAAAGGTACCTCCCACGCAGACTGCTCTTGGGATTAGGTACTACCTCAAATCGGGGAACAGGGGTAACGTTAGGTATTTCATGTTAGGGAATTGAAGTAGAGGAGGCAGTTAGCGTATGCTTAGCAGTACGTACCTATAGCAGGTTTGCCGAGCTAGCTTTATGCTTTAACTATCTAGTATCTAAGATTAGTATAGTATATAACTAATCTTATTACTATTTCTCTATCGCGTATTAGATTTAGGTCGTAGAGTCGTCGCTCTATATAGCTTAAGTAGATAAGGAGTAGAGTAATAGGTAGGAACTAAATATTATAATTATATTAGTTATATATTAGTTATATCTTATTATAGTAGATGTTCTAGTAGGATCTAAAAGCTCTATAAGTCCTTAGCCCGACTTAAGATAAAAGTAAATAGAAGGAAGTAAACGTAGCCTCGCTCGCGCGTATCTACGCTATATGTATTTAGTTAGAGGTGCCTTCTATAAATCTTCTTCTTCCTTTATATTTCGTTCTGCTTAAGGGCCAGGCTACGTGTTCTGTAATTTCGACCCCAGAGAGCCTTCCCTTGCCAATTTCCCTTAGAGTGCCATTAGTTAGTAGCACAGGTACTTTCCGACCCAACCATTGGCTTGAAGGTAAGTGTGCACAAGGGCACCTCTTGCACAGGGACGCATAAACGAGATACCAGGCCTGTTGGTTCTTGCACGCCGGCAGTTGATGTTGGAAGAAGATTCCATTGTGGTTTTCGACCCAGTATCTAGCCGGTTCTTCCGCATTGCAAGGTAATTTGTCCGGGAGAAAGAAATGTGAGACCCCTAGAGTCACACAGCCTCTATAATCGCAAGGCATTGCCATTTGCTCCTCTCTCACCAGGCGAACAGCTCCGAGGCAGCATCCGGCCCATCATAGTAGTACGCTTTAGCCATCCGTGAAACTCGTCGAGCCGAGCCTAAGGTTTGGGTTGCACGGAACAATTTGTTGTGTGTTAGCGCCTTAAGCTCCTATTCCTTAGGCTGTAGCTATGTTTCGAGGATTCACCCGGTGGGAAGACACCGCAACAGGCTTCCGAGCCGGAAGTCGCAGGATGAATCGCAAAACGTCAACGTATGTCTTCGCGGCATTGAACAGTGATACCAGGAGATGAGTTAAGACAAAGAAGATCGCAAATAGCAACTTCCAATTCACATCTCTTTGTGCTCAATACAGAGCCGGTCATCTAACGGGGCACTAGTTTCGACTTCAGACAAAGCAGCCCCTGTACTAAGAGCCGTAAATGTGCTGAGATGGACGGCATCTTGTCAACGTTCGGACCTCCAAGTCTCCATACAAACTACTGCTTGCACATCGCCCGCAGGTGGCAGGAACCACCGCAAACTGATCGAGACCATGGCACCATCCACCCGCCGGAACAGCGCGCTGGCAAAGAAGATTGCGACACTGCAACTGCGCCTCTCACCACTTGTACCTCTCCCAGCTGGTCCGCCTCATCCAAGCTTCCCAAAGACGCTCATGGCTTTTCATCTGCTCACTGAAGATGAGCTCGACAGTATCGCACATTACTATCACCAGTCCACACCTTCGCAATGGACACACCATTACCCGGCAAGCATGAATTGGGACAAAGGCTTCCTGGCGAGAACCTCGACCCGACAACAGCAAGTTCCGCAAACACCTATGTCCACTTCCAAAGTTGCTTTTGATGGCCGAATCCGGCGTCGCAGTCGACAACTTTCAACGTCCGAAGACGTCTGGTTGGAGGACTTGATGAACACTGTCGAAGACATTCAAGCGCCGATGTTGCCGAGCCAGAGCGACGCAGAAATGGCAAGCGCACGCAATCCATATGCCAACCTAACTGATAAGGAGCGGATTCGCATCAAAAGGAGGAAAGTTGGAAAATTCATAGGCTTGGTCGGCATGGAGACTCCGGCGGAGGAGATTGCTGCGAGGATTCAATTGAGTCTCGATCGTGCTATGGAGAGGAGTCGGGAAGAGCAGAAAAGGGTCGAAGAGACAATGTTGCGGAGGAGAAAGGTGTAGTCGAGAATGGAGAGCAATTTGGTAATCTTGCATCTTTCGCTCTGTTTGAGATGAGCAACTTGTGCGCCCACATAGCGCTGCCAGCAAGTTGCGGGATTCCACCTGGCGCCAGCAGATCCAAGCACAGCAGTGAATACTACTTCGGACCGCGCGCGCCACTACATCATGCCACAATACACCGTGAAGACGCAACTCAACGCATATTGGCCTCTTCACCAAGCAGAGATGTATCGACACAGCAGTGAACGATGCAAGAACTTAGATACAATAGACCTAGGATTTGCTCCAATTCATCTGCCAGCAGAATCCCGAACTCCATTTTGCGACTTTGTGCCAACTCACCCCAATCCTAAGAACGCTCTCTCCAAGGATGATGCCGGATCGATCCAAGAAGCTTCCTCGCCCAGCCTGGAGCAAAGGTGCAAGCAAGTACGGCATTCCAGGTGGCTTCGGCGGCCAATGGCTAGCCCGTGGTGGACGAACATCACCAGCGAACGCAAGCGACAATGCAAGGCTCGCCAACGCAATGAAGCCGTGGACTCGAGCTTGAATGGATCATCACACTGTCTCGTTTAAGATTGCCACATCCTTCCACCCCATTGCTCTGACTTGAATCTTCATACTTTCCAGCACTCGTTGCTTTACATTCTTGTCCCAGACATCCAATCCAGCAAACGCTCCATGTGTGCTTTCGAATTCGTACTTTTTCAAAATTTGCCACATCTTGTCGATTTCCTCCGGAGGAAGCGGGATCATGTTCGGAATCGACCACATGAAGACGTAAGAATTCGTCCCGGTTGGCCTGTCGACGTGATACAATGCGCTCTAGCCAATAAATCAGATCATTGGCACTCCATGCGCAGACGGCAATTTTCATATCGTCCCTTGGACCAGAGAACAAAGAAAACCACCGGCCACCCAAACCGCAAAAAGAGCAAGACCGACTCACCGGCGTCGTAACCAAACTATCCGCCACAAATAAGCTCCCCTGCCACAACAACACCAGACTCCCCTCAAAATGCCCTCCCGTCTTAATCGCCCTCACCCCCTCCACAACCTCTTCTTCCCTCCCCTCAATCAACCTCCGCCACCCTTCTTCACCCCAACCCCGACAAACCCACCCCACATCCTCCCTCGAAACCCACACCTCACACCCGAACGTCCGTGCCCAATCCACATGCGTCGCATAATAATGCGGATGACTAATGACAATCGCTTTCAATCCCCCCTTTGACCGAATGAAATCATACGTCTCCTGATCGAGGAGAGTGAGGCAGTCCCACAGGACATTCCCCGCCGGCGTACACAGCAGGAAACAGCGTTGGCCGATGGCCAATTTGGGGGCGGTGCTGATCGTAGTGATGCGAGGGTCATTGGGAAAGGGGACAAAGATGTTCTTGTATGGGGGAGTGGTGGAGGTGAGGAGAGATTGCAGGGAGGTCCAGGTCTGCCCCGCAGGAGGGACGTATTGGCGGGGGTCCTGGGCGAAGGGCGGAACATTGAGCGCGGGATCTGGGGCCTATTGGTGGGGAGAATGAGGTGACTTACGTCGCAGATTCGACAGGATTTGAGGGGTTGGGATGCTGGAACGTCGAATTGGGTGCCGCAGGCGGTGCATATTAGAAGGTCTTCACTGAGCTGGAGCGGCATCGTCTTGTTTTCTGTTTCCGATTGCAATCCTGTATTCATGCCATTCGATGCCTACATGTTTGATGAGATGAGGTCGTCCGGGACGAGCGAGGGGAGCCCCGCCACATAGGTCGAGTCTTGGCGGCTTCGGATAAGTTGCTGGCCGAAGGTAGGACTTGCACTCGTGCGCGGCCAACTACTGCTTCCTGCCCACGGTTGTTGCTCGGTTTCGGGAATGCATTAGACGCATGCAAAAATACGATGAGCACAACCTCGACCTGCGCGCGGTGCTGCCATACCTGCCGACTGTTACCCTGCTTCCCGAGCGTCCGGAGATGGAACGCCGCATCGCACTCAATAACTTCACGCGCTGGCAGACGCTCGCCCTCATGGCCGTACAACAACAGAAGCTCCGCGACCTGGAAGCAGACCCCCTCCACCAACCCTGGAGCGCGATGCCGTACCAAGCCTCTCTCACAGCCGCTCCATACATCTACATGCTGTACAGACCGTCCCGCGTGGACGGGCGCACGCACGGACGCGCAGCTGAGTAAATGGTACCTTACTCGTAGTAGATAGCATCAACAATCATCTGACTCGCACTTCTTTCTCCCGTGCCCCCAGTGCCCTGACAAGTCAGTTTTCCCCATGTCGAGAGGCATGTGTTCACTTCGCCTCAAGCGCAGATTCTGCATTATGCTCTGCGTTCGAGCAGATCTTTGGGGCGATTGCAAGCACGATCGATACCATGTTCGCAATTCGCGCTCTGAAAGTGGAATGCTGAGATGAAGACAACGGGATGTTGTTGTCCTTTCATACGGAAATATCCGAACTCGCCAGCCAATGCGCTGCCCTTGAACGCTCCAAACGCTGAAAAACGCGTCGTTTGCATCCATCCAGAAACTGCTCAAACGCCTTTCCAAGCCGTTCGTCCATTAAATCCAATCCTGCAACCATGCATACACAAAATTTCGGCCGTTCATTCGTCGTCATCAAGATTCTATCCATGCTTTTGGTATACACCCGAGCTCTACGCAGCAGAACGAATCTCATCCCCACCATAACGCCCAACAGTAACGCGGTCGATCTTGGTCTTGTTCTCCTTCACGGTCAGCCCTTCCCACATGAGCTTTGCGCCGCCCTCGTCCTCGTTCAGTCTTCCGAGACCAGCGTTTGCGACCCATTCTGCGACGACGTCGTGGATGAATCGAAGCTTGGCTGCAATTTGGTTCGCCTTGACGATTTTCTGGCGGAGCCGACCTCCCTCGAAGAGGAGGGCATGAACACTGTCTGCGAGGATCTCGCGGTTCGTGACGTGTTGTGGCAATAGCTCGCCGTTGTTCGACAGATGCGACGTCGCCTCTGGGGTCAGGACAGTCGCTGAAATGACTTGTCCCGAGGAAGAGAGCACGATCTTAGTGTGATCGGGAAAGTGTACCTAATGACTGAGTCAGCGGAGCGTCACCAAGGGCTGCGAGAGCAAAGACTCGCCTGTAGACATCCGTTTGCAAAAGCCCAGACCCCCACGTTGCCAATTCTCTGGTAGAAGCGCACAAAGTTGTCCTCATTCTGGCCATCGTTGCCAGAATCTTCCGAACCGTCCAGTGACTGGCACATGTACCTGCCGAACTTGACCCAGAGGACGCTGAGGGTTCGTCGTCTCTCGGCCTCGACCAGCAGTGGACCTTCCTTGACGCTTCCAAGCCCTTTGTACACTTTGCGCTTGATGCCTTCCATATCCCCATCTTCAAAGATCTCCAGGGGCACTTTGTCGATTCCGGTAAACTCCTTGTTGTTTTGCACTTTTTTCAGCCATCTCTGGCCGTTGCGAACAAGAACATACGTGACAGGAGTTGGCACCTGTCCTGATTTGGCAGTGGCATTGATTATGCATCCGACGGTACCATCGGAAAGCACGTAGCCGACACCATGTTTGCGACTATAGTCTACCCAGCGCGATACGAAGGGCAGCCCAGCAGCAGGGTCATTGTAATCTCTTCTCAGACTGGAAGTCGTCCGCGACGTTGATGACCGCGTGAGCGCTTCTGCAAGGTTGTCCCTGAAAGTGGAGAGTTTGTTCAATACTGTAGTGGGATCTGTGTCAGGAACAGCGGGCTCGATCTCCGCATTGAGTCTTCTTTGCGGTTGTGGCAGTCGTGCTGTCATCTTTGGCGGACGCGACAGCTTCAGCGTAGCCGCGATAGATTCTGTGGGCCGCTTCAGCTCATCTCCGTCGTCAGACTCTGGGTCAGAGAGAATCTCGACAATATCTGGCGTGGGAACCTTTCTGCTCGATTTGAGTGGTTCGACCTTCTTCAGCTCGTCCAGAGTTGCAAGTGGTCCTTGCTCAACAGGCTGCGAAACATTGCGCCTCCTGGCAACCCTGGTAGTCGGCTGCGCAGGAGGTTGCTGCTCCACTGGTGAAGTAGGCCGCTCCGGGATTGTCTTTGGTGCTCGTGGTCGTCTCGCAAGACTCGCGTCTGCGCTTCGCTTCACAGTGCCAGCTCGCTGCGGCTTCTCCAATGGATCCGAGCTTGTTTCCGATTGTACAGGTTGTGGTGTGACCGCTGTACTGGAAGCGTAGTTCTTGGATTCCCGAAGCGCGGATCCCAACGTTACAGCCGCAGTTGCACTAGACGATGAAACTGGGGCTGGTCGCGATTTTGTGACACGTATTGTGGCTGAAGATGAAGGTCCTGATGAGGATGAGTCCGTTGCCACCTTGAGCGATTCTGCTGACTTCGCCGCTGTCTCCTCACTGATTGTGCGCGCCGCTCTTCGTACCGTGGACGTTCCGGTTCCCCGAGCAGATCGAGACGGCGCTCTCGGCGGCGGCATCATCTCTGCGTCTCGCGCCGCCTTGACGGGATCGACTATGCGAGGCGGGCGCTGGATTGCAACCTCATTATGGGAGATTTCCCTGACATGTCGACTGATCCCGTGTTTTCGCTGGGACTCTACCGACGCTGCAGAGGTGTCTGGGCTAGGGCGGTCGAAGTCGGAGATCATCGACGTATAAACCACGTCCTTTGGAATGGGCATCATGGGCTGTCTCCCAAGTTGTGTCTCCTTTTCCATATCGTGCACGATACTCCGGATTTTGCGTCCGCCGTTCAAAGGAAAACACCTTCCCTCTTCGTACTCGCCTACGCCAGATTCTCTGCAAATTGCGAACCAGGTATCGCTGTAGCCGCGTCGCATGGTTTCTGTCGAAGGAATCGAAACCTCCCACTTTGGCGCTTCCGTTTTGGCCGATACAGGGATCTCAGCCGGGACGTATGCAATCTTGAAGAACTTGTGGCTGACAATGGCATCAGGATTTGGTCGTTGCTGTTCTTCCACCAGAATACTCGAAACCAAGTCGCGCAGGTCCGCACTCTGATTGGTCGTCGCGCTCAACTCGGGCCATGTGTAAGTTCCTGATTTCAGCTTTTTGTAAATCTCCTCTTTCGTGCTCGCATGGAAGGGCGCCTTTCCGACAGCCAAGGTGTATGCGATGACGCCAATTGCCCATAGATCCACCTTTTCATCGTGCCCCTTGCCCTTCTCCAAGATCTCAGGCGCCAGGTAGTTAGGCGTGCCACACATAGTGGTCCGTCTCCTGACCTCCATATCCCGTTCTGTTACCAGCAGGGCTGCGAGTCCAAAGTCGCCAACTTTGACATTCATTCGGTCGTCCAGGAACAGGTTGCCCGTTTTCAAGTCGCGATGCACGATGTGACGGTGATGCAGGTACTTGACTGCGCCGCATACCTGGATCACCAGTCTGCGGATCTCGGGCAATGTGACCTGTTTCCGCTTCTTGAGCATGTCTGCGAGCGAGCCGTTTGGACACAATTCGAGGACGACGTATGTGCTGGTGTGGAAGGAGAAGGCGCGGTGGAATCCGACGATGTTCGGGTGCGACAACTTGCTGTGGATTTGCAGCTCCGTCACGAACTACCGTAGGTTAGCCCAAGTCATGGTGTAGGACCGTCGCCCTTGGTGGAGGGTACCTTTTGCGCCAACTTTGCAGGTTCCATTCTCGTCTTGACGATCTTGAGCGCGACGATCTGTCCCGTTGGTCGACTGCCATCATATCGCTCCGCTCTGTGGCAGATAGCGAAGCCACCCTTTCCCAGTGCAGCCCCCGTAACATAGCTGATGCCAGTAGGCTCGGTCACAACAGGCGGCGGCGGATCGGCGTGGATGGAGGTGGAAGACATAGTGTCGATATGTCTCCTGCTGCGCGTTATGATCCTCGTCTGCTCGCACACATCAAAGCCACACTCTGTACAGTTCCGTAGAATTCCTAGTTGATAGACTTTCGAGAGGAGAGTCTCAGATGCTCGCCGTGCTTCATGCGCGGTGTTGTGGCAGCATCTCTCTGCACAGCAACCGGGCCGGCCCGGGGATGCCGACAAGCTTTCAAGCCGCCGAAGCAAAGGACCGCATCGCACTCCGACGTCCAGACGTCTGCTACTTCACTGCAGCATGCGCCGGTCGTGAGTTCCTGCGATTGTGCATGTACGCAAAATGGCCTGGTCGGGGAAGTGTTCCAAGGATCTCATGCATTTCATTGGTAGATAGCGGTATTCTACGCAGGACCGCTCAGCTTGGACGCCGGCAGCGTCATGTCGCTCACGTTCAAGCTTCTGTCCTTGGCAATCAGGACGGCCGCAAAGCCCATTGGCAATTACATCAAACGACAGGCCAAGGAACATGAGGGCTTCAGGAGGTTTGCTGTCAATCAAGCACAGCGAGTGCATCGCATCGACATGCGGATGAGACTGGGCATTCTCCACGATCCCGAAGCCCAGCAGCGCATGCACGAGCGAGAACAGCGACTGGCCGAGGAGAAGAAGCGCAAGGCCGAGCAGCCGACGGTGAGGACGGAGCTGGATCAGAAGAAGCACGATGAGCAGAGAGCAAAAGAAGCTGCAGACGCAGCGGCAGGAAAGCCGAAAGAGGAGCAGCAGGCAGCAAAGTCATCGAAGCCCAAAATCCGGCCGCTATCCGAGGCACGAGCCATTGAGTTGGGGGCCAATTTCTTCTCGGAAGCCTTCATTTTCATGGTCGCGGTAGGGCTGCTCCTCACGGAGAACTATCGCAGATCCGCGAAGGAGAGTGATCGAAGAGACGAGGTGGCTGAGCGTTTGGAAGAACTCGAGGCCACGGTGCTTGAGCTGAGGAGCAAGATTGACCCCAATCTCGAGACGCTGAACCAATTGCACGACAAAGAGATGGAAGCGAGGGAGAGGCAAACAGGGAAGAGCTGGTGGAATCCGGGGGGCTGGATCGGGAAGCGGACACCAGACGAGGCAGAATCATCATCATCGGAGGAGGAGGAGGATGCCAAAGTCGACATACGAAAGCTGCAGAAAGAGGCGGAAGAGCGGGTGCAGCGGATTGCCAAGCAGCGGGAAGAGGCGAAGGCGGCGAAGGAGGCAGCGCGGGAGCAGGAGAAGAAGGGGCTGATTGAGCGGGCGTGGGAGAAGCGCGGGGCGGAGCAGCAGGCGCCGCCCGCACGCGTCGATGCCGTTGACGCGACGGCGAAGGGACGATGATGCAGGGCAGGAGCGATATGGGCAGTATGGCAGGAAGGCGCCGATCGACCACTCCGGGCAGGGAGTGACTTTGCCAGTGTCCCGTGACCCAACCCTCGCGGCTTCAGCACCACCACCCTCCGCCACGGCACCATGCCTCCTCCCACGCTGTTCTGCCACTCGCTGCGCCGGCGTCCCTCATACTCGGCGGCCGTGGCGAAATTGCTGGCCCAAACGCAGTACGACGTGCGCGGTATCGACGCTTCGCCGCAGAGCATGGCAGTGCCCGCCGCTGACCGAGGCAGCAGAGTCTGCACTGAGCGCCCACGACGTGGCGGTGCCCGTTGGCATCGAGAGAGAAGCGCGGACGGACATCGCGCACGCCACGCGTTACATCCGCTTCTTGCTGCTTTCCCCCTCCGCCCTGGCCGATGCCAAGCTGCACTCTACCCAGGAGCGCATCCAGCACTTTGCCGTGCTGACACCCGACCCGATCGGCATCGTCTTTCTGCTCAATCCGCCCCCTCACGCCTCCTTCCACGCGGCAACAGTTCTGGCTCGCGGCGCTGCAGCTGAGAGAGACGCCGGGACCAAGGGAGTTTTGGCCTTGACCAAGCTCCAGACGCTACTCATGGAGCACCCTGATCTACCCCGGATCCCGCTTCTTCCACTGCACTGCATCGAAGAATTGCCAGATCTGTTGAAAAATCATGCTGCTAAATACGTGTCCTACCAAGCCGACCGCTCCTGCAGCACACCGACTTCGGAAGACCTGATGAAGCTGTGTACAGTCCGTCAGCCCATGCAAATCTTCACGGCGAACGTGCTCAGCGACAGCTTCGACAACCTGCGCGACATGGCTTATGCCATGACAAGACAACCCGACGCACAACGCTCGAGTTCTCCGACCGCAATCGCTGCTTTCGCGTTAGATGTCTTGTCGCAGCCGCCACAGCTCTGGGATCCCAACGGCAGACTGCACATGCCATCCGATGACGCGACGCCTCAAGGGAGGCTGAGAACGCTCGAAGGTCTGGTCGGTAAGGCAGAGGTGGATGCTCTCAAAGCCTTCTGGAATGAAGACGTCCAGCTGTGAACGCCCTCACTTCGGACACAGAAGCAGCGCTGCTGAGCGGCACTTGGACCTGATTCCCAGACTCCCGGTGCCCGTTCGTCAGCATCGGTGAAGTATGCTTGCCCAAATCGCATAGCATTCACGACTGCACCATTCAGGTGGTAGTTGCCGGACACCTTTCATGCAAACACACCTCCACAAACATTGCCGCACAGCACACAAATCTAGACTGTGGCCACTGAACCAAATTACAATGGCGCACGAAGTCATGACCTACATGAGCTGGCCCGGATCACCTCTAAAAGACCATCCCAACACTAGCCCCGCACACAGTCCCGAAGCAAGCGCTCTCGCAATGGGAATGCCAAAGCACGGCAAGTCTCGAAGTCGACTCTCCTCGCGCTCTGCATCAGGAACAACTTCATCAGCGTCAACAATCTCAGAGCCAGGCTCGGAATCCACACGACCATCCGTCGTCTACCACAAGCATGTCGTTCGACGGGACACTTCAGAGAAACGCGGAGAGCCACCAGGCACGGGTGGCGAAGTGGGATATTTCACGAGTTCCAGGCTTTGTGTTCTAAGGCGATAAAGATGCGGTTGGGCATGAACGACCTTCGCAACGAAAGCTGCGCTCGAGATGTGGTACGCTGCTCAGGACAGATTGATTTCATGCTCAATAAAATGTCAGCAACTGATTTGTTGCCTATCGGATTTCCTGTCGCCATCCTCTATTTGTCGTTCCTTCCTGTCGTTCAGTCCCTTGACAGCGATGATACACTTGATGATGGGATGGATGTAGTCAGCCTTCCCCTGCCATCAGATCCTCCAAGATGGCATTGATTCGTGGTGGGAGACCATCTACATCTGTTGTTCCTCCTATCAGGGATATCGTCAGGATGTTCACGCCGGCGGTGCCGGACAGTACAATTCGACGCCATGTCGCAGCTGGTGCGATCGCTTTCCTTCATAGCACAGAGATTTCGATCGGATCGTGAGAAGAAGCTGCCCGTACTGCTCCGTCCCGGTCACGGAGAATGTCAACTCGGGTACAGATGGTGAAGGATCAATGTGAAGAGACGATCCGCCACGCGAACCCGAATGCCGGAACGATGACAATGACAACCTGCACTCGGGTGCAAATCAGAGTACAGAAAGATCTGCATTGTTCATAGTCCCTTGCCTCATTAATGACCCGTCCACCGCCTGTACAGAGCCTCATGTCCCACCCACCACACAACTCACCACGTATCCTACAACCATGACAACACTCACAAACTCAAAAAATGAAAGCCTCTCGACACCAACACCACGCTCCCTTCGCACGCCAGCTCCCCTACTCAACCCTTCCCCACCGACCCACCGCTAACCCTCCTCCAACACCACCGACACACCCTCGTCCCCCACCCGACATCCGGCAAAATCTTGCCACACTTGCTACAAACACTACTCGCCGAACTCGTGAGAATCATCTTCCCCTCGGAATCCTGAACATCAAAGCGAATCGCCTTCCTCCTCCTCTTATTCTTCCTCGTCGTCATCGCCGCTTCCGGCAACGCCAAACCAGGCAGAGACGCACAGTGATGACCAGTCGGCTTCAGGAGACTGTCGCGGAAGCCTTTCAAGCTCAACGTCTTCGAGACACGATACTCCTTCTTTCCACCATACGGTCGATCACCGCCCTCACGCTCCTCGTGAGAGTCACTCTGCGCACAGAAGCTCAAGGCCTCATCCGTGCTTCCGTCGTCCACCGCAACATCATCCAACGCCTCATCCTCGCCCGAATCCTCCCACAACCCCCCAAGATAAGGCTTCGACTCCAAGAATGCCTTGTCCAGCTTCGCCAGTTCGCGCATCACGTCTCCGGCAAAAGTCTGCCGTTGATCTTGCAGCGGCGTATCAGACAGGGGGCTCTCGAGCGGCGGAGGGACATTGCGCATAGTACGCCTCGCCAGGCTTTTCTGCTTCTTCAGACTTTGGCTTGATCGTCCGGAGGAGTGATGTCGGACATGGTGACGAGGATTCGGGGTTTGGTCAGATGTGCTGGGGCAGCGGCGGCTACGGCTGCGCTTCGTGGTTGTTGACGCTTCTTTTGCAATTGATTCTGTTGCTGCTGCTGTTGACTCCACGTCAGAGGCCAATCGGGTCGCTGGTCGCGGCGCTCGGGCGAAGAGAATTTGGAATCGTTTTTGCGACGCTGGTGTTCGGGCTGCGGTGATGTGGGGTGGGGCAGGGTCTTCTCCGACATGATATCTTCACTGTGCGTCGGTCCCTTGTTCGCGACATTTTGCGTGTGTTGATGCAGTGGTGGGCGGACGTACTGTGGATGTGCGGGATGCGATGTCGGGATCACCAGGTTGGGCATGGTTGAGGGTGTCACATGAAAGAGCTCTTGCGATTGATCATTTCGCCGCCTTTTGGACGCTGATAGTGAGAAGCAGTTGCCCATCTTGATGCGGAGGCTTGATTTCATGATCGAAATGTGAGCAAAGCACGAGGAGGGCCAGCAGCGAAGGATGGGCACACCGGCGGGCCAGTCACCAGGAATGCCGAGCTGCGTGTGGCCCAGGTCTTGAGCGGGGAGTTGGTTCTTTCTTTGACTTTGGTAATCGACGGGGGTGTTGGCGAGCTTTCGCATGGAATAAAGTTTGATGACTGAAAACGACTTTAGTTGCTTTACGAGCCCGGCACCGCACTCTCTCGACGCATGATTCAGTCTGGGACTCAGTACGACGAATGGCTGTGCGGAAAGGCCTGTTGCAACGTCTTTGAGACATTTCTGCGTATGTCTTTGCCGTCATGTTAGACAAGCAGTGGTCCTTAGGGTCGAAACTATGCTCAGCGACAGACTGGGTATACCCTCGTCGTGCAAGGCAGCTCCATGGCGAAGCTTTACCAATGCTTGTTCCGTGCCTTTTCAAGATTTGCAGTGCAACCGTCTACGCTTGGTGCGCGACAAAGCTCGCTTCAGTTTTCCATGTCTTGAAGACGTCTTTCTAGCCTGAAGACACATGTCGACTCCACGATGAAGTTATCCAATGTGGGCATCCCCCAGCACAAAATGGAGGAGCCAGACAGTCGTCAACCTCCGCACAATAAGGCTATTGGCACGACAAGCATCGAAATCTGCCGCATCTTCTTGGCGCAGAGATTCAAGAATGCCATGTGTAGTAAGAGGCAAACTTCGTCTGTTGAGAAAAATGGCGATCGCGAAGCCTTCTCTGCTTTGATCTCCACGCATCCAGCAAGAGCACATCCAAAGACGGTACTCTCAAACCGATATACCGGGCCACCAGAACTCAAAGCATGGTTCGCAGCAAATGCATCTGCATCCACGAATACGAGATCTCTGGAAGGTTCACCGGAGCGTGCTCGGCGTCACGCTTTCGATATACCACATATTGGACCGCCGAATGGAAGCGACTGAAACAAGCGAGAAAATGCTGGGGCGAAAGAACTGTGAATCTTTTGTACATATGTTGGATCGTCTATCAGGATGTTCGAGCCGTTGCCTTCGCTGGCGCTAGTTCCTGCTTTTGAGCAGCTGCTGTCGGGGAGGGCTGAGCTGCAGGCAAAAGCGATTGCACCTTCTTGATCAATCGTTCGCCGTCATGCTCCAGATACGTATCATTGAGCATAGTCTTCTTGGCCAGTTCGTTGAGGATGCTCCGCTGGTATACCTGTCCAGAAAGCATGCGCTGGAGATCATACCGGCCCGCGATGAGCTTGTCGGTGATTCCAAGCACACTCCCTTTATAAAGAGTTCTTTGCTCACGCCCAGATGGTTGAGAAGGATTGCGGGACGGATCTGTCACGAGCTTGTATCGGTCCAACACAGTCGCCACTGGGTGCTCTGTTGTAGGAACGCTAGCACCACGTCCTTGGAGCAACAGCTCGTTCGCATCAGACCGGCGAGGGCGAAAAGGAATTCCCTGTGGCCTAGCATCGGCCAACCTCCCTCTAAGGCGAGCCTCCTGTCCGCGATCCAAGACAGAATCTTGATCCGTGATGGTATCCATCGCTTGACCTGCTTGTTCAGGCGTGGATGCTTCAAACACTGAAGCACCACCATCGGCAGGTTCTTGCATCTCATCCGCTGTGCGAGTTCCTTGTGGCCGAGGATGCTCGTTCCGCACCCGTTCATCCGTGCCCGCGAGTCTCCCCACACCTTGAGCGTTGACGCCCTCACGCCCTGCAGGCACATTCTCTCCCATCCGCTGACCACCTGCGCCGACGCTTTGTGGCGTTTCAGTGAAGCCCGCGCTGACACTGGGTCTTGGCCGATCGTTGAGTTGATTCGTGCCAAGGGCGCTTCCGGGTCCAGAGTTTGGATTGCCAGGTGGAGGACCTCTGTTTATAGCTGTCAACTCGTCTGAAATTCGTTGCGCTCGTGCTCGTTTGGTCGACAGTGGCTGTTGCGTCTGTGGGTCTGTATCTTGTGAGCTTCCTTTTTGCAGTTAAACTGGTGTGGTTTGTACCATTATTCTCTGCCCGCGTAGTGCTGTCCTTGATTGAGGGCGATCCGTCCTCTGGTCTCTGTACCTCTGCCTCGCGGCGGCGTGCGCTGTGGAAGCATCGCGCACATTGACCACTGCGAGCGAATTGTGCCCGCAGCAGCTGGCGCTCAGATGAAGTCAGCGCTGCGAACGTCGTTCTTGATATCATCTTGTGAGGATTTCGATGGCTATATGGTGTATCACCAGTGTAGGTGGACGAATGATGCGGCCCTGCAATTGCGGAGTGCTGAGCACCTCCGAAGAAACAATTTGATGCATCATGTCGTCAATATTTGATGCTTGCTTCGCGTTTGCGACAGCAACATCCGGGGCCTGGACACCTGCGGGCCGCATTCATACCTATTCCGGTGATGACCTCGCCGAGAGGCCGGTGCCATCATTCTACTTTGATCTGCTGCTCGTCATATCATCTCGACGCAGCGACATCCCGACATGTTGTCCTGCCACCATGTCCCTCTATCTGCTCCATCGTGCCCACGAATCAACCTTGCTTGCGACTCGGTGCATTTTTCTTTCCTCATTTGCCTTCCACTCTGCCACTGTTCTCCTCTCATGGCTGTACTTTGCTCATGCTGGCGGCGCTCCGCCGATCGGGGGCAAAGCCGCAGACTCAATCGGTGGCAATGACCCCCCGAATCCCCCAGTCGAGCCGAAGCCTCCAGCACCACGCACAGTAGCTTCCAATTCTTGCACAACCACAACTTCCGGCGTGTAGATCTAGACGTTCAATCAGCACAAACCTCTCCGTCTGTCAAACTATCTGCGTGTACCCACCCTCTCCACGATCAGCTGCGCAACTCTCTCATGCACATTGACCGTGAAATCCTGGTCCGAAAAGTTGAAAAGTAGCACCTTCACGGGCCCTCTGTAATCTGCGTCAATCACGCCCGCCCCCACATCAATACTATGCTTGCTCGCCAAGCCACTCCTGGGTGCCACCCGCCCATATGTATTCGCAGGCACAGCGATGCTGATGTCTGTGTCCACGAGCACCTTCCCCCTCGCAGGAATGACAGCTTCTTTTGATGCGTACAGGTCGTAGCCTGCTGCGAAAGCAGAGCCCCGTGTAGGAGGTTTGGCAGTGGGCGAGAGAAGTTTGACTTGGAGGGCTGGTGGGGGCGGTTCGAAGGACATGGGAGGCAGAGCCGCGGAAGTGCCTGGTAGCTGAGAGCTTCCGGCTGTTGCATTCATGGAACCCGACATTTCAGACAACGGGTTTGGAAGGTTGGTGGTTTCTGGCGTCGGGGTGGGCTGCTTGTCGTTCAGGATTGCTGTGAAGTCCTGTGATTAGTCTTCGTTGTTATCTGAGCTTGGCGCACAACTTTACAAGCAACACTTAGATTTGGAGCAGGGTCAGTGTATTTGGTTCTCTTTGGCAGTGGTGAGCCTGGCAGACTTGGAGCGTCGTGGTGGGCGGGTGTTTGATCGGCCATTGTTTGTACGTGGGGGACAAGATGAGGATGAGACGCGAAGCCAGGGTCTCTTCACACGCGTTTCATGACACGCGCATCCCGCGCATGTATATACCGTGGCGTCATTACATATCGCACAGCATTTGCTACATTTTGCTCATGAATCATTCTGCTGGCTTCACACACTCCAGCAGGCACAGATGCGCTCGAGGCTTGCAAGCACCCTGAGAGCCATCCTCCTCACTATCCTCGACCTTAGCGAGTATGCATGGTGTCCATCTGATATCTCTCATACCAGCCTCCGCAGCTGCCTGTTCGCACAGGTCATGTACTTGGACAGCCGCCTTGAGTTCCGGCTGTTCAAGTTCGCATGACAGCTGGCATGACTCGTGCTCTACGGCTGGGTGCGATGACTCTCCAAATGCTATCCCAGGCACATCATGACTTTCGCACCTTGGACGCGACATGTTCGTCACGATGCTGAGGAACCGCCCGCCAATCCGTAAATTCTCGTAGGCGCTATGGATCATTTGCAAGAGTGTCGTGTATTCAGATGCATTGTCTGCTTCAATCATTAGTCGTGACCAAAAGCCAGTTCCAAATGACACTCACAAGACCAATGCCCCAACACCAGATCGAAATCTTTACCTTGTATCCTCAGTGGCTGATGCGGACCGCATGCACCGAATTTCATCTTTCGTCCTTGCTCAACCGGCAGTGAAGCTTGCATCTCCTTTGCGCTGTGGATCATTCCTTCAGACGAGTCGATCCCGATTGCTTCATCAGCGCCATGCTCAACGAGCCATCGACTCAATTTGCCCGCACCACAAGCAAGATCGAGCACTCTTAAACCTCGCACATCTCCGATAGCCTGTGACATGCCCTCAGGAACCACCTCATCCGACGGGTTGCCTGGCTGCGACTCATCAGATATTTCTGTCCGATCGTCCTCCGGAGATATCACCCTCAATAATGGCGACCTGATGGGCGACCTCGCAGGCGTCCTCGGGATAGGCGACTTCTCGCGATATAGCGCGTCTAGATAGCCATGCAGCATTGTGCTATCCCCCAGTTCCATTGGATCGGGATCAAAGTTCGCGCTTTCGAGATCTCCGCCGTCGAGGAACTCATGTTTGTCAAGCGGCAGAGCATCGATACGGATAGTGAGGTTGTATTCCACAGAAGGTCGGAAGAAGCGGAGAGGTACTGCAAACATGCTCAGGAGTTAATAAATGTTCGCAGGTACAGACAGGGAAAAGAGAATAGCAGCGCCTGCAAGAATGACAAGTCGCTAGAGGAGGGAGGCGACAAAGTGATTATATGTCGCAAGAAGTACCGTTGGTCTCATCTGCCTGCCGTCAGGGTCGAGCTTGTGCTTAAGCATGGGTGGCTGGTTCCTGAGGCTGTTGTCTTAGTTTCAGCCTGAGAAATGCTGAGCCTGGAGCCTCCAAAAGCTTCAAGCTGAATGAGCTGGATTGCGTAAGCTTTTGTGAATGTGAAATACATCTGCCTGAGAACTGGTTGAGGAGGCGTGATCCCAAAATTTGTCAATTATACATTTCACGCCAGCGCATAGCATAGCGGAAGTGTTGCGTATGTCTACAGAGACATCATATAGCACGACAAGAAGGTTAAAGAATAGTCTGTGAGTGCTCTTTAGTCGGTAAGATCGCAGGTGGCATACGAGACTGGTACGAACCCTCTGTCTCTTCCGTCCGGCTGGACCACCAGGCTTTTCGCCTTCTTGTCTCTGAGACCGTTTCTCCTGTTGATCGAGCACCAGGCTGAGCACATCGAAACCGAATTGTGGGAATTCCAGACACATGCACTTGAACTCATGCTCGGCTTCGTGACGGAGGACGTGGCTTCTGGTGGCCCAGAAGTTCGCCACCGGCTTCCTGATGCTGGTATCGTCGGGACGGGTCTCCTTGTAGACGAAGCGAGCGTATGCGATCTCGCCTTTGGCCGTGGATTGTGTGAGATGGATCTTTTTGTGGGCGAGACCTGCTAATTGCGGAAGACCAAACTTTTGCGCCTGAGTGTAAACTCTGGCGTGTCGCAAAAGGGCTACACCTTCGTGGTCTGGCGACGGCACTGTCGAATCATATTCGAGGCTTGCGTTTGGTTGAAGAGCCGGGAAATAGTCGCCCTTGTACAGGTACTCGAGCACCGAAGCTGTTGCAGCTTCATCATCTTGCAGCAGCTCGATGCGTCGGCGAGCAGCATTGTCTGAGAATTGTGCGCAAGCCTCCGCGAAAAATGGTGCGCTAATGAGAACTCCTTGGTGTGCGTAGAGTGCGCTCACGTTTTCCCCAGACGCGACGACCAGCTCTACTATCGGAGACCGCAGGTAGCTGTGCGCCAGTGTGTAAGCATATCGTTACGTCGGGATCAACCGCTGTTTCAATGGCGGCGTCCACTCACTCGAGGAAAGTGGTGCGCGCTGGCACTGTTGGCTCAATGTCCTCAAGCCCTCCGGGCGCTGTCTCATCGACAATGGTCTCAACATTCTCGCCCATCTCTTCGTCGACAGCAGTCTCATCTTCGATGACGACTTCTCCCTCAGTGTCTGCCATTGCGACAGGTGTAAGTGTCGGATCACTCGATCGTCTGTATCGTAATGCGCCGGAGCTCGAGTCACTCGCGCAAAGAGGATTGCGATTCCGTCGTGCCGCTGAAATAAAATTCTATGCTACGCGACTGATTCTCGTACCTTCGCATCGCCGCGGGAGATTTAAGCCATGTGTGGTGGCTGTGAGTCTGGTGAATCGACCAGACAGGCGTGGAGGAACGAGGAGAAGCTCACGAAAGCTCCCAGCCACTGCGCTGTCTTGGCGTGACAGGAACAGGTTAGCGCCTTATGCTGTGCGTTGTAAGGTGCGACAGACACCCAGAAGAAGTGTCTCGTTGCTCTGAGCCGCAAACGCATTCTGGTGATCACAAATGCGTCGATGTAGTCTTGAACAAGGCTGGCTACCCGGAGAACACATGCGCTGACGCAATGCGAAAATGTATAAATGGGCTACTTCTTACCACGCTTCTTCTCCGCTGTTCTCGTCGCCTTGGCTCTCTCATAATCCTTACTTGCGGCGCCCTCTTCGTTTTGTACTTCAGCAATAAGCCTCCTGTACTTCTTCTCGTACTCTGCATCGCGTTCTCTCTTCTCCTTGAGTTGTTCCCTAGCAACAAAGTTGGCGTCCTTGCGCAATTCGCGAAGAGCACCTTTGCGTTCGCGCTTGTACTCTTTCTTGAGCTTGCTTGCTTCGGAACGCTCTTTGTCGGGATCGTAGTGCTTATCAGGATTGAAGTTCTCCTCAAACTTTGGTATTGATGTTCGAATTGGCTGGGGCCGGTGATGGTGGAGCTCCAAAGGTCGTCGAGCAGCACGCGATTGCTGTATAATAATTGAGATGTTTCGATGTGGTGTCTTGATGCTAAGTCCTTTCAGAAGTGGATTCTGTTCGAGACGTTTCAAAATGGCGACGACTGGGGAGAATATCTCGATGAAGGCTGATTTGTCTTTCCAGAGATCAGCCATTGCGGAGAGATTTACAAGGTACGGTCGGAGCAGCTGCTGTATAGCGCTTTGCCCAGATACTCTGGACGAGCCAAGTGCTAGTACACGAGCAGTGAAGCGGATCGCTTCAGGAAGATATCGTCTGCTGAACGACTGATACTTGATGGCCAGAGCGACCATGGAAGCGCCCGTCTTTAGAATGCTCGCATCGGCTGGTTTCGAAGCTGTCGGTACGTTCAAGGCAAGCCATCGTGCTACAAGTGTAATAGCTGGAGTGACGACCTGATGCCAGTGATCGGAAGTCGGATAGATCGAGCTGATCGCTGTCAGTAAGACAAGATCTCCAGGTTGACACTGTCCACGTTCCTGAAAAGAGGCCAATCCTCGACGAAATGCTTCTCCAATCTGGGCTGGATATGTCCGCGATAGCGAATGCAAATGTCGTATCACTTGCTCAATAATTGCAACAGGCTGCGCATGATTCCCCATCCAAGCAACATGTTCGACCAGCGCGGAAGAGAAATCGGCCATTGACTCTTTATTCGACGCAGACAATGATGGGTGGTATAGGGCACGTATCCGTTGTATCACAGTAGTGAGCTTTTCAACGGGCACGTCCTTGATAACATCGACCAATTCCGCGTGCGATCGAGGGCAAGGGTATGTGTATGATAATCCCGAAGCATCAGCGCCAGTACGTCGTTCTCCTAGGGCGCGAGTATTGGCACCGGTAGAGGCTTCGGGTCCAAGGACCTCCTTGATGAATTCGTCTTCCTCATTGGCTGCTCCGTCTTCACCTTGAGCCTCGTCGCTGCTCGCATCTGAATCATCGTGGCTGACTGACGCCTCTGAGTCACTTGCGATCAGGTCCTCGTCGTACTCGAACTCATCCTCATCCGGTTGCACGTCTCGTTCAGTCTGCTGCTTCGGCAGACTACTGGTAAGTCCAAATTCTGCAGCCTGGTCTGGTATTTCCTCATCGTCGCCTCTTAATTGTGGCATGATTTCGTCACGCGTTGCTTCATCATCGGACACATCTTCACCATGCATGCGCTTCTGTCGCTTGTCTTCCATTTCCTTCAGCGTTTGCGCTTCTTTCTGCGCTTTTTCTTCGGCAGTCAATGTCTTATTGGATGGCTTTGCACGTGCATCCATTGCAAGCTGTTTCATTCGAATATCGTATTCTCGATCAGCTGTTTCACGATCCATGCCGTCCAGTAATCGCTGGCGATCCGCGTTGATGACAGGTCCACTACCATTCACCGCTGCAGGCTGTACCGGTTGAGGGGGCGCCAACTTCTTCGCACCTTTGAGAAGTCCGAAGATCTCATCGAAGCCCTTGTCCAGCTCCTCCCTCAGATCTTCGTCGTCTTCCTTTGCTTTCTGTCGCTCGTACTTGTGCATCTTTGACTTCGCGATAACCTCTTCCATGACCTCTTTCTTCGTTTTCTTGCGCTCTGGCTCTTCTGGCTGTCCTGCCTCCACTTTCCCGCCAGCCGCAGCATCCTCCCCATCATCGACATCGCCCCGCCGCCTTTTCTTTCTGAAAAGGCTCCCGTCACTTCCCTCGTCATCGCTTCCACCAGAAATACTCATGTCAAAATCGTCCGCCGCAAGGTCCCCCACTCCTTTGCCACCATGCGTGAGCTGGAATCCACGTCCTTCTTCATCGCTACCCTCCAGATCAAACACGCTTCTTCCTTTGGACTTGCGCTCTGCTTCACGCGCAAATCGTGCGGCTGCTCTCTCCTCAGGCGTCATGTCTGCATCGCCCTCCCCTATTCTACGATCCACTAGTCCTCCCACCTTGTTCCTCCGCCTCATCTCTGGTAGCAGTGTGGCTCTGCGCATTTCCTCCCCTACGGACTTGGAAACTCCAGGCCTGTGCAGGACAGCTTTGTACTTTCCTGTGCCAACGCCATTGCTCGCCGATGCATGTTCGAATTTCGCCGGCCGAGAATTCGTTGCTTTGAGCTCGAAGGGATTGAAAGAATCTCGGATGTTTTGTAGAGCAGCAGCGCGATCGTTGCGACGGGTTTGATCCTTCGATGCGGCGAGCTGCTTTTTCTGCTTTTTCGACTTTTGAGATCCTGTGACGCCCGAGTCTCTAAGACTTTGTTTCAGCCTCTTAAGCTGAGAGGCGGGCATTATGTTGCTGTGCGATGGTTACTCGATCAGAATCGCTCCATTTGGAGAAATGAACTTTTTTGGCCAACCCTAGTCGATAGTTGTGGCGTCGTCGGAGTTTCGGGCCGATGGCACCCAGCTGTGGCTGGTGCACTGCTTCCACTTCAGCTGGCCACGAGGTTGGACTCTTCACTTGAGCTGCACGCGAATGGACAAAATGTCATGGCCACGCGCGTTGACGACCGCTGGCTCTGGCTTGGTGCCGGCGTGTTCTTCTACTTCTCGGCGTGCTATATCAAGAAGGCCTTGACAGATATCGTTCGCTTGACGGAGATCGATCCTGCTCAATTCCCTACCGGTGACCATGCGGCACATCCAGAAGAAAGTGTCGCGGTGCAGACGCTAAAGACGCTGTGCCTGTCGCCAAACCCGTCAATTGCAGCTGCGGCGCACTCCTTGGTCATACGACGGTTCGCAGCTCAGCCCAACGCGATTGAGATTCTTCGACGCGACATTGACTCCAGAAATGCAAACACTAGCCGCAAAGCAAAGCAGGCAGTTCAGTATCTGTACGACTTTGACCTGGAATTGCGCGACGCGTTGCCTCGCGGCAGCTTCGACAACCTGGATATGCCTACACATTACGCAGATGATGTAGCGTACAGAGACGATGGTGGTGACCTGCAAGTCATGGATGTGAACGATTGGGATGCGCTGGCGAGGATCAGAAATGGGCAGCAGAGTTCCGTCGAAGACGAGAGAGCACTGGACGTTGTCGCAAGGCTCGAAGAGTTGAGCGAGGAGGTTGCGAGGACGGGAAGGGAAATGGACAATTTGGGAGTCCGAGTTGCCTCAGCGAGATTTGGTGGGTGGGATCGCATTCCCGCTCCTCCGAGGCCGCAATTTGCGTCTGGAGGACTGCAGGGAAGTGAGAATGAGAATCGACGCAGACGGCATAGGGAAGCCATGGTGCTGCACGAGGGAGATGGAAGAATTGAAGAAGAGGACATCATTCGTCCCTCGCCCTCACGCTGGCATTGAAATATGTCTTGCCACGCTACGTTTGATCAAATTGACGGTCCTTCATCGCACGTGTGCCGGCGACGAATGGGTCTCTATTTGCTTGCGTTGTTGATATTATCTTGAAGAGGGCAGGTTCAGCTTGACCACATTGCTTGCATCACATCAATGGCGTGGTTTCTTCGAGTTGCGTGCGACTTGCGATCCGAGAAAATGTCTCGCTCATTCAGGTATAGTCATGGCCTTTCTTCATTACATATCACACCTGACTTCGCGGTGTATAGTTCTCATACTCTCAAACTGTGTCGTCAACTATTTATGTTCTGTCTCACGCAGTTCTCTGAGATAAGTATCAGACAAGATCCACATTAGGCGAGGTCGCTTCTAGGAATGGCAAGCGAATCGAGCTGTGTAGTCACACGAGGATCCGGCGCTCAGCATCCTGAGCGACGATTATCGACTCAAGCACAGCCAGCATTCGGCTCCGGACAGCCCCCACGCCTTGAAAACTGCAAAGCACGATGACGTGGAGGCAGAAGCACAACGTGATGAGCGCTTCAACGCCTCTCCGAAGTTCGAGGAGAACAAGGAGGCGTACTGCAGCTGTCTTGGTAAAAAGGCCCAGACACTTGCCACGCGGCTCGAACGAGCATGGCAAATGCTGTGCCTCGCAGGAACGACAACGATCACTGGTAGCATGCAACAATACGCTACAATTATGGGTGAGGAAAGACTGGGAGATCCACGCAACAGTCAACGACACAATGCGATGCCCGTTATGGAGAGGTGAACGGCAGAAGAAGTGAAGAGAACATCACGTCCACATATGGAGGGGCCGGTGTGATGACACGACGGATTGGTAAGAGCAACGATGGAGGGAAGTGAAGCAAAGATCAGCAAAATAAGGCGACATCACAACGAAGAATCAGTACAATGAGGCAACAGCAGAACGAAGGAACAGCAGAACGAAGAAACAGTAGGATGAAGAAACAGCAGAATGAAGAAACAACCGGATAAAGAAAGGGCAGAACGAAGGAACAGCAGAACGAAGAAACAGTAGAATGAAGAAACAGCAGAGTGAAGAAACAGCAGAGTGAAGAAACAACCGGATAAAGAAAAGCAGAACGAAGAATGAAGGAATCATGGAATGGAGAATGAAGAAACAGCAGAACGAAGAATGAAGAAACAGCAGAGTGAAGATAAAGGAACAGCAGAATGAAGAATGAAGGAACAGCAAAATGAAGAATGAAGAAACAGCAAAATGAAGAATGAAGAAACAGCATCAGAAAGGAACATGAGAATGGAGAAACAGCATCAGAAAGGAACAGCAGAATGAAGGCAGAAGAACAAAGGAGCAGCAGAACAGAGGAACGGGACGAGGCACAGCAGGCCGAAGGCAAGGTACAACAAGGAAACGCAAAGCAGGAGGAATCCCACCTCAGAGAACATATGGCTGCACAGCAGTATAGCGCTACGGCAAGACAAGCTGTGGGGACACAGCCATGTCGAGCCCCGCATTGTGGAGAGATATGGGCAACACAACGAGAAGGAAATGTGACGAGACAATCGAACACACGAGGCGGATCACCCAACGAGGAGAGTGACAACGCTGAGAGTCACCCGGAGGACAGCATGAAGAGCGACGGACCGAAAAAGAACGGGTGACAGTGCGAAGAGAAGGACGGGCAGCTTGAGTGACACAGCAACGGAACGGAGCAATGCAATGAGGATCACAACGCAGCACGAGTATTTCCTGCCGGCAATGACGACGAAACAAGAACAAGATGGGCCATCGAACCGGCCACGTGTCGAGTCAATCCTCGAGACCAGCCCAGCGAGCATATCAGTCTTACTCGGGACTGAGGTGGACCTCTGCTTGGAAGGGCGAGTGCACGTACACATGCACCAGGGCTCGGGGATTGTGATGAGATGGAGCCGCCCATTTCACAGGCACCAGCGCTCTCATGCCAGTCAACGGCCGACTTGGGAGATTGACATGATCGGACACTATATCGCAAGAAAGACGATAGCATACCTCAAAGTCAATCGCCATGCATCATTCAATCGAATGGAAACTTGCACGGGAGATGACCTACGTAAGCTTTGGGAAGCCTTCATGCCAGCTTGAGCTTTCATGCTTGCGTCGCTCTATCCGGTGTCGCGTATGTCCTCTCCCCACATTAGCATTGTATGCCAGAGTCGCTCAGAATCTGTCTCTCTACACGTAGAGGCTTGTCCGCAATGCGGCAGTTCCCCCTTCCACGAGGCTTCTAATGGCCTGATGATAGTGATTATGTCAAAGCAGTGCCTCTGCGCTGCCTGACTGCATTCTACAAGCATGCCGCAAGTATTAGACTATGCATCACGAGATCCACTGATTACATAATTGCCACGGCATCACCACGATAGAACTACTGCCCCGTCGTTGGCTATTGCGAGTATTCCACGACAAACGGCGAGGCCCCTTTCTCGTCGCTGCACGCGTTCCGTAGGGCTTCCGCAAAGGCAAGCTAGGCCGCTCTTTTGGGTCCACACATGCTCTGTAATTTTAATTGCCGCATGCACGCGGATTGGTGATCAAGAACCTGTGCCGCCTACAATCGTCGTGGCTCAAAAGGGATTTATTTGATGAAGCCCGATCCATAAATTGCTCGAAGGCGAGTTAAAGAATCAGAGATATGGACTTCTACTGGTCCTTAGAACCGATACATAACGTGCAGCAGAGGACAGACATTCAGGTCTTCGTACCTGCAATTGATATGCACCGGCTACAATACGTTGTTGGAGTCAAGTGTCAGCATGAAGCTCATGTACATATTGATGAGCTATTGGGTAACTTGAGTGCTACTTGTTGCACGAAAAGGCGAGCCCTTCTTCGGCTGACCCCAGTCTCTCTGCTCACGTGTTCTCTATGAACATTGCGAGCTAATCATAGCAGCAAGAATAGCGCCAGCATTGACGGGAAATCGGGCACTCCAAGGCCAGTAACTGGATCCCAACCAGAGACCGCAGAGAATCCGGGAGTGTTACACCCTTGGTTCCCCCCGGAGGTGATGTCTTTTAGCACATATGGGTGAGTATATAGGGCCGGGTTAACGAAACCGACTGGCCCTTTGCCCAGGTTATACCGAGCCTCGTTAATAAGGGTTAGGATAGATCCGAACGTCGGAGAGGAAGCACTAGTGCCGTATACAAGCGACCAGGTTCCGTCGACCACGGTGACATAATTTGCTCCGTTCGATGAAACATCAGGAAAACCTCGCGTGGTTTGACTGTTGTTATACTGAGCACTGCTGTAGGGTGGTAAATGGTTTGCAAAGTAAGATTTGACGGCGGCCGATTGCTATCATACGTTAGTGAACCGTCTGCGAGCGTTTGTTGCAGCAACTCACGTAGGCCGGCATAGGGAAGACGTTGCTGAAGCCCCCACCGGAATATACCACAGTCTCACAGGCCTGCTCTGGTTGAGTGGGACTTGTGAGGATGTTAACGCCAGGCTTGACCTGCGTCGCGCCGACAGAAGTGATGTATGGGCATGTCCCTGCATGGTCTGTCAGCAATGTTACAAGTCAAACTTATTCCTGCGAATGGCATTCTCACCTGGAAATGAAGGATTGAATCTTCCTCCCAAATTCTGATTCTGATACTGCCCGTCTGGACCGATGCATTGCCCACCATTGCCAGCTACCCCGTAATCGCCGCTTGAATATAAGATGGATGTACCGAGCAATCCCAATTTCATGTACTCATTGCATTGCCGATTTTCATAAAAGCTAGTGAGGTCATGTTCATTGTAGGCGTACGACGTGCTGATGACCTTCGTGGCAGCATATCCGCCGCATGCCTTGGGTCCTTTGTAGCCTCCTGGAGCAGGATCCGGATACGTAGCGTCCTGGCTTGGGTCTAGATCATGTATTAGCTTGGAAGTTATTAAGTAGGCATTCCCGGAATTTTGTACCATCTCCACCATCATATGTGCAGTATGAACCATCCAAGGCATCCAAAAAGTCGTTGAACGAGGCACCCTCGACTTCGTCACCGACTTGGTAAAGCGTCACTTTCTGTGGATAGACAAGAGCCATGCCGTATTGCAGATCCAGATCTGACTCTCCGTTGTACTCAAAGCCCATCATTGTTTGCTGAACATCTGCACCATCGATCAATTGGGTTATTGGTCGTTGGCCGACTTGCTTCGTTGAGAAGTTCTTGAAGAAGAGGTCCAAGTCGCTGGGAACATATGCTTGAGGAGTGTACTCGACAATTCCATAGCTATTCTTTGGGTTTGCCGTCAATCCAGGTGGGAACTTGTAAAGGGCACGGAGACAGTTGGGAGTGATCTAACGAATGTTAGCTATCCTGTCCGAGGTCTTCATACCTCGCTGTAGTCCATACTTGCTTGTCACAGTCACTCAACTCCTTGATGATATTGCTTTTCGCGACTGGAATGAATTTTGGCACGTTACCAGAACTTGGATTACCGGGCCTGATATCGTGGGCCATATCTCGCTTCTGAGCATCCGAATTCGAGCTTCTTGGCTTGAGCTTGAGATCAAAGTGGAGTGTTGGAGTGATGAAATCGACGTGATCTTTGACATGAGCCGGTAGACTGTACTCATCGCAGGCAATCTGCGGCTGGCCTGTCGTACCATGCTCGTACACATGGTATTTGGTCTTCAATAGGCTCTCAGCTTCACCGATTGTGACATCGAGATTCAGCCAGCCGAGGCTTTGCGATTGCTTGATGCGATCGCTACTGATCCCAGAAGATGCAAGCCAGTCCTTGACTGTCTGGACTGTCTCGTCACTGCAGTGTCGTCAGCAGCTATTCCACATCAACGTTGATTGTCGATCGATACCTTGGAGCAAATGCTGCAGCAACGCCCTCGGATGTCCAATGCTGTCCATATTGCTTGGATTCAGGATGTGAAACTTCCATCAACCAGTCATATCCCTTGTCGAGGTTGCTTTGAGTAAGGGCAATCTTCATAGGGACGACAAAGGACTCATGCACTCGGTCTCTCTTGACCCATCCGTGCGGCAGTACCTCTCGACGTTCATGCTGTACGTGGATGGACAACGGAGATGCTGCGGCAGAGGCCACGAAGGCCGCCAGTAGAGCCGTATACCACATTTTGGAAAAGCGTGCAAAGGGAGAGGCTCTAACATTCTATGAGCTGCCTGTGCTACACTATTTATTGTCCATGATTGCCCATCCGATATCTCCTCCTTCCTAAAGGGAAAGCTACCAAAGATGGGGTCACGCCGCTGAATCCACCGGCGATTTCTAGCACCATATCGTGGACGCCGTGATGCCGTGATGCCGTGATTGTCCTGGCTGTGTGGGAGAGTAGCATCAGATCGCGGGCTGCCTCATGCCAGTGAACCAATAAGACTATACTGGGCCCTTTTCGTGCAGTGCACTTGATCGATTGTGGCGTAGGACGTTCCCCGATACGGCAGGCGTCCGGTTACGAAGAGGCGAACGAAGATACTGCGCGATACTACTCCGCATGCCACTCGCCAGCTGCAGAGTGGACAAGCGTATATGCACGCGTGCCACGGACAGCGGAGTTCTCGTGCTTGCGCCAGACAAGCCGCGGCCGTCGCTTGCAAAGCTCTTAAAGCTCCTGCTTGTTCCAGCTAGCGTGTTGCTTGTCAGAGCTTTTATCCGCACTAGCAAGTGCCAGACCCTGCAACATTGTCGGAATACACTAGACTCGCGCAGACGTCGTAGCCGAACCAAAGATTTTGCTTGCCAATATGGTGTCGGTGGTGGGCGTGTGCATGCGCTTCTTGGTGCCAAGGACTTTGCGAGCCGACCTGATTACCTTAGTACACGCTTGCCGCCTCATGTTAACCAAAGAGCCAGCCAAAGCTATTGCTGATACCCGCTTTCAATCACTGCCGCACGTGCTGCACGGTGCAAATATTGCAGAGAAGTCCGACATGAGGCTGATCAATGTTCGGTCCTGCTTACATCCTTCTGACTTAGTCGCTCCGATAAGACTTGACCACTCCGCATGGGGCTGTCGCCACCGATTTTGTTTGTATGCTTTTGCGCCGCACGTGTCAGCGTGGCTTGTAGCGCCCTGCGGCGTACTCGACGTCAGCATTTGGCTCTTGATCTCTCCATGAGAAGCGCCCCATGGACGCATTGTCGTGTTCCCGAGCCATACCTCGACGAACCTTGGGGGCATCCGTAAGCCCTGTGGGATCATGCCATGGGCCAAATGTGCAGCATACCAGATGCATCGCTGACACGCGCTCGTATGCCAATGACTGCGGCTTCTAGCAATGATCAATGGACAGTCGGCCGGCTCTATGGCATGGTCGGGTAGCAACTGTAGTTGTTCCATACAACGGGTATCTCAATACAACCAAGACTCCTAACGCCTCGCTGTGAACGCTTCGAGTTTCAAGATTCGAGGGAGAAAGCTCCATTTAGTCTCGGCTGTAGCTGATCTTATGCCGTTTGGAAGGTTTCTGATCCTCCTCTTCGTCCTTGTCTGTGGGTCGCTTCTTCTTGTTGCCCTGCGTTTTCCCAGAGCTTGCACCTGGAGTGCTGGCATTACTATCTCTAGCCGACAACTGAGGCGGAAATTGGCTGGTAGGAGTGGGTGCGTGCGAAGGGGTGCCGCTGTCGATTCCATCTTGTTGCTACGATCATATCAGCATGTCTGTACTCCATCTCCCAAGATTAGTTCAAGCGTACGCGCATCCATGACACGCTACTCCGACTAAAGACGCGATCTTCATCTCGCACTCTCCCTCCTCTTCTTGATCCGTCTACTGCGCTGCGCGAGCCAATCTGGACACCCTTGACCCATCCATCAAAGCCACGCACTATGTTGCCTGAGTTTGCCGTCTCTTCGAGATATGCGCCTTCAGTCTTGTAGATATTATCCTCGAGCGTGGCAAGCTGTTCATCCAGTTTCCTCTTTTTCTCAAGCGTCTGTCGGAGTGTGGAGCGGAGTGCTTCATAGTATGGACGTCCAGGCTGGTCGGCTGCCGCAGCGGCGGACGGCGCTGCATTCGGGGGCACGTTCTCTGCCATCGCGCAAGCGGGCAGCGTGCTGAGCAGTGCGGCAGAGACCTCCGACAACCGCGCTGGACAAGTTGCGCTGGTGAGCGGGATAATGGCGATCGTGTCTAATTAATCCTGATGTCGTTGCGCCCCAGAGACGTGTTGAGGCTCGATGCGATGTCACGACTTTTGGCCTGCGTCGCCAAGAATTTCTGAAGCACTCGCAGCCTACTCAGTGGGCGATCATCACGAGAATACTTGAGGACAGACGTATTGAATAGCTTCAACAAGCAACGGAGCTAGAAGATGGATGTGCAGATATCAGAATCACAATACTTGAACGTTTGGCTGGTCTCGTGCGCAGGACGACGGGCGACCCGATTACAGATCCTTAGCACTCTGCCTCCTTCTGATGAGTTCCGCCAGCGGGACCTCATCGTCTTCATCGTAGAACTCGGCTTCTTCGTCCACTCCGAAGTCTGCCAAGCGCTCGCCTTCTCTGTTGCGCCATGCTTCCTCCCCTTCGTTAGCCCGCTTTGAAGATCTACCACGCACTTCTTCTGCCTCGGATCCTTCGTCGTCAGTAGTCTCGATCGCATCGTCACCCTCATAGTCACTGTTCTTTCTCTGTCTCCGCTCAAGTCTCTCGTGGAATGGCCGCCTTTTGACTACATACTCACCATCCCCGTCCATATAGCGGGCAAGGTCCGCAGCTTGTCTTTGCTTAAACTCATCGAGATCCCATGATCGGGTGAAGCCATCGCCGACAAGAGGCTTTCGTTCCACTCGGAAGAGTCGATCAGGGTCTGGAGGCGGCCACGGCTTACTGGGATCTGTAGCGTCTCAGTGATCCCTCCAGAACATATAACAAAACTTACACGTACCATCGATCTCATTGTGCTCGTACGCCAATCCACTCTCCGAGCGAGGACTCCGTGAGAATGGCCAGGGCCAGCTCAGCGGGTTGGAGCTTCCCATGCCTTGACAAATGTTTGCCCAGATGCCAATGTCCCACGGGAATTCCTGATGCTCGATATGCACCTTGTTTCCGTCGGGATCTTCAAGGTAGCCGCCAAGCACGTGAGCTCGCCTGAGGACTGCATCGTGTCTCTCGATTTCCCATCCCTCGATGGTCCACGTATTGACCGCAAGCGACCACAAGATACGTCCAAGCAGGAGTATGAGGGCGAAGAGAACGAACGAATTGACCGCACACAAGACGAAGATGTGGCTTAGCTGCATAACAGACGGCCCAAGATACTGCACCTGTCAGTGAAGGCGATGCTGCTGTGTACACGGATCGCGAACATACGCTGGGCAGACTCCGCTTCGCCCAGATAGGCGCGACTCGAAGGTATAGGAAGTATTCCAAATATGCCATTGAAGCCACGGCATAAGCCAGGAAGCGGATGAAATGAGGAATCGTAATATGGGAAACACAGTTGGCTGGAAGTTCGTTACCTACCGTTTTCTAAGCCTGGAGAAGCAGGCACATACCAGTCCATGCGCAATGGTGATCCATTTTCATGACACAGCGCTTACAAGTCTTGCAATGGTGTGCTCTGGGCGGCTTGAACGCCTCGCATCGCCGACACCAGCGGTTGCTCTGAGCTGCAGCTTTCGACGCCGCGAGCTGAGCATGTGAAGCATTGGTGATGACGGTCTCATGCCAGTCTTTCGGTATGCGCCCTGGGTCCGTCAGGGACGTGCGCCAGTAACATATGAAGGTGCATCCGACCAAAATATTGAAGACGTATGCCTCCCGCTTGGTGAGTGGTCCTGGTTCAAGCTGATGGAACAGCCATTGCGAACTGTAAGCCAGGAACGCGACCAGGCTCGATACGCCGGGCAATGCCAATTGCTGGAGCAGTGGCAAGTCTCGCAGCTCCGCAAACCTCATTGCATGTTCGGGATCTGATCTGTAGAGTGACATGAGGTGAACAGGAGAGGTTGGGCGTGGCAAGGAAGACCCTCACAAAGGTTTGTCGGCCCGCCTCTCGCGTCACTTCCGCCATGTGCCTTGACTTGACTTCCCGGTGGGGCTATCTCTCTGACCACAACCTCACAACATTACCACAGCCACTGCATATAGATACTCGTATCGACCCACTTACGGGCTCTCAGATTGCGCCTCCGCGCATCGTCGTCGACCGCGCAAGCACACCGATCAGTACAGCCCAGCAGGAACCCGAAAGCGACTCCGACTGCAGCACTCGCGGAAGCAGAGCAGCAGTGCGAGACGTCGAGCCTGTGCTGGCTCCAACGGTCAGCATGGCGAGAGTATACGCAGATGTCAATCAGCAGATGCCGCGCGCATACTGGGACTACGACAGCGTCAACATCAGCTGGGGCGTACTGGAAAATTACGAAGTCGTGCGCAAGATAGGTAAGATGAGGCTGGGTGCATAGTGGACAATGGTCGCAGCTGACGCTCACCGTAGGGCGTGGGAAATATAGTGAGGTCTTCGAAGGCGTTAACGTCGTCAACTACCAGAAATGCGTGATCAAAGTGCTCAAGCCAGTCAAGAAGAAGAAAATCAAGCGCGAGATCAAGATCCTGCAGAACCTCTCTGGTGGCCCGAATATTGTCGCGCTTCTCGATGTGGTGCGAGATAGCCAGTCCAAAACTCCCAGCCTCATCTTCGAGCACGTCAATAACACCGACTTCCGCACTCTGTACCCCAAATTCCAGGACTACGATGTGCGATACTACATTTACGAGCTGCTAAAGGCACTGGACTTCTGTCACAGCAAAGGGATCATGCACCGGGATGTCAAACCTCATAATGTTATGATCGACCATGAGAACAGGAAGTTGCGGTTGATCGACTGGGGCCTGGCTGAATTCTACCATGCTGGAACCGAGTACAACGTCCGCGTCGCGAGCCGGTATTTCAAAGGGCCAGAGCTACTGGTCGATTTCCAAGAATACGATTACAGTCTGGACATGTGGTCACTTGGAGCCATGTTCGCGAGTATGATTTTTAGAAAAGAACCATTCTTCCATGGCAACAGCAACAGTGACCAACTGGTCAAGATTGCGAAGGTTCTTGGGACAGAAGACTTGTTCGACTATCTCGACAAATACGACATCGAGCTCGACGCGCAGTACGATGACATCCTTGGTCGCTTTCCGAAAAAGAGCTGGCAAGCGTTTGTCAACTCGGAAAATCAGCGATTCATCAGCAACGACGCCATTGACTTCCTCGATAAATTACTGCGCTATGATCATCAGGTATGCAATTGCAACGACGCATAGACTTACATTTCACTGATTGCTTCCAGGAACGGCTCACCGCCAAGGAAGCGCAGGCACACCCATACTTTGCACCTGTGCGCCAGGCAGAGCAAGAAAACAACGCTCACTAAACGGAAGCGAGTGAGAATAGATACCAATTTGCTTATTAGAGAGCCGGCCGAACTTTGACTAGTGCCCTCATGTCCCATAACTCGAGCCTCCAAGATAATGACGCCAATGCAGAAGACTTGAACCTAACCAGAGCTAGATCACTTTGCGCCACAAGTCAACTCAGCTTGTGTCGAGAGATCCTCCCTTTCCAAAAGGCGGAGCCGCGGTCGACCTTCGGGTGCATGAAGTCGTCCATCGAGAATTTGTCACGACGATTTCGCATGCGCCTTGGCCCGTTGTTCATCTGCACTGGGACTCGCACGAAAAAGTTTCGTACTGCCCAGAACGGCCAGCATTTCGTATCGGTCTTGATTCTCGAGATACCGATCCACGCTGTACGTTGATCGCGACCCGCGCTTTGTGCCTCGATGCGGCTTCAACGATGCGTCGTCGATGTTGTGAGCATCTATCGAAGCTCGTTGCGCGCTGTCGGGACGTTTTCCCACATCCCCTGGACCGTCAACGAGCCTTCGGGGTTTCAGTCACATCCAACAGTCAGTGTTTGTTTGGCCGTACCGCTGGTCCCCTCTTTCCCGACTTATCTGCTGTGGCTCGGCTAAGGACGACTTCACATGTATGACTCGTTGTGCCGGAGCTCCGAAATCTGGTCGAGAGACATCGAGCGGTTGTCAACTGCTAGGAACTGCGCAGCTCCGATACAAAACGCGCAGGACCTTAAATTTACGTCCAGCCTTATCTATGTCCAGCCTTCTGGACGGCCTCGGCGCAACTGTGGTCGAGCTGCCACGAGCATGACGTTACGAGTCCACTACCCCCTGGTTTACCGAGCGCGTTGCATGTAGCAGTCTCATGTCGAGCGACAGTCTCGAGATGAGGGCACGCTCGGAGTAGTTGGCTGGAGCAGCAAGCAAAGCTTGAGCATTGTATTGCAAAGGCTCCTGCTGCAATAGATGCTCGGCGGTATTTTGGCCGATCTTCCCAAATCATCGACTTGCAGCGACATCTTCAGCGAGATACGCTGATGCTTATCTGCTTAGCTTGCTGCTGGCAGTATTTACACGATCACACGACAGTCCTCACTCCTTGCGACAATGAATGGCTGACGTTGAGCACGCGGCCAACTACACGAGGTCTTCCACCTTAACTCTTGACTCTGAATGCAGGGCACTGCACCCTGTGCTTTGTCATCCTGGGAAGCTCGCATGTGCTGAACGGTGACGTGCTAGTTGGGCAACATCTCGGTGAGCAAAGCGCTGATCACGGATAATTGCAGCTCAATCCGCGAAACGATGCGTCAGGCAAGGGCTCATGCAAAGGGCCGCGCCATGATAATGAGCCTGCAGTTCGCCGTGCTGCGCCCTGAGCACGGCCGATGCATCATCTCCCTGGCGTTACTGCAATTCTGAGTACTTCCTCCTGCTACGCAATGAATCTGCTGGCCAGCTTTGGTATCTGACAAATCGATGAGTCGGATCTCTGTCTGACGTGCCTGTTGGTCCTGCGTGCAGCATGCGCTGTGTCACCAACACGTCTCTGCCGCGAAGCTGATGACAAGCGAGGGGCGCACGGCAGGCCGCAGCTACAGTCTGCACGGTGTTGAATGACCTCTCAGAAAGAGCGCATTGCATCGAGCTCGCCCGTCTGTCTGTAAGCTAGGGCATGGGTTTCTTGACAGCCTACGAGCGCGCCGCAGGTCAAAGACAGGGTGTTGATGGCATGCTCTCGATGCCAAATCAATTTTGCTCTTGCGCAGGATCACACAGCATATGATGGCAATGGATCGGCTGCTAGCATGACAATTACACGCAGCCCGCCGTCACATTATGCTTGGAAGCAGTGAGCTGCGCGCCATAAGATCACTGACTCCTGTGTTCCTCAAGCAGACTTCGGCCGAAGTTAGTGTCGATCGACTGTGAACACACAATGATAATCTGATTTTTGTATGTCGTGGCAATCATTTGCAGGAGTTTCCATGACGGTGCGCTGATTCTGAGTTTGAGTATCGTTTTAAAGGAGCTTCCCACGATCAGACAGTCGAGCGTGCCGACACGAGCAATCATTATGCCTGCGTTCTGCAGAATGCTGAAACAGATGCTAGGTCATTCATTATCCACATGTCGGACTTTCGGAATTACTTGTATGGATTAGAAGAAGCGCTCAGATCCGCAGCTGAGAAATAGCGTATTTCCAGTCACCGGCTGAACTTCATCTAGGTGCGTCTGGCAGTGATGATCTGAGACACATTGCACGAAAGCCACATACTGAAGACCAGCGGCACCGACACATGGCAATAACCTCGGAGCTGCCACCGGAATGCTGTGAGAAGTAGCACATGCGACAGCACTGCAAACAGCTTGATGCGAGCATGTTTGTTCAATTCTCTCATAGTCAGGACCTAAATATGCAGGTCGGAATTCCTCAAATTTGTTCTGCAATAAAATGCTCTGGATGCACTGAGCTGCTCAGCTGCAGGATTGACAGCGACATCCATGCTGCAGTAAAAACATTCGAGGCTATCTCCGCCACAGACTGTACAATGGATGTCTTGGTCGACGTAGTACTGAACATTTGAAGAATGTTTCCAACACTTGTTGAACATTTTACACATGCTACATGGCACTACACCTCAAAACCACGATTTGTTTCCCAAGCTGGTGTCTTTGATTCCCTCTCCTCGTAATTCCGAGATTACACGACATTCTGAGATATGTCTTTTCAAGCTCCATGACACTCAGTCAAAGATGCCTCTACGTTCTGGCATAGGGGAAATCAACATGTGGCAGCTCGCGCTGCTCCTTCGGCAACTCTGGCCACTCTCCGTCATCTCCTTCGAGTAAAGCGACTTGCCTTTGAAAAGAGTTAGCATCATACGCAACGATCGATAGCACCATTTTGATCAAGCAACTCACATTCCCTGGATGAAGTACCTGACTTTGTACACTGTGAACATGGTCGCAGCGGGTCGGTTAATCTTCCATCGCAATGCCATCCATCCTCCTGCGGGAAGTTCGTGCATGTAGCCAAATGGTGGGTTCTCCATATTGAAAGAGTCTCTGGTGTCTTTCTTCGAAAGGCCGTCCTCGACCGATTGGTAAGGGTACCTACCCTCGCCACGGCCGAGCAAGAAGGTGGGATTATTGTGCTTGTAGAAAGGCAAGTCGACGGGCAGGTCATTCTCGAGGATTATGTCCACTACCGAGCCCTATGAAGTACGTTAGACGTGTCCTGGCGTCACGATGCGGCCGTCTTACCAGTGGGAGGTTTCGAATCACGGGTTCGGGCTCCGAAGACTGCTTTTTCAAGTGGAGCGCAACGGGCTCCATGAATTCACGAAACAATTGCCATGGGGCTCCATTCAGCGAGCAGTTGGTGACGAAAGGATTGACAGGGTCTGGTGCACCAGTTGCTTTCAGACGAAGAGTCAAATCAGACTTCTGATGGGGCTTATTGGGAGTAAAGGGTGCAAGCTTGTCTGGGTCCTCGAGCACATAGCCCTTCTTGACGGTGCCATCCAGATTGACAGGACCGTCTTCGAGCGACGGTTGGGGCATTGGCTGTCCGATGAGCAAAGTATCACGCTTATGCTATATGGGATCAGTACCATGTCACAAGTCATTCTATTAAGCGCGCTTACCGGGTACCGCAAGAACGCATATCCTTGGAGCGACTGCACTTTGCTATAGGACTGGAAGCGGATGGCGTAGTCATCAGCAGGCTGATCCAATTTGACCATGACCGAGATCCTCTCGGCGTTCATGACGTGGATGACCTGTACTTTTGTGAGCGAGTCGACTCCACATAATGCGCATTATTCCTTACATCGACCATCTGAGGCTGTACAAAGCCGCCATCATTGGCGACGATCCACATTTTGTGGTCATCGATCGAGATTCTCCAATCGTGCTCAAATCCTGTGTTGACGAAGTTGAGCATCATCCAACGGCGGACACCTGTGTGAATGATCTGCGTGCGTCAGTAAGTGCTTGATAGCGAGAGCGAGTGAAATACCTCATAGTCAGCCTGAGATGGCTTGCAATCGTCGTAGCCAACAGCACCCGAGGGCTGCTTCACGCAACCGTACGTGTCGACGGCTTGGCCAGCCAGCTCGTTGAGCTGCGGTGGCTTGCAATGTACGCGGCCCTTTCCTGCACAACGTCAGATCATCCGAGTTGCAAGCCGCAAGAGAATTCTCACCATTGATCAGGACAGACTGGAAGCAATATGGGTCATATCCCTCAGCTTGGAGTTGCGCAATCAAGCCAGCCGCTTGACGATGCTGATAGTTGTATACAGTGACATGGTTTGCTGTAGCTTCAGCATCCATCATATCCTGCAGATCCTGCGTGTCCTTGGAAATCTTTGAATATGGCCGCTCTCGTTCAGGGTTCGGTCTGCGTTGGTTAGCCACGTACGAATCTTCAGAAGCCACCTCGTAGCGTTACCGGATCCACATCGTCCCGTAGTTGCCCTCGACCGATGGCACGGACACATGATCAAGACACCACTTCAGGCCCCACTGGCCCCTCGTGTTGAATTCTACTGTTCGGTTCGCTCTCGGTAGGAGAGGGTAGGTCGTCACGCCAGCACTTCCATCATTCCAAGTCTCGCTGCCTGAATCTAGACCGAGCCTGCGTAGTGTCAGCGTGACGAGTTACCAAGTACTGAGGCACAGTAACATACCAATGGATCGCCCATGGAAGTGAGATCTCGTTAAACATATGAATTCTAATAATATCACCCTCCTGGGCAGTGATCGTCTCGAAAGGTGTCTCTGAATTGCCCACGAACATGGGACGCCACCATCCGCCATCTATGCGCGTTGCTCATTAGATCCTGATACTTTCCAGACTGAATTGCAATCTCACCGGGATTCCGCCACTCTTGCGATAGGGTCAAAGTGTAGTCAATCACTGCCGGCTCTCTTGTCTGAGCAATGGTAGCAGACTCAGGAGGCGAACTGAAGTCATTGTACTGGAAGTGCCATTTTGGGAGCAGATCGTTTGTCCTTCCCATCCATCTGCTTCCCAAATCGAGCAGGACTAGAGTGCAACCCAAAGCAGCTAGGATCGCAATGCTTCGACTTCGCCTCTGGGGACATTTTTGCTGAACATGCAATGAAGCACAATCGATCTTGTTATCCATCTTTGGTGAATGGATTGACCAGCTCCGATAGTATGATAGTGCCTGGCACTTCGAGATGGAAAAAAGTCTTGCTTGAGTCTAGAAATCAGAACAGTAGTAAAGAAAACAGAGTAGAACGATAGTGGTGCTATCGAATCATGATGTCTTTGGTGGCGAAGCGTTGGCACAGGCCAGATTCAGAGCCTGCATTCGCTGTCAACATGGTTTGCAGTTCAGAATGTTACAGTTTGCGTCGCTGCTACCCCGTGGCCCGCCCAGGCTGGTGTCAAGTCACCATGCTGAGTTTCAGCGGAGCTGCAGGTATACAACCAGGGCGTCATGCTCTGTGTACGCGCTGGTGGCGCTGAATATCATGATGAAGTCGTGAGCATCGCAGCTTGCGATGCGGAGTCGTCCCGTCGCCCCTTGTGTATGAAACAGGTGGACACAAGTCATGCGCATGACCAACGACTCTGTGCACGTTTACCAGGGCCACGCAGCTTACAATCGCATCGTTCCCACCATCAATAGCAGCGGCGAGGGTTTGCAGCGAGTCATCGCTGGCGTTAATGTTGCGGCAAAGGAGAGATGCGGTACGAGTTGCTGTTTTCCGAGTCCGAAGTTCGCTGACAACAATACCATTTCTCTCATTTGACCTCTGGCTTCCCTTCTGGAACCGAACATTACGACAATGCGATTCTGTGGCATTGTTGCGAATCTCCACGAATTTCTATACGTGTGTCCAGGCTAGATCTGCTGTCGCTGTCAACCTTGCGTCTGGGGCTCTGCATCTGATGATATTGGCTAACCTTCAGATCGACGTGATGCGAATCATCACCCCAGAATCCCAGCAGACATCGACACTGCCTTCGTGTGGCGAGAATTCAAAAGCTATCGGATTGCACGTTTGAAAACGACGACCAGTGGCACAGAAACTCAACCATTTTGAGTACGATCTTGAATATATCTGTGGCGTTTTGCAAGACATGAGCTACCACCGTATGCGATCCTATTTTGGTAGCTCCGATCGATCACTAGGAGCTAGCACGCGAAAGCTCCGAGTTGTGGTGAACATCTTGCACGCGAGCACATCGCTCATGGATTGCGCCTTCATGCTCCATGCACAGTCCGAGGCAGCAGCTGGAAATCCCAACTTCGGACTCAGAAACTTGATCACCACAGATTTGACAGAGCGATCCCTACTCGTAACAATACGTGGGTACAAGTATAAATCGCATACAGCCACACTGCTTATTTGCTTAGTGCCACATGCTATCTCTCTGACAAACTCTCGGGAGGTAAATGCCCAGGGTAAACCGTTACATGGCACGCGTCGGCTCAGTCGAGCGGACATTTGGACGTGACTAGGCTAGTAAGCTCATATGCTTGAGGTCTCTGCCGAGTCATATACCTTGCTTGGCTAAGGTTCTTCTCAGTCCGCCTGCATCGCGTATCATTCAACGGACGACAAGCCTCTCTTGGTCTGGCTATTGCCCTCCGACGCCTCTGATCAATTCCCTCGACGCTGAACACTGCTTTGCCATTGTATATTGGGGATACATAGACGAGAAATTGTGATCAAAACATTTAACGAGGTACAGATGAAGCACACTTTGCTGCTGTCGACGCTCGGCGTCGTTGGTCACGTTGCTGCCAAAGTTCGTGAGTACAATCTCACACTGGAGTAAGTCACACCATTCTATTTTACAAGTGCCGCATTGACAATTCCTAGACAAACATGGCTCAACATCGGTATGCAGAAGAAAGATGATTTCCAGATCGCGGGAAGTTGACGATGTGTAGCGGGCATGGGCCGAGCAACATTGACCGTCAACAAACAGACTCCAGGTGAGTTGGACTTCGTGATGTGACCAACACGAACGACACTGATTTTTTGCAGGACCTGTGCTGGAAGTGGAAGAGGGTGATACACTCCGTGTCAACGTCTTGAATGGTGCTCTCGTAGAGTCCACGCTCCATTGGTCAGTATGACTGCTTCGTTTGATAGCCAGGTACTAACGTATCAAAGGCATGGCATCTATCAACACGATTCCATGTGGCAGGACGGCGTAAGTTGTCCTGAACATGAGCCAACAGTCTTTACTACTAATCATTCAAACAGGTCCCAGGCGTTACTCAGTGGCCACTTGAACCTCGTAATGCCTACACGTACGAGATGCACATCAGAAACCAAACGGGAATCTACTGGTACCACGGACATTTTGGCGCCGTTCTCATCGATGGACAAAGAGGTGCTATCTGGGTCAAGCCATCTGCATCGAGGCCTCGACCATACTCTACCATTTCGTCCAACGAGGAAGACATCAAAGCCATGCGTCAAGCAGAAGACCTTGCCCACCACGTTATGCTTGCAGATTGGTATCATGACGACGTAGAGACTCAAGCCATCCAGTATCGAGATACGCACATCGAGCCGTCGTGTGCAGCGGCGATCATCTTTAATTCGAAGGGAAGGACGACATGCTTGTCTCGTAGCGTCCTTGATAAATACGATCCAGATGCGGAAAGAGATTCACGAGGCTGCATACCATCAGCTGTCCGTGATACACGAATCAATGAACGAGAGTGCAAGGCAACCCATACCGACATGGAGGTCTTTCAAGCCAAGGACGGCCAGAAATATGTGCTCATGAACTTCATTCATGGCGGCAGTCATCACAGCCTTCGTATTTCTGTTGATGAGCATGACATGTACATCGTTGCCCTCGATGGCGATTTCGTGCAGCCGCGCAAGGTTCAGGTCAGTAGAAACATTCTTTTACAGCCGTGCTGTACTTACGTACTCCAGGCCCTCACACTCAATCAAGCTGAGCGCATCAGCATCATGGTCAAGTTGGATCAGAAGCCTGGAGCATATGCCGTGCGAGCGACCTCCATTTCTCAGGACCAGATCATCGAGGGAGTTGGAATCCTTCGATATGAGGGCGTGAAAGAAGACAGAACCCGCAAGGATGGCCACATGATTGTACCAAACAGCAAGCCCCATGTCGACTTGAGGGGTAGATTGCTCTACAATGCCGGCATGATCAATGAGATGCGAGACCTGGCAGCTTTCCCGCACAGGTCCCCGCCCGCAAAGGCAGATCATACCTTCCGCTTCGCCGTTAACCAGACGACTCCATCGAGCTGGGTCATTGCTAGCGAACCTCACCAAGGTTTCCGTCAACAGGTATGGCGTTCGACGATCTGACTTGAAGCTCATACTTACATTCACAGATGCCACCCATGATGTGGAACGAGGATTCCATGACAGGCCCAACGTCGTTCAAAGGCATGAAGAACGACTCAGTTGTCGACATTATCTTCGAGAATTACGCATTCGGATATCACCCTTTCCACAAGCACAATCACAAAGTCTTCATCCTTGGGCAAGGCCAGGGATTCTTCAAGTGGAAGGATGTGGCTGAAGCGGTCAAAGAAGACCCAAAGGCATTCAACCTCGTCGATCCCCCGCTTCGTGACGGTTTCATGCTCGATGCTGAGCACGGAGCTTGGACGGTGGTGAGATATCACATCACTTTCCCAGCCCTGAGCATGCTGCACTGTCACAAGATTGCGCATTTCATGGGTGGACAGCAGATTGTTCTAGGCGAGGGAATCGAGGCGTTGCAGCCGCCGCCGGCATATGTCAAAGGATTGACCCACGCCGACTTCAAGCCTCCGTTCAGATATGGACCCCTTGATTGAGGGGAGGTAGAAAAGGCTTCGGTGCACACAATTCAGTTGGAAGCCGCCCCATCTTCGCACAAAGTCACGGACTTTACGCTCGGAAGGCAATGTCTTTCAAATAGTCATACCGTAGAAACAGAATGTGACATGAGGGTACTGTGCGCATCGCAGATTGCACCGCTGCAAGCATATCTTTTTCGCATCACTCTGTATCACAGACGCAATGTGCAGCGGCAGTCAGGGTCTCACCACTGGCACGAATGATTTTGACCGTGACTGAAGGCCCCGATTCGACCAGCGCATTTTTGCCAGGAGCCTGCTCCCTACCACACCACGCTATCGAGTGCATGATCGAACCTGCATCACCCGCCAGAGATCGTGCAGATGGCCGAAAATGCATTGACGCATCCGAAAGCCTCTCCCAGATTCCGTTCGCAGTAAAAGTCAGATCGAATCCGTTGGACGAAGCGTCGAGCCGGAGCGTATCACGACACTGCAGAACTCTGTCTCTGCAGATCATATCCCTGCTGAGGCCGTCCATTGAGGTCACCTCACAAGTAGCGGCGGACGGACCCGAAAGTGCTACAACTCTGCATCTTGCGTGCGACCGGAGATTCGTTTCAAACACTCTGCTACACCTAGACGAGTCAGTGCGCTGCAGAACATCACCTGGGAAGGCGAGTTGTGCAGAGCTATCAACCATGTTGCAATCCATAAATCCTGACTCTGCGACATGTGGCTACGGGTTTCGCAACACGAGATCGAGAAAGCATATCAAACATACACTCCAAGTATCACATTGCCATGAGCCAGCTGCTGCACGGTGCGCAAGAGTGCTTCTAAGATCGGCCCCGAGCCCACATGGAGTTGAGCTTTACCGACGTCGCAGTCGGAGATGCTGTGTCACGCGAAGTCGCAGAGAGTGATGTCCGTGACGGTGACAGGGTCCAGGTGCCGTGCAGCTGTTCACACAGTGGCCGACGATCTGCGTGACGTTGACTGGACCCGGGACTGATGTTGTTATCTTAGACGTCTTCGGACAACAGCAAGAGGTAGGCGTGATCGATAGCTTTGCAAGCCCATCGACCTTTTTCTGAAGTGGCATTGCGACCAACGACAGCACCTGCGTATGCAAGCACGATGGACCACCAAGCACTTCCTGAGAAAGCATACCAGCGCGACAATCTGCAAGCAAGTGATCGCCAGACCGACAGCCATTCTAGCGAGGAGGAGAGATCACTTCCCAATGAGAAGGAGGATGGCGCTCGACCATTAACTCACAAGGTCTCCACGATCAAATCGCAGCCCTCTCATACCTCCCTTCGTCCAGAAGTGCCAATCCGCGAAGTCAATGGCTGGAAATGGATTCTCGTTGTCATTTCACTGTGCTCGGCAACATTCCTCTGGGGTCTCGACGGAACCATCACGGCAGATATTCAGGCTACATTCGTTAGAGAGTTCAACTCGATTGACAAACTGGCATACAATTCTGTTGCGTTCTTCCTCGGTGCTGCAGTGATAGTGTTGACTTGGTAGGTCCATTGTTTGTGCACTCAAGTATCAAGCAGTGTGCTAATGAGCTGGCCTAGGGGTCAAGTACTCGGGCAATTCAACTGCAAATGGGTGTTTATCGTCTGTGTAATGCTATTCGAAGTGGGCAATGCCATGTGTGGGGCTGCACCGAACATTGACGTTCTGATCGCCGGTCGGGCCATTACAGGCATTGGAGGCAGTGGCATGTATGTCGCCGTGCTGACGCTTCTTTCGATGAGTACAACAGAGAAGGAGCGAGCGATATATATGGCATTTCCGGCAATCACGTGGGGCCTAGGCACAGTCCTTGGACCGATAATCGGCGGTGCCTTTGCAGAGAGTTCGGCTTCCTGGAGGTGGGGATTCTATGTCAACATCTGCGTGGCTGGCTTGTTTGCGCCAGTATACCTGTTCCTCGTACCATCGAAGGATCCCCAGCCGAATGCTTACTGGAAGAGTCGCCTCGTTAATATCGACTTTGTTGGCACAACTCTGCTGGTTGGAGCAACCACATCGTTAATCCTTGCAATTTGTTTCGGTGGCCTCACCTTCGCCTGGAACTCGGCCTCGATGATTGCCTTATGGGTGATATCCGGCGCTCTCTTGCTCGCCTTCGCAGTGCAACAGGCGACTGGATTCGCGGCACGCCAGGTCGTATTCCCGGTACAGATGATGAAGGATCTTCGCGTGGTCATCATCTTCATCAACGAGACCTGCTCGGCCACAGCTTGCTTTCTGCCGATCTACTTCATCCCACTGTATTTTCAATACGTTCGAGATGAGACAGCTCTGACCGCTGGAGTGCGACTTTTGCCATTGGTCTTTCTCATGGTCGGCACTGTGCTCATCTGCGGCGGCACTGTCACGGCTACCGGCAAGTGGATCCCCTGGTTCTTCTACGGCGGTGCGATGGTCCTCGTTGGTGGAGCTCTGCTGTACACCGTGGATGAGAACACTTCGACCGCCAAGGTGTACGGCTACTCGATCCTGGTCGGAACTGGCGCAGGTGCATATATTCAAATGCCCTTCAATGCCTGTCAGATGATGGTCGACGCCAGCTTGATTCCAGCTGCAACAGGCCTCATCACGTGGGGGCAACTAGCCGGACCGGCAATTACGCTCAGCATTGCGAATGCAATTTTCTTGAACCAAGCGAAGCATGCGCTTTCGACAATCTTGCCCACAGACGCGCCAATACTTGGAGTTGTGTCTGGCGTCAGCAAGCAGTACCTGAATGGCTTGGATGACGCAACTCGGAAGGCAGCCACTCATGCCATTGTTCGAGCCCTTGCACAGAACTATGTCATCGTGTTTGTGGGTGGTGCTTTGACTTTGATCTTGAGTATTGTCTTATGCATCAAGATGCAGCGTTTCCATTGAGCAGTCAGTAAAGCTCCATGGGCTGGGCATGAGCAGACGTGGCAGTCAGTAGCGTTCACCTGGGCTATTTGTATTAGTAGGAAATCAATCACGCTTTACATGCACTGATATCCCGACGACGTCGCCTCGCTGCGTCTGTACAACCGATGAGCTCCAGAAAGATGGACGCGTGGGTGAAAGCCCAGGACGGTGGGGCAGATTCCAGCGCAATCACCAGTACCAGTGCGCGACACTTCACTTGTCGTAGTGAACAACAACTGATCTGAGCAGACTTATCCCGTGTGATGATAGCAATCGCTGCACATCTCTCGAGCACTTTTCCGGCGCATTCCACGAGTCGGCTTCGCTTTCTTCAAACCTCGACATTCGTCCAGCGACAGCCGGAGAACCATAATCGATTCGTGACTCCTGTGGCAGCAAATTGGCATCATCATGGCCCCAGTCAGATTCGAACGCAGCGACCGCTTGCGAAACCGCATTTCCGACCATCCATACCACCGTCAACGTGCTCCAGAGGGTCGACCGGCCAGCCAGCAGGGTCGAGTTGGCGATCCACTGAACCTGGCCATACGTAGTGTTTCCTCGAATGGCGACAATCATGCCGCCACAGCCGGCTACCACGTCGCGCAAAATTTCGTACGGCACCAAGGTCAGCGTGGAGAGCATCAGCAATGGCCCAGTGCGGCGCCAGTGGCTCCTCGTCGGCCTAGTAGAAAGGTGCATGGGCGAAACACAGCTGCTGAGGTGAAGGCTCGCAAACGCTGTTGCTCCAATCCGCTAATCAGCCATGTAGGAGAAATACCCCCTTCCGCGTGGTTTTGTGGTTGACGCCGAGGGCAACATCTATCATGCTGCATGTGAGTGCCATCATTTCCAAACCATTGCGAAATGACGGACACGCTGATCGACGGCGTTGTAGACAATTATAGGCTCCACACTGGAGAGTCCAGGCTGCCTCGAACATATGACTCCTCAGAACCCAGGTTGCCATCAGGTAAGTTTGGGCCTCACCAATAGGATGTGCTTCGACTGACGATGCTCATCAGACCATTCGAAAGCGGCGAGCCTTGCCGAAGCAAGATTAGGTCGCGCGAATGCCCCGAAAAATCATGAGCTCGAGCCACTAGCCGGCCTCGAGGCTGGCCATTGCGGATCTCGAATTCATCCCACCTACTATCGTTACCAGCATGAGGAGTATATCGAGCAACCTGAGCTTGGCAGACGCGCGGGCCTCTATGGCATAGATGGACGTCGTGTGCTGGGCAGCAAGACTCGAGCATGGATTGACACGGTGTCTGCAGTGACCCAAACGCTAGGGGAAGCGCCCTCGCCTGCACTGCCGGGAGCGGTTGACTTGCGTGGCCATGGTGAGCACAACGAAGCGAACAATCAGTTCCCCTCGCGGCCGCCCTCGCAACACCTACGTCGCCCACGTGGCAATCAGTCAGCACCACCGGGAGGTTATTAGAGGAGTGGCACAGCAGAACGGGTGTGTTTGATGGCGCTTTCGGGTTGCTCTGTGACGAAAGCCCATGGAGGCGACGCGGTGGGGGCGCGATACTTTGCGGAGAGTCATGGAAACAGATGATACGAAATTGATAGAAATCAGCAATGAAATGGATAAAGTGCGTGCAGCGTCCATGGGGGCCCATATAGGTGCAGCGAGTCGCGTGAAGTTGGAGGCGTGCAACGCGGGGAAAGGAGGAGCAAGTCTTGGCACAGAAAGTGATGCTTCAAGAAAGATGAGTCGACGGCGTCTGCATCGTGACATCGACACTCGCTCAAGGAAACAACGCGTCCCAGTCCAATTGACTCATCGCTGTGAAGTAGAGACGTATACGAGGGACTCGTTACGCCGATCTGCCTAGCCCTTCACTCGCAGCGTCACCGAAGATACTGTCACGAGCGCTCTTCCGGCGCCAGCTCTATGCATCGTCTCGCATAGCAGCACCCCGTCCATTTCAGCGACGAAATTTCAAAATGGCGCTGAATCACGCCTCACACAACCCGACTGGCGAGGCGACAGGTCCAGTCACGGGACAACCGCCAGCACCTTCTGCAGAGAGCAAAGCAGCCATTCTCGAGGCCGCCAATGGCGACATCAAAGGTCAATCTGTCCCAGGCAAGGACGGTGGCGACGCAAACGCACCCAAGAAGGAGAAGACGGAGAAAGAGCTAGCCAAGGAGAGACAAAAGGCTGAGAAAGCTGCCAAACTGGCAGCGAAACAGGCCAAGCAAGCAGAGCTCGCGGCGAAGTCGAAGCCCAAAGAGAAGGCAAAGAAGGAGCAGGAGAAGCTGCCGCCGTATGTTGAGGAAACCAAGAAGGGAGACAAGAAGATTCTCAAGTCGTTAGATGACGACTACCACAAGGCATATATTCCCTCCGTTGTCGAGAGCGCCTGGTACGACTGGTGGGAGATGTCGGGATTCCATAAGCCACAATTCAAGGAGGATGGCAAAGTCAAAGATGCTGGTTACTTTGTCATCCCAATCCCCCCGCCCAATGTCACTGGCGCTCTTCACATTGGCCACGCCCTCGCAACATCGCTGCAGGATGCACTTATCCGATGGAATCGCATGAAGGGCCTGACTGCGCTATACGTTCCCGGCTGCGATCATGCTGGCATCTCGACACAAAGCGTTGTGGAGAACATGCTGTACAACAGACGAAACGGCACAACTCGACATGATCTCGGTAGAGAGAAATTCGTCGAGACTGTCTGGGAGTGGAAGGAGGAGTATCATCAGAAGATCAACAAGGTGATGAGGAGGCTAGGCGGATCCATGGACTGGGACCGGGAAGCTTTCACTATGGACGAGAACTTGTCTGCGGCTGTGCGCAAAACGTTCATTGACCTGCACGAGGAAGGTCTCATCTACCGCGCGAACAGACTTGTTAATTGGTGCACCAAGTTAAACACTGCCCTTTCGAATCTCGAAGTCGATCAAAAAGAGCTTGAAGGATCAACAAAGATTGACGTCCCAGGCTATGACAAAAAGATTGAATTCGGTTCCATCTGGAATTTCAAGTACGCTATCGAAGGCACAAATGAATTCATCGAAGTCGCGACTACCCGTCCGGAGACCATGCTTGGCGATACTGGTGTCGCCGTACACCCTAGTGATGATCGCTACAGGCATCTGATTGGCAAATTCGTCAAGCATCCATTCATCGACCGCAAGCTGCCCATCTTTGGCGACGAGACCGTTGAAAAGGACTTCGGAACAGGCGCCGTAAAAATCACACCTGCACACGACTTCAACGATTTCAAGCGAGGTAAAGAGCACAACCTCGAATTCATCAATATTCTGAATGACGATGGAACGATGAACTCCAATGCCGGCCCGTATGAAGGCAAGAAGCGATTCGACGTCCGGTACGAAATTATCAGCGAATTGGAGAAGCTCGGTCTGTATGTTGGCAAGTCCAACAATAAGATGCAGATCCCGCTATGCAGCAAATCCAAGGACGTCATCGAACCTATCATGAAGCCTCAATGGTGGATGCACATGAAACCTCTTGCAGACCCCGCTATCGAGGCCGTCAAGAGTGGCGAGATCAAACTCAGGCCTGCCAACTCCGAAGCCACTTATTATCGATGGATGGAGAACATTGACGACTGGTGTTTGTCGCGTCAACTCTGGTGGGGTCACCAGGTCCCAGCTTACTATGTCAAGCTCGAAGATGGCTCAGCGTACGACACGGACCCAGAAAACTGGGTCTGCGCGGAGACTGAGGCCGAGGCGCGTTCAAAGGCAGAGGCAAAGTTCCCCGGCAAGAAGTTCGAGCTTGAACGTGATCCAGATTGTCTGGATACCTGGTTCTCCTCAGGTCTATGGCCTTTCTCCACACTGGGCTGGCCCAATCTGGAGAGCAATGACTTCCAGAAGCTGTATCCCACGTCTTTCCTTGAGACGGGCTGGGACATCTTGTTCTTCTGGGTTGCTCGCATGATCATGTTCGGCATCAAGATGACCGGAAAGTCCCCTTTCAAGGAAGTCTACAACCACTCGCTTATTCGTGATTCCGAAGGTCGGAAGATGTCCAAGTCGCTGGGCAACGTCATTGACCCAGTCGATATCATGGACGGCATCTCCCTTACTGCGCTGACCGATAAGTTGAAGGTTGGCAACTTGGCACCAAAGGAGATTGAGCGAGCGACGAAGTGGCAACGAACCGCTTTCCCCGATGGCATCGATGAGTGCGGAGCTGACGCTCTGCGCTTCTCCCTCATCAACTACACCACTGGTGGTGGTGACATTAGCTTCGACGTCAAGGTCATGCGTAGCTACCGCAACTTCTGCAACAAGATCTACCAAGCCACGAAATACGTCCTGATGAACCTTCCATCAGACTTCACGCCTAAGGCGAAGGAGGGCAAGACAGGCGAGGAGAGCTTGCCAGAGCGATGGATCTTGCACAAGCTGACGATTGCTGCTCGCGACGTCAACAACGCTCTGGAGGCCCGCGAGTTCTCCAAAGCCACACAAGCCCTGCACGGCTACTGGCTCTACGATCTGTGCGATGTTTATATCGAGAACAGTAAGGGCATCATCCGTGATGGAACTGCGGCCGAACAGGAGAGTGCACGCGAGACGCTCTACACTGCATTGGAAGGTGGTCTTCGTCTCATGCACCCAATCATGCCGTTCCTCACAGAAGAGCTATGGCAGCGCCTGCCTCGACGACCAGAAGACCAGACGCCTTCCATCGTGGTCGCCGAATACCCACAATACGACGCATCACTTGATGACCCCAAGTCAGAGCGCGACTACGAATTGGTGCTCGGGTGTTCCAAGGGCATTCGTTCGTTGCTCAACGAGTATGCCGTCAAGGAGGATGGTGCTGCATTCGTGCGCCCTTTGAACGAGGAGGCCGCATCTACAGCATCGGCACAACAGGGCTCAATCAAGGTCCTGTCAGGCAAGTACCTCAAAGACCTCACCGTTCTCAACGCCGGCGGAGTTGCTCCGACTGGCACTGCCGTGTATCCAGTGTCGTCTGCGGCAGCTATCTATGTCCAGCTCAAGGGCAAAGTGGATCCCGATACGGAGATCAAGAAGACACGACCGAAGATGCAGAAGGCAAGTGAGGCTGTCAAGGAGCAAGAGAAGCTTATCGGTAGCTTGTCGGAGAGCGTCAGCAAGGAGGTTCGGGAGAAGGAGAACAGCAGGCTGAAGGATATCGAGAGCGAATTGCGTCTGTATGAGGAGTCCCTGGCTGCGCTGGAGAAGCTGAAGTTGTAGATGAGCTTGCTGCGCTCTCCTTGGCGAACGTGACATTTCGAAGAAGGCCATACATAGCATAGAAGAAGAATTCCGAATGCTCAAAGACCACTTTTTTGGCTGGTACGACCATGCTGCAATCTAAACAGCCCCCCTCCCGCCCCTCTGTCACGCGTCCGACGAACTCGACCCCTCCCTCACTCCTCCCCCTTCACCCACTCATCCAACCACCTCACCGCCTGCAAATACGCCCCTTCCTGCGCAAATCTCTTTTGCGGATCACTCAAATTCGTCCGCACGGCAAACCCATGCTCGGCATTCGCGTACAAAGTCGTCTGAAACGTCTTGTTCTCCGCGATGAAGATGCCTTCGATGGTGCTGCGATTCTCGGGCGTGTTGGAAGCGTCGAGTTCGCCGAAGGCGATGGCGATGGGGTGGGCGATGGAGGACCATTCGGCCGAGAGGGTGTTGGAGGGGTGGGCGGTGAAGCCTGCGGCGAGGGAGATGGGGCGGGCAGCGGAGGAGGAGGAGAGGTAGCGCGCGATGTATTTCCCGCCGAAGCAGTAGCCGACGCCGCCGAGGCGGGTGGCGGGGATGGAGAAGTGGGTGGTGGTGGTGTGGAGGGTGGAGGTGATGATGGATTCGATTTCGGACTGCGGGTGGCGTTGTTGCCAGGCGGTGAGGTTGAAGGGGGAGGTGGGGTTGGAGAGGGCGTCGGCGGGCACGGGATCGCCGCGGAAGAGGTCGGGGATGAGGGTGAGGTAGCCGGCGCGGGAGAAGGCGTCGGCGAGGAGGCGGTTGTTGAGGAGTTGCACGCCGAAGATGTCGGTGAGGTAGATTATGGCGGGGGTGGAGGTGGAGCCGTTCTTGTAGCGCGGAGGGTAGGAGATGTACAGATCGACTGTGGCATTCGTGTCAGTACGTCTCGTGCTTGATGGCATGAGTTCAAGTTGCACGAACCTCCATCGATGGTCTGGTACTCTCCCTTGGAAGTACCATTACTCGCGGGTCCATCCAGATAGCACTGTTTGCGATGAAGTCGTTGAAAGACATCACCAGCATGCTCATGCTTGAGGTCAGGCCCAGTAGCGAAAGCTACTGCTGCAAGCAGTGCCGATGTTGTCAATGCCAAGACGTTCTTCATCGTGTGGTATAGCTCAAGGCCTAGAGGATCAAGAGTAACAATCTCAAAGAATGCTCCCGAGTTCCAATGCCGCCATCTTATACATTCGCCGCGGCAGTCAGCCGCAGATCTCGACGCAAGGATAGATTGGAGGTGACGTTCACGCCAAGCGGAGATCTTGCCATATCGAGGCACACGTGGTCGAGATTCCGGATGAATTGTCTCACGGGTATGCACGAGAAAAAATGGCCGCCAAGCCTTCGGTCAGCAGGTCCAGCTCTGAGAGCTCATTCTCCCCTCAATTAACCCGATTTCTGCTGTTCGCTATGGAGACCCTTCCATGATCTTTCCATGAGCTTCGCCTCTTTGAGCTTGCTTCTCTTTGTTGGTGAGCACCTGACTGAGGACCGCATATGGAGAGCTACTCAAGCACGATGTCGGCTTGAGCTCAGTCACGTGGTAGTACACGCGAAGCAATACGGAGCACGACATGTGTGAGAGGATGCGCGCCACGAACTCGGGAATGTGTGCGATCGGAGTACAAATGTGTGGTATTGATACAAAAGAACAAAACCGGACGAATGTTATCGAGAATTGATATCGAAAGAAAGCGTCTCAGTCGGCGAAGCTGTCACTCCTTCGCATCCTGTCCTCCCTCCGATAACGCCTGCCCGAGGTGCGATGGGTGCTGGAGATCCCAACGTCCTGTGTACCATCGTCGTATGCTTCGTCATACAGCTGGGTATTTTCCATCATCTCCGCCATTCTTCGTGAAGCTTCGCTGGCACGAGCCTGCTCACGCATGATGACGCGCTCGCCCTGCTCGGCCAAGGGGTCACGGGGTAAGATGGGCTGATGCACAACGGCATGCCCATAACGAGGTGTCCTAGCAGAGGGCACGACGGCCGAGGTGTCCGTCATGGTTCGCGCGGAGAATGGCGACCTTGGGGCATTACTCGGCGGTGGTGCCATGTATGTGTATGTCCGCGGTGACGTGGGGCTGTATTGTGGCTGCTGATGGTATTCTGAACGGTAGCGCTCAGCATGCATTGCTCGTTCACGCCGGATCCCCTCCATCTCTGCTTCGACTTTGCGATCAATCTCGCGGGTGATCTCCGCTTGCCTGGCAGAAGCAGATGACTGGCCTCCCGGTGCAGCAGCCGCTGCGCGCCTCTGCTTCGATCGTGTCTCTGAGGATGACTCTCGAGACAAGTCCTCGGGATGCTTTCGAGCTGATTGGCGCATATCGCGGGACAGACGGTCGCGCTGGCGTCTCTCTGTGGCGGCCAGAGCTTCATTGACGATACGTGCCTGTCTCTCGTCCTCTTCACGGGACGAGCGCTTTGCTGATTGTTTGTCACCCGGAGCACGACCCAGAGTCCCCGGGGAAGGGGTCTTGCGCACTGTGGGATGGTCGCGGTAGATCTTTGGGAGGTCACTGAGGCCCGGTGAAGATTGCGACGATGAAGCTGTGTCTTCACCTTCGAGGCCAAGATTCAATCCGCTGGACCGCCGTGGCCTCTTCACTGATGGACATCGAGCTGGGGGCTCCGTGTCGTCGATCTCGTTGGTCAGCGAGGAAATGGACGATCTGCGATCGAGTGCAGGCCTTTCGTTGACGAGAGCTCTCGGCATCTCCGATGAAGGCGGCTCAGTGGCGACGACCGTGCCGCCAAGCATGTCCGCCCTAGTCTGGGGTGCCTCGTGAAAGGAGACTCGTCTGCTTGAACGACGCGGTGGGGATGGTGCTCGTGGAGGTGTGCCTCGTTGCATGGTAGCTCGAGGCGGCGAGGCAGAGACAAGGCTGTCGATCGGTGAGCGTGAACCGCTGTTGTCCCCGGTGCGACCCATTGAGGAACGATTGCTTGATCTGCGGCTGATGGGATAGTAACGATATTCACGGCCGTCTGCCGTGACGATGTTCCTCGAGGACGAAAGCCGCTCCGGGGCCGGTCTCCGTTCGACGACACGGGCAGCCTCGGTGTGTCTCTCCTCGACATGGCTGCATAGCCCCTCCAGGGGAGCATTGTGGCATCTGAATTGTCTCTGCACCATTTTGCTCTGGCCGCCTTGGTAGACGTAGGTCTTGTACTCGACAACGCACATGTTGGGGGGTGTCGAAGTGTTGTTGCTTGAAAAGGGTTGACCGAGCAGAAGTTGGAGGCTTAAGGCAAATGTAGTCACCTCGAGCGGCGTTGATGCCTGGACCAGTGGTCTTGGCGCGTGCTCGCACTAACCAAGTGAAGGGTCCTCTGACGCAAAAGCAGCAGCGTGTGACCAATTGATGTTGCTCTATGCCTGTCGACCGGTGTGCAAGTGGGATGAATGAGTGTGTCCGAGGGAGTCGAAGAGCACTTTGTATTTGCGTTTTGGGAGACACTCGGCGGGTGGTGGCACAGGCTGGTGTGGCTGAGATGTGCACCCGGTGGTGGGCGGTGGCCTGACTTTATGGGAGTGAGGTCGAAGTCGCGCTTGGGGAGGGAGTGACGGGTGCACTGCGAGGATAGTGAACAAAGGCTTGGGGCAGGTGAATTGTCCGCGGCAAACACAAGGGGAGGGAGGGGGGCATGGCAGCTCGTATGCAGGTCCCAGCGTGTGGTCTTAAAGACGCGCCAGCGTGCCGCGTATCTGACGTGCAGAGCGTGCCGAAGCGACGAAGGATCGGGTTCGCACTGATGGTAGAGGCTGCCGCAGCAGCAGGAGGGGAGGGAGAGAGGGCGGCGGCGGCGGCGGCGGAGGGATTGGCGCATCAGCAGGATTCATTGCTGCACTGCCCGGCGTCGAGGTCGGCAGAGCAGACGATTTGTCGTGCTGTTACAGACGCGAAACACGGACCACGGCCCACGAACGTGCTGCTGCTGCTGCTGCTGCTGCTGGCGGCCGCCGAGAGTCGTGAAGATTTCCCACACATCGTGATGCTGCTGTGGGTTGGCGTCGCATGCGCGGGGGCGCCCTGTCAAGGAAACGCCCTCTGCGACACGCGCATCACTGCCGTTTCGCACCCCTCACCACCCTCAACGCAAGTCTGGCAGTGTCGTTCGGCGCATGATGGGCCCGTCAGCCGTACGTGCGGGACGTCGGCGTGAGGGCAGGCCGCGCGAACCGATGGTGGGTGCGTGAATGGAAGCGTGTTTCAAGGTGCGGCGGGAGGAGGAGGAGGGCGAAGTGTCGCAAAGCCACCACCAGTGGGTGGGTGCCAAGCCCGGACTAACTGAGAACTATCGTAATTATTCGGACGAATTAGGCTACTAAATTAGTCGCTCCTTAGAGTAGAGTCGTCTATCTAAAGGCTTTAAGAGGTGTATTAAAACTTATAATATCTCGGTTATCCGAGTAAAGTAGAATCTAGTTATAACTAGAAAAGATGTCTACTAAGGAGGCTACTACGTAGTTAACGAAATCCTCGGAGAAACTGTCTATATCTAGTAGTAGGTTAGTATCGCGTAGCGTAACTCGATTAAATTCCTAGGTAGCGTTAATTATCCGGTACTAAGCCTTCCTATTCTTGTCTAGCTGCTTCTTCCTTAACTTACTAGGAAGATTAGATTACGATAGGAGGAGTAAGACGGACTAACTGACACTCCGGCCCTCCCTCCCTCCCTCCCTCCATAATAACGGGCGGCTTGACAATGCACCCTTCAACTTCTCACCGTCATACGCATCGTGCGCACTGCGACATGCTGTGGAATCATGGGACGCCCTTCATCGTCAATCCTGCCTCGCCGCCATCTGGGATGAGCTGGACGATGGCGTCTATTCTTACCACCGCCATCGCTTGTGCATCATCCTCTCCATACCCTCTATCATTATGGCAACCAGCGCCTCGCGCAACCGTGCAGAGGTGCACGGCTTGTTGGTCTCCCACACCAGATGCTGCCTCCGCCCCGCACGAGCCTTCGTCGACACGGCGCGCCCAGGCCTCGTCTCATCATCAGCATACCCATCCGACGGCAAGCACGCTGAATTCCGTTCGCCAACACAGAATGTCCGACGACGCCATGTCTAGCTGGCGGCCTCACGCGTTCCTGCGCGCTCTCATCTCCATCGCGCAGACCAGCGACCCCCCATCTCCTGGGATTTGATTGAGGCTGGTGACTGCTTGTTGATCCTGCTCGAGCCACATCTCTACGTGACGCTTTTGCTGATTTCCAAGCACCTCATCGGAGCACAAATCAGTCTTGGGAGCTCGATACATGTGCTCCAGCACCATTGTGTAAGCAATTTTTCAGAACCCCGCGTCACTCAACACTGCGCGCGCCGTGTCTCCGCACCAGAAAGCACGATTCTCAGGCCGCAAAAACAACCAGCGGTCGTCCTCTCATGAAGCCCTGACCAGTTCACCCTACGTGATGACTAACTGGTGACCTACCTGATCCCCTTCCTGTAGGATCCCCCCTCCACTCTCCTCCCCCCACCTCAGCCATCCGCCACCTGCGACGGAGATCTGTCCAACGCCCACGGCAAAACTCGCCAAGCAGCTCCCTTATCACACCTTGTTCCTTGCAGTTCTGGCAGGACCATCCACGAACCACGTCGGACTTTTCCCTTCACGTCGCCGTTACCCCCCCCCAAACTAAGAGAAAAATCCCCTCGCAAGCACATGCTCCGCCCTGCACGTGAATCTGATTGGAAAGAGATGCAATGCGGCCCGCGTAGCTCCACGACAGCTGATGCTGCTGCCGAGCGTAGCACCAACAGAGCTCCGCAGGGGGATTGTGCGCGGGAAAGAGGAGCAGGCGCTGCCTGCGTGACATGACTGTTGCCTTGTCATTGCGTAGACACCATTACGTAGATACCAGGACAAGAGATTGTCCTCGTCCCGCCCGAGACTGGAAATCGAGTTCCTCTCCGATGCATTCCACCTTATAGAAGCTGTACTTTGTGCAACAATCATGTTCTGATTCGCCGAGTCAATTGACCAGCAGCTTGATCCAGAGAACATGAAACGCCTTAAACACCGTCGCTCGCTCGCTCGCTCGCTTACTTGCTGTCCCGCAACTCCCTTCCCAAATACAGACTAACAAAAGTCTCTCGCCCTGATGCCCGCTCCCTTCACTTGAACAGCAACCGGCGTGCCGCCTCCACCGCCTCCGAGCCACTCGCTGGCTCCGACGCCTCGACCGGGTTTGGATAGTAATACGCTCCAATGGCAATCAGCGCGTAGACCATGACGCAGAGCGCGCCCTCCAGATAATCACTCTTCTCATCCCGCAAGAAATTGCCCACGACGATGATTGCGAGAATGAGAACCGTCGCGTCAAACGTCGCAAAGTTCAAACTCATGCCTTCGACGCCGATGCCCCAGGCGACGAGGATGACGATGGGGGCGTTGAGGAGAGCGGTCTGAATACTAGCTCCGAGGACGTGGGACAGCGCAAAGTTCATCTGGTTATCATACGCCTCATCCACAGCGGTGATGTGTTCGGCGGCCTTTTCCACCAGCGGGACCATGATGAGACCCACAAAGGCGTCGGGGATGCCGCGTTCGGTGACGAGGAAGTGGATTTCCTTGACGAGGATGACGGCCATGAAACTGACAAAGGTGAGGGCGATGACCAGAGCGAGGATGCTCTCGGTGAAGGTGAGCTTCGGCTTGGCCAGATCCTTATGCCGGTCGTGGTCGCGCTCCTCATCCGCCTCGAGGATGTCTTCGTAGAGACCGTGGTGGCTGCGTGCTTGGAAGAAGACGTAGACGCAAAAGGCAATCAGGAGGACGATGGCTGCTGCGCGAGAAAGCTTCGTCGTTCTGTACAGGATTTCGTCTGCGCTGATCGAGGCGTTGTTGTTGGAGAGGCCTGAATAGTAGATTGTGGGGATGATCAGGCCGAATCCGGCGACGAGCATGAGATTGGATCCGACTTCCGAGATGGCCTCGTGGAATGTCTGTTGGGGATGGAAGATGCCTCCAACGAAGAAGCAGAGTCCTAGATATCTTCGTCAGCAAAAGTCTCATCCACCCAGTAATGCATTTCCCACTCACCCAAACACATCAGCAAATTCGCCAAGATTGATCCCAAAATTGCTGCGCGAATGACAGGCACATTACGCTCTCTGCCCGACACCAAAAGCACAATAAACAGGATAATCTCCACGATACTTCCAAAGGTCGTCTCAAGCAACACACCCGCCACCTTCGGAATCTTCCTCGCCAACTCCTGTCCGGCGAAGCCCACTAAATTTGCGGCGGGGACCATTCCGATATACGCCGTGATGAAGATCCAGAGCTTGGGTCCATGCGAGAAATACAACACCAACGCAGCTATGGTGAAGGGCCACAGGATATTTGTGTAGCGACTCGCCGAGCACGAACTCGCCCAGATGATGCGGAGGAAGTGCCAGGGGTGGAACCACGATCGACCACTCTCGCCGTCAGGTTGGATACCTGGGGTGACGCGGTGCCCGGCGTGGTTCACGCGGTGGCCCTGGTTGTCGTACATGGCGGCAGGTTTGTAGTCGGCGCCATGGTGTCCGCCTGCTGGGGCTTCGCCGTTCTTTTCATTCTGGGCAGCGTCACCAGCAGAGTCGTGGCCGGTGCCCGGGCCGGGATTGTGCACGTCGTTGTCGTAGCGGCCATCTTTGCGGCGAAAGTGTTTGGCGCGTTGGTAGTTCTGCTGCGAAGACATGGTGGCAGCGGCGTCGTTGGGTTGGCTCGTGATGGAGGGTTCGGGAGGGATAAGCTGGCTTGGTGAAAGCTTGGTGTTCTGGAGCGAGTGGAGCTATACCGCTCCGGTTTTGATGGGGCAGTGGATTGCTGCGGTCAGGCGAGCAGCGGGTCTGGCGATGGGGGCGCCGCTGGACGTGGCTGTCGACACGGCTCACGAGGTCGAGGAGCGAGCGTGTGTCCGAGCTGCGTTCTTTATAGGTCTGCGGCTCTGCGACGTGCTGTTTCAGCGGGCGACCAGGGTGCTTGAGAGTTTAGGAGTCGTCGTGAGCTGGAAGATCTAGCGGGCGAAGATGCGCAGACGCTATGTCTCTGGGCAAGGCGATGGGCGTCAGGTTCAGTGATGAGCTCCTGCGTGGATGTGCAGCTGAAAGGATACGAGGTGCAATTCCCAGAGCGAGGGAGGTGAGGTGATACGAAGGGGAAAGAGTGGTCGGTTATCAGCCCGCTGTGTGCGAGGCGAGAGACATGCAGAGTGACGGGCACCACGCAGCATTAAACTTGGCTTGTCCGATAGTCTTGTTTGGCACAAGCCCCGACTGCCAACAGACCAGTGGCACGAGGTGCAGAAAGCCAAATCACCGGGCGCGAGGCGTTGTTTTCCCCTTCTTCTTCTTCCTCTTCGTCTTTCCGTCCACGCGCTCTGGCTGGCCCAAGCGAGGCGCCTCGCGACCAGGGGCTCCGCATCTCAGTTTTAGAAGAGCCAGCCCATGATGATGAAACGAGCAGAGCTTCAAGCCCAGCGAACATGCCCATCCCGGCTCTTCTGGCATTCCGTCAACCTTCGCCAGAGAACACCCGACCACGCCAGAATTCTGTCGAGATGGAGTGTCATTCCACTTCTCTCCCGTCTGCACTGACTGACTATGTTACCCGCTGGAGCGCGCTGGCTGCTGTCTGTGCTTGGTCTTGGCAAACGCGGTCATCGTGCAGGAGGGAGCCAGCGCGAAACAAGGAAAGCTCAGCAGCAGCAACGTGTTCGTGTCTGACTATGTAGCATTGGCCACTGCTGCGTATGTTCGTCGCGCTGATCATAGATAGTCAGCATGAGGCGCAGCGGGATGCTTGCCCACGAGGCACTTTGCACCACGCGTTGACAACTCTGCTGCTCTGGATGGGGGAATTCTCGCCAGCTACTCGGCATGGACCATTGCAGCCATGCTTCCCGGCTTCGGCCCACGAGACCGTTGCCGGTCATGTTCTGAACGGGGCGCTCAGAAGACGTGCTTGTTGAAAGGGCAAGGCATCTCCCCCAATGTATCTCGGGGTCTGCGAAATGTCACTTCCACCCTCCTGTGTTGCAGCCATGGCCTCGTACGCTTACCAGCGCAACGCCATTAATCATCAAGTCATACAATTATATACATATGACGCCGATCAAGCTGGTTCCCATTCGTTCGCCCACAGATGTCCTGTTGACCGCCCACTGACGTTCTGTTAGAACCAAAGGACCTTGCCCCCGCTCTCCTCATGATCTGCCTTCGAATCATGGCATTATCCACGCACATCTACGACCCGTCATCTGGCTCCGTGTTCCCATACGTCGCCTTGCCGCAAAGCTCAGCAAGGTACCATCCGGTGCCAGGTGCCATTGGACTCGACGGGCCCATGTCGTACCAAGCGAAAACGCCGGTACCGCAGTTCAGGTTTCCTGTGTCCCATTGCACTGGAAATTCAAGTCTACACTCGCCTGTGCGAATGTCCCATGCGGAGACTGAGCATTGCCACGATGTCGCGCACAGCTGGCAGCATTGAGACGCGTCGGTGGTGTTGGTCTTCCAGGTCGCGCCAGCAGATGGAGTGTCGCTCAGGCGTTGGATTCCATAACCGGAATATGCGCTGATCATGGCGGTTGGAGAGCACTTTGGGTCCATGGTCACGGTCGCCGTCTGGCCCTTCTGAGTGATGGTCTCCGTTCCGCAAGTCGTCGGCTTCTCAACTACCGCAGTGGCAATGGCATATGCCTTGCCACCAGTCTTGACGCTAGTCACTGTGCTTTGGGTGAAGGCTGTGTAGTCCGTAAAGGTGCTGGTCTTGCCGGCAGGGACATACGTGTAAGTCTGGCCATATGTGGTGTACGAGGTGACGGTCCTGGTGCAAGGCGCATCTTGTCGTGGATTCAGGCCAAGCTCGCGTTTAGTCGGGAAGTTGGAGCGACCATAGACTGTCACGGTCGTCACCGGTGCAGAGCTATTGAAAAGTCAGAAAGGGTTGCATCTGATGCAAAGATGACAGACTTACACAATTCCAGTTGCGGCACAAGTGGTCGTGGTTGAGGTCAGAGTCTGGATCGTCGTCGTTTCTGAAAGAGTCGTGACGAGAGTGAAGATGCCCAGATCTTTGACGGAGGTCGGACGCACCGTCACCACCACAGTCGATGGGTACGTTGCCGTCCGGGTCGGCACTATGATCTGTCGAGTGATGGTGGCGCATGATGCTGCTTCCTGTGGAAGTGCATGGCCCACAGCGGCAAAGATGGTGAAGAGGGGGATGAGCAGCATGGCTGTGGGGAAGACCTGGCAGGTTGTGAAACGAGGGGATGGAGCAGGGAGCAGTACAGAAGTGGAGGTCTTGTATCTGTACGGGGAGCAGTCTCCTGCGCACGAGTGCGCTGGTGGCTGGTGAGGAAGCGAATGTCTTGAGGTCGGGAGGCATGTGGAAAAGGTCTGTCCACACGCCCTTTTTATGCTGCCTCCTCCAAACGAATGGGGGCAGGCACGTCTGGCCTTGCGCCTGCGTCTTCGCGTGCGGGTAGTCGCAGCTCGAGGGCGTGCTTTTCTTGACTGGCCGTGTCGCCTGCTTTGGGCAAGGCTATTAATATGGTGAGAGCGTGGTGGCGGAGATGTTCAACGCTTCGCTGCACCATCGAACCTCCGGTGTGAGGGCGTTGTGGGAAGATTCTGTTCGCACAACCCACCTGCACCCGCCCGACTATCGCCACTTTCAGCCATCATGCGAGCGCTAGTGCAGGTCGATATGCAGGAACGCCCAGCATGTTGATGAGTGGGATGAGCAGTGGCGCGCGTTCAGATTGTGCGTTGCCGACGACGCCCTTCACTTCCACGAAGAACGCCCGCTCTTCATCCCGCAAACTCCGCTGATTGTGATGACAATCGTCCCCTGTCCACGTCGCAGCCCCAGATCCTGTTGTTGCGTGTCGCCATCGTCGCCGCTTCGTCGCGGCTGTCTGCACGATGCATGACAGATAGTACCTTACTCGCAATCGGGAAATCTACACGAGACGCTTCTACAGTGGCTGTCGCAGGGCCTGCATGCACCCGACAACCTGCTCCTTGCAGCACCAGCGAAATCACGCCTTGTGCCACCACACCACCCTCCTCGCGATGGTCCCGAGCAGGAAAGCGTTGACGACATAGTGTTGTCGCGTCCGTCCGGCGAAGAGGGGTGGTTGGGGAGGCGGCGGATGCGATGCAATGCGATGCAACTTCAATACTTGCATGTGCCGGCGAGAATCCCTGGCTTCTACCTAACTTGGAGCTGCGGGTGCAGCCTAAGGACTACTCCCCATGCTTGCGGGCCGAGCGAGCGTGTGTGGGCGAATGATGATACTAGCTTCACATCAGTTCGCTGCAGACGAGATGACTGGGTTCAGAAACAGAAATGTTCGAATGGCCACGCGACCTTGAAACGGGATCGTCAATGCCCCACGACAAGTGGAATGCGGAGAACACGGGCGAAGCACGTGCTATAAATGGATATGACAGGTCATCTAATCCCTCATCCCTTGCAGTAAACTGCTACCCACCACTGTATGTTGCCAGATTGGATAGCATTGACTTCACCCGCTCATTGTAGGTCCTGATTGCACAGGGATGCATGTGGAGAACGACTGCGGTCGGGCTTCTCTGACTGCTCTTTGGCTGAGTGTCGCACCGATCTAATCGAAGTCGGCGAACGCGAGCTCGTATGCGAGTCCTAGTGTCAACCGTGCATGCTGGAGCATGTGGTCGAAATCAAGATACTCAATCTTGTCTTCAGTCGTGTGGATCTTCTTGTCGCTGTATTTGAAATCCGACTCGATGACGAACGCACTTGGGTAGCCAGCCTTACTAGCCGAAGCATCTAGGAAGTGAGTAGTCAGCAAATGTGAGAGGAGCGGGTGGATACGAGAGATGCTCACGATCGCTGCATGCGTAGCCGCACTTGGTGAGCACATACGGAATCGTGCAGTAGTCTGTCACGACTTCCTTGATGAATTCCGTCAATCCGGGATCGACGTAGTCGGTAATCACTCCAACGCTCTCGGGCTCGCCGGCCTCTTTGGTGCCATGCGTGTAGCCGGTCATGTCCTGCTGCAGCATCGCCTTGACATCCCGACCTTGCTTTTCGTAGGCACTGAAGATGGCCTGCGAGCCCAAGAGACCTCCTTCCTCTGCACTGTACCAGTGAAACTCGACGGTATTTTTGGCCTTGCCATGAGCAATCTTGGAGTCCGAGACGAGCACGCGGAGAGCTTCCAGAATCGTGACCGTGCCCGAGCCGTCATCATCTGCACCGGGAGCTGCAAGGATGGACGGCAGGAATAAATTGATGCTGTCCTGGTGCGCGCCAATCACCACCGTCTTCTCACTCTTGCCTGGGAGGGTGGCGATGATGCTGTTCTGCCCCCACGGGTGCTTGAAGAACTGCACGACGCCCACACCCGCTTCGGTCAAGGTCTGGTTGACCTGATCGAACAGCCATTCGGAGGATTGCCGACCATAGTCACTCTTGTAGTAACGCGTGTGGAAGCTCGTGAATGTCTCCAGATGCTTGCGCATCTTCTTCTGATCCAGACTCTTGATCAATTCCGACACGGTCTCATTCTGCGCCGTCTTCTCTGGGAAAGTGACCTTCTTCTTGGAGGCGGTGGCAATAGCCGAAATGTGCTGCTCTTGTTGTGCGGTCACATCGAAGAAGCGCACGCCTTTCCGGCGCAGCTGCCACTTTTCATCCTCCGTCACCCATCGACGGTCTGATGGCGATAGCTCGATCAAGTATTGCTCGCCGCCGGCGAATGGCAACTGCTGCTGGATGCCCTTGTACAGGTCGGTGAGGGAGGGGATGCATATGGCGGAGACGGAGGAGACGGCAAGGAATGCCGACGCGAGCTTCATGTTGAGATGGTGAGATTGCGACGGTTGTGGTAAGACGGGTGATGGTGATGCGTATCGTATCCTGATGCCTGCTTGCTGACTACGATGTCGTGGGTGGCTCGGAGCACGGAAGACTGCGCGAGATACTGTGCTCTCGATTCTGCCCTCTGCCGGCGGTGTGTCTTCAATACAATGCGATGCTATCCATGCCTGCGTCTACAGACCTGCGCTCTTGCACCAGACCATGGGCATTATTGTTGTTGTTGGTGGCGGTGCAGCACGCCCGCGCTGGCCTCCTGCTAGCAGCTGGGATCAGCGTCATGGGCTTGCTGGGCTCTGGGCTCGGCGGGCGTCGGATGCGGGCAGAGGATATCGAGCGACTGCTGGCGTCTACTCAGCAGCCTCCCGTCTTCTGTGCTGAAGTAGACATGGTTCGTGCACCTTGTCGCATCATTCTTCGCGGTAGTGTTGCAGTGTGGGCGGGTGTGAATATCTCCCCAGCATGACCACCGCCCCACGTGCCCTCACAGCTCTCTAGAGCTGCCAAGGCTCCCCCAAGCCAGAGCTGTGCCGATGTTCGGACGCAGCAGAGGAGGGGGAATTATCATGATTGCTGTGCAGAAGGACCGACAAACAGAGGGCCGGTGACGGCGCATTATCCCGCTGCACTCCATGCTCCTCGTGCCTGTGCCCTGCAGCCAATGAGTGCGGCGCAGAAGTTGGCTGACCACGTCGAGCAGACGCCGCCGATGTCGCAGCCCACCTTGCGGCGAATACTCTGCCATGTATACATGGACGCACCACCCTGCGAGGCCAGAATACCACGCCATTGCCTCTGCTTGTCTCTCTTCCTGGGCCTCACACTAACTGCCCGTCTGACCTCCACGACCCTCTCTTCGCTCCCCACCTCTCTCGTCCCTCCCCACCACTCTCATAGCATCACACATCATCTCCTCCCTTAGACGCACAACTTCCACCGAGCACAATGCCTGGCGCAATCAAGGGGCCGTCGACCCTCTACGACAAGGTCTTTGAGCAGCACATTGTGAGGCGGTGAACAACACTCCCGAGACTGCTGCTGACTGACGTGGCCAGGTCGACGAGAAGCCCGATGGCACAGTGCTCCTCTACATCGATCGTCACCTGGTGCACGAAGTGACATCGCCCCAAGCATTCGAAGGCTTGAAAAACGCTGGCCGCAAGGTCCGACGACCGGATAACACCCTCGCCACGACCGATCACAATGTCCCCACCACGTCGCGAAAGAACTTCAAAAATATCAGCGATTTTGTCAAGGAGGACGACAGCAGATTACAATGCGAGACGCTCGAGCAGAACGTCAAGGACTTCAACTTGACCTATTTTGGTCTGGGAGACAAGAGACAGGGAATTGTCCACGTAATTGGACCCGAGCAGGGATTCACTCTGCCAGGCACCACCGTCGTCTGTGGCGACTCGCATACGAGTACACATGGTGCCTTTGGTGGCCTCGCCTTCGGCATTGGCACAAGTGAGGTCGAGCACGTCTTGGCCACACAGACGCTCATGACCAAGCGCAGCAAGAATATGAAGATCGAAGTGAATGGTGAGCTCGCACCAGGCGTGAGTAGCAAGGACATCGTGTTGCACGTTATTGGTGTCATCGGCACAGCCGGAGGCACTGGGCACGTCATGGAATTCTGCGGATCCGTCATCCGCAGCCTGAGCATGGAGGCGCGGATGAGCATGTGCAACATGTCGATCGAGGGCGGAGCACGTGCCGGCTTGGTTGCGCCTGACGAGATCACCTACGAGTACATCAAGGGCAAGCCATTGGCACCCAAGTACGACTCGCCAGAGTGGAAAAAGGCTCTGAAGCATTGGGAGAGCCTCAAGAGTGATCCTGACGCGAAATGGGACGCTGTGGTCACGATTGACGCAAAAGACATTGCACCAACCGTGTCCTGGGGAACTTCACCGCAGGACGTGGTGCCCATCACTGGCAAGGTCCCAGGCCCTGATGACTTTGACGACAAAGACAAGAAAGCCGCTTGCAAGCGCTCCCTCGAATACATGGGTCTCACGGCTGGAACACCGATGACCGAAATCCTCCTGGACAAGATCTTCATTGGCTCTTGCACGAACTCCCGCATGGAGGACTTGCGAATTGCGGCCCACATTGTCAAGGGCAAGAAGATCGCGCCGAATCTCAAACGCGCAATGATTGTCCCTGGTTCCGGTCTCGTCAAGCAGAGAGCCGAGTCAGAAGGTCTCGACAAGATCTTCCTCGATGCCGGTTTCGAGTGGCGAGAAGCAGGTTGCTCGATGTGCTTGGGTATGAACCCTGACATTCTGTCACCGGGCGAGCGTTGCGCCAGCACGAGCAATCGTAATTTCGAGGGTCGTCAAGGAGCTGGCGGTCGAACACACCTCATGTCTCCAGCAATGGCAGCAGCAGCCGCGCTTGCCGGAAAGCTCGCTGATGTTAGAAACCTCGAAGGCTATGAGCAAGCATTGCCCAAGGCCAAGGTCGCTCCAACGAATGTCGAAGCTCATGTGGAGGACCCGGAGTCAGACGTTGATCTTGACAAGATTATCGATCTACCGCAGAACCAAGACATCACCGCATCACCCAGTGACGTGCAAAAAGCTGCCAAGGGCTCTGCTGGTATGCCGCCATTCAAGCAGTTGAAGGGAATTGCCGCACCGATGGATCGCAGCAACGTCGACACAGATGCAATCATTCCCAAGCAATTCCTGAAGACGATCAAGCGCTCTGGCCTGTCTTCCGGCCTCTTCTACGCTTGGCGCTTCAACCAGGATGGCTCAAGGAATCCGGACTTTGTTCTCAACAGAGAGCCATACACAAATGCCAAGACACTCGTGGTCAGTGGTCCCAACTTTGGTTGTGGCTCTTCTCGAGAACACGCTCCATGGGCACTGCTCGACTTCGGCATCAAGTGCGTGATCGCTAGCTCATTTGGTGACATTTTCTTCAACAACTGCTTCAAGAATGGGATGCTGCCCATCCACATCACAGACCAGGAAGTTCTCCAGAAGCTCTTCGACGAGGCAAATGCGGGCAAGGAACTCGAGATTGACCTCGAGAACAACGTCATCAAGGACGCTGATGGAAAGGAGATTGCCTCTTTCGAGGTCGAAGAGTTCCGCCGACACTGCTTGCTCAATGGTCTTGATGACATTGGCCTCACCATGCAAGATGAGGACAAGATCGCCAAGTTCGAGAAGCGACGATCAGAAGAGACTCCTTGGCTGGATGGCTCTGGCTACCTCGCTAAGCACCGGACAGGACCTGTGAAGGTCGAGGCAGCTCCTGTGCCCAAGACAAACCGTGGCGAGGAGAAGACCGAGCCACTCGAGTGGTAGACAATGCCCTTATGACTGTTCATGTAGCGTATCCAATTTCAGCAAACTGTGGTCGCATCCACGCCATCATGCTTTCTGTCATTATATCCAATATCGAATCATGTCTCATCATGCAGAATCGTCCCCCATCTATTTCCCTACCTCCGCAAAGTTCTTCCTCTCGTGCTCCATAATCGCCTCGACCTTGGCCGCACTCGCACTCGCCGGATCAAACTTATACCCAATCCACTCCTTCGCCAACCGCCTCGCCAATTCCAACCCAATCACCCTCTCGCCCATACACAGCACCTGCGCATCATTGCTCAAAATCGCCCTCTCCACACTAAAACTATCGTGCGCCGTCACGGCTCTGATTCCGGGGACCTTGTTGGCGCTGATGGCGACGCCCAGCCCGGTGCCGCAGATGAGCAGGGCGCGGTCGGCGGTGCCTTGCTGGATGAGTTTGGCGGCGTCGACGGCCGGGTGCGGGTAGGCGGTCTTGTCGGACGGGGAGTTGACGCCGACGTCGATGACGGCGGCGACGCGCGGGTCGGACTCAAAGTCGGCTTTGATTTTGTTCTTGTAGGAGCAGCCGGCTTCGTCGCAGCCCATGGCTATGCGGAGGCCGTGGGGAGGGGAGGACATGTTGGCTGGTTGGGAGTATGTGATGTGTATTAAGGCTGCTCAGAGCTGGCTGGTGTCGTATTCGTCTTGGTTGATCGTGGGTGTACGAGCTTGCTCCTCTGTAGTTGCCGATGTTGATGATGATGATGACGATGCAGCAGAGGAAGATGATGCCGAGAAGATCTTGTAGTCCTCCCGCCGTGGAGTTCCCACACTCTTCCTCTCGCTGTAATAGTGCTCAGGACTCTTCGGATTCCCCAAAACAGTGCCTTGCTGCTTCCACTGCCCAGGCTCCGTCTTCTCCCACGTTCGCGCGGTGCCGGTGTTGTGGTTGACAATGGTCTGCCGAAAGGAAGCAGCTTGCACGCTGGTGCCCCAGATGATCTTTATACGCTTCTGAGACTCCATGGTGCTAGGTCGGCCTCTGATGGCCGGTGACGGGGGCGGCAATGGAGCCAACGAGGGAGCTTTGGCCCGGGTCAATTGCAAAGTCGCTTCGAAGTGACTTGCTGGCGGGTGATCTCATGCCGCTGAGCCTGCCGCTTGGGGTTTGGAGGGGCCTTTCAGCCGGAATGCTAGATTGGGTAAATCGGGGACCTTGGGAGAACTTGAACGTCGGAGATTGTGCGGGCTAGTGCCGGAGGGGCAGTTCAATGTCACCACTTCTTCTTACATGTATTCCTAAACTTGTAGGATGGACGCGAGTGAGTAAAATAGTGCTAGGAAAATGAACATCCTGATACAGAGCGAGTCGACCCGGAAGGCGTCGATCTTGCGTTGTCACAACCGCTCCATCGTTTGACTTCCGAATCGTCTTCTTTTGTGTACGGATGGCCTTGATATGAATGGACGACTGTCCCGATAATATACATACATTGTGACTGAGACTGCCTACTCTTGGATCACTTCACATGCAGCTGGACGTGATGCAGACAGAATGACAACGAAGTTGCGGTGCGGTGTCTTTCATCTGCAGCCGCATTCGGCTTGCAGAGGACGGAGTCACATTGCTGGCACCTACAACCTTTGGCAGATTATGCTAACGCACTCAGTATCATTATTCCTCATCTTCTTCATCCTCCTCCTCCATACCTTCGGCAGCATCAACCTCAAAAGTAGGCGCTTGATCAACGCCAACATAACTATCACTCATCAAGAACAACGTCAATTGATGCTTTCCCGGCGTGGGCACCACAATCTCCAATTTCGTCCTCAATTCTCTGACAATGGTCACCCGCTTGATGGCGAGCAGATTCCTCGTGCTCTCTTCACCAACAACAAGCCACCAGTTCTCCGTCTTTGGCGCTGGATAGAATGGTGCATGCACTTGCAGGTTGGGCTCTTCGTCTTCCTCGAGCTGTCTGGAGATGGACACGTTGACATATGCAGGTTGCCCAGATGCGACATCGGCCGGATCCTCGAGCTCAAACTCCAGCTCCACGTTGGGATACCGCTCGTTGATGAAGCGCGCCGCGTCTGCAAGCTGAGCGTTGCTGAAGCCCAAGCTGGCCATGAGTTTGCCGTGATCAGGATTCTCATCAGGATCCATTGCGTCTTGAAACTCGACAACGTCCTTGATTCCGAATTTGCTGCAGACCTCAATCTTGTCGTCCTCAAAGTGGGGAATCTGCTTGAGCGGAGAGTCGCGGTCCCACATTGCTTGCACAACCATTTGGCTAATCTCCATGGCGTTCATAGCATTTAGATGACCTTCTGATGACAGCACATCAACGCAGGCACTGAGAATGCTGAGCACCTTGCGAAGAATAATTTCCTGATCTTTGGCCATATCCGCGGGCAGCTGCATCCTCGAGAAATGCGCTTGCAGCAGCACGAAGGACTTGAAATGCGGAGATTCAAAGTTCGCCTCGCCTAGCTTGACAGGTACACGATCATAGATGCGCGACAAGATGTGTTCTTCGTGTCGACGAATCTGGATATCCTCGAATTCCGTAGCAGCTGTGACGATTTCGAGAATACCCTTCAGCTTTGTTCCCCGCTTCAAGGACAGCAGCAAAGTCTGCATTGTGATGAATGAGATGTTGTAGTAGGCCGCAATCATGGCCGCATTCAGTGGTGTGATGGTGTCCTCATCTTCGTCCATCTCAATGATCTTAGCATCAGTCAAATCCTTGAGTGTCTGTTCGACTTGTTCAGAAAGATAAGCACTGAGTCCATCGTGCGTCGTGTCAGTCAAGCCATAGAAACTAGGGTTCGCAAGCAGTCGTCGGTAGAGATATGTGTATGTCGTCCAGTCGACAGCATCCTGCGTACTCTCAATGGTCTTCGTGCTGATTTCAGTCACAAATGCATCG